>BSBK01002945.1:0-625000 GCA_027943335.1 Chamaecyparis obtusa
ACCTAATTGAGAGGTTACATGTATGGTGGAAAAGGTTGATTTTATTGACTAAGAACACCTAAGTAGAAGGCTAAGTAGTTGTGAAGAGCTGAACAAAGTTGAGGTGATTTCTTGAAGGGATTTCTGAGCAGATCAGTGATGGAGATGGAAATGAAGGTCAGTCAGTAAATCAACACAAGAGCAAATTGGATCTATATTTGCAAAGTAAGTTGTATATTTCAAATCAGAATCTACTGTTACTTTCTAACCATTGTATCAGTCAAAATCCTTTTAATCAAGGTTGACCTAATAGTCATTTTGTAAACCCTTTAATCAAGGTGACATTTTGATAGAATTTTCTTAAGACCTCTAACCAGGCCACTCTTAATTGGGTGATTACATCCTTTAATAGGGTCACACTTGACAGTGTTTATTGTAAACCTTTAATAGTGTTGGCTTCTCACAGAGCTCACTTCAGAAGAGAAAAAATCAGTAGCATGTTACAAGTGGTTTTTTCCATATTGGGTTTCTACGTTAAATCCTAGTGTTATACTTGTGTGAATGTTGTTGAAAGTTTTATATTTTGCAAGTTGATTAATTTTGTATAATGGATTACAAGTTTTATGGTACTGATATATTCAATAGAGACTGAGTAATTTTTTGATTATATCTAAGTTTTTTGAAGAGTTTGAAAGTTCAGATTATACATCTGGACCTAAGGATAATTGATTCACCCCCCCTCCCATTTATTCTAAATCATTCTAAGAATTGGTATTCGAGATGTTGGTGCTTGTAAGGAGAAATTTTAAAGGTACTTGAAGCTAATGGTCAAGATGTACAAAAAAGGAGATATCAAAGCTGAACAAGGAGAGCTACCTAGCATGGAAAAGTTTGATGAAATTGCACTTAGTTGGTATTGGTGATTCAATAAGACACTATGTGGAAAATTACTATGTACCACCTTCTGCATCTATGACTGTCGAGGAGATGAAAGAAAAATAAGAACATAATCAGGAAATGTTGGAGATTGCATCAACCCAAAGTTATTCTAAATTTGAAGACATCAAGAACTATACTACTATAAAGAAAATATGGGACACTCTTGCATCTATCTATGGTGGGGACACAAATGTGGTTAGATCCAAATCTGAAATCTTGAGAGGTAAGTTTTATGAAATAAAAATGCAAGAAGGAGAAAACATTTTTCAATATTGTGGAAAAGTTAAAGAGGTCGTGAATGCTACTAGAGGAGCTAATGGGAACATTGATGATGATATTTTTCTTAGAAAAGTTTTGATAACCTTACATCCTATCTATGCTATTAGAGTTTCTTCTATACAAGAATCTAGATGTATCCCTAGTAATGTCCTAACTTTGGAAGGTCTTGTTGGTAGACTTACTGGTTTTGAGTTGTCTAATTTTGATAATTTTACTACTCATAACATTGAATGTGCATTAAAGTCTCAAATGGTTCTTCATAAGTCTAAGAAAGGAAAACAAAGATATGTGAATAGTGACAATGATACTGACAGTGATATAGCAAAGTTGGCCATATTACAGCAAGATACCCTAAGAGGACTGCCAAGGATGAAAGAAGGGAAAGTAAGTACAAAGACAAATAAATAACATAGATCATAGAAGGTTCAAGGACTAAAAAGATAAATGTAAGAAATCATGTTATATTATTGAAGAAGAAACTGACAGTGAAACTAGTGAATCTGATGATTGTGATATAGAAGTTATTTATGTTGCTATGAAAGATGATTATGATGAAGATGAGAAAACTACACTTATTTCATATGTGAGTAAAGGTGATAAATGGATTATTGATAGTGGTTTCTCACATCACATGACCGGTGATAAAAGTAAGTTTGAAATCTTAAATCATTACAAAGGTAGAAGTGTTAAGTTTGGTAATGATGAACCATGTCATGTGAAAGGAAAAAGGATCAATAAGATTAACTAATAAGATCATATGTGATAATTCTTATTGGGTTGAAGGTCTTAAATATAATTTCTTGAGTCTTGCACAGTTGAACAATACTAGTTACTGAGTTGAATTTCATCATGAAAAGGCTAAAATATTTGATGCCACCGGTGAACTAGTTGGAAGTGGAGATCAGACAAAAGATAATTTATTCTATCTAGACCTATCTGAAGAAACATGTTTGTTTGCACAATTTGATAATGTATGGTTATGGCATAAGAGGTTGTGTCATGTGAACTTTGACAATTTGGTAAATATTGGTAAGATGAAGAAAGTTAGAGGTTTTCCAAGATTGAAGAAACCTGATAATGTGATGTGTAAACAATGTCAATTTGGAAAAATGACAAAGTATAGTTTCAAGAGAAAGACATATACTTCTGATAATATTTTGGAACTGGTTCATATTGACCTTTGTGGACCTATTGGTGTGCAAAGTTATTGTGGTGATAAATATTTCATTCTATTTGTTGATGATTATTCTAGAATGATGACTGTGATGTTTCTGAAAGATAAATATGATGTCATTTAGTTGTTTAAGTGGTATTTATCAAAATTTGAGAAAGAAATAGGTAAAATCTTGAAATGTTTGAGATCTAACAGAGGAGGGGAGTTTATCTCAAATGAGTTCAATATATCCTATAATGAGAGAGGAATAAAGAGAAAAATGTCTGCACCTAGAACAAATCCACAAAATGGCATAGTAGAGAGGAAAAATAGATCAATTATAGATTGTGCAAGAACACTGATGATAGAGAAGAATGTTGCACAAAATACTAGAGAGAAGTTGTAAGTACAACTATTTATACCTTGTACTGAGTACAAGTCAAGAAAGGTACAAGTGTTACACCTTTTGAACTATGGCAATGGTTATGCACCTAATGTGAAATACTTTAAAGTCTTTGGAAGCAAATGTTATACACTAAAAGAAATAGGAATGGAAAACTTGGTGCTAAAAGTGATGAAGGCATATTCCTAGGATATTCCACTAAGAACAAAGCTTACGAGTGTTTCAATTCTGACACTGACAAAGTTGTGGGAATGTGCAAATGTAAGAGTTGATGAATATGCATAAAATAATGAAGTTGAGTGCAAGAAAGAACCTAAAGATTATAGATCTTTTGTATACATGGAAGAAGGAGATGCAGTAACATACCTAAGACATAAAACAAAGATGTCGAGAAACAACATGAACCTATCGAGCAACAGAAATAAAATTTTGAGCATCAGATAGATGCTACCAAGAAATCAGAAGAAGAGGTAGAGAATCTACAAGATGAACTTGAAGAGAAAGAATAAGTAGAAAGGAGATCTGAGCCTACTTTGGCACAATATGTAAGAAGACATCATAAGTCGGAACAAATTATTGCAGACAGGGAATCTAGAGTTATGATAAGAAGTAAGTTGAAAGATCAAACATGCTTACTATGTGAATTTGAGCCTAAGACAGTAAAAGATGCTTTAGAGGATGAAGATTGGATCCAAGTCATCAATGAAGAAATAGAGTAGATAGAGAAAAAGAAAACCTAGATACTAGTGCCAAGACTAGATGACAAGAATGTTATTGGAACAAAATGGGTATTCAGGAATAAGCTAAATGAGATGGAGAAGTGACTAGAAACAAAGCTAGATTGGTATGCAAGAGATATGCACAGCAAGAAGGCATTGACTATGGGGATACATTTGCCTCAGTTGCAAGATTGGAAGAAGTAAGG
This sequence comes from Chamaecyparis obtusa, assembly GCA_027943335.1. Lineage (NCBI taxonomy): Eukaryota > Viridiplantae > Streptophyta > Pinopsida > Cupressales > Cupressaceae > Chamaecyparis > Chamaecyparis obtusa. The sequence goes on from BSBK01002945.1 coordinate 3,679, forward strand.
ACTCTACTCGCATATGTAGCTTTTAAAGGATTCAAAGTATATCAAATGTATGTCAAATCTGCATTTTTGAATGGAATACTAGAAGAAGAAGCATACATTGAATAGCCATAAATATTTGTTGACCCAAACAAGAAGAATGTGGTTTGTAAACTACACAAGGCATTGTATGGATTGAGACAAGCCCCTAGAGCATGGTATGAGAGACTGCACAATTATTTGATAAAGATTAGACTTGCAAGGAAAAATGGAAAACAATAATCTATATTTGAAGACTAAAAAAGATAAAGGGATATTGTTAGCTGAAATTTTTGTTGATGATAGATCATATTTGGAGGACGAGATACCCTATGTCAAACATTTTCAAATGAGATGCAAACTGAATTTGAAATGTCTATATTTGGTCAGATAAAATTCTTTGTTGGTTTGAAAGTTTATCAGACGAAGAAAGGTATCTATATTAATCAATCTATGTTTGTCAACGAGATACTAAAAATTTTTGTTATGGAAGATTCCAGACCAGTAAGTACACCTATGGCTACTAGACTAAAGCTATAAAAAATTGATAATACATCTGAAGTAAATCAAACCTTGTATAGGTCAATGATTGGAAAGTTACAATATGTTGTCCATAGTAGAATGAATATTGCCCTAGCAGTTGGGATTGTTGCAAGATTTTCTACAAATCCTAAGGAGAGTCACATGATGGTAGTGAAAAGGATATTGAGATATCTAAAATGAACTGAGGCTTATGGATTGTATTACAAGAAGAATGACAAGTTTGAACTGAAATTTTACACTAATTCAAATTGGGAAGGAAATGTGTATGAAAAAAAGAGAATAAGTGGTCACACATTCTTTCTAGGAAAGAGATTAGTCTCTTGGACAAGCAAGAAACAAAACTATATTTCCCAATCTACAGTAAAAGATGAATATGCAGCAACAACAATGAATTGTTCAAATTTAGTGTGGATCAAGAAATCATTAAAAGGTATGAAGGAGGAAATAACTGCGCCTATTGTTATTTTCTATGATAACACAAGTACTATTAACATATCAAAGAGTCATTTAATGCACACTAATACTAAGCATATTGCCATCAAGTATCATTACTTGAGAGAGCTAGTGATGGAATATGGATGAAGTGACTGAGAGGGGGGGTGAATCAGTCAACCATAAAACACTTCACAATTAATTCTTTCTAGAATCCTTAGGATATCTTAACAATGTTATCTGTTTTAGCACTCGGTAAATAGATTGCAGTAATATTGAAGATGCAGAAAGTATTAGCAAAATTATCTTTAGATATTCATCAGCACATGTATATGATTGAGAAAGCAATTAAGAACACAAGAGACACAAGATTTAATGTGGAAACCCAATATGGGAAAAACCACCAATGTATCTAGATACTGATTTTTCACTTTTCTGAAGTGATGCCCGGTTAGAAGACAACCCGGTAAAAGGTTACAAAACACACTGTTAGGTGTGACCTTGTTAGAGGATTTAAAACACCCTGCTAGGAGTGGCCTGGTAAGAGGTCTTGAAAACAATTCAATGGAATTGTCACCTTGTTAGAGGATTTACAATATGGTTGTTAAACCAACTCGGTTAAGAGATTTAGAATTCACTGTTACAATGATAAGAAGGTAACAATAAAAAAAATGACCTATATAATAATGCAACTGTCTTGCTGATTACAGATCTCTTTTCTGCATAAGTCTGATCCTTTCTGATCGAATAAATCTCTGCTGCACCTCAAGGATATCTGAACATCCTTCACAAATTCGCATACACTTTTCCTGCTTTTCTTCTATAAATCTTCTGCTGTATATTTCTTGTTTTCTTTTTCACATTTGACCTTTTATTTATATGATTTTAGATTTGTCAAATCGACATTATTTAGTATAACAGTCGGCTGAATTAAGCAAACTCTATTTGCAAAAATCCTTCAAGGGCCGACAGTGCTCGGTGACCATAACTTTCTATAATCTTTCAGAGACCGAGGGAACTCGGTAAACACCGACAATCCTTTACCTTCGATAACCGACTGAACTCGATAAACACTAACTTTTCTTCGATGACCGACTAAACTCGGTAAACACTAAATTTCCTTCGATGACCGACTGAACTCGGTAAACACTAAATTTCCTTCGATGACTGACTGAACTCGGTAAACACTAAATTTCCTTCAATGACCGACTGAACTCGGTAAACACTAAATTTCCTTTGGCAACCGAGTGAACTCGGTAGATACTAATTTTCTTTGATAACCAAGTGGACTTGGTAAGCACTAATATTCCTGTCTGGCAGACCGACTGAGCTCGGTAGTAACTGGTTGCTGCGGGCTATGACATTGTGTGACATCAAAGACAATACATAATTGAGTAGCAATTTCCTTCAGACAATTGTTTCCAACAATCTCCCTCTTTGGCATTGATGGCAACACAATATGTCATATCATAAGAAATTTGAAAGAGTTAGCTCGGTTCAGATTCAAATCTCCCTCTGTCAGCAAACTTCCTGTATCCTGAAAATTCTTCCTTCTAATTATTGAAAATTTCTTGAAGTAATAGCAAAGACATAGCGAACACTCCCTCTTTGACAACACATGCCAAGACAATTCACATATTACTGGTGAAAATTAATGTACCTCAAGTACTGATTCATATGCAATGATTCCTTGAATATGCTGCATCAACTGGTTGATTTTCAATCATTTTCTGGTTGATGCATCACTAAAACTGTATTTAGTGAGCCTCAGATAGGGGAATGACCCCTAACTTACCTCTTAGATACACAAATGCATCCTTAGGTAATGGTTTGGTAAAAATGTCTGCAATCTATTCTTTTGTATGAATATATTCTAATCTGATTTCCTTATCCTGCACCAATTCTCTGACAAAGTGATATTTAATAGCAATGTGCTTGGTTTTGGAATGCATCACTGGATTCTTAGAAATGTTTATTGCACTGGTATTGTCACAAAATATAACAACTGGCTCTTTGATTTCAACCTTCATACCTTCTAATAGCTGTTTAAACCAAACAATATTTGAACAGTTTACTGCAGCAGCAACATATTCTGCTTCAGCTGTGGATTGAGATGTGCAATTCTGCTTTTTACTAGTCTAGGATACTAGTCTTTTTCCAAGAAAAAATGCTCCACCGCTTGTGCTTTTTCTGTCATCAATGTTTCCTGCCCAATCAGCATCAGTAAACACTTTTAAGTCTAGATTGCCTCCAAATTTATACCACAAACCATATTCTTCAGTTCCTCTTAAGTATCTTAAGATTCTTTTGATTGCCATCATGTGATTTTCCTTAGGTTTTGCTGAGAATCTAGCTACTATACCGACTGCTAAGGCAATATCAGGTCTTGTATGTACTACATACTACAATTTTCCAATCATAGATCGGTATAGGGTCTGATCAACTTCTTTTGAATCATCATTTTTGGTAAGTTTCAGTCCAGTACACATGGGTGTACCAACTGGTTTTGAATCTTCCATACCAAACTTCTTAAGTATTTCCTTAATGTATTTAGATTGAGTAATGTATATACCATTCTTGCTTTGCTGAATTTGAAGACCAACAAAGAATTTTATTAAACCAAACATAGACATTTCAAATTCTTTGTTCATTTGCTCTGAAAATTCTTTGCACTAATCCTCATTCCCGGTAAATATAGTATCATCCACAAATATTTCTGCCAATACAATTTTGTCATCCGATCCTTCTTTAATATACAGATTGCTATTATCATTAGCTCTTTTAAAATTAATCTGAATCAAATAGTTATGGAGTCTTTCATACCATGCTCTAAGAGCTTGTTTTAAACCATACAATGCTTTGTGTAACCTGAAGACCATGTCCCTTTTATCTAGATCAACAAAACCTTCAGGTTGTTCAATGTAGACTTCTTCATCAAGAATTCCATTGAGAAATGCAGATTTTATATCCATCTGATATACCTTAAATCCTTTGTGTGCTGCATAAGCAAGTAGAGTTCTTACACCTTCTAATCTTGCAATAGGAGCGAAAGTTTCTCCATAATCTATACCTTCTTCTTGGGAATAACCTTTACATACTAGTCTAGCTTTGTTTCTAGATACTTGACCATCTTCATTCAGCTTATTCCTGAATACCCATTTTGTTCCAATTACATTCTTATCTTTAGGTCTAGGTACAAGAGTCCAAGTTTTGTTCTTTTATATTTGTTCTAATTCTTCATTCATTGCTTCAATCCAACTTTCATTTTCCAATGCATCTTTGATATTTCTAGGTTCAAAGTCAGTAAGCAGACATGTACCTTTTAGCTTGCTTCTTGTCATAGTACCATCTGATTTGTTTCCAATGATTTGATCCAGTGTATGATGTCTTCTGACATATTTGGCTAGTATAGGTTCCTTGCCTTTTGAATGATTCATGCTGTTGTCTTCTAGGATCTCTTCTTCAGGTTGCTCGGGCTCGGTAGATATTTGCTCGGTAACTTCAGGCTGAGACTCGGTCTGAATTTCTTCCTGTGACTCAGTTTGAACTTCTTCCTGTGACTCGGTTTGTGACTCAGTAACTGTGCTTGGCTCGGTAGATATAGTTTCCTTACTAATAGTTGTGTCTGCCAATGTTTCAGGTTCAATGTAAATGAATCTTCTGTAGTTCTCAGGTTCCCTTTTGCTTTCTTCCTCAGTCTTTTCTGCAAACTCATCAAATTTTACATGTATACTTTCTATGACTTTGTGAGTAGATAAGTTCAGACATTTGTATGCCTTGCTTTTGCTAGAATATCCTAGGAATATTCCTTCATCACTTTTCACATCAAATTTATTTCTTCTAGATTCTTTTAAGATATAACACTTGCTACCAAATATTTTCATGTAACTTACATTGGGTTTATAGCCATACCATAATTCATAAGGAGTTTTGAATGTGTCTTTCTTTAGTTGCACTCGGTTCAAGGTATGAACTGCAGTGCTGATAGCTTCCTTCCAGTACTTTATAGCGATGTTCTTTTCTATCATTAGAGTCCTTGCACAATCCATAATAGATCTGTTTCTTCTTTCTGCTATTCCATTATGCTCAGGAGTTCTAGGAGCTGATACCTATCTTTTGATTCCTCTTTCAATGCAAAAGTTGTTAAAATCATGGGAGATGAATTCACCACCTCTGTCTGATCTTAAACATTTCAATCTTTTCCCTGTTTCCTTTTCTACTCTTGCTAAGTACCATTTGAACTTTTCAAATGCTTCTGATTTTTCTCTTAAATACATAACAGTCATCATTCTAGAATAATCATCAACGAAAAGAATAAAGAATTTATCTCTAGTATAGCTTTGTATTCCAATAGGTCCACATAAATCAGTATGCACAATTTCCAAAATTTCTTTAGACTGATAGTTCTTACTCTTGAAATTAGTTTTACTCATTTTGCCAATCTGACAATCCTTACATAGACCAGTGTCAGGTTTCTTCAAAGTAGGAATGCCTCTAACCTTCTTGAATTTGCTTATTTTTATCATGTTATCAAAATTCACATGACATAACCTTTTGTGCCATAGCCAAATTTCTTCTATTTGAGCAATAAAGAATGAATATTCACTGAGATCAAGATAAAATAAGTTACCTTTTATTTGTTTGCCTGATCCAATGAGTTTTCCTTTTCCATCCAGCAGTCTTGCTTGACCATTCATGAATTCAACCTTGAAACCAGTGTTGATTAGCTATGCTACACTTAGAAGATTATGTTTTAGTCCTTCAACCCAATAAGCATTATCACATATGAGTTCTTTGGTTAATGAGATTCTTCCTTTTCCTTTTATACAACAAGGTTCATTGTTTCCAAATGTTACATTACCACTATCACAGTCTTCTAGATATTCAAATTTTGTCTTGTCACCAGTCATGTGGTGTGAACATCCGCTGTCTATTATCCATATATCATCTTTGCTTATATGAGAAATAAGTGCCATCTTATCTTCATCATCATCAGATTCATCTTTTATAGCAATAAAGACAATTTCTTCTTCACTATCATCAGAATCTTTAGCCATAAAACATGATTTCTTACCTTTATCCTTGTATGATTTGAAATTATTTTTGCCATAGTACTTGTGACTTCTCTTCTCTTCCTTGACTTTCTTGTTTGGGCACCTAGCTGCAATATATCCAATTTCTTCACATGAAAAATAGATTAAAGGAGTTTTACCTTTATATTTACCTTTCCCTCTAGAGTACTTCTTTGCAAGTAATGCTTCTACAATTTCAAGATCACTATCAGAACTTTCTTCTAATACTTCTTCACTTTCTGACTGAACTTCTTTAATTTTCTTGTTCTTCTTTAGTGAAACCTTGGCCTCAAATTCTGATTCAATATTTTTGGAACTAGGAACATAGTTGTCATAGTTGTCTAATTCAAAGGCTGTCAATCTTCCAACTAAAGCATCCAAAGTTATATTGTGGTTTGTTTCACATCTTCTTTCTTGAATAGCTGATACTCTTATTGCATAGATAGGGAGTAATGTTCTGAGTACCTTACTTATAACAGTTTCATCTGAGATTGTTCCTCTAGAAGCTCTAATTGCACTTACACTTGCTTTGATTCTTTCAACATATTTTGCAATGTTTTCATCTTCCTTCATATTCATCTTGTCAAACTGTCCTCTTAGGCTTTCTGCTTTGGCTCTTTTCACATTTGCATCACCACCATATATTTTCTTCAGTGCCATCCACATTTCATATGCAGTAGTGCAGTCTTTAATATCATCAAATTCTTCATAGCTGAGAGCAGATGCAATGTCTATCATCATGGTGTTGTGAGTCTTTTTATCTACAATGTCTTCAACAGTTAATGCGCCATTAGGAATTGTGTATTCTTCATCAATTTATTTGCATCCTGAATCACCAATGGAAGCCAGATGAAGTCGCATGAGACCTTGCCATGCTGAAAAGTTATCTCTGTTGAGCTTTGGAATTTCCCTCTTGTAAGACATCCTGATCTTTAGCTTAGGTCTTTGAAACCCTTCCTGCAAGCACCAAATGCTCTGATACCAATTGATGGAATATGGATGAAGTGACTAAGAGGGGGGGTGAATCAGTCAACCATAAAACACTTCACAATTAATTCTTTCCAGAATCCTTAGGATATCTTAACAATGTTATCTGTTTTAGCACTCGGTAAATAGATTGCAGTAATATTGAAGATGCAGAAAGTATTAGCAAAATTATCTTTAGATATTCATCAGCACATGTATATGATTGAGAAAGCGATTAAGAACACAAGAGACACAAGATTTAACATGGAAACCCAATATGGGAAAAACCACCAATGTATCTAGATACTGATTTTTCACTTTTTTGAAGTGATGCCCGGTTAGAAGCCAACCCGGTAAAAGGTTACAAAACACACTGTTAGGTGTTACCTTGTTAGAGGATTTAAAACACCTTGCTAGGAGTGGCCTAGTAAGAGGTCTTGAAAACAATTCAATGGAATTGTCACCTTGTTAGAGGATTTACAATATGGTTGTTAAACCAACTCGGTTAAGAGATTTAGAATTCACTGTTACAATGATAAGAAGGTAACAATAAAAAAAATGACCTGTATAATAATGTAACTATCTTGCTGATTACAGATCTCTGTTCTACATAAGTCTGATCCTTTCTGATCGAATAAATCTCTGCTGCACCTCAAGGATATCTGAACATCCTTCACAAATTCGCATACACTTTTCCTACTTTTCTTCTGTAAATCTTCTGCTGTATATTTCTTGTTTTCTTTTTCACATTTGACCTTTTATTTATATGATTTTAGATTTGTCAAATCAACATTATTTAGTATAACAGTCGGCTGAATTAAGCAAACTCTATTTGCAAAAATCATTCAAGGGCCGACAGTGCTCGGTGACCATAACTTTCTATAATCTTTCGGAGACCGAGGGAACTCAGTAAACACCGACAATCCTTTACCTTCGATAACCGACTAAACTCGGTAAACACTAACTTTTCTTCGATGACCGACTGAACTCGGTAAACACTAAATTTCCTTCGATGACCGACTGAACTCGGTAAACACTAAATTTCCTTCGATGACCGACTGAACTCGGTAAACACTAAATTTCCTTCGATGACCGACTGAACTCGGTAAACACTAAATTTCCTTTGGCAACCGAGTGAACTCGGTAGATACTGATTTTCTTTGATAACCGAGTGGACTCGATAAGCACTAATATTCCTGTCTGGCAGACCGACTGAGCTCGGTAGTAACTGGTTGCTGCGGGCTATGACATTGTGTGACATCAAAGAAAATACATAATTGAGTAGCAATTTCCTTCAGACAATTGTTTCCAACAGCTAGTTCAAGACAAATAAGTGAGATTGGAATATGTGAATACAAAGGACCATTTAGTAGATATATTCACAAAATAATTACCTAAGGATGCTCATGGATACCTAAGATGTAAATTAGGGGTGATTCCCCTAACCGAGGCTACCTAGTAACATATAGGAGCACTACATCAAAAGTGCTAATCAGAATATCTAAAAAATTGATGCAGAAGTGGTCACACTTTAGGAGTTGCCTAATTTTGTGAGAAGTAAAGAAAAAGAAGTCAATCAATCATAAGAAAGATGACAGAGGGAGCATACAAATCAGAGAAATCACATAAAGATATCTAAAAGGTAAAGATGCAAGTGACAGATAAAATTTTCTTTGGCATTGTTGTCAAAGAGGGAGAGATTCAGTAAAGTTGAATAGATAATGCACTGGAGATATAAATAAAGCTAAGGATATTAATGAAGATCTAACATAGAGAGATTTGATAGAGGTTTCTTCATTTGTATACTCTTTTGGATTGTATGGTTGAACATGTGGTGTTCCCATCAATGCCAAAGAGGGAGATTGTTGGAAACTATAATTGAAACAATTTTTATGTTGTCATTGATGTTAAACCTTAACTGGTAAGATAGTTTCTATCTACTAGAGTACCATATCTATTGATTGATGAAGAGGATTTGAGAAGAGAAGATAATAGGAGGACCTAAGGAAAGGTTGAGTTATGTGATACTATAATGGGTGCTTGATTAGTTGGCACATTGAAAAGGTAATGTATTGTTTATCTTTAACTCTAGATGAAGAAGAAAGACTGGAAGCATAGGCTTAATTGAGGAAAAGTGAAGAAATTTAGTTTAAGCTGAGTGATGCTAGTATTAACCGAGCGCTAGTATAAGCTAAGAAAATTTTGGTGTCGACCGAGCATCAGTAATTGTCAAGTGTTAGAGAATTAACCAAGCGAAGACAATATTTGTCGAGAAGAATTTTTTTAGTGATGACTAAGTTATCCAATGATGATCGAGGAGATGAACATAGTATTGACTGAGTGTCAATAATTTATAGTTTATGAAGCAATTGAGAATCCCACTCGACATAGTTGAATTCCTAGGATATGTAAAATGTGTTGAAATTATTAATGAATGTTATGGAGCATTTAATGCATGGTTAATCATTTTCCTATGGATTCAAGGAGAAGTTTGATGATGTATTTTAGAAGGAAAAAGAGGAGAACAAAATAATAGAATGATTTGATGAATCTGGCCTAAACCTAAGATCTATAGAAGAGATTAAGCGGCAAAAGATTAATCTACTGGATTAAGGAGGTATAAGGATGACATAATTAAGAGGTTATGTGTATGGTGGAAAAGGTTGATGTTATTGATTGACATTTAACCTAAGAAGAAGGCTAAGGAGCTGTGAAGAGATGAACAAAGTTAAGGTGATTGTTTGAAGGGATTTTCAAGTAGATCAGAGATGGAGATGGAAATGAAGGCCAATCAGTAAATCAACACATGAGTGAATTAGATCTATATTTTCAAAGTGAGTTGTATATTTCAGATCATAATCTACTTTTACTTTCTAACCATTGTATCAATCAAAATCCTTTTAATCAAGGTTGACCTAATAGTCATTTTGTAAACCCTTTAATTAAGGTGACATTCTGATGGAATGTTCTTAAGCCCTCTAACTGGGCCACTCTTAATTAATAGGGTGATTAAGTCCTTTACCTAACAAAGTGTACTGTAAACCTTTAACAAGATGGCTTCCCATAGAGCTCACTTCAGAAGAGAGAAAATCAGTAGCATGTTACAAGTGATTTTTCCCATATTGGGTTTCCACATTAAATCCTGTTGTTATACTTGTGTGAATTTTATTTGATGTGAATGTTGTTGAAAGTTTTATATTCTACAAGTTGATTACTTTTGGACAGTGGATTCCAAGTTTTATTGTACTGATATATTCAATAGAGACCGAGTAATTTTCTAATTAGATCTAAGTTTGTTGAAGATTTTGAAATTTCAAATTGTACATGTGGACTTGAGGATAAATGATTCACCCCCCCCCCCCCTCTCAGTTATTATAAATCATTCTAACAATAAATACCATCACAAATTATATATGTGCCAATCCTTGTTAAGCTGTTATTAGATCATGATCGAATTAGTCAAGGTTATATATTTATAGTTATCAAGAGATATTATGTATAGACATGAACATAGTTCATGTAGAGATAAATCTCTTTAGAATACATGTCCCTTTACATTATATATATACTCATTGAATGTGTAACTTGGAAAGTACATAAAATCTACAAGTATCATTACAAGTTACAATAAAGATATATATCATATTATCCCAAGTGAAAAACATTACATTAAATATCTAGGAAATAGAACTAAATTAAAATATGATCTATAAACTTAACACCTTCAATTGGGATCCACACACAAAATGTTCCTTTTTTTTAATTGTTTGTTGTTACAACCAATAATGCACTTAATTACAATTTTTTTTTAACTTTACAAATCTATGCCTCTTTAAGAATTGATCTTTTAATATTTTAATGTTAAAGTTAAATTTCACAAATTTAATTATATAAATATTTAAAAAGTGAAAAGAATTTACATAATAGTAGTTAATTATAATAAAACTTTTAATATATATGTGACTCACATGATCTTAAAGTAACTTTAACATTCAAAGGCTTTAAGAGTAAAAAAATAGCATCCCCTCTAAGCTTTCAAATGTATAACAAAAGACCTCTTTTTCACACTACATGCCGCAATTAAGGCCTTTCTTTGCAATTTCTTAAAAAAAAATGCAACTCTAATGGAAGAGAGAAAACCATAAGCATGAAGTAAATAACAAAAAATAACTCTCTCTTTTTTTATCTTCACGCAACTAACTCTTTATTCTTTTTCTCTTTTCTTTATGACCTTCTTCTTTAGAATTAGATTGCTACTATTGTACAAGATCTTCAAGATCTTCTCCAATCTTTAACTTTCTATTTGATCTCTTCTAGATCACCTGCAATGAAAGAAAAATTTCTCAAACTAGCTATGATAGCAGATGAAGGCAACAAAATCAACAATTAGTGATTTCTTGATCACAAAAAAAAAATGCAAAAGTGCCAAATTTGCTTCAAGAAATGAGAGGCATGGCATATATTATATAGAAAACCCAAAGATAAATAACATTGTAGAATTCAACCATATACACGACAAATAAAACTACAATAATAAAGATATGAAACTATCAACTACAATATTGAATATATACAACCATACTATTAACAAGGCATAGAAAAGTCAAGAAAGTTTTCCCCAATGGGCATTAATGCTATCAATTGGAGCCTTGTTACATTTTATTCACTACCACAGACTCCATTGATGGATACATGATGCCTTTGTACATTTTTCCAAAGAATCCCTTTCCAAGTATTTGATTGCTGCTAATTTTTTTGGTTGCATCTTAGAAGACAGGGTTGGAGAAATTAAGCAAACCTTGAGCATAGTGTTTTCCTAGCTCTCTTCTTTTCAATTTCTTGGTGTTACCATATCACCACCAGACTAAGAGAAGTTCCAAACTGATCATTGTTTCTACTACCACTAGTGCATTGCAGACTACAACAAATAAAATAATAATATTTATTTGTCTATTTCTCTTGAATTATTACTGTTTGAACTGAGTGTCAGTTTCCCATGAATATTGAGAGTAGAATTTCCAATAGTAAATATTGTGAGACTTCGCTAAACTAATATTGGGAGAAGTGGAGAAACCAATCTTGATGATTTGAAGAAGAAACTAACTAAGGTCTATGTCATAAGATAAGATTTGTGATGTGGGTTTCCACTCCCCTAGAGACCAATAGAAATATGTGTTCTTCACAAGAAATTATTTGATTTTATTTTCTATTGCATCATAATCCACCCATGCTCCCCATACCCTACTGTCATTGAGATGACCATCACTAGTGGACACATTAAACTTGGAAGCAATTTTATTGACATTCCCACATGGTTGTTATCCATATCAAAAGGAGAATTCTTGAAAGTATCAAACTCTACAACCATAATTTGATTGAAGATTTTTCTATAATATATCTAAATAAAGAGGCCAAGTCATTCACCAATGACATCTGAAGGTGGCTCTAAGTCAAAATGTGCAATGAAAAAAGTGATTCCACCTATAGATGCATGGCCAATATTTGCATTGATATCAAAGAAAAATAGGAAGTGAAATTGGTGAGAGTAAGAGAAGAATCATAGTTGATCCATAAAGGAACTCCTTTATTGTATATTTTCCATGGTCATACTTGCCTTTCATAATTTGACCTTGGTATGAGAGAAATGTACAAGGAATTCTCAAAAGAGGTACCATAAGCTTATACATGCACCAGTCTATCCATCGAGAAAGGATTGTTGTCACTAGGGATTGCACCCGTGATGGCTAAGTATGGAACCTAGCAATCCCATGAAACATGGGAATACTCTTAGGATGTGGGATTGCTTCACTGAGAATAAACCTTTGGATTAAGGGCCATCTCCCCCATTTGTATCACCTAAAACTGAACTGAACTTGAAGGGAAAGGGAGAGAGCTTGCATAAAATTGAAATAACTAAAATTTAACTTAGGTGATTCACCAAACTGGATAGATCTACAAACTAAAAATAGACTCACAATGTAATCCAGCATATAATTTGAACATCACAACTCTTCCCAAATTTGATTCTTCCCTTAGAAAATAATCAGGTGTTGGTTGTAAATGAGAAGGGAAAATAGATACCACAACTAAAACACATATAAATGCACATAGATTGAAACTTTAAGAAAAACCAATGCTTGTAAACATCAAAATGAACAAAATATCAAGTAAAGGATCAAATTTCAATCACAATACATGACATCAAATCCATCAAATCAACTCACAAAGTTGTAGAAAAAGAAGGACAATTGCTATTAACTAGAATAAAAGGTGTCAAAATATCAATTTGCTTCTCCTGGAGCTACAACATTCACCTCCTAAAAATGAGGGAAGGAAGAACTAGCCTTCAATCACCAAAAGTGAGAGGCATATATAGAAAATGTCTAGAATCTGCATTGAAATCCACTACTCACCAAGAATAGGAAAAATCTACCACTAGGACCATGATCATGCCACTCTAAAATTTGGATGCCCAATTCCTGAGAATCTAGGGGGATGGAAAAAGTGGGGTCCCTAAAAATAGGTAGTCAAAAGGAAGACCATAACCCACTAAGTCATTTCTATAACTAATAATCTGACAGTGATTTATAAAAACACCACTTGTCAAATATCATACAATGAATAAGAGCAATGACTTATTATAATTAAAACTTTATCCCCCTACACCAAAATATGTGGATCTAAATACATTAACAAATAACTCTCAACCCTAAATAAAAGGGGAAAGCATATCTGAAATGTTTACAATATTTACATATCCACCTAACGCATGAATATTCTAAAAAAAAATATAGCCCCCCCATGCCAAAATACATGATTGATATAACATTCATCACTTAAGTCAAAATTGACCACTATGTTTGGACACCTATGGCATCAAAAAATTAATATATTTATCTCTAAAAAGAGATATATATATTAATAAATAAATAAAATCTATGCCTCGTGAAATATTTTAGCAAAGAGGATTAAATGATTCTCAACCCTAAAAGGGGAGAGAAAAAGAAAATGAGCTATTATGGAGACCCTTAATAAAAAATGGGCATTGTCTATCAACCACAGTCCATAACTTGACACCTAGCAACGTTATAAATTCTTCAATAGTTTGAAAGGCAATCTTCCTTCATGAATTTGGAAACAACAAGTATCAATCTTGATTCGACAACATCTAATGAGGTAGGCACTTCAATGATTTCATTCTTATTACATTTTGATAGCATATATGGTATTCGAGCTTTGTATTAGGGCACTGTTGGATACATATCTTGTCTCTACAATTACTCAAGACACTGGTTCATTGCATTTTGCATTGTTTGAAACTAGCGAATCATGAATATGAATGTTATATTCACTGTTCTTTCAATATGGCCTGTGAAACCTTTCTAGGGCATCATTGATATTGATTGTTGAGCTAGGGCACACCATGCTTGCATTCACTATTCTTGTGTTCTCTATTATGGCACGACACTATATTGATTGGATCTCCTCTGTTATGCAGAAAATTAAAGACTGGGCATGGGCCTGTCGAATTTGTTTCTTATTTACGCATCTTTGCATATCCTGTATTGTGACCATGGCATTTTGAACTTACTATTTCAATTTCATGTTGTTTGCTAATCAAAAGGGCCGATAGCAAAGACTAGGGCATGGCATGTATCATTGTCGTATGTATTGTGGTATCATTTTATGCTTGTTCTTTGTTTATCAGCATGAGGTGTACTACAATATTGTTGTTGACACTCAAATGCATATAGCCCAAGAACATGGGGCATTGTATCATCTATTGATGCACGAGCCCAGGTATTTCACTATTTTAATTCTTTCATTATGGAGCTAAACCTTGTAATGTTTTTGTTTCATTTGCATTGCTCATGGCACACATTATATTACACCACTATTGATAAACAAATGATGGCACCCATGTTATAGCCCATGAACAGGGCATTAACAATTTGTTGTTGGTAAATGCCGATTAGGGCACCATTGATATTTGGATTTGATCTTTTGTAGCACTGTGTGTATTTGATACTTGTTGTTCACTGCCATAGCGTGTTATTAGGGAAAATAGAATGCCAAAACTTCTAACACTACTAGAATATAGGGTAGAAAGAACCTCAAAAACAAGCCTTGAGGTGAATCCCATTCACTGGAATGGGTAGCTCCTCTCCATCCATGCTAGCCAGCTGAAAAGCATTGTGGGCCTTGCATCCAATCACCATAAATGGCCCAGTCCAAATAGCATCAAACTTAGTGTGTTTCTCTAGTTTATGCTTTGCTTCATCCCACTTGAGAACTATATCTCCTTCTTTAAAGGCTTTAGGTGTTGTTTCTTGTCAAAACTTCTCTTGACCTGGGTATGATGAGCCTCCAGGATTTCAAATGCCATCTTTCTTATTTCTTCAAGTTCAATAAGCTCTACCAACCTAACCTACATAGCATCTTCCTGCATGAGATCAATCTCTTTAATCAGATTTAGGGTAGGTAGTTTAGTAGATAGGGGAATCGTGGCCTCCCTTCCATATACCAATCTGTAAGGTGAATTACTAGTAGCCCTCTTAGGTGTTATTCTATCAGCCCACAAGGCTAGTTTTAACTTGCTATACTAGTCTCTCTAGTTTCCTTCTATGGTCCTTTTGATTATTTTGAGAAAGTTCTCATTAGTTGATTCTGCTTGGCCATTACCCTGAGGGTAATAGTTAGAAGAGGCACTCAGAAAAATTCTATGCTTGAGTGCCCACTCTGAAATTCTAGCTCCCAAGAAAGCCATGGCATTATCTGATACAATTGAATCTGGAGTACCAAACCTAGATATAATGTCCTGATAAAAGTTCAAAATAGAGGTCTCATTAGCCTCCTTCAGTGCTAATGCTTCTATCCACTTGGTGAAGTAATCTATGGTAGTGAGTATCCATTTGTGTCCAGCACTAGATGGTGGGTTGATAGGTCCAATAAAGTCTAGTCCCCACTTTGAGAAGTGTTGTTCTACCTCAACTGGATGAAGGGGAAGAGCAGCCAACTTTTGCTTTCCAGCAAACAAGGCACAATTCTTTCATTTTCTAACCCAATCAAAAGCATCTTGATACAAACTAGGCCAGTAATATCTAGCTCTTAGCACCTTAAGAGTAGTGGTTCTGGTAGCAAAGTGTCCACCAGAGCCTCCATCATGAAACTCTTCTAGTACTTTCCTTACTTGATCATTTTCAACACATCTTAGTAAAACACCAGCATGATCCCTTCTATATAGAACATTATCAATAACAACAAAAGGAATAGCCTGGAGTCTAAAGTACCTTCTTTTACTCCTCCCAAGGCCCTGAGGACATTGACCAGTAGAGAGATAACACTTCATCTCTGTTGTCTAGCTTGTGTTCTGTTCTGCATCCTAATTCATTAGAACAACCTCCTCCTCCTGCTGGTTTGAGTCTTTCATTCCTTCATTTAGCTTCTCACACAACCCCTTTCCTCTTAGCAGCTTGGTTACTTTAATCTGAATGTCATATTCCATGACTTTGGTGACCCAACCAGCCCTCTTGTGGCTCAGATCCTTGTTTAGCAGGAAATCTCTTATGCAAGGGTGAGCAACCATCAGGTGCACTATGTTGTTGGACAACAAGTGCCTAAATTTCTCTAGACTTCTCACAATTGCCAATACATACTTCTTTACAGGAAAATAATTTAGCTCATAACCATCTAGGCCTTGACTATAGAAAGCCACTGGCTATTCATGTTTCTCAGCATTTTGTTGGACTAACATTGTAGAGATGCTATCTTTATCTTCAAAAGCATACAATATAAAATATTTAGAAAAGTCAGGGTTTACCAGAGTAGGAGAAAATGCAATTGCTTCCTTGGCTTCTTCAAAACACTTTTTACCTTCATTGGTCCAATGGAAAGCTACGTTCTTTTTTAGCATCTGAGTCATAGGCTTTAGGAGTGCAGCAATGTTTGGAATGAACCTCCTCAAGAAGTTGATTCTTCCAAGAAAACTCTATAATCCCTTCTTGTGAGCTAGTAGGGGAAGAGCTAGAATGGCCTTCACCCTCTTAGGATCAATGGTTGTTCCTTTCTTAGAAACAATGTGCCCCAATAGTCTACCTTCATGGACAACAAAGATGCATTTCTTGGGATTTAGTGAGACTCCAAACTCTCTGCACCTTTCAAAAATCTACCTTAGATGAATTAGGTGGTCTTTTGTATCTTTTGAGAAGATAGTTATATCATCTAGATATACCAGAACAAACTTGTTCATCAGGCTAGCAAATGCCATCTCCATGGCTTTCTGGAATGTGGCACCAGCATTGGACAACCCAAATGGCATGTTTCTATATGCCATGGTGCCCCATTTAGTGGTGAATGCTATCTTGTATTGATCTTCTTCTCTAACTAGAACCTGGTTATAACCAGAAAAACTATCTAACAAAGAAAACCTATCAGATCCTTAAACATACTACAAAATCCACTCCATAGATGGCAATAGGTGATGATCCTTGAGTGAAGCCCTATTAAGGTCTCTGAAATCTACACATAGCTAGATTTTTCCATTCTTCTTCCTAACTAGAACTAAGTTTGAGACCCAGGAGGTGTGTTTAATAGGAAAAATAATATTGGCTTCAATCATCTTTTTCAATTATGCCTTCATCAGGACCTCTATCTTCGGATTGATGGGCCTTTATTTCTATCTTATTGGCTTGGCTAGGGGTTCTAATTCAATAGTGTGTTGGGCCAAATGGGGATCGAATCCTTTTAGGTCATAATATTCCCAAGCAAAGACATCACTAAACTCCTGGCATATTGAAACAAAGGCTTGTGTTTCAGGCTGAGTGCATACCTTTCCCAACTTAAGAAATTTACCTTTGAGGACCTCCATAGACTGGTAGTGTTCCTCCTTAACTATCATACTAGCCTTGTCACCTTTGAGTTGACCATTAGAATTAAATATAGACTCAAGCCTGACCAGTACCTTAGGTAGTCTATTGCTCTTCAACTATAACATTTGGTCACCATACTAATGAGCATGTTTTCTCTGGTTCACTCTGGAGAACTTAGCTTCTTCAATTAAAAAATTGGAAATCTGCTCATCATTTTCAAAATCTACCAGCTTACTTGATTGTCTAGTATGGATGGTCTTACCAAGACCTTCACATGCTAAGAATTAGGATTTGAGACACCTCTTAGAATGTCATATTCAGATCCCATAGTAGCCAGCTCGTCTACCTGTTTGTTCTGATTTCTTGGAACAACAATTAGATTAAAAGCACAAAAATCTTCTATTAAATCCCAAACCCTGTTCTTATACAACTTAAGTGTATCATTCTTTGTGAGGTTAGTGCCATGAATTTGATTGACCACTAACTCACTATCGCATTAAACTTCTAGGCATTTGATTCCTCTTTGTCTAGCCCATTCTAAACCATGAATCAATGCCTCATACTCTATTGTATTGTTAGTACAGCTAAAAGAAAAATGAATTGTAGAGTAATACCTTTGTCCTTTTGGAGAAATTAGGACAGCCCCTCCTCCTGAACCAACCTTGCTTCTAGCACCATCAAAGAATAGCTACCAAAAATCATCATTTTGACCAGCAGAAGGCTTTTCTTCCTTTTTCATTAGATCTGGTATCACAACACCTTCTTCATGAATGATGAACATTCCAATACTAGAAACCTCCATGTTTATAAAAGGGTCATCTTCATGTAAATCTCTTTCAGCCCATTCATCTAAGGTGATATCAGGGATCTTTCCAGCACTGGTTTTAGATTCAGAATCACTTGGATCTTGTTTGTGATACATCAGATTGGCATTTATAGGGCTTGGGGTATATGGCTCAGCATGGGTCTTTGAAAAAGCTTCAGACTTAATTCTAGCCCTAGTTCTATATCTAGTTCTGAAGTATAGATGGGACCAATCAGCTGAGAGATATCCCCCCAACCTAGCAGTGAACTCTCTACTTAGACAAATAGAAAAATGAGGGGGCAAATCTATGACATAGACATCTTGGGGAATGGAGAAATTGGGGCATTCATGAAGAGTGAGACTCAGGTCTTTTATGACTCCCAAGGTATTAACTGATGACCCATCCAACTGAACAATAGGCTTTTTTATTGGCTCATAAGGTAACTCTAGTAGATCTGCTAGCTGCTTAGAAATCATAGAACTACTTGCCCCTAAATCTATCATATAGTTATGAATAAAATGATCCCCAACAATAAGAGTTACATAGAAAGGAGGAGGTTTAACCTGTGAGACAACAATAGGCTATGAGCTAACTTCTTCTTTTTGCTGATCCATCAGAGATGTTTCAACTACTAGGATTTAGGTTGTTCCAAAATAGCTCCTTGATTTGGTGAAATCTTAGCCAATTCATTTATTATCAACTCCTTTTGTCTAGGAATTGACAAAGTGTCTATTAAAGGCACATTGATAGAGGTTTTCCTCATTTGATCCACTATATTAAAAGATCCCAAATTCACTTTGGGCTGTCCTTTTGGTGCAATAGTCTCTGTTCGTGTAGGTACCAATTGTGTAGCAGTCTTGACTGGTTCTTTAGCTTCCTTAGACTGGTTTAAGGCTGGAGCTTGAACTGCTTTGGGTTGTGGATTCACAACTGGGGCTTGTTGACTGGTAGAGGCCACTTGTTCAACCTCCAAAGCCTTCTTCTTGGATCTTGTATTGGCTGCAACTAGAGCATAGGTTGAGTTATCATTTGGTGAAAAATTCACCCCACAAAAATCTTCCTTCTGAAAGTTCACCAATGCTACCTCAGGTGCCTGAACTTCACTTGTGGTGGCAACTGGGCACTACTGCATTTCTGGTCCTTGAACCACCTCCTGTGGCATGGTCATGTTATTCTATACCATGAGGGCCTAAGCATAACCCATTGGACACATTCCTTGAACATGTTACTGATTGCATGGGCATCCCCATTGGTAATCTTGTACCATATTGTTTTGAGCCACAGGAACCAACTCCCTAGAAGTACTAGGAAAGTTAGGATTGTAAGGCTGGCTAGCTTTTTGGTTGTAACTTCTTGTTTAATTTTTCTAACCTTGCTAGTATTGGGGCCTGTTCTGCTGATAATGATTCTAAAAGGGTGGCTAACAAGGCTGCTGATAAGATTGCTAGAGAGGTTGTTGGTAGGGTTGGTAGGATTGTGGGGAAGGTTGTGATTGAAGCTTCTTACTTATAGTAACTAGCTCATTAGATAATGTATGCAATGTTTTCTTAATCTCATCCAAATCTTGGGATTGACTTGCAACCAGGCTGATAGCTTGTTGAGTAGGAACTGGGAGAGGTGGGATAGACGCTAGAGCTGGAATTGACTCCGGGACAGGGTGAAACTCTAGAAAAATAGGCATTGGGGGTCTTGGAGCTATCTTCCTAGCCTAGATTAGACTATTTTCAGCCCTTATGGAAAGATCATATGTTGCTGGAAGGTTATTCCCACCCATTGACTAGATCATAACAACAATATCACTATTGAGGGCTCTTAAATAATATAAGAAAGCATGTTGGCTAGATGGCCTAACTATAGCTGGTATTCTATGACATGTTCTTTGAAATCTGAAATTGAAATCCATCATGTATTCTTGAGGTTCTCTTTTGATAGTAATTAGGTGCTCAACCAATGAAAGATGGTCTGACTTATATTCAAACTAATTTGTCAAGACTTGACCCAACGCATCCCAATCAACAATAGAACCAATTGGAAAACTTCTGAACCATTGCAAAGCTTTTCCTTTCAATGAGGCTACGAGCAGTCTCACAACAATATTATCTTGAGTGATATTATGAAGAGCACAAAGAGATGCCACATCCCTTATATGTTTAATGGTCAAAGTTTGATCTTCTCCCGTAAAGGTGGGAAAACTTTTGAGGGCTGAGACAGGTATATCATCACGCTGCTACAAATTTAGAGGGTTGCTTTGATTGAAAGCCACAAAAGGGTGTTGTCTAGGCTGAGCCATTAAAGGATTTAAGGGAGCTTGAGATACTGGAATTTGAGTAACTGGTGCTTGGGTTACTAGTACTTGAATTGTTGGTGCTGCTTGCATAGGTAACAACATGTGTATTGACTGGATAGGTGAAACACTTGTAGGATTATGAGTAGGTTTAGGAGCAGACTTAGGGGTTTTTGATGCATGAGCTTGGGCTAATTTGGGCCTCTTTTTAACAGGTGGCAATTCTGTATACACAAAAGGATCCTTACTATGCCTAGTTGGAATCCCACTCATAAGCTTAGAGACTGATTTGCATAAAGCACCATTAGAGTCGCCAGGTATGACCTCAAAATATTCTCACTGCTCATACAAAACAATAACTTGCAACAAAATTTCTAGGAAAATAGATGCACTGAGTCTCTCTCCCACCAGGAGTGCCAAAAACTATTTTCACTAGGGATTGCACCTGTGATGGCTAAGTATGGAACGTAGCAATCTCGTGAAACATGGGAATACTCTTAGGATATGGGACTGCTTCACTGAGAATAAACCTTTGGATTAAGGACTGACTTCCCCATTTGTATCACCTAAAACTAAACTGAACTTGAAGGGAAAGGGAGAGAGCTTGCATAAAATTGAAATAACTAAAATTTAACTTAGGTGATTCACCAAACTAGATAGATCCACAAACTGAAAATAGACTCACAATGTAATCCAGCATATAATTTGAACATCACAACTCTTCCTAAATCTGATTCTTCCCTTAGAAAATAATCAGGTGCTGGTTGTAAATGAGAAGGGAAAATAAATTCCACAACTCAAACACATATAAACACACACATATTGAAACTTTAAGAAAAACCAGTGCTTGTAAACATCAAAATGAACAAAATATCAAGTAAAGGATCAAATTTTATACATAATACATGACATCAAATCCATCAAATCAACTCACAAAGCTGTAGAAAAAGAAGGATAATTGTTGTTAAGTAGAATAAAAGGAGTCAAAATATCAATTTGCTTCTCCTAGAGCTACAACATTCACCTCCTAAAAATGAGGGAAGGAAGAACTAGCCTTCAATCACCAAAGGTGAGAGGCATATATAGAAAATCTGTAGAATCTACATTGAAATCCACTACTCACCAAGAATAGGAAAAATCTACCACTAGGACCATGATCATGCCACTCTTAAATTTAGATGCCCATTCCCAAGAATCTAGGGGGATGGAAAAAGTGGGGTCCCTAAAAATAGGTAGTCAAAAGGAAGAACATAACCCACTCAGTCATGTCTATAACTAATAATCTGATAGTGATTTATAAAACCACCACTTGTCAAATATCATACAATGAATAAGACCAATGACTTATTATAATTAAAACTTTATCCCCCTGCACCAAAATATGTGGATCTAAATACATTAACAAATAACTCTCAACCCTAAATAAAAGGGGAAAGCATATTTGAAATGTTTACAATATTTACATATCCACCTAATGCATGAATATTCTAAAAAATATATAGCCCCCCCATGCCAAAATACATGATTGATATAACATTCATCACTTAAGTCAAAATTAACCACTATGTTTGGACACCTATGGCATCAAAAAATTAATATATTTATCTCTAAAAAGAGATAACTATATTAATAAATAAATAAAAATCTATGCCTCATGAAATATTTTAGCAAAGAGGATTAAATGATTCTCAACCCTAAAAGGGGAGACAAAAAGAAAACAAGCTATTATGGAGACCCTTAATCGAAAATGGGCATCTTTTGTCAACCACAGTCCATAACTTGGCACCTGGCAACCTTCTGAATTCTTTAGCAGTTTGAAAGGCAATCTTCCTTCATGAATTTGGAAACAGCAAGTATCAATCTTGATTTGGCAACATCTAATGAGGTAGGCACTTCAATGATTTCATTCTTATTACATTTTGAAAGCATCTGTGGTATTCGAGTTGTATATTAGGGTACTGTTGGATACATATCTTGTCTCTGCAATTACTTAGGACACTGGTTCATTGCATTTTCCATTGTTTGAAACTAGTGAATCATGAATATGAATGTTATATTCACTATTGTTTCAATATGGCCTATGAAACCTTGCTAGGGAATCATTGATATTGATTGTTGAGCTAGGGTACACCATGCTCACATTCAATCTTCTTGTGTTCTCTGTTATGGCACGACACTATATTGATTGTATCTCCTTTGTTATGCAGTATTGTAAAGACTAGGGATGGGCCTGTCGACTTTGTTGCTTATTTACACATCTTTGCATATCCCGTATTGTGACCATGGCATTTTGAACTTACTATTTCAATTTCATGATATTTGCTAATCAAAAGGGCCAATAGCAAAGACTAGGGCATGGCATGTATCATTGTCATATGTATTGTGGTATCATTGTATGCTTGTTCTTTGTTTATCAACATGAGGTGTACTGCAATATTGTTGTTGACACTCAAATGCATATAGCCTGAGAACATGGGGCATTATATCATCTATTGATGCATGAGCCCAGGTATTTCACTATTTTAATTCTTTTTTTATGGAGCTAAACCTTTTACTATTGTTGTTTCATTTGCATTGCTCGTGGCACATATTATATTACACCATTGTTGATAAACAAATGATGGCACCCATATTTGATAGCCCGTGAACAGGGCATTAGCAATTTTCTATTGGTAAATTTTGATTAGGGCACCATTGATTCATTGGGTTCCCAACACTCAAGGCATCAAAAAAATTGCATTATCATCCCTCTTGTCATTGATATTTGGATTTGATCTTTTGTAGCACTGTGTGTATTTGATACTTGTTGTTCATTGCCATAGCATGTTAATATTTTGAGCTTCACTGTTGATATTGGAGCATTGAATGGACCCAAAGCTTGTCATGACTTGCATTATTGTTAGTTATCATGCCCTGCCATTGCATTATTTGATCACCATGAGAGCTGTATATTTGATCATGATGTGTATTCCTAGAGGCATATATACACTTATATTCTAGATTTGTACATCATTAACCTTAGATTTTTCATACACCAACTCCTATACATGATTGGGATATTACATTTTATGCCCATTAACTATCATGCCCTAATACTAGCTCTGTTTCTCTTTTATGTTCTTGTGGATTTCTACTCTGAACATGTGGATTGTGTGCCCTCAGCATGTATGTGCCATGTGAACACCTATGCGATAGAGTGCCCTATTTCCCTCATAGATTTGTGTACTCTACCATTAGCTCTGTTCAAAACCTAATGCCATGTAGCCTTCTATTATTCTTTTATCATAGCTTGATTGATGCTAGATCATCTGAATGTTCCCTATTTGTACACATTGTGTGTTCTCTTGGCCCTCGAAGGGGTAATAGATAGAGTACAATAAGATTACTCTATCATTACCCACATCAAGGACCCATATTAGTCACACAACTCTTTATTGGATCAGCTTCCCTGTATCTACACATGAAACAAACATGTTAGTGAAAACCATGGTGCCTTGATGATTTTGAGCCTGGTACACAGCTTTGAGCATAGTCTTGTTAGAGGTGCATGGTCGAGTGTGTGTATGCGTCTACTATATTGTGATATCAACCATTGCTTAGATCCATTGGATCTAACCCAAATCCCCTCTTCACTTCTTGCAGGTTCTAGATCTCAGGAGCTTCTGGATAGGACCAGGCTTTGGACTTCAAAACCAGGCAATGTCTGGTACCTCAATATAAACATCTCTTTATGCATATTTACACTCATCTATTCATTTCTTGTAAAGGCTATGCTCATGGCCTGTGTGAGCCTAGATAGATGCTCTTTTCTTTTTAGTTTCTTGCTTCTTTGAATAGTATAAATGCCACAGATAGATGTTTGTGTAGATGTAGATGTAATTAATTTCCTTTCTTTTTTAATGTATTTTCAATGAAATGAACAAAAATCTTAATCTAGATCACCTAATAACACAAACTAGGGTATAGTAGCTCATCTAGTAATTAGGCTTCCAAAATGTGTAAAAATATGACAACAAGGATTACTGAGGTTAAGTTCACTCTACCCATCTATCCTAAATTGAAGAGTACCAAACAAGAAGAAAAAGAAGAAGAATGAAAAGGGGTTTTCCATATGTGACCTATTGTAGAAATGTGATAAGCATATGTGATGTAGCCTAGAAAGAAGAGATCTCCAGTCTTGCAGAAAAGAGACAACAAAATGGAAAACATGAAGTAACAACAAGATGTAACCAAATAACAACTCTTTATTATCAGGAAAACATCAAATTACTTTCAAATTTTATTCAACATGTTGGGCTGTAAGGTATTCCTAGTTACGACCAACACACTAAAAAATACAACAAGATCTCATAGGATCTAGCTACTCCTAACTAGCCCAGATCTGTATCTCAACAACAATATAGTATAAACTCCAAGATAGATCTACACTCGACCTCACAAGCCACCAATAAAGTGTTGGAAATCTTGTATGGGAAAGTGAGATACTCAAAGGGGGGGGTGAATCAGTTATCCACAATACTTTTATACTTTGAAACTAATTCCACATGCATGCCATAAACATAAATTTCAATACTAAAATGAATCTAACATTCTAATCTCATCCATCAAATGAAACACATAACACAAAATTTAGTAACCCAAAAACCCTTAAAAGGTAAAACTAGGGTGGGGACAACACCCATAAATCTTTATTGCTATAGTATTAAAGTGTGCCTATTAGGGATAAAAAAATTTGATCACTTCAGATGATCTACGCTATGAGGGGTTTTCCCTATTCAGAGCTTACAGACCTGTACAATCTACCTTGATTAAATGATTTAAAACTTATCGATAAGTAAGCACTCAGTTAAGATATTTATAAAGGCCTGTTAGGACCACTCTGTTAAGATATTTACCTTGATTCACCTACTAGAATGTATCAGTACATGATCCTTAGGTTTGTACTATAAATGCTGATTATAGATCATCTCTTTACAATAATTGTCTGATCTCCAAAATCAAATGTAGCTATGTTATGTTCTTCACTGCTCTACTTGGTCACTTTGCCTTATCTCTACATCTAACAATCAAAACACTTCTCTACTCCACATACAAGAGATCTTCTCTATTACTACATTTTAGGGTTTTGATATCACCTTATATAAATATTTGATCAAGCTTCTAGATTACAATCAATGATCTAGATTCACTACTTATACTGCTTAAACATTCCCTTTTTCTGATAGGTTACATGGCTTACATAGGGATTAATGATAAGAAATACAAAGCATAATTAAATCCTTGATTCACTCAACAATTATTAAATCTCACATAGAAGTCAACCAAAATGGTTTACATTGGTGTTTGCTCCATTACAAACACATATGTCAAAATTGGCTTGCTCGACATATCAAGTCTCTGATGCTCTGTTAAAACTATTCTATATATACTAATTCTCAACACTGAATCTTCTATACAACTTGGCATAAACTTCTTGGTAACTACTGAAGTACTTAGTGACCTATGACTTTCTCGACAGTAAGTACTACCTAGTAGCTATACAAGTCTATACATGACTCAACCTTAATAAGATGGATGGGTGACAGTGATGACCGACCAAAATTTCCTTGAAAATGACTAAGTGTTAGAAACTAATAGACAACATAGCATAGGGATCAACAATCTCCCTTTTTGACATTAGTGGCAAAAATACTTTGTCATGACTTTTACATTGTATAACCAAAATAGTACTTAGTACTTTGAGTACTCCCCCTCATAATTTGACTCAGTCTTAAAAAATATTATACTATATATACATGACTCTTGACATACAATGAATATATATTTACATTGAAAAATAGTATGTTATACCTTTCTATTCTATATCTCTTCTTTGATCTTTGTAGTATACATGAGTACATGACTAATTTCCTCCTTGTACCATGACATGTCTACTATTTCCCCCTTATTTTTGTCACTTGAAGCTGCTAGGGTGTAGGGGCTATAAAATACTTGTTCAAAAATAGTTTTTGGAGCTACATAATCATTGCTAAGGCATTATCCCATCCAAATCTCATAGACTCCAGAACCTGTATCTTGATCTCTAGTTGGGTAGCTAGATCAACCAAACTCTTGGCAATAGAGAGATGATGATTTCTCTATACTAAATCCTTTTTCAATAGCAATTATCTCTGTATAACCTCCAGATGAGGTCTTAAAATAGTTTTTATTGAGATAAATTTAGATCTTATTCTTCCATCATTAGCCATCATCTCGGCTAATGTCCCTTGTGCATGAAGTAGTTGTGTGAAATGAATGGAGCTGGAACTTGCATCCATGCTCAGTGAATGTCAATTAGACTTCAAGTCTAATTGCAGCTTGTCAATCAGTTCTTGATTTTCCTTAATGAATGTTTCTACATTACATAGTTTCTTGTACAAAGAATGAACATTCTCTACAGCCTCTTCTAAGTTATTCACTACATCATAAAGTTCTACCTATTTGACTTCTATTTTAGTCAAGACCCTTTCAAGTACCTTTGTCTCAAACTTTCTTTTTGACCACTGCATTAGTTTTTCATTAGCTTCACTTCCATCAATCTTGACATTTTAACAATATGAACAAATTGTTCCAGAATAGGTGACGTCTCATTCACATCATTCAACTCAAAATATTCTACAAATATACCTTTTATTTCATGAAGTAATTTCTTTTGTTGGTGTTCTCTACTTAGTTCCTCTTTCTTTCTCTTCTTCTTCAATAGATCTTGCAATATTTGCATTTGTTCATAGGTCAAGTTATTAGTGTCCCACTTCTAAATCACTATAACTTTATGTAATGTGACCTATGTGCTAGGAGACTTTTCTTTTTTATTATGTTCTTTCTTCTTTGATGTACTGCCACTCAACAATTGTACTAATGCTTGGATAGCCTCTTTCTCCTTAGGCTCTAGATGCTCCTTAGTTATTTTATCACCAGTCTTCTTTTCTTCCTCAAAATGAGGTCTTGAAATTACTCTTGCAGTCTTATTTTCTTTTTCTTTTAAGCTCTCCTCTCCTTTTCCTTTATTATCTTCCTCGATAGGTGCATTATCTGTTGTTGTTTCCAACTTGTCCAGTTTCTTGGCACTTGAAATCTATGTAACTTTCTATTCAACTATGACCATGTGGGAGCTTGTAGGTTTAGGGTCAATATTTGATGTACCCTCAATCCTTATATAATCATGTACCTCAATGAGAACTAGATTGGTACTCGGTAGAAAGGGGTCAGAGGCTGCCTCGGTAAGAATTTGTATTTTTATTTCTTCCTTGGTCAAGGTATTAATGTTTACTTGTGTGTCCTCAGGGATATCCCTAATAGTGATCACATCCTATGATTCACTCACTTTTACCTTCTTTCTTTCTTCTTCCTCAAGATTTTGAGGCTCTTCTATATCTTCTTTATTATCTAGTTCAGTCTGGCTAGATGTACCTTCACCTTGTTGTGCACTCTTATCAACTATTAACCCAAAAATGATCTTCCACATCAGTTTTCTCTGTGTGACAACCTCATCAACATTATGTTTCAAAATGGGATTAAGCCCTTAGCTTAGGTATAAACCTATTTCTGTGTTGTGCCATGAATTTTCCTTTTTTTGTGTTAGTTCAAGCATGATCTAAGCTGGAGTGCCTTCTCTCATCTTCCTCTTGGTCATAATAGTATACTACCATTTTTGATCAATTTTACTATATAGTTCATTGGGGATTAGATTCCCTATTTACAAAGGTTTGATCTTGAATGTGCATAGTATCTCTAACATAGCTTCTTCAATCTTTTCTTTATCATCTTTGCTTAATCTTTCAAATTTTATAAACTTGTCTCTTGCTAATCATGTCACTCTCTTGATGTTTCGGCATATTTCATCCACACTAGTTGGATGTTTTTGTGATGCCACCTTCAATTTTCTATTATCATTTTTTTCAGTCATTTATTCATCATTACCCTTTTGTAACACTAGTTTTCTTCTAGGCTTCTTCTTGGGATGACTCGACACAACTCTAGTCTGCACTTGTTTCCTGTTTCCTAAGCCTTCCCCTTCAGTGTTCTTTGCTGGCATTTTCCTTTGGGGCTTGATAGCTATGGAAGTTGAAGCTTCCCTGGTTCTTGGTCTTAATGATGTAGGAGTTGTAGACTTTTGTTTCTATATCTTCCTTTTATTGGGCTCGACAACCATTACCTCCTTGCCCTTCTTTTAAATTTCTACATCCTCCTCTTCACTCCCTTTAGATTCACTAGACTGATCTTCACCCTGACCTTGTGTAATTTCAAGAGGTGCATTATCCTCTCCTTCTTCACTTAGTATTTTTTCAAGATTCTTGACTGTTTTCTTTCTTTTCCTCTCTACGGTTGTAGACTTAATCCCATAGTAATCTTATAATTAGCTTCTTAATAATTTCCAAAAGGCTTTTCTTTTCTATCAATATGTTCTACTAGTAAAGAATTTATTGCTGCTGATGTCTCATCTATGTTGACCTCATATGGAAATGGCCTTAGCCATGCTACCCTAGGCATCATAGCTTGAACATAGGTGTGATCGGTATCCACTAAAAAAACATATCAAGAACCTTAATGCCTTAGCAATGATTATACAACTCCACAAACCATTTTAGGACAAGTATTTTCTAATCCCTACACCCAACAACTTCAAGTAAAAAAAACAAGGGGGAAATAGTAGATATGTCATGGAACAAGGAGGAAATGAGTCATGTACTCATGTATACTACAAATATCAA
This sequence comes from Chamaecyparis obtusa, assembly GCA_027943335.1. Classification (NCBI taxonomy): domain Eukaryota; kingdom Viridiplantae; phylum Streptophyta; class Pinopsida; order Cupressales; family Cupressaceae; genus Chamaecyparis; species Chamaecyparis obtusa. The sequence goes on from BSBK01002945.1 coordinate 33,415, forward strand.
AGAAGAGATATAGAATAGAAAGGTATGACATACTATTTTGTAAGGTAAATATATATTCATTGTATGTAAAGAGTTATGTATATATAGTATAATATTTTTAAAGACCGACTCAAACTCTTATGGGGAGTACTCAAAGTACTAAGTACTATTTTGGTTATATAATGTAAAAGTCATGAAAAAGTATTATTTCCACTAATATTAAAGGGGGAGATTGTTGATCCCCATGTTATGTTATCTATTACTATCTAACACTTAGTCATTTTAAAGGCAATGTTGGTTGGACATCACTGTGACTGAGCCATCTTATTAAGGTAAAGTCATGTATAGACTTGTATAGGTACCAGGTAGTAGTTACTTCTAACAAAGTCAAAGGTCACCGAGTACTTCACTAGTTATCAAGCATTTTATGCTGCATTTTATAGAAGAGTTAGTGTCGAGCACCAGTATATGGAGAATATTTTTGACTGAGCATGAGAGACTTTATATGCTAAGCAAGCCAATTTTGACATATGTGTTTTTAATTGTACAAACACTAAGGTAAACAATTTTGGCCGACTTCTATGTGAGATTTAATGATTATTGAGTGAATCAAGGAGTTAATTACACTTTTTATTTCTTAACATTAATCCCTATACAAGCCATGTAACCTATCAAAAAAAGGGAATTCTTAAGTGGTATAAGTAATGAATCTAGATTGTTGATTGTAATCTAGAAGCTTGATTAGATATTTATATAAGGTGATATCAAAACCCTAAAATGTAGTAATAGAGAAGATCTCTTGTATGTGGAGTAGAGAATTCTTTTGATTGTTAGATGCAAAGATCAAACAAAGTGACCAAGCAGAGTAGTGAAGGATAAAATAGAGCTACATTTGATTTTGGAGCTCAGACAAGTATTGGAAAGAGATGATCTGTAATCAGCATTTATAGTGCATATCAAAGGATCAAGTTCTGATACATTCTAGCAGGGGAGTCAGGGTAAATATCTTAACATAGTGGTCCTAACAAGCCTTTATAAATATCTTCTTGATATTATGTGTCATTTAGTTGTATTTCCAACTCTTTCCTTCTTCTCAAAGATTTCTTCAGTTCTTGTCTGGCTGCTTCAAGTTAGTGCAATGCAAGTTCAATGTAAATCTTATGATTCTCTATGATCTTTCCCAATTTATAAAGCTCCATCTTCAAGACTTTGACTCTCAAGTAGTTATAATTCTTCTAAGAGAAGAAAGCTCTAATACCAATTGTTGGAAATCTAATATGGGAAAGTGAGATACTGAGAGGGGGGGTGAATCAATTATCCACAATAAGTTTATACTTTGAAACTAATTCTACATGCATGACATAAACATAAATTTCAATACAAAAATGAATCTAACATTGTAATCTCCTCCATCAAATGAAACATATAACATAAAATTTCGTAACCCAGAAACCCTGGAAAGGTAAAACTAGGGTGGGGATGACACCCACAAATCTTTACTACTATAGTATTAAAGTGTGGCTGTTAGGGATAAAAAAAAATGATCACTTCTGATGAGCTATCCTGTGAGAGGTTTGCCCCATTAAGAACTTATAGACTTGTACAATCTACCTTGATTAAAGGATTTAAAACTTACGGCTAAGTAAGCACTTGGTTAAGAAATTTATAAAGACATGTTAGGACCACTCTATTAAGAGATTTACCCTGATTCACCTGCTAGAATGTATTAGTACCAGATCCTTTGGTTTTCACTATAAATGTTGATTAAATACCATCTCTTTACAATACTTGTTTTATCTCCAAAATCAAATGTAGCTTTTTTTTATCCTTCACTGCTCTGCTCGGTCTCTCTGCCTAATCTCTTCATCTAACAATCAAAATATTGATCTGCTCCGCATACAAGAGATGTTCTCTATTACTATGTTTTAGGGTTTTGATATCACCTTATATAAATATCTAATCAAGGCTCTAGATTACAATAAAAAATCTAGATTCATTGCTTATGTCGCTTAAGCATTCCATTTTTTTGATAGGTTACATGGCTTGCATAGGGATTAATGATAAGAAATACAAAGCATAATTAACTCCTTGATTCACTCAACAATCATTAAATCTTGCATAGAAGTCAGCCAAAATGGTTTACCTTGGTGTTTTTTCCATTACAAATACATATGTCAAAATTGGCTTGTTTAGCATATGAAGTCTTTGATGCTCAGTCAAAACTATTCTTCATATACCAGTTCTCGGCACTGACTCTTCTATACAACTCGGCATAAATTGCTCAGTAACTACTAAACTACTCGATGACCTCTGACCATTAACTATATAATTTTATACATGACTCAACCTTAATAAGATGGCTCGATCACAGTGATGACTTACCAACATTTCCTTGATAATAACTAAGTGTTAGACACTAATAGACAACATAACATAGGGATCAACATCAAGCTTCTTGTTTCCTAAGAAAATTCTTAGCTACTAGCTTCTAAACTCCACATTTTTCTAACTACATTTCTATGCTATACATACATACCCTCCTTTTATACAACATGGCCAGAAGTTGGACTTACAAATAAGAAATCATAAAATAAAATTAGGCTCCAAGAAGCTCATAACAAAAAATGTTATCCTTCATGTCAACTTCTAACAGTTGTTAAATTCAAATAGGAGAAAGAACCAACCCAGATTTAGGTCCTCACGCATCCCAATAGTTGATCCATATTATGAAGAATGTGACCCAAATTAAATGCACATTTCATTTTCCAAAAAAATCAAAATAAACCTATCGGTGAACTAGAAGATCGAGCTTGTCATAATATCAATTGAGCAATACAAAATAACTACCAAAGCCACTTGGAAATAGGACACTGAAATAGAGACTGAGCTCATCAGTGAACCAAAATAGGAACATTTCACTGAGAATCCCTAAGCACTTACTGAGAAAAAAATTATTCATTGAGCTCATTCATCGAGTAACATCCACACTCAGTCATTGAGTCCGTCAATGAAGCAACACATCTTCTAACCGAGAACTACCACTAAATGATTGAGAATCTTAGGTCTCCAACTGAGATAACCAAAACCCAACTCTAACATATTTTTGGTTGATACAATATTGCCAACTACCCAGGGATGCTCATGCATCAATATACTTATAACATTAGATAACTTTAGTTTTTTAATTGATGTGTTACATCCCTGCAAAATTCCAAGTGCTTTTGTGTTGGTGTTTATTTTTTATGACTACCATGGTTTTATTAACACACTATCTGACTTCCCTACGATTTTATTATATTTCCTTGTTTTTTTATTGGTCTTTTCCATGTTTCACATTTAGTATCATCTTCTTGGGTTGTATTTAATATTTTAAAATTATTTCATTGTTCACTTACAATTATCACATTGTTTTAAATTATATGGATTGTGAATATTTATAAATTATCTTTATTATCAATAGGAATTTAGAGTATTATAAAATTGATGTAAAAATGTAAATGACTAAATATATATGAATGTAAATTAATTTAAAAATTATAACATAATTTTTTTTTACAATGTATAAAAGCAATCAGCTTCAACAATGTGAATAGTTCACAGTCCTTTCTCTTATCCTCCAATTTTTTTTTCATTTCAAGATGTTGAACAAATGTTTTAGCAATATTCAATACGAGTCTATTGGTGGGCAATACATTTGCTACATATTTAAGAATATAATTATCCACAATGATAGTAATTTGTGTCTCCATGAGCTTTAAAGTATGTGTACAACATAACACTATCTTTCCCTAACATTGACGCCATAAAAAAGTTAAATTATTAATTCCTTTGTATGGTAATCAACATTCATATTACATCAATGTATCCCTACCAAATAATAAACAAAGTCATTTCATTCACTTTTGATGATTTTTTGGTTTCCTTAGAAGGAATACTTGAGATGGTAATAACCTCTTGAAATTCTTGTAACTTTTTTATTAAATGAAAATTGGTTTTACAAGGACCAAAAACCCAAGTCTTTACAAACTAGCCTAGAAAGTATCAAAATAAGAACTAGCAGCTAAACATACATGACTAAACAACAAAAAAGATTTAAAAAAATAGGGGACTAACACCTCAACATAGACTACAAACTCTTAAATGACTCTAATTCTTTAGAGAAGTATCAACATTAATAATTTTCAACTTCTTAACTATACTATCTACAGGGATAATCCGCTTATCATTAATCCTTAATCTAGTAGTTGGCTTGGGCACACATTCCTTGTCGATACTCTTATTAGCATCATTTGCATGATCTTCCTAACACTTGTTTTTGCTAGCCTCCCCTCTATCAAATAAATGGGATTTTTTATCAGACATCACACTAGTAGAGGGAGAGGCAGATTATCCTCTTGACATGACCTTAAGATCTTCAATGTATTAAGTTACTTTATTTAATCCTTCTATAGTTTTTTCCATTATTATCTTACTAACTACAATAATATCTCTTTATTTGTCCTACATACAAAGAAAAAATTCTCAATCTTTTTGATCATGAGTTCATGATCTTCCTTCAAATCATTAGTACCTTTTGCTAAATTATGGGTACTAGCCATAATATTATCCAATATTTGATTTGAAAAAAGGGGTATTTCTTTTAGGGAACTAATCTAAGCCACAATATAAGAAAACACATAACTCTATCTCTCTATCATAAGTTTGACATCTCTTTTAATGCTAAGGTTGTCCAACATCGTCGATCCCTTCTCTATGGGGGTGGCTTTCTCAAATTCAATCTAGATATCCACATGTATACCGACATCCAAATAATTATTTAAATCATGATGGGGTGGAGGGTGTAATACCCCAAAAATGGGCTATAGGTTCATTAACCTCCTAAATCTTCAAATCAAACGAAATCGACATCAAAGTCCTAACCTAAGGCACATCTGCACATTATCGAATTGTAATTGATTATCCTAAACTTTGCATCAGAGAATATTCCTAGCAATATTGTTATTTATCCTAATTATCTTTGATTTAATAATTATTTGGTGATAAATCCTATTTATCCTAAAGTTGATTAATTGAATATGATAAATATTTAATTAATTAGATTTAATTCTGCCACTTAATTATTTAATTAGATTTAATTCTATTTATTCCTAAATTGTATTATTTCATTTTGACAATAAATCAAAAATCTCATGACTAATTGATTAAATTCTTCTTTAATTAATTAATGTCAGTTGTCAATTTTTAATAATATAGTTTTTGAATAAAAGTTTGATTTAATAATTGATCAACCCATAAATCAATTGTTTTAAAATCAGTTAAGTTGAGAATAAATTACTTTATTTTTAAAATTAATTTATAATTAAATCATGCACAATCAGAAAAGTAGGCAACTAGAAATTAACAATCAATTTTAAATTTAAACTCAACATCTGATGATGAGTTGAAATTTGATCTAAACTCTATTTTGAGTTAAACATTGCTTTTGCATGATTTTTGTAAGTTAATTATCCCTAATTTCTTGATAACTCAAAAATCAACCTAAGTTTATCAAGTGTGATTTATGGCTTTTCCCAATGCATCCTCAAGCCCTAGATTTCTATAAAAACAAGGCTCAACTCTTCAGAATTATCAACACTTGAATTTGCACAATTACTTTGGCGAATTGGTGATTGAAGGATTAAACACTTGCGACAGGCGATTTGTGAGATCTTTCATTGTTGATCATAGTTTTGCATAGTTTTCATATCACAACATTCATTCATTCATATCATTCTTAGATTAAATCTGCATTCAATTTCATTCATCTAGCTTAGATTCATACTATTTTTCATATTATTGCATAGAAAATACAAAAATATAGATTAATCTGCATCCATATAGTTTTTCATTCTTTTGCATTCAAATCCTTCATTTAGGTATTGCATTGTCACTGGTCTCGATTTCAATCTAAGAACATCATACTTGAACCTACTAGAAGGCAATCAATCACCTAGTTAGCTTAGTTTCACTTATTTGCATATTTCAATTTTGCTAACCTCTAATGTTTTGCTGAAGTGTTGTGTCTGTAGTTAGGTACAATTTTCACACGCACATTTCTCGTGCCCACCATGGGGCCCTAAAATGGGTTTCCATCTCTTCTATTTCAATTTCTATCTATTTTCTATCATTTTCTAGTCAATTCTATGATTTTATTCTCTATCCATACATTTTTCGTATGACTTTTGTCAAAAAGTCATACCAGAAGCTACTATTTGTCATACAATAGTTGAGAATTTGGAGGCATAACCTCCAAATTGTCATTTGGAAACTTCTTTGTTGTTTGAACAAATACCCACTGTCGTACGAGTTTCCAGACAGTCGTACCAGAGCTGACCCACTATCATATGGGATTTGGATTGTCGTATGAGAGGTAACCCATTGTCGTACGAGTTTTGATACCAGTGTTCAATTGTCATTTTAGATTTTTGGGTAGTTTTTCAAATTTGATTTTCAGATTTGGATTAACAGCTAACCCTAACAATTGAACTCTATTGTTTTCGATTGATCTTTGTTGATTTTGATTGGGAAAAGTGCAACTAAATTACTAAAATAGGTAAAATCTACTAAGTGCGTTGCAAGGAATTTATGTATTCTTCTCAATCTGATAACACTTCAATTTGGACATAAAACAAACTCTCACGTGTCAAGCTTGTGTGACTTTTCTTGCTTTCCTATCACAGACTTTGTTTTTGGGCTATAAAACAAACATAGATTTGCTTTTTGCATATTTGTTACACATAGTAAATAGGCCCTATGAACACTATTTGTGGATGATCTTGAGAGAGTGGGCTTCTTTCACTTGTTCACGCATGTGAAGCTCTTCTTGACGAAGGATCCCCTTGTATTTAGGGAGGATACTAAGTTTGTCTTGCGTTCTACTAGATTTTTGAGTCTTCAGCTTTTGATCAATACATTCTCTCTCTCAAGAGGTTAAAAAACCATAAGTGGTTGACATTGTAGATCTTTGTGAGATAATTTAAGTCTTAGCATGTCAGATTAATCTATCTTCTTTGTTTTGGTGAAGTGAAGAGGCTAGGGGATTATGCTTTCCTTCCTTTTTGGATAGTACTAGAAACCCAGATCCTTGAATCTGATCTAGTCCTCCTATGGTATCTTTTGTGAGTCACCTTTAGAGAGGGTTAACCATAGTGGACATTCCCTTAATTAGGTCAACCATGTGGATAGAACCTCAAGCGGTAATAACTATTTTCACCATGGTAGCAGCAACGACTATATAAATGTCCTTGTGGAGGAAATCTTCACAGGTGTGGTCTCTTGTTGGGTTGTCAGATCTCCCTAGTAGCTCTTGATTGATTAAATTCTTAGATTGTGTCAAAACTCCGGTGCACCTGGATTGGAGTTCACCCTCTTGAGATTACAAAAGTTACAGAGTCAAACCATTACTACAAACCCTAGTGAGGCCAAATTTTTCATTTTCTAGGAATATGTGTGTTATTGAAAAACTTTTTGGAACATACACAAATAGCACTCCTAGGGATTAGCACATTAAGTCACTATTGCTTGTTCATGTGCAAGGTGGATTTTACCCTTGTTCATTATTTTTAGGTGATTGCTTGCTTTTGTTGCTTGTTGTTTTGCGTACTTGATATCTACTTGGTTACTTAAGATGAACTATTATACAGATCTTCAAGACTGGAAAGAAAACTTTGCCAACAATCTGAAACTGAAAGGCTAAAAATTGCAAAATCTAAAGCAAAATTCCTCTCTGGAGTCAAAATTCATCCCACAATCTCAAATTTTCATATGAGTCTTGACCATAAATCATTTCAGAACCCCTGTATTGTCGTATGGGAGCTAGTACTATGTCGTACGAGTGTTGTCAATATAAATCAAAAGAAAACTATCCCTGGCAACAATTGTCATATGAGTCCTGTCAATTGTCATTTGAGAGCAATTATCATACGAGTCCTGTCAATGGTAAATTAATTCATGCACCAGGGAGAGATCTAATTCCCTTTACTAGACAATGGCCTTTTCATCAATGGGCATTTTATCTTATAGGAGCCATACATCATCATTCTTCCAATGGACATACCCATATTATTGCAGCTACAGACTATTTTACAAAATGGGTAGAAGCAGTCCCTTTGACTCAAGCAACCGGCAAACAAATTTCAATGTTTATCTTGAACTACATCATATGTCGGTATGGTATTATACACTCTATAGTCACAAATAATGGTGGTAAATTCAAGAATAGAGACTTAGATGATCTATGTGCCAAATTCTAGATTACACAACATTGGTCATCAATCTATTATCCTCAAGGGAATGGACAAGTATAGGCTTCAAACAAGAATCTATTGAAAATCTTGCACTGAATAGTTAATAAAATAGGAAGAGATTGGCATCTCATGATCAATCTAGCTCTCTGGGCCTATAGAAAAAGTATCAGAAAACCCACTGGGGCTACACCATTCTCTTTAGTTTATGGGTGTGAAGCGTTACTGCCTATTGAGGTTGAAATCCCATCACTAAGAATTAGAATACATGGTCTAGTAACTGATGATGACTATAGAGTGTCTAGGTTGCAAGAAATTTAACTACTAGATGAGCATAGACAAGTAGCATATGATCATCTTAGAGTATATCAGAAAAGAATGTCTAGAGGTTACAACAAGAAAGTCAGACACAAAGAATTTCAGGTTGGTGATCTAGTCTTGAGAGAGAATCCTAAAAATCAATCACATAGAGAATGGAAGGGGAAGTTTGAACCCAACTGGCTGGGTCCCTTTTTTATCACTACTAATTTTGGCTTTGGAGCCTATCAACTCTCAACGACTGAAGGATAACAACTCAAAGAACCAATCAATGTTCTCCATCTGAAGAAATTCTATGCCTAAGGCATTCAATATTAAAAAATGTCTTGAAAAAAATCATAAAAATCAGAAAAAGTCCTCAAAAAATTATCATCCTGGTGAAAACCTAGCAAATAGGTGCCTTGATGTATCACAAAAAAATAAAAAAATATTAAAAGTACAAAAAAATTGAAAAAATAAAAAATACAAAAAATGAGAAAAAGAAAAAGTGCCTTGGTGAGAACCTGGAAATAGGTGCCTTGGTAGCAAAAATAGAATCTCTGCCAAGATGGTGAAAACCTGGCAAATAGGTGCCACTTGTTTCAAAATGCTCCATCTATTAGTGCAATATTGGTCTTTTCCAGCTTTCAGTCTTGCTTTAGTTTGTACATATCTCCCAGTTTTTTTTCTGCATTCCTATTTTCAATAAAATCAGTTTGTACACCAATCAGCTTAAGCTTTGTACCCTATCAATGTTCAAACTTGGGGGCAATCAAAGTTATATCCTATGGCCTCCAATGTATCTTAGATGTGTCATATCTAGTCAAAGTCCTTTGAAGTGACATTTGAGTCAATCAGTCAGTCTCGTCTCCTGAAAGGATTTTGCATCTACAACAACGAAATCAAACATCAAAACAAATTGAAAACAATCTATGCTTTTACATGCTTTTATCTCCCTGTATGCTTACTGATTCACATTGATATTTTTGCATATTATGTCCCCTCGAGCTCTTCAGTGATGTCCTTTATAGGATTTAGAGAGTGATGACTGGGGGCATAATCTTTTCTTTGTTTTCTTCTTGTATGTGAAAATCTAATAACTTTGGAAATTTTGGATTGAAATGGTGTCCATCTGTAAGAGCCTCTATCATGTATTGGATGGCCATGCATACCTCCACCATTGATACCCAGAAAATTCAAGGAGGTTTGATCTAACTATTGTCTTTTTGAGAAAGTTCTTACTCCTACTATGAAACGTGATCTTACCTAAGGATGTGAATGATAAAGGGTCACTATGGGTAATTCACACTAGATTTGGAATGATCTCTTGATTGCTTGATGTGTTTGTTATGCAAGGCATATTCTGGTCATCATGACGTCTATGTTTTGATGCTTATACAAATTTTTATATCAAAATGGACATGATATTTAGGTCATCCTGGTGTTTTTGCCTTGGTGCTTATATCTAATCCGACATTCCAAAAACAAAATCAATATTCATATGTCCATGGTTGTCTAGCCAATGGGTGTTGTATTGATTCTTGCGCATACAAATCAATATTCATATGTCTATAGTTCCATAACTAGTGGGCTTTGTATTGATTTATCTGGTTACCTAAAAAGTTCAATGATGACAACAAATCGACACATGCTCAGTCACTAGGTCCTAGGTCTTAGGTTTTCATTTGATTCTGCATGTCATTTTGCACTTTGCATGATTGCATGATCTCAAAAATTGCTTGAACACTTCAACAATTCTTCTAAACTAAACTTAAACTGAAAATGAAGAGCTCAATCTCACACAAAGGTTTCCTCACAGAACCACAACCAATCACCATTCTAGGTTAAACATCATTTTTGACATAATACTGAGTACTTGTCTTCATCAATATAGGTGCAAAACATATCATGTGTATCGTTGCATTTACATTACATATCCATGATCATTCCATCTATTGCATTGCATTACATACATGAGCATCATCAAAATCATACATTTCCATAATCAATTACATTTGCATAACATTCATACATTTGAAAGAAACCATTGCATTACATAAATCCATACATACATTCTACACTATTCATAGCATTTACATCACATTATATCATCATAAATCAAAACATGAAAAGTACAAATGAAGTCATAACCAAAACCTCGATCTCATATCAGATAACTCGAACTAGTCAAGGGTGCACTACTAGCACAAAGTATAAAAGAATGTGCTCATGTGAGCTATCAGAAGTCAAAATAGTATACATGATCAAAATGGCAAAAAATATGTCAGAATATCTAGATAGATCAACTGTTTGTCTGATCCTCTACATCAGGTGGAGGTGGTAGTGTTGCATCAGGCACTGGCTCTGCATGAGGTTCCCTAGCTCCCTTTGAAGCTATCATATACTGAGAGTATGTCGGTACTCTCTAACTGACATGAACAATAGCATAATAAGAAAAAACATAGTAAGAATCTCTAGAGGTCTGATGTGTCACCTATGTCTGTAATCTCATGTTCTCCTCTCAAAGCTCAGATCACTGTCTATTAGCCTCTATGAACTACTCCTCAAAATGAGAACTCCATGCTCTCAGGTCTCTCACCTATCATCTCAATCATCTAATGATCTCTTGAGAGGATAGTGCTGCACTAGGGTCTGCATCTGCCATAGGCATGTTTTTATCTCTCCCTGGCTAATTAGAAGCCTCTACCCTCTACACCTTACAGCATCTCACCTCAGCACCAAGGTCAAAATCTATATCACCTTGTATAGGATTAGGACCAGCACCTACATCCTACTGTGCACCGATTACCTCATCTACCCTACCAAAACTTCCTAAAGTGCCACTCTCTCCTTTAGTATATCTCCTTGATGTACCTGTAGGCTTTCCTACTATAGAACTAGTGGGACGAGGTGGTCTCATGTGACCAGATGGTCTCTATGGAGTCACTACTACTCTTAGCCTCAGAGGTGTAGGCTAGGGCATCAAAATCTATGTGCATCTCTGACCCTATACCATGGGAGCACCTGTCACATCCATAGCATCCTTCATACTCAGAATCAACTCTATGGGATCCAAAAACCTGTGAATAGGATGCTCTACAAGCCATGCAATAAAACCATCTATAACCCTAGCATCTAGAACATCTGGTTGGTAGTCCCAGTCTCCGCCGACATAGCCACTATACTCCTGAGTACAAAGAGCATAAGACAATCGAGGACCCCATCCTAATCCAAGCTCTCTCACTATCTGTGCATAGGCAACATGATCTTGTTGTGCATCATGGATGATGTCATATTATCACCACACCCTGGTAATAATGAAACACTCTAGCACTATGGTAGATCTCCCAATAAGCACTCGACTATGAAAGAAATGACTAAACTTCTCTCGAATAGTAGGCCAGGCCTCTATCTACAGATATGGATGCCAAATCCAAAATGTGCTATCATCAAGATAGTGTCTCCAGTACTCTATATGGCCCATACACACCTATGTAACATATCCTGAATAAGTATATATCACCGGCTCCTATGGCTGGCACTAACCCTGGCATACTGGTCTACAAACTGGGATATGCTCCCAGGCCCAAATTTGAAGAACCAAAGCACCAGAATAAAATGTCTTTCTCTCTTGATACATGATCTTGTGTATCTTAGAGAACATATGAGCCCACATACACTAACCCCAACCCAGCTCAGACATAGTAGCCATCAACTGTGCAATCATTAGGGCCCAACCCATCAAAAGACCATTCTGCTCATGGTCAGACATAATGATGCCTCCTATCATGCTAGCTATAATACACTCTAATCTATGGGTCTCCCCATAGCACTAAACTAAAGTCTCCCAGGAAATAGAAACAATAAGCTGGGTATCATCTCCAAATAAACGTATGAATGCATTTGATCCTGAGTTCCTTGTACTCACATAATCAGGTCGTGGACTGTGGAATGGAATGCAGAGTATCCTATAGACATCCTCTAGTGTAACTGTGCTCTTTCCTGTAGGGAGGTGGAAGGTCTGGATCTTTGAATGAAATCTCTCAATCAGTGCAATCAAAACTCTGTGGTTTACCCTAATCTCGGGCAACCGAATCAGATACTCAAATCCACAGCTAGCAAGATGTACCCTCATCGGGTCAAGCAGTGAAATGCATAACCTCTGAGTGGTTGGGTGTGATATGCACACATGGTCATTAGGATAGACAACCTACACAGCATAGAAATAGGGAATCCTATGAGTAACTTTGTTGAAAAATAGGCTAACAATACAAAAATTGAAAAGTTGACTATCTCAGAAGGTACATTAAATGCTTCAGAATCAGCCTATGAAATTAGAAAATTTAAATTTTTGACCTAAAGGGATGTTTTTAGCTCACTATTTTCCATACGACAATGAAGACTGGTATGAAGACTCATACGAGTTTCAGTAGCTTACCATATGACAAATCATGGTCATACAACAATGTATATCTTACCATATGACATATGAGGGACCCGACGAAATGTCATACGACACTTGGGCTCCTCTCATACGAGTTTCTACTAGTTATGGGATGACAATCTAAATAGAATTGAAAAGTTGTATGAGTCACAGTCAACAGTCATATGAGTTTCCATGCATGTGAAAATTGAAAATTCCTAACGTACGAAAAAAGCCCTAAAAGTGCTAAAAACATTCAAAAATGGAATTTACAAAGAGGTAGGAAGGTCCACTTACCGGATGTCCATACTGTGAAGGTCTCTGATGCCACCGGCTGCACTCAAAATGGTGGGAAGAGACAGGTACCTTCATCTCTACTATTTTCTCACTCAGAGGGCTCCAAAAAGGTTTCAAAAGTCAAAAGTGAATAATGAATTGAAAATGACCCTTTTGGTCCTTATATAGCTTTTGACCTAATTTTCAAAAGTGCTCCGTTTCCCTTGAAAATTGCCCCCCAGGCTAATTTTGACATTTTGAACCCATTTTCGGGATCAAAATTGAAATCTGAGATCATTTACTATGTCAAAATCATGATTTAAAATTTTTAGACCTAGGACGACCGACTATTTGCATAATCAACCTTCAATCTTCACAGAAATCCAGAATTCAACTTAACTGTTTATCTTACATCAAACTATTCGAATTTCAACTTGGTCAACCAAGGTAACTCATGGTCAAACCTAGTCAAACTTGGTCTCCAGGACCTCTAAATGATGCAAAATGCATTCTAGGATGTGTATAACCACTTCTCAAATCAATTAACATGCTTCTAAACCATTTAACACTGACTTTTCTTTTCAGATTTTGATTTTAATCCCGAAGGGGGCATGGTATTCCACATCATTCAAGTCTGTTAATCTAATTCTGTAAATATTTTCCTCAGTAATCAAGACAACAACCATGTCTAGTTGTTGATTCATCAAAAGACCTCGTTGCTTGGGGCATATCAGATTCATCGAGATCCATATCAATCTAGTATTCTAATCTATCTTGTAAACTGTATCAGCTTTTCGTAACCATCAGTTCATTAGCGTCATTTCCTTGGTTCTTCATAACTAAAGGGTTTAGATGTGATACAAATATTGATTCCTCTAGACAATCAGGTCTGGAATCAGGTCACTCACTTCTTCGTAATCATAAGGTTTAGAATCAAGTGTTTTGATACTTTTTCGTAATCACCAATTCATTGTTGCTATAGTTAGTATTATCTTTGGTCAATCAGGACCTAAATCTTACATCTTCAAATCTTTCAATCAGTTTCTGTCTCAGAATGGGTTAATCTTTCAAATCAGTTCCATACATAAAAAATAGACTATCTTTGAACCACTACACTTCGCAGAGTAATTCAAAGAGGGGCAAAATGTAATACCCCAAAAATGGGCTATAGGTTCATTAACCTCCTAAATCTTCAAATCGAACGAAATTGGCATCAAAGTCCTAACCTAAGGCACATCTACACATTATCAAATCCTAATTGATTATCCTAAATTATGCATCAGAGAATATTCCTAGCAATATTCTTATTTATCCTAATTATCTTTGATTTAATAATTATTTGGCGATAAATCCTATTTATCCTAAATTTGTTTGATTGAATATGATGAATATTTAATTAATTAGATTTAATTTTTCCACTTAATTATTTAATTAGATTTAATTCTATTTATTCCTAAATTGTATTATTTCATTTTGACAATAAATCAAAAATCTCATGACTAATTGATTAAACTCTTATTTAATTAATTAATGTCAGTTGTCAATTTTTAATAATATAGTTTTTGAATAAAAGTTTGATTTAATAATTGATTAACCCATAAATCAATTATTTTAAAATCAGTTAAGTTGAGAATGAATTACTTTATTTTTAAAATTAATTTATAATTAAATCATGCACAATCAGAAAAGCAGGCAACTAGAAATTAACAAATCAATTTTAAATTTAAACTCAACATCTAATGATGAGTTGAAATTTGATCTAAACTCTATTTTGAGTTAAACACTGCTTTTGCATGATTTTTGTAAGTTAATTATCCCTAATTGCTTGATAACTCAAAAATCAACCTGAGTTTATCAAGAGTGATTTATGGCTTTTCTCAATGCATCCTCAAGCCCTGGATTTCTATAAAAACAAGGCTTAGCTCTTCAGAATTATCAACACTCAAATTTGCACAATTACTCTGGCAAATTGGCGATTGAAGGATTAAACACTGGCGACATGAAATTTGTGAGATCTTTCATTCTTGATCATAGTTTTCATATCATAGCATTCATTCATTCATATCATTCTTAGATTAAATCTGCATTCAATTTCATTCATCTAGCTTAGATTCATACAACTTTTCATATTATTGCACACAAAATACAAAAATATAGATTTATCTACATCCATACAGTCTTTCATTCTTTTGCATTCAAATCATTTTTTTAGGTGTTACATTGTCACTGGTCTTGATTTCAATATGAGAACATCATACTCACACCTACTAGAAGGCAGTAAATCACTTGGTTAGGTTAGTTTCATTTATTTGCAGATTTTGATTTTGCTAACCTGTAATGTTTTACTGAAGTATTGTGTTTGTAGCTAGGTAGAATTTTCACACACATGGAGGGGGAGGGGGTGAGGATAGAGATGGGGTTCATTTCAAAAGAGGAATTCTTTTAAAGCCTGGATGACTTTTTCCTCTCCTTGGTTGACAAAGATGTAGAAGGTTTGGTAGTATTTTTTAATTTTACCAACACAGAAAACTTCTTTTTCCTTGTCCCTTTCACATCTTGGCTTGGGTCCATAGAATTAGAGACCATAAAAGACAACCACTTTTTTTGTGATGCTAGGGAGTATAAGAGGGTTAATTCTTCTTTTCGACATGGAAAATATCATCACTATTTAAATCAAAATCCTCTTGATCTGAGGAGGTATCTCCATAGTAAACCCTCACAGTCTTCTTAAATTCTATACCACAAACTATGGGGAGGGTTTAGCTAAAAATGTAGAGCCCTTTCATGCTCCATAATAAGAAGGATTAAGCACTCATGGATAGGAGAGGAGGGGGGATTCTTAGCATATGAATGCAGTTTATGACTAAGAAAATAAAATAAGAATGAAATACATATTATGCCTACAGTGATTGAGTATAATATAGTGATAAATAAAATAACTAGTAATTTTTCCATCCAGAGAAAGGTACCACATTATTACCTCTACAAAATTTGACCGTGGATTCTTTAGAGAAGTTTTGTCAAAACCTCATCTGGATTCTTCCTCACATTTTCCCTTTCACCTAGTTCAAAGAAAATCCTCACCACTTCATTAGCACATTTTTTCTCTGTGTAAAATTTCTTGCCTTTGGCTAGGGTATTCGACATCTTAGCAATGCGATCCTCATTAATGTCCAACTCCAACCTGTAAATAGAATTCTTGTATATTTTTCATAATATGAAATTATAAGTTAAAAGCCAGCATATAAATATGTTGGTAATAATTATATTATTGTTGTGATCATATCTAGAGAGCTAATTCTAAATAATTAGATGCTTAATATAAATGTATCATTTAAAGAAATAAGTAATGCACAAAATTTAATTTACTAAGTTTTATTATAATATTTGGAGATGAATTATTGTTTTTAGTACTATTTTGTTTAAAGTAGTAAGACATCAAATACGATAGAGATGAATATAAAATAATTGAATTCAAAAAATTTGAATATTGAATGTATTCAAATGTAAATCGGTTGGACATTGTTTATTATTTATTTAAAATAATAATATGTTAAGAGATTTAAAGTATTTTGTAGCATTGTTGCATAAAGCCTATAACTTTTAAACATGATATTAATATTATTATAGTATTATCAATAAAATATTGTAAAATTATAGTAGTATTATCTCTAAACTAGTATTATCCATAACCTATCCTATCATGTTTATAGTTTTCTGATTTTATGATTTTTTCTCTCACCTATTTTTATCACCTGACATATGTTCCTCGCCGTATGTTTGGTCTAGATAACAATCCCTACTAATTGATAAGTAGGAGATATTTTTCCATAGAAATTCAAATTGTGATATTGCTATTAGGATTCAAATATGTAGTTTTTTGAGTCAAACTCATTGACCCATATTTCAAGAGCAGTGGTTCACATTAACACATCTATCATGAGAATGAATTGAACACCTAGCACTCATTGGAGACTATGTTAAGTGTTCCATCCATTCTCATGAGATATGGGTTCATGTGAACCACTACTCATGAAACATAGGTCAATGAATTTGACTCAAAAAACTACAAAGTTGAATCTTGATAGCAATATCACAATTTGACTTACTGTGAAAAAATATCTCCTACTTATCAATTGATGACCTTAAGAGGATTTCTAATGAATGGTTCATAAGTAACAACACTTGATGAAGGTTTTGTAAATGAGGTTACAAGTAGAGTGGGTTTATCCTTGGAGGAGACTAAATAGTTAAGCATGCTCAAGATGGAGGAGTACTAGGATGAGTGATCTCTCAGGAAGTATCGGTGCTTCACCTTTGTGTGCATCACCTAGATCCCATGAGTGCTAAGTATTCCATTCATTCTCATGAGATATGGGTTAATGTGAACCACTAATCATGAAACCTAGGTCAATGAGTTTGACTCAAAAAACTACACAATTGAATCCTGATAGAAATATCACAAATCACCATTAATATTTAAATTTTAATAGTTCCTACTTAGAATTTTGAATGTATTGGATGACATTAAAGAGAATTGGGAACTCCCATTTATTTCACTACTTTCATGGAAGATTTTTGTAGGTGCAAAGATTCATCTTTCCACTATTTTGCCTTTGATGTATTTATAGGACCTTTCTTACCTTACGTGAGTGATTTTTGTAGTGATAGAAGACTAAGCATGTCATTGATATAGTTCATAAATTATGGATTTTAGAACAAGGTGTAAGTGTCCATAAAAGCATAAAAAAGGGATTATTATCAAACCTTGCAATGGGAAACACTCTTGTAGACATGTAAGAAAAATTTCAAAGAATAGGTAGGTCACATGAACTGTTTGAGTAGATAACTCAAAGAAATGTAGCCGCAACATCCATAAAAATGTAGGTGTTGTATACTATGAAATGCAAAATACTAGTACTAAGATATCTACATGAACCTAGAACAACCAAAACAAGTTTTAACATCATGTCACCAAACACTAAAACCATCTCCATCCACTCTTCTTGAACTAGGGTAAAATCTTCCAACACACTCAACATTGAATGACTTGCAACATACATAGCCTCCTCAATAAGAACATACATGCTTTATAAAAAGTAAAATTCCAAGCATGCCTACTTGACTAAGAATCTCAATTAACTAGTATGTTGAAAACCTTTTGAAGAAGAGGTTACATTGAATAAGGCCATTCTTCAAAAAGTACAATGAACATATTTAAGAATTTATATTTAATTTTTTCAATATTATAAAATGCAAAATTATAATTATCTAATATACTTATTTAGATAAAATACATATATAGAGGTATCATTTTAGCTGTGTTGAATCCAGTAATGAAAATATAATCTTTGTTTGTACTTTTATTATATTTAAATAAAAATAAAGTAAATATTTTATATCCTATTTAATCATTTATTATTATATTTTTTTATTAAATATTATTTTTGTAAGGCGTTAATAATTTTTAAATTTTAGATTAAAATAAGAACTTGAGTATCTATGATTATAATGTAAAATAAATATTATGTATCTACTCTAGAATACTTTTCAATATAATGATTATTAATATATATAAAATATAGACTTGGTGTTAATTATTGCTATTATAATTTTAATATTTAAATAAAACTATCAAATACATTTAAACTATCGAAAATTAAAAGCTAAAGATGAGAAACAACCAATATAAACTAAAAATGTATCAACTTTGGTAATTATTCTTCTCATGTGAAGATTGTTTCAAATAGTATTTTTGGTTAAATAATATAAGTTTCTATTGTAGATGTTAATGAATGTTGAAAGTTTATAGATTTGACTTTTTATATTCTTTTTTTTGTCAACATTTCATATAATACTCCATGATTAGTCATCACAACAATGAAGTAAAAGATTTATTAGTTTATTATTTTTCCTCTAAATTTTATTTTCTTTTCTTGTATTTTCTTTTCTTGTATTTTCTTTTCTTAGATATTAATTAATTTTGAGATAAAATATATGTCCTTTATGAATTTATCCTACTTCATCTTTCTAAATTCATTGAGAATGTTTAGTTCCATTTAAATCCTTCTCCTTTTCAACATAATGTTATTCAAAAATCACATTATTGTTATAATCATTAAACCAGAAGAAGATATACCCAGTGGAGAGAGGGATACAATGGGATGAGTGGAATTCAGTCATAGGTAAGGGTGACGGTGAATTTGAGCACTCTTTCATCGACTGAGTGGGAAATGGTCTCTATGAGAGCATGTCCTTGAACATTGTGGAACACACCACTTCCTCCCACCACTAAAATCTCCCTCTGTGACAATGCACTACTGTCTTTTCCTAAGAATTCAATGTTGCTTCCTCCATATGCAGAACCATCAAATTTGGCAGTGAAAGTGAGCAACAGTGTATTAGGATCTTCCTCTTCAGCAGGGTTGGGTAAGTGATAATAATATCCCTCCCCTTTTCCTTGTAAAGTAGAAGAGTGGAGATCAAGCCCATCTGTGAGGTTGTCCTTAATCAAAATCACATTATTCAACATAGTACCTGAGTCTCCTACAAGAGGACTCTAAGGATTTAGCCCACCATTAATAATATTTGTGTTGTGAAAAGGGTTCTGAAGGCCCAGGCTAGGAATGAGTGAGCATATACCCTGCGCTCCTCCATTTACATTAGTTAGTGGGGTAGCTGAGGCCACTCCAAGAGGATTCAACTCACCATTAGCAATTTTTGTGTTGGGGAAGGAATTCTGAAACCCTAAGCCCAGAATGAGGGAGCCTAATGTTGGATTTTCAGAATCAAATCCGATTGTCTTAGCCTCCATATTTGACTTTAATTTTGTTAAAGTTAAATCAGATATTTTTTGAATGAACTTTTTGGAAGATAATTTCAAATTAGATTTGGGGAAATATAATTTCTTCTACAGACTTCTTCTTTCTTCCTTCTTCTTCTTTTTGGACACAAATTCTATTTAATGGAAAGAATGCCTTTATTCTTTCACAAAAGATATACATGTTTGTAATCTCTCTTTTTGTATGCAACAACAAGTAATATTTTGAATAATCTTTTTTAATTAGAGATGTGAATGATCTTTCTGTTAAGTAGTGATTGCTTTAGATGATCTTGTAAGAGCTTTGTGAAGCTCATAGAAGTTTGTATGCACCTCCAATAGTTGCAAGTTTTATTTCTTATTGTAGAAGTGTTTTAATTTGAATAGAAGCAAGTAGATTCTTGAATATTTATCCAGCTATTGTGTCTGCCCTATTTTGGGGATTTCAAATTCTTCCATTGCTAAAACAGAGCATTCATTATGTGCATTTCTAGAATTTAGTTTCTTTCTAAATTCTTTACATGGTATTAGACCTAATTGGCCCTAAATCTTTGTGAGTTTGGTTTTTTTTTTTTTTGGGTATTTATTGATCTTGCACAGGAGACATGGCTGGAGATGTAGGACAGAGTTGGTAGTAGCCACCATCCTTCAATGGACAAAATTATGATGTTTGGGAAAAAAAGATGAGGACTGTTATGACAACAAATGATTTATGGGAGCTTGTGGTCAATGGATTCACGGATGTGACTGACCCAGTTCAGTTTGTTACCCTCACAAAAAATCAAAAGATTCAATAGAAGGAGTTAAGGATGAAAGATGCAAAAGCTTTAAGCTTGATTGAGACTGCCTTGACAGAGGCAATCTTTCCTAGAATAGCAGCAGCTAATTATTCCAAAGAAGCTTGGGATATTCTTCACACAAGTTTCAAAGGGACTGAGAAAGTTTGGTTAGTGAAGCTCCAAATGCTTCGAAGAGAGTTTGAGACTCTTCTCATGAAGGACAATGAGTCCATCTCAGATTTTAGCTCAAGACTCTCTGGTTTGATAAACCAGTTGAGAACCAATGGAGAAACCATGAATGAGCAAAGAATAGTAGAGAAAGTTTTGAGAAGTCTATCCTCAAAATTTGATACTCTTGTAATTGCCATTGAAGAGGCAAAAGATCTTTCAGTAATGACTATTGATGAGTTAATGGGTTCTTTCCAAACCCATGAGCATCGCATAAATAGGTCAGAAAATTCTTCTCAAGAGAAAGCTTTTAGAGCTCAATCCAATGCAAGAGGCAGGGGAAGAGGAAGAAATAATTCTGGACGAAGTTCAAGAGGCAGAGGTCGTGGTAACTTCAGACAAAAAAATGCTAGAGGAGAAAGCTCAGAATGAGCAGCCACAAATGAGGGAGCTAGCAGCTCTCAGAATAATTCCAAAGGTAAGAAGAAATATACCTCTGAAAAGAGTAATATTGAATGTTATTATTGTCATAAATTTGGGCATTATGCTAGTGAATGTTGGAAAAATTAGAGTAATCAGTCAAAGCTAAGTGCAAATATGACTGATATGAAAGTGGGTGATGGAGATAATCCTACAACCTTCATCATGTGCAATGTTGGTGAAGAAGGCAGCCCCGAAGTTTGGTATTTGGATAGCAGTTGTAGTAACCACATGAGTGGTAATGAAAATCTATTTTCTTTCATTAATAAGAATATAAAATCTGAAATTAGAATGGGGAACAATGGAGTTGTTCCAGTTGTGGGCAAAGGATCTATTATGATCTACACCAAGCAAGGTGAGAAACAAGAAATTCAGAATGTTTACTTTGCCCCGGGTATAAAGCACAATTTGATGAGTGTTGGACAACTCACTCAAAATGGTTACAAAGTGTTGATGGAAAATGACCAATGCATCATTTATGAGAAGGATGGGAGCAATACAATTGTTGTAGCTATTCAAATGACAAAGAACTGAATGTTTCCATTAAAGGTGGAGATGTGTTTCTCTTCACAATCAGCAGCAACATCTCCCAAGAAAGAATGTACAATAGTACAACAATCAGCCTTCAAAAGCATGATTGAAGACCCCTCCAAGCTATGGAATTCAAGGTATGGACATCTTGGTTATGCTAGTTTAAATTTATTGTCCAAGAAAAGAATGGTAGATGATTTTCCATCTATAAAAGAGTTCAATAGAAAGTGTAAGGCTTGTATTTTGGGTAAGCAACATAGACTACCTTTTATTTCTGGAAACTCTAGAAGGGCAAGAGCACCATTAGAATTGGTGCATACTGATTTAGTTGGCCCTATGAAAATCACTTCCATTGGGGGGAGTACTTATTTTATGACATTCATAGATGATTTCAGTCATAGAACATGGGTCTATTTTATGAAAAATAAATTTGAAGCTTTTGATAAGTTTCTAGAATTTAAAGCCCAGGCTGAAAATGAATGTGGGAAAAATCTTAAAGTCCTAAGATCAGATAGAGGGGGGGAATATACCTCCAATGTTTTTGTAAATTTTTGCAAGCAGAATGACATAAAGAAGGAGCTTACAACTAGTTATACTCCACAGCAAAATGGAGTGGCTGAAAGAAAAAATAGAACCATCGTTGAGATGACAAGAAGCACGATGAAAGAAAAAGGGCTCCCAATTGAATATTGGGGAGAGGCTGTAGCAACAACATTATACTTAATAAATAGAATTCCTACAAAAGTAGTTCGTGACAAGATTCCAATGGAAGCATGGACAAAGCATAGATGGATGGTTGAACACTTGAGAGTGTTTGGGTGTGTAGCATATGCACACGTGCCTAAAGAGAAAAGGCAAAAGTTGGATGATAAAAGAGTGAAGTGTATCTTTACTGGTTATAGTCCAGAATCAAAGGCATATAGATTATATGATCCAGCTGGTAAGAATATCATCACTTCAAGAGACGTGGAGTTCATTGAAAATGAGTCATGGGATGTCTCAGTGGACACATCTTCATGCACTTCAAGCAAAGTGCCTATTATTGATGAAGATGATGAGTTTGCTGATCAGCAAAATGAAATAACAATAGGTATAGAAGGCTCCAAAAGGCTGCAAATTGGTCCCACAAAGAGTAGAAGTAGCAATACTGAGAGTTATGATCCCACTCTCGCTTCCCTAGTGCCAAGAAAGACCAAGAGTCTAAGGGAGATATACCAAGATGAAAGGTATGAAAATGAATTTGATGAAAATATTAATTTTGCATTATTTTCTCATGGTGATCCAATTTATTTTGAGGATGCTGAAAAAGAATAAAAATGGTGTAAGGCCATGGATGATGAAATGGATGCAATAAAGAGAAATGAAACTTGGGAGCTCACTTATTTACTTCCAAACAAGAAAATTATTGGAGTTAAATGGGTTTACAAGACCAAGAGCAATGCTAAAGGAAAAATAGATAGGCATAAGGCTTGATTGGTAGTCAAGGGGTACAAACAACAGTTTGGTATAGATTATGATGAGACCTATGCCTCGGTTGCTATAATGGAAACTGTGCATGCTATCATAGAAATTGCAGCCTAGCACAAATGGAAGGTTTATCAAATGGATGTGAAGTCTGCCTTCTTGAATGGAGTATTGAAAGAAGAGGTTTATGTGGAGTAGCTACCTCATTATGAAGTTTTAGGTCATGAAAGTAAAGTGTATAGGCTGAAGAAGACTTTTTATGGGCTCAAGCAAGCTCCATGGGCATGGTATAGTAGAATTGACTCATATTTGATGAGCAATGACTTTTACAAAAGTGATGGTAAGCCCACTCTTTACATCAAGGTAGCTAATGGTAATATTTTAATTGTTGTCTTGTATGTTGATGATTTAATCTTTACTGGGGATAATGATTTCCTCATTGCTGATTTTAAAGAGGCCATGAAAAGTGAGTTTGAAATGTTAGACTTAGGTCTCTTGAGATATTTTCTAGGCATAGAAGTAAAACAAATGCATGATGGTATTTTTATCTCTCAAGAAAGATACACAAATCAGATTTTGGAGAGATTTAGAATGCAAAGTTGTAAGCCTATGCCAACACCAACTTCAGTAGGTTTGAAGTTAAGCAAGCAAGATTGCAGCAGCAATGTGGATCCAACTTTATATAAAAGTTTAGTTGGAAGTTTGATGTATTTAATAGCTAGTAGGCCAGACACTGTGCATGTAGTAAGTTTGATTTCCAGATTTATGGAAACTCCAAAGGACTCCCATTGGCAAGCGGGAAAGAGAATCCTAAGGTAAGTAAAAGGCACCAAGGGATATGGTATTTTGTATACTGCAGAAAATATTTTTGATCTTAATGGCTACACAGATAGTGATTGGGTAGGGAGTTTGGATGATAGGAAGAGCACTTCTGGATATGTCTTTCACATGGGTTCCGGTGTAATCTCATGGGCTTCTAAGAAGCAACCCATAGTTGCTCAATCTACAGTAGAGGCTGAATATATAGTAGTGAATGCAGCAACATGTCAAGCTATTTGGCTAAGAAGGATCTTGACAGATTTGAAGGAAGAACAAGAGGATGGAACCACAATATTTTGTGAAATATTTCCTCGATAGCATTGTCAAAGAATCCAGTGTTTCATGGAAGAAGCAAACACATTGAAATCAGATATCATTTTATTAGAGAATTAGTTGAGAATGGTGAAATAAAAATGGAGTTTTACAGGTCAGAGAAATAGCTAGTAGACATTTTCACCAAGCCATTGGGCATTGCAAGTTTTGAGCGCCTAAGGAGAAATCTTGGCATAGTTAGTTTGGATCAAGCATGATCTTGTTTGTCGGCTCAAGACAATGGGGGAGTGTTGGATTTTCAGAATCAAATCCGATTGTCTTAGCCTCCATATTTGACTTTAATTTTGTTAAAGTTAAATCAGATATTTTTTGAATTAACTTTTTGGAAGATAAGTTCAAATCAGATTTGGGGAAATCTAATTTCTTCTACAGACTTCTTCTTTCTTCCTTCTTCTTCTTTTTGGACAGCAAATTCTATTTAATGGAAAGAATTTCTTTATTCTTTCACATGAGATATACATGTCTGTAATCTCTCTTTTTGTATGCAGCAACAAGTAATATTTTGAATACTTTGTTTTAATCAGAGATGTGAATGATCTTTCTATTAAGTAGTGATTACTTCAGATGATCTTGTAAGAGCTCTATGAAGCTCATAGAAGTTTGTATGCAGCTCCAATAGTTGCAAGTTTTATTTCTTATTGTAGAAGTGTTTTAATTTGAATAGAAGCAAGTAGATTCTTGCATATTTATCCAGCTATTGTGTCTGCCCTATTTTGGAGATTTCAAATTCTTCCATTGTGAAAATAGAACATTCATTATGTGCATTTCTAGAATTTAGTTTCTTTCTAAATTCTTTACACCTATGCCCTGTACTCGTCCACCAAGGCTAGTGATGAAAGGAGAACTATTGATTGCTCCACTTGGAATGTTTAATGGTTGAGGACCATTCCCATTCCCATTCCCATGGATGTTGATGTTGTTTCCTATGGGTTCTTGCGTAATGTGATGCATGAAGAAGGTGATCATCTTTGGACTTGAAGATCCTTCATGTTCTGCTGCTGGACTATCCTTATCTATTAATAATTTTCTACTTGCACTCACATAAATCCCCCACACAATGAAATGCATCAGAGAAAGTTCTTTAGTCCTTGGTGCCATTCTATTCTCCAAATTCTAAGCCCTTCTAACAAACAGAATGCGCTGAAATGAGAGCAGAACAAATGAATTGATTTCAAAGAAATTCCAACTGCAAAAAATTTGGATGATCCACACGTGTTTCAATTTCCAAAATTAGAGAACACATGAATACCAAGGCAGGGCAACAGAGGTCTTAGTCTTGGAATTACCATCTTTGCAGGAGGTTGTGCATAAAAATTCACAGAGTATGTCGAATGACACATAGCAGCTAGAGGACTATGGAATGACACAAATGTTGTGCAATGGTAGAAACATTACATAGTCCACATTCCCTTTTTATGTTTCAATGTTCACTCCTACTACTTTCATTCTACAAATTCGATGGTAAAAATTGGCAAAACAGCTATGGATTTATTGCTTTAGTATTTTCATTTCGCTACATTCAGGGCTTTAGCTTTTATGTTATTCTAGTAAATGCGAGGATTTAAATTGAAAAATTTTAGGGAAAGCACAATGAATTCAAAGGTATTTAGTTGGGAAGATTTTCTCACTCGAAAGGAAGACCTTTGAAAGAAAATATTCAAATTTAAAAAATTAGTACTTAAAAATTACTAACCTCGTGCATATATAAGTAGCAATGGTACTTTGTGTGTACTTGAACTACTTATCCATCCAACTAAAATTTAACCATACAAAGGAGACACTTAAAGATAGACACAAGTGTAATAAATATGTCAAAGAGGCATGGAAGGTCATTCAAGAAAAAGTTTGGTCTAATTTTGTTTGACTTTTCCTTTCTTAGTGATATCTCATATGTTTGAGGTGATTGTAGAATGTTCAACAAGAGTTGGGTTGCTCTTATTTTTACCAACTTTTATCATGGCATCAACATTCTCAATGCTTGTAGACAAATTACATAATTTTCAATCAAGTCATTCCAATTGTATTTTTATTGTCTAATTTAACACATAAATCAATCTAAGAAGTAATTACAACTTCACCTCCATTTGGGAATTACTTCAAAGAAGTCCTAATAGGGTATAGTAAAACATAAAAATAGCAAGGGACTATTGAGATCTAAACTATATAAATGTTGTATAATGACTATCAATCATTCTTAGGAAATTTAAAAAGAATATAGATACTACTCTATGTCTTTGCTAATATTAGAGTCATGACATTGTAAATTAGTAGAGATTTCCATTTGGAGCATAACAGACACATGGTTAGAATTTTTAAAAAATTTATCCATGAAGATTTTGAAGAGGTTGATAGTGACTTGAAGTTTCAATTTACTAAGTGGAGTGTATCAAAACTTACCAATGGTGTAGGTGATTTCAAATACCAATATCATGACCCCTAGAGGATAGTGCAAGAATATTAGGAGGAAGTTGTCATTCTAAATCCTTGTTGAGCCTTTAAAAGGAAGATATATGGCAAGACAGTGGGTTAACTTGTGGTCTCTAGACTACATCTCTCATGATTAGTATAGTGAGAGGTACGTCTATAGAAATTTACATAGGAAATAAGATTCATAGATCACTAGACATCAAGATGAAAATAAATTTAGCTGACTCCATATTTTATAATTTATTTCTATATATACTAAATTTTCCCACAAAGTAGATGAGACTCATGATTTCATATCAATCTACAGGCCTACATTTGGTCACCCAATCGTTAACACTTAATTATCCCCTTTGAGAAGTATATGACAAGAAGGGGCTCAAAATCTAACATCTATTATAGATGCTTGCATGTCCTATTGAATTTCTTGAAGGCATTTCCAATACTTATGTTTTAATGTACATTATAATCTCTGCCAAAGGCTTGATAAGTATATTCATAATTTCATATTGAGTTTTCCCATTGTATGAAAGGCTCCAAGGCATATCATTCTATAATAGGAGCATATCATCATATTTAAAGCATATCAAAATTTCATTAGAACCAAAAAATTTCCATATAGAGAAGACATGAGAAGTTAGAACTTATCATTACTCTTGAATCATGCCAATATATTCCTAGGATAGATTATGTCAATAATTTGATAACACTAACAATTTCAGAGAAAGATGTAAAATGGACAATTAGTTTTGTATAAGAAAATTCTAAAATTCTTACAATAAAAATAGGAATAAGAACTAAAAATGGTACAATGAGTTTATGAAACAAAGAGAAAATTACATTGTCTATCTAGAAGAGGAAGATGCATGGGAGTTAGGGTTTAAATGCTATGCAAAATAAACTATTCAAGGTTTTGCAGTACTGAGCATTTAATGCTTAACATTTTTTACAATAGTATTGTTAACAACTACAGTGAATGTAGCATATAGTTACAATTGGCACAACATAAATACTATTGGTGAGATGTTTTCTTGATACTCTTCATATGTTATGGATGCAATTTAAGAAATATTTTGTTTGAGAAGATCTCCTTGTAAAGAGAAGTTGATGTTTCCTTCCTACCTATGCAAGGTGCAAATCAAATAATGGTGGCATGAAGGCTGGGTGGATTTATGGAAATGTGTGCAGTGCATAGGGTCAATGCTAGTAGCAGTGTCAAAGGAAATAAAGCAGTGACATGTACTACAACATATTTTATAAGGAGGCAAGTGTGCATTTTTTGCCTTCAATGTGCCAAGGACCTTGAAAAAAATGTACTAAATATGAATTGGATTAAGTTCAAGAGTTGGGTGTAATTTGGAGTACAAAGTGAAAAGAAGAGTAAAAAGTCCTTATGTTCTTTCTTGAATGTTGCATCTAGCCAATGTTTGGAAGTGTTCTTTTGTACACTCATCATTAATATTTCCTACAAAGGAAGATTGTGATAGATGGATGAAGTGTGAACCCTTTGGACCACTCTACACAATTTTTTTGAATAGTATTAGTTGTAAAATAAACCATATGTCTTTGTAGCTTCTTCAGAAATGAACTTGAAAAACTTGTAGTTAGTGCATAACGGAAAGGAAACTATTAGTTAGTACATACTAATAAAATATAAAGTTGGATGAGAGTAAAAAAACTTGTGTATATGGTTAGAAGTGAACCGTGGCAATGTCTTCATGTAAATCACCATCTTTCACATATGTACATCAAGTTGGCCTTTATTGAAGTGATAGCTTGTGCCAATCGGTCCAAATGAACCAAAAAAATTTAATTATAGTCAATATATATTAGTTGAGAGATATTCATGTCACCTGTTAATTTTTTATTCTTCCAAATAGGTTTCACAATCTCCATTATACTTTTGGGCGGTTAAAGAAATGCAAAAATCTTTGTCCCCTCTCTCATATTGTTTTTATTTATTTATTGAGAAATTAGTGATTTGTATGTAGGAACCAACTATGATACATGATAGGAAATTTTCTATTAAGCTATTTTTTATGCTCATTGTTATTGTTATTTGGCCATTGGAATCAACAAGGCCCACATGAATAATTTGTTCTTTAGTTTGAATACTAGGATATTTTCTTGATGTGGGTCCATAAATAACCAAAACTTTATGTTCAACTACAAGTCCACTTCATTGTCTACAAAGATCCAATAATCTAATCAGGTTTTGGGGTCCCAAGGTGAGGCTACAAGAACAAATAATGTAGCAAGTAATAATTTATATTGTTGAAGTCTATTACAAAATGGTCATGTGAATTTTTATATGTGTGAAAACTATTAATGAAGCATAGAAATGATTTGAAGTAGAATAACTAAGATCAAATAGTGTTTCATCTAACATCTTAGAGAGGAAGAAATTGGAAAAGGATTACATGTCACAAAATTTTTGATAAGTTCACAAAAACCTATTAAAGGTACAAACTAAATTAAAAAATGTTCTATGAGAAAATGTGTTATAGACAAATGCCTTGTTCTATGTATCAAGTCTAGGAGGAGGTAAGTTTGGTTTTTTAGTGTCAAGGTGCCTGGAATAAAATAATAGAATAGTGTAAGTAATAGAGCTAATGTAATATGATAGACAACTACATTTTCTTAGCATGATTGAAATGTCCTTCCATTTAGTTAGTTTTTTTTACAAAATGGTACTTTATTGTGTATTGGTATTGATGTCATTGGAGCACCTAGAAAATACAAACAATAAGAGCACCTTAGGAAAGTATTAAATGTTTACATAGAATATTCTGAAGATATAAGATATTTAAACATATCTGACTTGAGGGTAAAAAAAATCTTCTATTTTCAACTGTGGAAGAAGAGAGGAAGAAAGATGCATTCTTGTTTATAACAAAACAATAAAATTAGATAAAATAGGCATTGAAGTCAAAACTTCTCCAACCTACAAGCAATTTATTATAGAGAACTAAGAAACAAAATCATACACAGTAAATCTATAATTTCATTTTATTATTAGTAGAAGATTATAGAAGCTACAAATAATAGCATTGCAACATGGTTCAAGTAATAACAATGATAAAAAAAAAAGCTAACTACCTAGGAATTATTTTTGGGACCTGTCTTTCTCTACTACTCTAAATTTTGAGAACCCATCTGACAAATTAGTAAAAATTATTAAGGAAAACACATATTGTTATTATTCTTTAATTAATACTATCATATATTCTAGTGGAATCTCTCTGAAAAAGAATTCAAAAACCTTACACAACTACTATCTCTATTATATATTTTCTTTGTTGAACATTTCTTTCTATCCATTTGGACTATTGGATCTATATGATTAAGCATTATATATTGTATAGTTTTATCAATATGTTCAATTCAATGAGTTTTTGTTATTCCAAGAATTTTGTTTAATTCATACGAATTATGCATTTATAAATGCAAAAAAATAAAATAAATTAAAACTATTCTTTTATCATTTACATTATAACTAGCAAGATACCAAAGTGAAATTATCTGAGAAAGTAATATAGGTTGAATATTGATTAGATAGAATTGACAATTTTAGGAGTATTATTCCATTGAGTGATTATAATTATATTGATTAATGTGTACTCAAAATTGGTCTCCATTATTTATGAACAATATAGGACTTCTCTTATTGATAAAATAAGGATTTTTTAATAATGAAACAATCTTAAAATTTTTAATCATATAACCATCTTAAAATAATATTTATGCTACCTAAAAGAAATATCTAGAAATAATATGTAGTTGAGTAAGAGTTCAAGCTATTATTTTGTTGTTGATACTTTTTGTTGCGTGGCTTGATTTGGGTCACTTGACCATATCTCAAGGACCAATTTGAAATTATGAAGTTGTATTAATTTTCATTTAAATCATTTTTCTCTATGCATTGCATCATTTTCCTATTATCATTAACTTGTATCCTATTCTGTATGTAGATATGAAATTTTACTTGTTTATTAATGACCTTTTCCTACTTTGTACAATATCTTAAATTTCTAATTTTGTTTTTTTTGTATTTTTTTTCCTAGCACAATATGTGGAGATAGATTTGGAAACCATTACAATTACAGTGTTAGAGTGTAAAAGTACAAACCTATGTCATACTTTTATAAATGAAAAGGTTAACAACACCAAAACTATTCAATTTCAACAACATAAAAGTGACATTTCTATTAAGAATTTGAAGATGGTGTAAACTAATGAAAAATGTGCAAATTGATTAATTTTATGCCTATTATTTTTAATAATTCTTTGGAACAAGAATTGGTATGTTTTTTTACTGAAGTATTCTATGCACCACACAGGTATCTCTATTCTAGAGTCATGATATTTCTAACATATCTCACGGAAAACCTAGAAGACCCTTTGATCCTGTGTTAACATATCAATCATCAATGAAATTATGCTCTGCAATCAGCAAAATGCAAACTTTTCATTCAAAAAGGAAATCTGCCTTTCAAAGGCGTCAGATAAATATTGGTCTTTTCCATGTGAATCGAGATGTGAAGAAAGATTTAGCCGTATGCAATAAGGATAACCCTAGGGTAGAAATGCCCAATGTGGTTATAGGTGCTGCAAAGAAGCAAGACAAAGAAGAGGTTTTTTCAAGCTATTGTTTCAATTACTAGCTCTACGGCCACGAGAAAAAAGATTTTCGTAAACCAGTACAGCATCACCCTTCATATGAGCATCAGAAAGATTTCATAACAAAACAAAAGAAATTAGCTGATGAAAATATAGATTTGGAATTGCTCGCAATCTTCACTCGAGAAAAACCTAATCCATCCATTGATGTTTCTGCTCCGATTAAGGGTTCCTCTATTAACCCTAATGAATCTTCACTACCAGATAAGCAAGAGAAGGATTCCTAGAGGAAAAAATTTAAGGAAATTGCTAGGGCTGAAAATCCTGGTTCTGCATTTAGGGTAAATAATTTAATCCCTAAGCGAACTAGGGATGTTAAGCCAAAAGTCTTCTCGGTCCAAACTTTGGACAGGTAGATAAATATCTATTCCAAGACTAAGTATGCAAAATTGGGCATAGGCATCAGGGTTGCTAAGGTGGGAAGACCTGAGCACAACTTAAATTGTAGAACCAATGAACCCCTATCTTCTAAGGGGGAAGGCAGGATCTTACCTACTCAAGCACCTCCCATTTGCATGATGAAGAATGAATCCACTTGGAAAATGGTTAAAAATAAGAAAAAGGTTAACAAGTATCAACCATCTCATAGTCCTTTTAATCTATCTCTAAATAATTCATTTGATTTGCTTAAAGAGGAAGATAACGGGAAATATTCACCCCCCCATAAAAGGAATGGGACCTTTGTGGATAAGGGCTATAGGGCATAGAAAAATAAGATAAATGTGATTCAGGCAAAAGCCATAAAACCCTACCCTTATCAGACAAAGATCCCACCCTTTTTTGGAGGGAAATCTAATCAAACTAGCATGGATTTTGGATGTGATGCTACAATGATTAACAATTCAAGATATAGTCCTCCCCATCGCAAAAGAATGGAGAGGCAATCATAATCTATGATCAGAAATAATCATGATTTTCATAATGTTTCATCTCATAAAGCTTTAAAGAAAGCAACATATACACTGCCACATAGGTGAACAATCTAGTAGACATCAGCTAAGAATAATCATAGCTGTCATTATGATACTATCATTTTAGATAGTGATTTGATTATGTAGCAACAGAAAAACTTAGCTGAAAAAGGTCTGATTAGTATTTGGAACGGCACGGGAGTACCTGTCAATAATGTTTTGAAGGAATTATCATTACTACTACCGAAGGAGGTAAGTATTATTCACCTTATGGATCATTTCTTTTTTATTGATTGCATTAAAAAGAATCTGAAGGATAGTATTTTGAATAGAGAGGATATTAAATTTAGGAACATTTCCTTTTCTTTTTTTGAATGGATACCAGTGTTTAATCCAATGCTTTTAAAATATTTTAGAATAGAGAAGGCAATATCCTTAAAAAACTTGCCTCTGGAACTGTCCAGCAAGGAAATCATCAGTACTATAGGTAATAAAATTGGAAAATACATAAGGACTGTAGATTCAACCTTTAATCAAAATGACCAAATTATTATAGTAGAAATGGAATTTCATCAAAAATACATAAAACCCATTCAATTAAACTTTAACTCAAACACGGTCATAATCAATCCTAAAATACTAGAAAATTTTATTGAAAAAGATGTCTACGCTCAGATATCATCTAAAAACTCTAACATACTGACTCAATTCAATAAATAAATGGAGATAAAATTATGTAAGGATAAAGGGGGATTTATAACCAGTCCCAAAAAACTCTAGGAATGGATAGGATCCATCCCTCAGCTAACACAGGTCTAAATATTTTGTTATCCTATCAACCTCAGATTAATAGGGAAACCACAATATTAAATATCCCTGATCCCCTTCTAACTTATAATGATACAATAGGATTGCCTCAGAATGAGGTTCATCCAACAAATGGTAAAAAAGATAATAAACATAAAGATAAATTAACAATTCTTCCAGAAGTTGAGGAGTCATTTCTAATAACTAATAATACATTAGACCTAAAAAGACAGAAATTCAATGAAACACAAAATAAAGAAATTGAATTAGAAAAGATAGAGAAGGACAAAGACAAAACCCATCTACAACATGAAGGCAATAAGACTAAACTACAAACACAACAAACCTGGAAACTTGAATGTGATAATATAGAAGAATTAGTAGATCAGGTAAATAAAACTAAAGAGGAAGTAAATCAAATTATCAACTACCTAGGAGAATCATTACCTAATGAATTTATGGATATGGTCCTAGAAGAGATTTGTGATTTCAAAGAATTAAAAATTCAAAAAGAATCCTTAATTAAGCAAATTCAGGATTGTATTCTAGAAGAAAATAAGGATAAGAACTTTAAATTAACTCAGTCTTCTTACCCTCCACCCCCAAGGGAGGAAGCCTATGAAAATGCCCCTCCAGGCACATATCCAGACCAGTTAGATAATGATAACAGGATAGAAGATATGGAAATACATAATATAACTCAAAAAGAAAAGATAAATAATGAACTAAATGTTGGTAAGGGGGTGACACAAGCTATCACAATCCCTCCAGAATTAGAATCCCTGAATGTGGATCTACCAGGGAAGGATGAAGATATAATAGAATTTTTTGGTAAAGAGATTATAGATAGAAATGAACCCTATGCACATATAGAAGATGAACAAAAAAGCCTGGATAACTGGGATAGTTCAATATTTGGAACAGAGGAAAAATCAGCATTGGTTAAAGATGTGATTAAGGGCCTTTGCGGAATAACGAATGAAAATAGAGAATTGGATATAGCCTTGAATAGAGGAAGCCTAAGTACTCCTAATATTAATAAATTAAAAAAGAAAAGAGGTAGGAAATCTATAGTGGAATTAAGAGCGCTAGATGGAAATGCTGGAAACCAAAAAAAGATAGCTGATATAATAAACATTGGGAAGGGGAAGTGCCTTCCCAAAGAACAATGAAAGTCACTACTTGGAATGTTAGGGGATTGAATGCCCCTAACAAATAAAGATTGATAAAAAGGTACCATAAAACCTTTGAATCCAAAATTATATTACTATAGGAAACTAAACTTAATCCATTAGAAAGTGCTAAAGTTGGGAAGAAATTAGGTATATGGAAATCAAAATTTGTACCTTCTGTAGGTCTCTTTGGTGAGTTAGCTACACTATGGGACCCACGTAAAATTTTAGCTATTCTCATTACTAATAATAGTAATTGGATGGCCTTAGACATTCAAAGCTTTAAATCTAATCTTAAGTTTTACCTAATCAATGTCTACGAACCCATTCCAAACAAAGATAAAAGGAGGGTTTGGCTAGAGATCCACCTCTTTCTGACTAATATTTCAGTAACCCCTGTATTTATTGGAGGAGATTTTAATGCAATCCTAAGCCCGGAGTTAAAGTCAGGAGGTTCAAGACATGAATCCCAAGCCCATAAGGACTTTAGCAAATGGGCAACTGATAACCATTTAATTAGCATAAATACAAACAATGGTGTATACACATGGAACAACAGAAGAGCTAGTTTTAGTCACATTGCGGAAAAGTTGGATAGGATCTTTATGAGAACTAATTCAAATAATTTTAATCAGCTGTATTTAGCAGAAATCCTTCCTAAGGTAGGATCAGATCACTTCCTGATTCGACTCTCTATTTTAGAAGACTCAAAACCATCCAAGAATCCATTCAAATTTGAATTCATGTGGTTTCAAAACCCAGAATTCATTAATCTACTAGAGGAATGGTGGAACCAAATATCAGTTAAAGGCTCCAAAATGTATTATTTAACAACAAAACTAAAAATTATTAAGAACAAGGCATTAGAATGGAATAAAAATAAGTTTAACAATATCTTTGAAGAAAACGTTAAGTTAGAACAAGAGATAGCAGACCTTAATAAAATAGCAATAACACAAGGAATGAATGAACAGAGTTATCACAAAGAAAAAGAATTACTGAGTAGATACAATGATGTCCTCCTTAAAGAAGAAATTTTTTGGAAACAGAAATCAAGGGAAACATTGCTCAAGGAAGGAGACAACAACATCAAATTTTTCCATAATACCACAAATTTTAAAAGAAGCATCAACATAATCTCTAAACTAAAGATAGATGAGGATCATTTTACAGAGAGCCCTGAGCAAATCTTGAATATACTCACACATTTCTATGAAACCCTCCTTAATAATACAGAAGCCACTGACATGGAAGCACAAAATAAAATGCTTAAAGCCTTACCAAAGTTACTATTGGAAGTAGACAATAAAATGCTTAATAATAAATTATCCCTAGATGAAGTTTAATCAGCAGTGTTCCAACTCCATCTAGATAAAGCCTCAGGCCCAGATGGGTTCCAAGCCAATTTTTTTCAAAAATGCTAGCACTTCATTGGGGAGGAAGTATGGCAAGTAGTAGAAGCAACCAGGAACTCGGGATCCTTATTAAATGAAACAAAAAATACCTTTTTTACTCTAATTCCTAAGAAGAAAGAAAGCTTGGAGCCAGGGGATTTCAGACCTATATCCCTTTGCAATACTATTTACAAGATTCTATCCAAATGTTTAGCTAATAGACTAAAAATTCTGCTTCCCAAAATTATATCAGAAGAAAAAGCAAGTTTTGTAGTGAACAGATCGATATTGGATGGTATTATCATTACTTAGGAAGTAGTACATACTGCCCAAATAACTAAGGACCCAAGTATGCTCATTAAATTAGACATACAAAAAGCCTACGAAAAAGTGGATTGGAGATTTCTCTATAAGTGTACGGAAGCTTTTGGTTTTTCAAAATAATGGATTAATCTCATATTTAATTGTATTTCAACCCCTAAAATCTTAGTTCTAATTAATGGGACTCCAGAAGGGTTTTTTGGTATATCAAGGGGAATTAGACAGGGAGACCCTATATCTGTTAGAAATAGGAAATACTAAGAGGGGGGGTGAATCAGTATTTCACAAACTTTTACTTTTTCCCACTTATGCATATAACAGAATACTTTAGTGCATACAAAGATTATCAAGCTGATTAACAAACATAGTAGTAAATAGAAAGAACTCATAACACATGATATGTTCTTGAGGAAACCTTGGCCAAGGGAAAACCCTGGTGGGGATGGTACCCACAAAGATCATTAATCAAAATTATCTTGTTAGGGATATTGGACCCTATTAAGAGTCAATTTACAATATATAGTAGATCTGTCCTGGTTAAAGGACTTTAGACCTTGTTAGAAGCCTTAACCCTATTAGGAGTTAGATTACAAAACCTGATCACCAGCTGAGCTCACTACCCAAATAGGTAATACAAAATGTTTTTGACTATAGTATGGTACTTCTTACAACTTCACATCAATAGCCTTTTCTGCTATCACAATATACAACTTTCACAAGTTATCCTTTTCTTTCTTTTCACAAAAACACATCATTATCATTACATTTCAAGTATGCCTAATATATGAGTTATTAGAGCTAATAAATTTATATGGTCAACTTCCAAAATATTTATCTAAGAGTAAACATCTAGGATGTCATCCCTTCATAATGTTAAGTCATTATTTCGACAAGGAAAAAATAATCCCTTAACTCTTTCGCTAATACTGCCTCCAAAACTATTCTGTTTGCAAAACTGTCTTCGGTAAACTTTGAATAACTTCATCTGTACTACTCCAAACTTTATGTGCACTGAGATGGGGTATCCTCATACATTGTAGAAGCTTTAGTTAACTACACAAACAAAAATATTGCTCCAGTGGACATCGCCAACTAAATCTTCATCGGGTGCTCTGTCAGGATCACTGTATCCATACTTAGACAATTTCTTCCTTCAACTTGCCATACTTGCATTCCAGATTCTGCACTCTTAGTAGAGATCATATGTTTCCATAATGACAACATCTATGCATCCACATTAGCCAAATTGCCAACAATCTCCCCCTTTGTCATTGGTTGCAACATATGGGAAAATTGGCTAAGTGTGCAAACAAAACTTCAAAACACTTACACAAAATCGTGGCCAAATGTTATACAATACATATACAATATTGTACTCCATAGAATAGCTCCCCCTATGAGTATCCTTCCTCAACATATTATCAATTTTCTGCTATCTCTCCCCCTTTGACAAAAATGACAAAGAGAGGGTGCACAAATAATTCAATAAAAACTTGATACCTTGTTATCAGCTATTGCAAAGCCGGTAGGCTTGCAACACAGTCACCAAACTCTGACTTCCATGATTCAAAATCTTTCTCCCATATCTTCTTGATGGATTCAGCAACATTGAGTAGAGTACTCAATCTGTATTCTGTTGTTTGACAAGCTTGCAGGGAATTAAAGCTAAACTTCTAAAAAGATGTCTTTGCTGAAAGACACTGCTCAATTTGGTCTTCAACAATTGAGGTCTTGATTAAGATATGCTCTCTCAAGATGTTAATCTTGATCATCTTTCTGTTCTTCTCCTCTGCTAACATTCTAATTTCATCATTTAACTTCCTTATGTTTTTCTCCACAGAACTTATCTTTACATTTGGGCTTGTCAAGGTGTTTGTTTCAGCTGTAATTGCATCTACCTTCTCTCTAATCTTCTTATCTTCTTTAGTTGTTAGGATTTTTGATTTTGTGCATTGTATATACAAACTCTTTCCAGTCTCAAAATGTTTCCTCAAATTCTTTATGCATACATCCAAATTACCAATATCATTTTGAATATTTATACTTAAATTTTGTTGCATTTCTACTTCAAAGGCTTCCTAAACTTTTATTCTAGCAATATCCTTTAAGTTAGAAAATTTAGAGTCAAAAGAGTTTATTACCATTTTAGCTTTCTCAAGTGGATTCGATTCAAATACCTTAGTGCTGATCACACTCTCAAGTTTCTTTGTCAAAACTCTAACTTTTCCTTCAAGGTCCTTCACCTTCTTATTCTTTCCAATAATTTTATTAAGAGATGTGATGAGCTCAAGCTGATCATCATCTTCAACCTCTTTTCCAAGGTCTTAAAAAATTGAACCAATTTTTCTCTTCTTATTGTCAAGTGCATTAGGGGTAGTGACCTCTGTCAAAATTTTTTTACCTTTAACTGTCTACTCTACTAGAACTAATTCTAATACAGCTGGTGCTTCCACTACCTCTGTATCCTTTTCATATTATGTAACCTTCTCTTGCTCTTCTAAAGCCAAATTGTCAACAATGTTTCCTAGATCATGAAATACTACATCATCTGACTCTAGTGTCACTTTGGTTCCTTTAATGTCCATTGATTCTTTGCCAATATTGATATGTGAAGAAGATGAGACTTCTTCAATACCAACTTCCTTTGCATGTGGTTCCTCTGATTGCTTCTGCTGAGGATCTGATTCAACATGCTTTCCTACAACTA
This sequence comes from Chamaecyparis obtusa, assembly GCA_027943335.1. Lineage (NCBI taxonomy): Eukaryota > Viridiplantae > Streptophyta > Pinopsida > Cupressales > Cupressaceae > Chamaecyparis > Chamaecyparis obtusa. Next base: position 72,482 of record BSBK01002945.1, read on the forward strand.
TATCTACAAGAACTTGCATTACTGCTTGCTCAATCTCTTTCTGTACTTCCTCCTTTTTGCCTCCCATTATAAGAATTTTTCTTCTCTTAGTTCTCAATAAAGTTCCAAGAGGCTTCAAGATTCTCTTCAAATGATCTTCATCCTCAACTTCACAGAATTGTCTGATTACATGTTCTCTCATCTTTATGTCCTCTTCTTGTGCTCTTGATTTTCTATTCACAAGTTTCTTATACAAATCTTCTAGGATCTTACCATGAATAGTGCTAAGTTTCTTATCTATCAAAATCATATGTGTAATCATTGCATTTTCAAAATTCAATCTATCAAATGATCCATATAGATCATAGAATTTATTTATCTTAGTGAAGTCTCCATGCTGCAATATATCTTCATTAACTCTTTCAATTCTTGGTTTCCAAGTTTTCTTCTTGATTGAAACTTCATCATCATCTTTAATTACTACTACTTTTCTAGGTATAGGTGGTACAATCACTTTCTGTCTCTTTTCGAGTCCTGTTGCACTCACTTTTACTCTTTTGCTAGGAATAGGAGAACAGGATTTTTCTCCTTCACCTTTTTCAAGTACTTCAACTTTTACCTTTACTGCAATAGGATCAACAGGGTCTGCACTAGATGCCACAGGTGGAACTACAAGATTTTCACTTTGCTTCAAGGATTTTGCAGTCTTCTTAGCTATGTCAAACTCATGACTTGACATACTTGATTCTTTCAGTATTTTTTTCATAGTAGATTCAACTCTCCTACTAGATTTCTTCTTTTCTTTCAAACTTATTGCAGAGTTGAAATTCTCTTCATAGGTTCCAAACCTATTTGCATGACCATCCAACTCACACTTTAACAGTCTATTCACATATCCTACTATTTCTGCTTCAGATATTTCATAGCCAAGAGGGTCTATGAATTCCATTCTAGGCTCAACTACTTCAATGTAGGTGAAATTAGTGTCTACCATAAAACAAATTTCATCTTTATGCTTTTCAACTAAGGATTGAGGAATCCTTGATCTATTCTTAACAATATTATGAAAAGTCTTCAATACAAGCTTCACACTATCATTGACTTTATCAATTAGGTGCTTCATGTAGACTGAGTTTATTCTTTCCATTGTGTTCACATTGTCACTCTAGTCAACTACGTAAGGAAATCTTCACAAAATATGGAAAAACATATAGGTTATTAGAGATGAAAACCTAAACTGTGTGTACTTAGCTTTCTTAATCTTTTCTAAATTCTCAAATAACTAAATTTTCATAATTTCACATAGGTCTACTTGTTTCTTCTCAATACACATAAGATAAGCTACATGAACCATTCATGTAGCCATGTCATCTTCCCTTGAACTACCATAGAATTTAGTTGTTAAAATCTTGCAAAGGTACCTAACATCATCTTGCTTAATCTTACTTATCACAATTCCTCTACCATTATAACTAGATCTAGTGTTGTCTAAGACAATCTTTCTGATGTTCTTTTCATTCAATGGAATCTCTCCAACTTTTGATAATCCAGTAACATCATGAATTAGGTCGGCAGTTATATCAATAACTCTATCCTCCATCCAGAATTTCCCATTGTGGATTCTACTTAAAATGATCTTGGTACATTTCTCATCATTAAATTCATACTTCATGGAATAATTGATAATTTTATTTTTCTCGAGGTGCCCATAAGCTGGTTTAACTGACATGTCTTGATTATACAATTTCCTGTAATCATCACTAAAATTTGCATCTCCCAAAGTTTCAAACTTGCAACCTAAATATCCTTTAACATTCTCAATGTGTAATACTCCATCTGGTATGGATGATAGTGCTTGTTTTTCATCAATTTCAGCTGGTTCTACTGGTTCTTTCTTAATCTTAGGTCTATTCTTATCCTTAACATTATGAACCATAGAAATATCCATCTTATCAATTGATTAAAGATCAAAAAAATACCTCAACTTTGCAAATCTAGGGTTTCAGTATGATCGGCGCTGCAAACTACTTCCAAACTTCTTCAAATCATCCTCAACTCACTTTTTCTACTTTCAAATCTCTTTTCAATTGCTTTTTAATCATGATAACTTCAATTTTGACCTTATAACACTTCACATTAACTCGATCTGACATCACATTCATTCATTTTGCCGCTAAAACCTCAAAAAGCTGATTCTGCAAACCTGCAACCATAAAACCTTTTTGCGACCTCGCAAAACACAATATTTTCTTTTGCACACTTAACCATAGCATTAGTACAACATAAAAAACCTATATCTAACTACACAAAACTTAACTCATTCAAATTCCTAATCTACACTAATCCTAAGTCTTAAACTACAGAAACTTACATAATTTAAGCACTTAAAGAAGGGTCAGGTAAAGATTCATCCTTACCATTAGTTACATTACCTTCCTGACTATTTTCAATGCTGAATATACCTCCTTGATCTGTGCCTTTATCAAATTTTACTTCATCTTTATTGCTACAACAACCTTTCTCTTTGTTTCCTGCATTTTCATTCCTTCTTGCATTGTTCCTAGGGTTAGGGTTATGATGATAACCTCCATTGTTCATTTTGCAAACTCTTGTTGAGTGTCCAAACTTGTTGCATATCTAACAAATGATTCCATTGTTTCCAAATCTCTATCCTTGCTAGTTAATCTGTGACTTGCAATTTCTAGCAATATGTCCTACTTTGTTGCATCTAAAACATACTACCACTTTTCTTTTAATCATTTCTTCAATAGATCTCTTATCTACATTGTTAGTATTCCCAATCATTCTATTATCATAATTATTCAAAATTACTTTAGGTCTTCTACATTCATTAGCTCTATGTCCAAAACCATGACAATTATAACAATGTCCATTAAGAGGTTTAAATTGCTTACCTGTGCAATCTCTCTTCATGTGCCCAATAGTATTACAAGAAAAACATCTACCTTTGAATTCTCTTTGCATACCTTTAGATGATTCTTCCTATTTTGATTCTTCTTGCTTTGATTCTTCTTTCTCTCTAGGTGGTTCTTCTTTAGGTGGATCTTCCAATGTGTTCTCATCTAGCTTCATTTCCTCCATACTTTCAGATGTCTTCGGATCTGGCTTCTTACTTTCATGATTTGTTCTAAACATACTAAATCCAAATCCAGTCTTATCAAAGAATGGTTCTCCAAAAGAAATTTGTTTTTTAGTCCTATCACTATTTGAGTATAGCCTTTCAAGTTGTTGTTTAGATTGAGTTAATTCACCTTTCACAATTTTATTATACTTCTCAAGTTCCACATACTGCACTTTTACTTTTTCAAATTCAGATGTTACCTTTTCAAGTCTTGATCTCAGATCTTCATTCTCAATTTTCAATTTTTCATTATCAGATCTCAAATTTCCATCTTTCATACTAAGCTTCAGATTTACTATCTTCAGCTCATGCTTAAGGATCTCATTTTCTTTTTCTAATTCATCACAATCTTCAATAAGAATATCAGATTTCTTTTTAGATTTCAGATCTTCAATCTTACCTTTTAATTTGTCAATAGCATTCTTTGCATCTTCATACTTTCTTCTTAAGGAGTTTCTTTTATTAGTAAGCATATCAATCTATTCAAGAGCTTCTTCAAGATTCTTCTGAAGTTGATCCATATCCATAGAGATCTTACTCAAGCTGCTAAGCTTTCCTTGAATGTTCCTTCTCTGAGTAACTATGCTTTGATACCAATTGTTAGAAATAGGAAATACTGAGAGGGGGGGGTGAATCAGTATTTCACAAACTTTTACTTTTGCCCACTTATGGATATAACAAATTACTTTAGTGCATACAAAGATTATCAAGCTGATTAACAAACATAGTAGTAAATAGAAAGAACTCATAACATGTGATATGTTCTCGAGGAAACCCTGGCCAAGGGAAAACCCCCGTGGGGTTGGTACCCATAATGATCACTAATCAAAAGTATCATGTTAGGGATATTGGACCCTGTTAAGAGTCAATTTACAATAAATAGTAGATCTATCCTGGTTAAAGGACTTTAGGCCTTGTTAGAAGCCTTAACCCTGTTAGGAGTTAGATTACAAAACCTGATCACCAGCTAAACTCACTACCCAAATAGGTAATACAAATTTTTTTTGACTATAGTATGGTACTGCTTACAACTTCACATCAATAGCCTTTGCTGCTATCACAATATACAACTTTCGCAAGTTATCCTTTTCTTTCTTTTCACAAAAACACATCATTATTATTACATTTCAAGTATGCCTAATATATGAGTTATTAGAGCTAATAACTTTATATGGTCGGCTTCCAAAATCTTTATCCAAGAGTAAACATCTAGGATGTCATCCCTTCATAATGTTAAGTCATTATTTTGACAAGCAAAAAATAATCCCTTAACTCTTTCACTAATACTATCTCCAAAACTGTTGTCTGCAAAACTGTCTTCGGTAAACTTCAAATAACTTTGTCCGTATTGCTCCAAACTTTATGCGCACTGAGATGGGGTATCCTCATACTCTATAGAAGCTTTAGTTAACTACACAAACAAAAATATTGCTCCAGTGGACATCGCCAACTAAATCTTCATCGGGTGCTTTGTCAGGATCACTGTATCCATACTTAGACAATTTCTTCCTTCAACTTGCCATACTTGCATTCCAGATTCTGCACTCTTAGTAGAGATCATATTTTTCCATAATGACAACATCTATGCATCCACATTATCCAAATTGCCAACAATATCACCCTTTCTCTATGTAATTATGGCAGAGGCATTAGGGAGAACCATTACCAAGAAACAAGTGGAAGGTGAAATAGTGGGGCTAAAGGCAACAGATAACTTACCAAATATTACACACCAATAGTTCACAAATGATATGATCCTACCTAGGTATGAAAGGAAAAAGGAAGCCAGAACCTTCAAAAATATTTTAAACATATATATAAAAGCATCTGGACAGCGTGTCAACCCTAACAAATCATAAATCTTCTTCATTAACACATCCTTGAAAAGAGAATTAGAGATATGTAACATGATGGGTTACAAAAAAGGTAACTTCCTGTGTAAATACCTTGGCATTGACCTGGATAAAGGAATCTTATCTTCCAAATTATGGCAGCAAGTAATCACCAAAGTACAAAATAAAAAGAGCTCACGGAAAGGTAGATGGTTAACAAAAGTTGACAGAATGACTATGATCAAATTGGTACTCTCAGCTATACCTACATACCATATGTCGATTCTCCCCCTACCCACTAAGGTGAAAAATAGCATAGATAAAATTTTTAGAGACTTTTACTGGCAAGGCTCTTTAGAAGACAAAAAAGTTTCCCTCATTAAATGGGATAATCTATGTAGACCAATTTCAAAAGGAGGATTGGGCATTAAAAACCTCCACTGGCAAAATTAGGCTCTTGGAGCCAAACTCTTATGGAGAATGTATAAGGAATCAAATAGGAAATGGGCATCAATACTATTAAACAAATATATCCCTGAAGGGGAACCCATAAATATATTTAGATCCTTCTCTCACGTTAAAGAATCACAAATTTGGAACTTTATGAAAGAATGCAGAGGTATTATCAATAAATACTTAACATGGGATGTAGGTGTAGGAGACAAAGCCCTATTTTGGGATGATTCTTGGGCTGGCCTCCCTCCCCTAAGAAAATTAGGCCTCTTCAGAATTCATGGAAGAATGTAAAAGAGTTAAAGGAGTATACCTCAAGGATTACCTTAGTAAGGAAGAAGCTTTCAAATGGAGTAGGTTAGAGGATATCGATCTCATCTAGCATGAGAAACAAAACCTTATAACAACCATGAATTCTAGAGAAGTTTCTCCTAAATCTAGTCCAGACATTCTAATTTGGGCAGGTTCCAATAATGGTAACTACTCGGTAAAGGAGGGTTACAATTCGATAATCAAGGAGCAGAATATGGATAATATAGACATACCACTGAATCTATGCTAGAAAAAATCATGCCTACCTAAAGCAGACATGTTTCTATGGGCAGCCTTGCAAGATAGAATTCTTACCGAGGATAGAATTACCAAATTAGGTTTTGAAGGGCCATCTAGGTGCCCCCTATGTGAGAACCATTTGGAGGATGTAAATCATATTCTCCTCAATTTCCCTTTCATGCAAAATTGCTAGAATTGGCTACAACAATGTTTAGGATGGAAGTCAGCTTCTCAACTAGATCTTTTAAACAACCTTAAAGCTTGGCCTACCCTATGTAAAGATAATTTATATAAGGATATCTGGATCATAGCCCCATCAATTGTTGTATGGGAAATATGGAAAGAAAGAAATAGGAGGATCTTCATGGACCAGGAACTCCAATGGTCTTCAATTTCAAACAAAATAGAAGCATCAATAGTATAAATTATTAATAGCAAACTAAGAGATAAGCTTAGTTACGAGGACTCCTTCAAGAATTGGGACAACAAAATTAGATTCAAATGGCCTAAATTAGAAATACCGCCTTTATATGGAAAAGGTGGCCCCAAAACAAAGGCGGATAGAGCCGCCTATATATGGATACCTCTGAAAGTGGATTGGTATAAATTGAATTTTGATGGAGCTTCTAGAGGTAACCTTGGGGTTGTAGGTATTGGGGGAATCATCCGCAATTGGAAATCAAAAGTCATTGCTAAATATTCCAGGCCTATCAACCCTTCCACCAACAATATGGTAGAATGCATAGTGGCATTAGAAGGTCTAAAGATATGCAAGAGCCTAAATATAACTAAGGTTATTATAGAAGGAGACTCACAAGTAATTGTCAATGCCATTCGGACCAAAAAAACTCCTAATTGGCTTCTTAATTTGAAGATAGAAGAGATCAACCAAATAGCAGAAAGTATTTCTAAATATGAAGTCAGACACACCTATAGAGAAGGAAATAAAGAGGTAGATTTTCTAGCAAATTTAGGAGCTAATGGGATAGTAACAATGTTTCAAAAGGGTATATTTATTGACTAAAATTAAAAAATATATTTATGAAAAGATACCGATGACAATACACATATAATGATATGAATAAACTAACCATAGATAACTATATTTTAATATAAAGAATGGTATCTAGGATCATGGCCTAACTAGGGATAAGTGATACTAATATCTATTCTTCTACCATCAATAGCTTGCTGCACTCTTTTTTCAGGAAATTGATGGTAGCAGATAGAACTGATATCTTAGATATAACTTAGCTCTAAATCAAAGGTTAATAGCCACACTGTAAGAATGTATATATAAATATATACAAGTGACAATGTATATACATATATAGACATCCTTCAATATGCAAAATGGCATAACTTACAGCATCCAGAATACCTAAACATCATATCTAAGAAGATTACAGAATCCCTCTCCGTATATTTAGAATAAAGCATTCAGAATTCCTGGAATAAAAGAAGGAATGTATATAGGCAAATGCAGATAGAAAATGTTTTTGATTTTCTCATCCAAATTTATTAAATAAATCAAAGATCAAATATTTCGAAAGGGAACCAAAAGATTAAAGTAGTCATGAACTCAGTAGCTAAACTGATTAAGCTATGACGATCTTAAAAGACCATCTAGAAATCCTAGTCACCGTATATGCAGATGAGGATACACTATTGAGCAAAGGATACAATGATCATTTCATTTCAAATTAGACTCATCATTAAGATTTTCTATAAAGGAATATTGTGATAAATGGATGAAGTGTGAACCCTTTGGACCACTCTACACAAATTTTTTGAATAGTATTAGTTGTAAAATAAACCATATGTCTTTGTAGCTTCTTGAGAAATGAACTTGAAAAACTTGTAGTTAGTGCATAACAGAAAGGAAACTATTCGTTAGTACATACTAATAAAATATAAAGTGGGACGGGAGTGAAAAAACTTGTGCATATGGTTAGAAGTGAACCGTGGCAATGTCTTCATGTAAATCACCATCTTTCACATATGTACATAAAGTTGGCCTTTATTGATGTGATAGCTTGTGCCAATCGGTCCAAATGAATCAAAAAAATGTAATTATAGTCAATATATATTAGTTGAGAGATATTCATGTCACCTATTAATTTTTTATTCTTCCAAATAGGTTTCACAATCTCCATTATACTTTTGGGCGGTTAAAGAAATGCAAAAATCTTTGTCCCCTCTCTCATATTGTGTTTTTTTATTTATTGAGAAATTAGTGATTTGTATGTAGGAACCAACTATGATACATGATAGGAAATTGTCTATTAAGCTATTTTTTATGCTCATTGTTATTGTTATTTGGCCATTGGAATCAACAAGGCCCACATGAATAATTTGTTCCTTAGTTTGAATACAAGGATATTTTCTTGATGTGGGTCCATAAATAACCAAAACTTTACGTTCAACTACAATTCCACTTCATTGTCTACAAAGATCCAATAATCTAATCAGGTTTTGGGGTCCCAAGGTGAGGCTACAAGAACAAATAATGTAGCAAGTAATAATTTATATTGTTGAAGTCTATTACAAAATGGTCATGTGAATTTTTATATGTGTGAAAACTATTAATGAAGCATAGAAATGATTTGAAGTAGAATAACTAAGATCAAATAGTGTTTCATCTAACATCTTAGAGAGGAAGAAATTGGAAAAGGATTACATGTCACAAAATTTTTGATAAGTTCACAAAAACCTATTAAAGGTACAAACTAAATTAAAAAATATTCTATGAGAAAATGTGTTATAGATAAATGCCTTGTTCTATGTATCAAGTCTAGGAGGAGGTAAGTTTGGTTTTTTAGTGTCAAGGTGCCTGGAATAAAATAATAGAACAGTGTAAGTAATAGAGCTAATGTAATATGATAGACAACTGTATTTTCTTAGCATGATTGAGATGTCCTTCCATTTAGTTAGTTTTTTTTACAAAATAGTACTTTATTGTGTATTGGTATTGATGTCATTGGAGCGCCTAGAAAATGCAAACAATAAGAGCACCTTAGGAAAGTATTAAATGTTTACATAGAATATTCTTAAGATATAAAATATTTAAACATATATAACTTGAGGGGAAAAAAAATCTTCTATTTTCAACCGTGGAAGAAGAGAGGAAGAAAGATGCATTCTTGTTCATAACAAAACAATAAAATTAGATAAAATAGGCATTGAAGTCAAAACTTCTCCAACCTACAAGCGATTTATTGTAGAGAACTAAGAGACAAAATCATACACAGTAAATCTATAATTTCATTTTATTATTAGTAGAAGATGATAGAAGCTACAAATAATAGCATTGAAACATGGTTTAGGTAATAACAATGATAAAAAAAAGCTAACTACCTGGGAATTATTTTTGGGACCTGTCTTTCTCTACTACTCTAAATTTTGAGAACCCATCTAACAAATTAGTAAAAATTATTAAGGAAAACACATATTGTTATTACTCTTTAATTAATACTATCATATATTCCACTGGAATCTCTCTGAAAAAGAATTTAAAAACCTTACACCACTACTATTTCTATTATATATTTTCTTTGTTGAACCTTTCTTTCTATCCATTTGGACTATTGGATCTATATGATTAAGCATTATATATTGTATAGTTTTATCAATATGTTCAATTCAATGAGTTTTATTTATTCCAAGAATTTTGTTTAATTCATACAAATTATGCATTTATAAATGCAAAAAACAAAACAAAATTAAAACTATTCTTTTATCATTTACATTATAACTAGCAAGATACCAAAGTGAAATTATCTGAGAAAGTAATATAGGTTGAATATTGATAAGATAGAATTGACAATTTCAGGAGTATTATTCCATTGAGTGATTATAATTATATTGATTAATGTGTACTCAAAATTGGTCTCCATTATTTATGAACAATATAGGACTTCTCTTATTGATAAAATAAGGATTTTTTAATAATGAAACAATCTCAAATTTTTTAATCATATAACCATCTTAAAATAATATTTATGCTACCTAAAAGAAATATCTAGAAACTAACTGGTTATAATTATAACAATGTCCATTAATATCTACAATGTCAACTAGTTTTGACTATACTTATCATGATAGTTATAAACATCTGAAGAAGAAAAATGGTAAAGGAAAGAGATATCTACATGAAGATGAGATGGATATGGAGATATGGTTAAGGTATACATTGGGTAACTTATTGATGACTCTATGACATCATTTTGTTGACTTGATTGTATTACATAAATTTCTTATGTATTAAAGATCAGAATTGAACAAGTTAATGTGGTCGGTAATTGATGATTTCTATATACACCAAGTCAGTACAGTGTATACCGAGTAATAGTAATAACTGAGTTAGTATTCACTGACACATTTCTGTATTAACCGAGTGGGAGAAACAATTAAAGTTTATAACAGCTGACTGAATTGATGAGCTGGCAAGTTGCTTATGATTCCGAGGTAAAAGATAAAGTTAGTTATGAGGATCTAACGATAGAAAAAATTCAAGATTGATCAAATGGAGAAGGATATAACGTGTTAGAGACACATCTATCGAGGAAGCTTGAAGCGGCAAAATGAACAATGGAGATTAAGAGGAGAAATCTAATGGATGAGAAGGAAATGTTTTATGATGTCTATTTAAAGAGACATGAGATTCATTATTGAGTCTAGAGCTTATTGACTCTAGGGGAGAGTTTGTGTGAAAGGAAATTTTCATGCAACACTGATCAAACTGGTTACAGACAGAACCGAGCTAAACTACAGACATTGTCGAGCATCAGAAAAGCATACATCGAGTGGAATGAAGTTGGAGGATATGAAGGATTGAATTGTTTATTGATCAGAGGAGGTATTTTGATCTAAGGATAGATCTAAAAATATGCAATCTTAGTTTTATTTGAATCAGATTACTATTGTATCATTTTAACCATTGTTACAGCTAAATCTCTTAACCAAGTGGACTTAACAGTCTTATTTTCATATGACATTCCATGAATGTTGATGGTTTTATTTTTTACCCCATAGTGAATGTTGGTCAAGAGTTAAATGTTAGTGATAAATCCTCTAACCAGGTTAGACCTCACAGTGTGCATTGTAACCTCTAATAGGGTTGGCTCCTAACTGAGCTTACTTTAAAAGAGTGAAATATTTTGGGTTACTGGTCCTAGGTGGTTTTTCCCTTAGAAGGGTTTCCACATTAAAATCCTTGTGTTATGTGTATTTGATGTGATTGGATTTTTATTTTACTTTACACATTTTATATCTAGATTAATTGGTAAACACAGTACATTGAATTTACTAGTATTCAGTAAACGAACATAAAGTTATTGTTGATAGCTTACTAAGTTGATTATTTATTTGAAAAGTTTGAATATATACATCTGGAAGTTTGGGACTGTAGGATAACTGGAATTAACTGATTCACCCCCCCTCTCAGTTATCTAACAATTGGTATCAGAGCTTGTGTGCTTGAAAAGGAAGTTTTAAGGACTTGAGCTAAAGATCACAAGATGTATAAGAGAGAGGTGCCAAAGCTAAACAAAGATAACTTCACAACATGGAAATGCAGAATGAGGTTGCATATATCTAGAATTGGAGAATCTGCAGTGTTTCACCTAGACAATGCTTACATTCAACCGTCTATTGGACCTTTGAATTTTGATTAGATGAGAGATAGACATAAACACAACATGACAATGATAGAGATTGTTGCTGCCCTATCTGATACAGAATTTGAAGATGTCAAAGCATGTACTTCAACAAAAGAAATGTGGGATAAACTTACAATAGAGTCTATAGAGGAGATGTGAATGTGATGAGAGAAAGAGATGAAAGCCTTAGAAGAAGATTTGATGATATGAAGATGAAAGAAGGAGAAAACATTTCACAATACAGTAACTGAATCAAGGAGGTTGTCAATGCTATCCGAGGAGCAGGAGGTGTTATTGGTGAAGACACTATTGTGAGTAAAATTCTTAGAACCTTGCTGCCTGTTTATGCTATTAAAATCTTTGTAATTCATTAAATGAGATCTGCATCAGGTAATGTTCTTACACTTGATAGTCTAATTGGTAAATTGACTACTTTTGAGCTGAATAACAATGATAATAGTATTGAACCGAGTGTTGAGTCTGTATTTATGTCATCTTTGAAAATTGGAAAATCAAGCAGTAAACATATGATAAGAAATGAAATTGACACTAACAGTGATGAAGATGGACTTGATGAACTTGAAGCACTTATGGCTAGAAGACTGCATAAAGGTAAAGGATGATATAAAGGGAAATTACTTCTAGCCTATTTTAACTGTAAATAAACTGGTCATATTGCAGCTAGATATCCTAATAGAAAAGATGATGACAAGAACATTAACCGATCTGGTGAAAGAAAGAATGATAGAAGAGATAGCCGAGATCATAGAGGCAACTGACACTATGCTAGAAGAAACAACCGAGAGTAGAAAGACAAAGACAATAAGGCATGTTACCTTGTTGGAGATGATGATGACACCGACACCAATACTAATGAAGACATTGAGGTGGTATTTGTAGCTTTGAAAGAAGATTCAGAAGAAGAAGAAAGTTATGTAGAAACAACTCTTATCTCTAAAGTTAGCAAGAACGATACATTGATTATTGATAGTGGTTGTACACATCATATGATAGGTGATGAGGATAAATTTGAATACCTTGAACACTATAATGGAGGAACTATTAAAATGGGTAATGATACACCTTGTCAAGTAAAAGGAAAAGGATCTATCATATTGAATAATAAGATCAAATGTGAAAATGTAAATTGGGTGAAGGGACTTAACTATAACTTGTTAAGTGTAGAATAGTTGAATAACTTAGGTCACGGAGTTTCATTTTAGAATAGGAAGGTGAAGATATATGATGAAACAGGAAAGTTGGTCGGTACTGGTGAACAATCTAAAGGTAATCTATTCTATCTCGACAATGTTGAAACTTCTTATTTAATGGATAGAACTGAAGATGTGTGGTTGTGGCATAAAAGGTTATGTCATGTGAATTTTGACATGGTTAAGAGTAGTAGGAAAAGAAAATTTACAGGTTTACCAAGCTTATCTAAACCTGACCATATCATGTGCAAACAATGTCAAATGGGAAAAATGTCAAAATCTAGTTTCAAGAGCAAGACCTATTCATCTAAAGCTATTTTGGAGCTGGTTCATACCGACTTATGTGGTCCTATGAGAGCTCAGCATTACTATGGTGAGAGATGTTGGATCTCAAAAATTCAGGCTATGTTTTTTAGTCCATGTTCAAAAATTTGTCTAAGTGTTGGAATTGTCTTTGAAAATCATTGAAAGATGCCTAGTTTGAGTGCATAGATTAAGGGTCATGTTGTCCTTCATGATGTACCACTTGGGTAGGATGTTCATTAAACATAATTTGACATTTTTAGTGGGTTTGAACTTTCATTTTTCAGTTCTTTCATGTTTAGGGAATAGGCTTTTGGAGGTGTTCCCGAAAATCTGCATTGTATGTTTGTCTAGAGTTTAACTAAGTAGCCCACTTAAAAGAAGTACATCTTTTTCCCAATGATTATTCATTACATGTGGGTTGTTGCATCATGTTTTAGGAATGAGAGAGTGTGTTCATACCCATTTTTAGCCCTCCATGTGCTCGTTTGACCTATTTGCCAGAGCCATTTCATTTGCAGATTGTTAAGTTTTACCAAGAGTGCATTGTCCAGATTTCTAAATGGCTTACTTTGGGGTCTTGTAGTTTGCACCTGGTTCGAGGTCAAGTGTAATTGAGTGTTGCCCTACATTATAGACCTATAAGTGTACTTTCTTGAAGATTTTGGAGCCTCTACCAATCCATTTAGCCACTTTCCTAGGCCAATTTCAAATCAAATTTCTACATATTTCATTGTTTTAATCCTAAATCTTTCTAACAGGCTGACTTTTGTGTTTAATTATTTTTCACCTTTTGATCTTCTGGGTGTGCTAGTCATGGATTCATTTTCCTTGTGGGTAATTGAATCAGTGCCCAAGTTTCTAGTTCATGGAATTTTCAATTGGTGAGCTTTTGAAGTCAATCTTGGAGGTGATTTATGTAGATTTGGTAGTAGAGATCAGATAAATATTTATGAAGTGCTATGTTTGGTCATTAATATCTTGTGACTTGGGGCTTCTAATGCAATCTCCTTTGGAAAGTATACTCATATGTTGGAAGTCAATGTATTCTCTTGATGGTGCATTCCTGTGGCGCCATTTGATCAATTTTTGAGGCCACTTCTGAGGGCCAACTATTGATGTTCAGTTTTTTTCAGTGACAGAGTGAACTGAATGACATGATTAAATTTTTGAATGCACCATGACCTTTTCTTCATCTTGATGGTTTCATTCTTGATGAGTAAGAGTGTATGCATGCCATGTTTCACATGTGTTTGAAAATGCCATTTTCTAAGTTCGCTACATATATCTCTTCATATGTGCACTAGTCGGGTAATGGAGTGGGCTGCCAATTGAAGGACACATGGCATGCCAAAATGTAGAGGAATACAATGCATAGGGTGTGCACTACAATATGAAGGGGCATATTAAAATTTGGCATCTTACCATGCAAAATGAAAGATGTGTGCTAGGCTAAAATTAAGGGTGCATGTGCTAATAGTATGAGGCACATTTTTGCAAGGTAAAGGCAGTGCACACTTGGTTTTTATGGGCTGAATACAATACAAAAGTGGTGTGCATATATTGAAGGTTGCAGTGCACCATAATATAATGCAACATGTCATTCAAGGCTGGAGTGTTCTATTAGACAAAGGCATGGGTGCATGCTCACGTAGTGGAGTGGAATGTACCAAGCTGGAATGTGGTGCTTGCCACAACGAGTGCATGAAGGCACCAAAGAGAAGCTGTGTAAGACCACTAAGATTGGTGTGTGAGCCTTGCACAAATGGGGGTAAGCATGTTTAAATGAAGGCTCATGCATGAAACAAAGGAAGCATGACATGTTAGGACAAACCAGTGCAAACAATTGTAGAGGGTACGCACCAAGGGAATGGTTGCTACCAAGCAAAGGCATGGTGTGTGCCATGCTAGAGATGGTTGCAAAATAGTTTTAAGGGAGTGCTAATGGAGTAAGCTAGCTAAACCAACATTAAAAAAAAAATTAGGGGCTGCTATCTTGTTGGAGGACTCACACACATTACTACCTACGTGAGACCAAAATGGATGGGAACTGCTCATCTTAGTGTTTCTAGGGATGCGTGAGAAGGAAATTACAAAATGCCAAGAGGTTGTTGCCACCAGATATTTGGGAAACTGCTAGTCAAGACATGAGTATGCACCAACATTTGGTGCACAGGTCGAACGCAAAGGAGACTCATGCATTACCTTGTGGGCATGGCACATTAATGAGGACCAGCATTTTGAAGTGAAGGGGAAACAAACAAATAAAATGTGTGAGGTTGCCAGGTTATGGGTTGTTGAAGGCACGTACTAGTGGGCTCAGTGCATGGAATATGGAGTGTGCACTATTAACAAAGGAAGCTCATGTGTGCAAGTAGCAAGAAGAAGGTAAAAATCTAATGGATGTGCATGTGGGTTTATCCCACATGCACCCCGATTTGGTGTATTTTGTCATTTAAAATGAACAACACTCAAGTGAATGGTTAGTGAAGTGGGAAAGAGGTAGGGCTACCTCTTAGCTTGGTGGACCTACCTAGATGTGTGTGCCAGCTGGACACTGTGTAAAATTTTGAAATGAATATTTAAAACCATTCAGATATTTAGTCCCACATTGCTCATGATAAGGAAACTTGGAATGTTTATAACACCCAACACACATATTTTAATATGAAGTA
The DNA here is from genome assembly GCA_027943335.1 of Chamaecyparis obtusa. Classification (NCBI taxonomy): domain Eukaryota; kingdom Viridiplantae; phylum Streptophyta; class Pinopsida; order Cupressales; family Cupressaceae; genus Chamaecyparis; species Chamaecyparis obtusa. The sequence continues at coordinate 88,289 of BSBK01002945.1, forward strand.
AAGAGCAGGAGGCTTTTTAGGTACATGCACATGGAGTTTCCTTGGGATGCATGCCAGCATGCTAGAGAAAAGTATATTTCGCAGGACAGTTGGCAAATGACAAGACAGAGAGAGGACACATGGTGCTTGGTCACTGATTCGCAAGATAGGCTGGCGGTTACAGGAAATATTTAGAGAACTAGAGATAGCCTTGGTCGCTGGTTCTCCCAATGGTAGTGGTCAAGGGCCAAGCATCAAGAGATCTGGAGAACACTCAATTGTGCATTCTCAAGATCCTTGGTAGTTAAGAGGAAAAATTCAAAGATCTGGAGACTACTTAGTCACATGTTCTCCAGATTAGATGATGGTTAGTAATAGCATTCAGAGCTTTGAAGACTGCTTGGTCGTGTGTTCTTGGAATAGGTTGGTAGCTAGTGATTTGATCTAGAGATCATGAGATAACCTTGGTCACTGGTTCTCCCAATCCAAGCGGTTAAGTCCTTAGCATTTGGAGAGTGGGAGAATGGCTTGGTCGCGTGTTCTCTCAATCTTGGTGGCTAGTGAAAGATGATTCTAAGATTTGGAGAATGGCTTAGTCACCCATTCTCTAGATATAACCATGGTCAAAGATTTAATTCAAAGATGTGGAGAATAAACCTAGTCGCGCATTCTCTAGATGCAACCTGAGTTAAAGGATGAACTTGGAGATTAGAAAAATTAAGGCATTTGCCCAATCTCCAAAATAGAGGTCAAGGCTAGGGTCAAAGTGAGCATGTAATAGACTAGTGACAAGTGTCAAGTTTTGGTAAGGTTTGGGCATAAAGTGCAGAAAGAGCCAAAAAGAGAAGATTTAAAAGTAAATGAAAAATTGAAACAAGTGGATAGTCTAGACTTAGGAAATAAAGCCAAAATTTAAATGATTGGCCTGCTCATAGAAATAGTGCATGGTGCCTTTATTTTTATCATCATATAGGCATGCTATATGTTTCTAAAAATGGTAGGATATGAGGAATCAGATGGAAATGATTGTTTTCAGATTCAACTTAGTGGGAAAGAGCACTATGGGCTAGCATTTCAGGATCAATCAGTTGGTGAGAATGACAATAGGCATGAAAGAAGTTTCAGAGGATCATTTGAGAATCAACTTTGATGAGAGGATGGAGATATTTCTTGGAGGATTGACAACTGTCAGTTTTTTTTGAACTGACTCTCTTCTCCTATATCTCTCTTCTTTTTAATTGTTGTAGAGGATGGTGAAATTTAGAGCTGAAATAGAGAGAGTTCATCCAAGGTTTTCTTTCTAGCATTCTACCATTGATAATGTATTGACCTTGAATATCTTAATGAAAACATGTTGGAATCCCATCTCACAGGAGTGTATGTCTTCTTACATTGATCTTGGGTTTTTATATGTTAGCTTTTGCAAAGTAGGTTAACATATGATTTACAAAGTAGGTCTTGAAATTGTTTTTGAGTTCTTTCCAAAGGTAGGATTAAATTTTAGAAATGATTCCAGAGAACTCAATGTTCTTATAAGAATTTGATGTCTGAGTGTGAGAGTGAGAGGAATGATATGCAAAGCAGTTGTTCTGGGTTCTAGGTGTGTCTGATTTAAGTTTTCTTGTGATGTATGTTATTGATGACTCTTTGCCCATGAATAAGACACTAGTTTATTCTTGATAGGAAGTTTCTTCATCATCAATACAAGGTTATAAATGATAATATCCTTCAGTCAATATGTAAAGGGCATTAATGCATATTTTTTGTGTTCAATGATACAAAAGAAGTTTTCTAATTCCATTCAAGAAGAGAATCAATAGGTAAATTTTCCTGAGCAACCTAATCCTCGAAGTGTAGGAGGATCATAGTCTTGATCCTTATTAATTCTCCCCTTTTTCTTGCATGATTTGGAGTGGTTTTCAGGAGTCAGTGACACTAGTTTGTCAAATGCATTTTAAATCTACAAGTGGAAAGAAAAGGAGCCAACAAAATGGTGACTCTACTAGGGAAGAAATAAAGGACAGCAAATTTCTTGCTTTGCTGAATCATCCTAGAGTCTAGTCCAGTTTGGTTATAGAGTCAATTCTTTTCAAAAATTATCATATTATTTCACCAAGTGTGAGTGGCGACTCTGAGTTGATGTTTGATTAGTGTGTTCATAAAATTAAATGTGATGTATTTTGTGATCCTGGCAATTAGTTATCATGTGAGGTTGTGTTATGACTGTGGGTTTTGAAGAAGGTTCAGGGTTGAGAAAGGTTCTCAGCTGATTTAGTTTTGTCCTCTGCAAAGAGGTGGTGACTCTACTGAAGTTTGAAAGGTGATTTGGAGGAGACTTCAGATCATTATTTTACAGCAGCCACAACATCTCTAGGTAATCCTATTTTATCAAGCAAAAATAGTGCCTAAATAGGTGAACGAGTCACTAGAAGAAAGGGAAAAATGATCTTGAAGTTTGGTCATATTTCTAGATAGAAGTTTCAGTTGTTATAATGAATGTTAGAAATATGTTGTGGTTTAATGAAGTTAATGATTGTAAGAAGTTGGCTAGGAATATTGTCATGAGAACAAAGTGTATTATTCTGTCAGTGTTTTAAAAATGGAGTTTCTAGCTTTGATGAGTCAAGATGATATTTCTAGATCTGAAAGTTATCAGTCAAATCTTGGAAATGTTAATAGAGAAAGAGACATGTATTTGATGAGTCAAAAAAAACAACATACTTACATAAAGATTTTAAGATGTGCAATAGGGGAAAGGGAAGAAGAATCAACCCATTCATACTATAAGAAATTTCTTTTAGCTTGTGATGAACTTCTTGTGGGTATTGAGCTTCATGAATCCTAGTATGCTAAGATGTTTCTAGAGCTAGGTGTACCTAAATCAATTAGTTGGTCTACATCATTTAGGGAAGAAGCACTTGAAAATGTTAAAGAATGGATAGTTTCCTATATAGATGTTGAACCTAGTTATGTTGAGGATGTTGAATCTTGTGATGCTGAAAGTGTTGGTTATGATGCTACTAATGAAATATGTGAATGTCAAGGAGTAGAAGATGAATTTCTAGCTGATAGTGCTCCCCCTGAGTTTATAGATTTCTCTTTTTCTTAGCATAATGATAATAGCTTTTTGTTTCAACTTGATGATCTTTTGTGTGGACATGAAAGATGTGACAATAATGCAGATATAAGTTCTTGCGTTGATTAATTTGCACAAGATATTGTGAGACAAGGGATTTTAGTCCTTACTTTAGATGAGGAAGATATTTGTAGCACTAGTAATGAGACCAAAGAGGTAAAATGTGAAGTCCAGTGCTTACAAAGTAGTGAGCGAATTTAAAAGCTCTTAGATGCAGAATTTTAGAGGTATACTCCCAAATTTATTTCTAAAATCCCATGCTTGGTAGATATAAGTTTTGGCAAAGATGATGAAAGTGATGGCATGATGTGTGAAACATTTTTTGGTGTCCTTTCTCCCATTTTTGATATGCAAGTGGATAGTACATATCATTGTAATGAATTTGATAATGTTATATTTGATGAATACTATGATGAATGTACTAGTGAGTGTTCTAATTTTCAAGATCCTGGTATCAGTGGTTCTTGTTTAATTTTTTATGCTGGAGACTGTGACAAATCTGAATGTGCTTTCACAGATTTATAAGTGACTGGTGGGTTATTAACTGACAACACTTTTTCTTCTTTACAAGTTGTTGATATGTGAAGTGATTAGCAAGTTGTTTCCGATTTTGTGCAATCATATTTTTATTTCAAGAGGTTCTATGTTAGTTTGCAAAGTGATGAGATTGAAATGTCTTATTTCTTGTTGCAAACTAATGATCAGTATATTGATGTTTCCAGCCATGATGTTGAGTTGAAGTGTTTCATTTTTCATCATGACAGTGAATATGAGGAGTGTGATCTTTTAATGTCACAAAGTAATCATTATTTATGGCAGCTTGATGGCCTGGCCTAGTTGGATGATGGTGAGTGTAGTAATCATTTTTTCTATGATAAGTTGAAAGTGGATAAAAATGTTTTTGATAGGCTAGATGAAAGATGTAATTTCAATTTACCTTCAATGTACGGAGATGAAAATTATTTATTTGATAGGGGTAAAAAAATGATTGGAGTTTTGGGGCTTTAATCCTTTTTGTAAATGTTGTAAATCCTTGTAAAGTTTCTTTCTTTTCACTTGTGTGTCTTTGCTTTCAGTTGGTGGGTTCCCTGCTCGGAGTTTTGAGAGAAAGGAAAATGTCAAGTTGATCTTCTTTGGGTGGTCTTCTGTACCAAAGATTCTAGATTCTCTACATGCCCGCAACAAGCATGCATCCCCAATCAAATCCACTATAGGATCTCAAAAACTCAGGCTATGTTTTTGAGTCCATGTTCAAAAATTTATCTATGTGTCAGAATTGTGTCTTTGGAAATCATTAAAAGATGCCTAGTTTGAGTGCATAGATTAAGGGTCATGTTGTCCTCCATGATGTACCACTTGTTAATCTCTATTGAGCATTTAAGGTTGTCATTAGTATCAAAGGATGTTAAACAGGTCGGTCGGTCACTTATATTGAGTTGGTTGGTAACCAGAACTAAGACAGAGTAGTTGGTAAAGCCTTTACATTGAGCATCACATAGTTTACTGAGCACCAATGACACCGACACCAACGGACAGTAAACATCATGCATCATAGTATACACGGAGCAGTTTACACAGTGTTTACCGATGATCATAGAAAATGGCATAGTAATCTAAAATGGCACATTATTCCATGCAAACGGTTACAATAGATTGTAAAATGGTTTACCAAGATCGAGGAGCATTTATTGTAAAAGATACTCATCAAATGTAATTTTTATCTTATTGTAATAGTTGATCTAGGTTAATTTTGCATCGTAGATCTTAGGGTTATGATTATTTTTGTAACCTAATTTTTGCTAAGGTGGCAAAAATAGAACACTATATATTTTGTATGTTTGCATCATTTTTATAAGAAGTTAGTGAACTGATATATATGAATCACGGAGCACTTGAAGCTATTGCCTAACTTCAAGTCAATCAGTTTTCAAAGCAAAATAGAGTACATAGGATATTAGATTGAGCAAAATCAGAGAAGGCTACCGAGCAGAACAGAGCAATGAATCATCACAGTCAAGGTGATAGTTTATGAGCATTTATGTATCCTTTTCAGACAATTGAGTTGTCAAACTAGCAGATAATTACCTATTACTTTTTGACAATTGTAGTAGAGTTTTTTGATAAAATCTCTTAATAGAGTAGACTTAACAGTCTTATGTAAATATCTTAACCGAGTACACACTTCATTAGTGTTGTCAAAATCCTATAACTAGGTAGATCTATCTGATCTAATATGTTACTCCTAATAGGGTAAGATCACCAGAAGTGATCAAAAGTTGTAGCCTTAACAGGCAAATCTTTTCTATCTGCAGTAGTGAAGAATTTGTGGGTGTCATCCCCACCGCAGTTTTTACCTTCTAACAAGGGTTTAAATTGCATTACCAAAATACCTTTGTTATGTGATTGTCATATTGATTTCATGTTGTTTACTTTCTCAAGTTAACTAGATGATTGATTTATGCAATTAGATTCAAGTTATTTTGATCGGTTATCATAGTATATAGTTATAGATCTGAAAGGTTTTACAAGTGAAGTTTTTGAAGGCATTGATTCACCCCTCCCATCTCAGTACCTATCTCTCCTAATTCCAAAAATTGGTATCAGAGCTCAGTTCTCTTTTTGAACAGTCTAACCACTGAAGGGTAAAGATCTAAGTCATGGAGAGATACAAACTTGACAATACTATTGAGAATCAGAAGATACAAATACAAATGTTTGTGGAATAGTATAAACAAGCCAAGGAAGAACTAAAGAAATTACTGGTTGAAAGAAAGAATCTTGCAATTCTACAGAATGAAATCAGTTATCATGAAGAGCCTATTGATGAAATATTTGATCGTATTGGATCAAGCTCTGGAAGCATCTCTGATGGATCTGAAAGCCTAATCTCTGACTTGTCTGAAAAGAATCAGCATCTATCTGAGCAAGTGAAAGCACTTCAAATCGGTCATGAATCTCAGATGGTGAGAATGGTGGAAATCATGAACAATGCTAGACAAGCTGAACAAGATCAGAATCTAGCTATTGAAGACCGAGGACTGATGACTGAACAACTCCAAGAAAAAGAAAGTGAAATACAAAGACTCATTGATCATCACGTCCAAGTATCAAATCAAATGATGACAATTAATCAAGAAATGAACTGAGTAAATGGAGAATTATCAAGAAGACTTGAAGATGTTGCAATACTCAGAGAAGATAATGAAAAACTAAGAAATGAAATAAAGATACAAAAGCAACATAATGAAATGATGAAGATAGCTGAGGACAGTTGTAAAAAGATTGATGATTTCCTGACTAATCAAAGAAGATTCGAAAGCAGAGATGGTATAGGCTACACCAATGAAGGAGAATCATCATAACAAGCTGAAAAAGTCAACAAAAATCAAAGTTAGAAACCTAAAGTGTTGACATGTTATCACTGTGGAAAACCAGGACATACATCTAATGTGTGCAGAAGCAAAGCACAAGGTAAACCTACTCTCATTCCTAAATTCAATGGATATTGTTATTAATGTGGTAAGTTTGGACATCTAGCTTATGAATGCAGAGCTAAGCAGAATGAAATTGCTAATAATACTACCGAGGAGAAAATATGATATACTTGTAACAAGCATGGACACACTGCAAGGGACTGTAAGGAAAAAATGAAACAAGTCTGGACACCTAAAGAGAAACTACAACGAAAGCCATATCAATCGAAGAGACAAGGTAACTCATATGTTTGGGATTATAATTCATGGAATAATTGTGTTGTATGTGGTCGATATGGACATATTGCAGCAAACTATTATAGAAAGATTTAGATTGGACAATCAAGAAACTGGACAAATGCAGGAATGGCATGTATGCACTATCACAAGGTCAGTAATTTAAGCAAGAACTATAGAGACCAAGAACTAGATGAAAACCATATATTTGAGAGTAGATATAACATTGCAGAAATTATGAAGTTAAGGAACACAATGTGGAAGAAGGCATCTAATGAGAATGCTGAGTCAAGTCACACTGTCGGTGAAACCTCATCCACTGGATTGGGTGACATCGGTACATCCACTTAAGATGACAAAGGTATGTATGGAACTGACATTTTTAAATGATCACATTTTACATACAATTCCTTATATATGATGTAAAAATACCAAACTTGCATGAATAAAGATGCACTATGGTTTATGTGTTGTGAGTTTACAAATATCACATAGTCGGTAAAAGAAGAAACGATAGTTGATTACCTATCAGGAATCACAATACAAGGTTAACCGACAATAGTGCAAACTAATGAAGAAATTCTATGTTAACCAAGCAAAGGAAATTGTAGACATTACCAAGCTAACAGCTATTTCATATCAAAAGTTGGGTCACGCATTTAATGCACCAAAGTTTGAGCAAGAATATCAAAAATTCTATAAATACGCAGAAACAAAGTTCATTGTTACATTGCTATTTTCAAGAATAGAGATTTTATAGAGAAGAGTTCGAGCTAAAGATTTTCCAGAAAAGATTCAAAGCTATTGTAGATCGAACCGACAATAATTCTTTGACGATATCAAGTAAGTTCATTTCCTACCGAACACTAGTTATCTATTGCTTGCTGAAACCCTAGAAACAATTTATGGCATCAACATCGACTGCAAGAAAATTGCAAAACATTGAGGAGGATGTAGAATTAATTGTTAGGGCTAATTTCGCCGAGGCCAAATTCAAACCACATCCCAAGGTTGCAGTGCAAATAGATGATATGGGTGCATTTTTTAGTATTCCAGATATGGTTTTGTTAACAAAAGACGTTAGAGCCTATATTCACTACAAAATTAGAGAAGTAGGTGATTTTGAGACCATTGCTACTTATCAACAAGTTTGTGGACCGAATGGAAAGATAAAATCAGATTATAAGAAGATTGAGGAGTCACGATTATCATGTTTTACATACTTCCCACAATCTTTCAAAAATTATTGGATAAGAATTGCATTGAGAAGATTTCATGATGGAAAATTCTGGTTGGACAAACCTGTTGAGGTCACAAAGAAGATTATCAGTAGGGTTAGTGGGTACCCTACAACCAACAAAGCCAAAGCCTTTTGAAGTTCATCTCGTCCTAATGTTGAAAAGAACACTAGAGCTCAATGGGATGGTAGGGCACTGAAAATCTCAACCATCAAAGATCCAGTGGTAAAATTCATAGCACATGTCATCGGTACAAGATATTTCAATCTAGCAGACCAAATAGTGTACCCTACAGCACCATGGACATGGCATATAAAATTGTGAAGAAAGATCACCAGGTAGATCTTGCCGAACTGCTACTACACCAACTGCAAGAGAATATGAAGACAATAAGATCAAAGAAGTCCAACACATGTAATTACAGATCACTGCTTGTCTATACATTTTTCTATCTACAAAAATATGTACCTGCTATCGGTAAAGTAAACTGGTAGTCTGATAAACTGATAACTGCACAAATTGGTGAAATGATGAAAAGTCTAGGAGATAATCTGAATAAGGAATTTAATGCATATTTCAAAGAATTTCAGACAAAAATGCATCAAAGGAGTAGAATTCCAAGGGAATTAGTGAGTAAATTTTAAGATGACATATGTTTTGTAGTCAGCACAAACCACTCTATGATAATGGCAGTTGAACCGAGAACAAAATGGCTAGCACCGATGGTATACGAAATGAACTATGATTTCACTTTGAAATCTATTAATGCATTGTTGGCATTATCGATAGACATCACTGCCACTAGGTTTGGCACATATGAGGAAGCTAAGTCATGAATCACTATAGACATAGAGATCATAAAAATGTCTAGAAGGGTGAAGAAAATGAGAAAAGATCTCATAGAAAAATATGGAAATGCATCTGCCTCATCTGCGGAGTCACCGATTAAAGGAACAACTGAAGGTCAGTTATAGTTGGCTGACAAGCCCTATGATAGTGAGGAGACCAAGTTAGACAAAGAAAAGGATCTCACACCATCTCCTCACACTGATGTTGAATGGGAAATGCAGTTACCAGAACCTAAAGGAATGAAGACACATTCATCAACTACAGCACAACTTGCCGAGAAAAAAGCAATAGTAAAAGTAGAAAAGAGAAGAGTAGCTACACCAACGAAGAAATACATAAAGAGAAAGAACAAGAAAGTAGCTAAGAGACCAAAGAAAAAGAGGAAATATATAAGAAGTAAAGAAGATATAGAGGAGACTGACACTAAAAATGATCCTAATCAATTCAAGATAGTTCATAACAGGGAAAGTACAATAGAAGAAATAAATGAAGATATAATTGAAAATGGAAATCTTGCAGATCCAGGAATAGGAAAATTTAACAAAATGTCAATTAAGGACAAGACAAAGCTAGAACATGCTATCATCCAAATGATGATTAAATTCAAGAGAGTACCAATGGAATTCACATGTCAATTACCGAAGGAACTAGATAACAAAATAAATGACAGATGGGCTATTGCACTAGATACTGAGAAAAGGAAAAGAGAACAATCATTAGTTCATGCAGCCTCACACTTCAGCTATGATGTTGTAAGTGAATAATTAACAAAGTACCAGGCAAGATTTCTAGTCAAGAATAGAGCTATGCAGATAATGGATGAGAATGTGGCTGATATGGATGTCACATGTGATTCTCTATGGACATCAATTTTGAAAGCAGAAGAGAAAGTTGAACAAGAAGCATTCCTAAAACTATCTAAGAAGAGACACAGTTCAAAAGGTAAAGGTATATACATTGATGATGACAAGGGAAAGAAATTAAAGGACACCAATATATCAGTTACTGAGGTAATTGATATCACTGAACAAAAGGAAGAAATAAGGATTTCACAAGATGCACCAGATCCAGTAAAGATCCAATTGTAGAAGAAAATTGATGATAGTGTACTCATTGAGGACATCACTAACGGCGATCCTAATGGTAAGGATGATGAAGATGTGACCATTGCACCAAAACAAAGATGAAACAGGTAGACACTGATAGTGTGTTCACATCTCTACTAGGTGAACTTCTTGTACTTGTAGAGGTAGTTGAAATAATTTCACAAGTACAACCCAATGCTTCTCATCCTAAGAAAAATAAAGATATAATAGAGATGCAAGTCTACAAAATAGAGGCACAGTCTACAAAAACAAAAGAACTAGGAGAAACAAAGTTGACTGAGGTGAACCCACCTGACACTACAGCTGAGACTCCCACACCATCTACCAAGGAGCAGAAGAAGGAAGATATGGTGTCAATTGGGAAGATACTTTGAAGAGTGGAGAAAAAGCTATTGTTATTAGTGAGAAGAAGTCACCTCTTGCACAAAAGAAGAAGAAGAAGAAAGAAAAAGGGCTGGTCACCATTGATGAAGTCATAATTATACCAGACTGTGACCTGAGAACCCTAAGCCTCGAGGAACTAAGTAGATATGAGGAGCTATGTTCAAGGAAAGCAGCACAAGAAAAGTTAAGGCAAGAACAAAAATGCAAAGAAGTGTTACATGATGTGAGGGATATTATCCAATTGATAGTACTAGAGACAAATATTGATGTGAATACTCCCATCTTAGATCAACTTGCTACACTCGCTAACAAAATCAATGCCCCTGACATAGATACAGACAAAAGAACATAAGAATGGGCAAAATCAAAGATTTGGGACAAATTGGTAGAAATAATTAGCAAAAAAGTGGCACTGAAAAAGGTAAAATTATCTGAGGTCATTACCGAGGTAAAATCTATCACCCAGATAATCTGTCAATTTTTTATCAAGCTTTGTACTTCAGACACCTTCACTGTAGGAGTCAATGAAAAGGTAAAAGGTTTAGAAGCAGAAATAAAGTTGAGTACTCAAGCAGCTATAACTAAGCCGAATGCCTTCTTAAAGAACATTCACCAAGTTCAAGAACTCTGATGGTTGATAGCAGATCTAAGAAAACAAGAAGCGCAAATCATTGATTAGGTCACAGAGTTACAAATAGAACTCACTCCTTACCTGAAATTTTTTGAAACTCATATTGTCAAAGGTGAACAACTTGTAGCAACACCAGAGATTTTAGTGTTAGATAATATCTTTGACATGCATGCACAAGTCAGTCTTGAGCATATTGCTCTTACCAACTTGAAAGAGGAGTGGGACAACCTCTTGGAGTTTGTAAAGAAAACCCATCCACACATTTTTGATAAGATGTAAGTATATAGTTTTTTTTGTATTTGGCATTATTATCAAAAAGGGGGAAAACATGTATATGCCAAATAAGTATACTTTGATACTACCAGGAGCATGCACCGAGGGGGAGTACTTTGTACTTAGAAATTTTTTTGTTGTGGATATGTATATGGCGGAGACATAAGGAATATATAGAAACATTTTGTCTATATACATTCAAAGTTTTGATACTAATGCCAAAGGGGGAGATTGTTAATCTCTATTGAGCATTTAAGGTTGTCATTAGTATCAAAGGATGTTAAACAGGTTGGTCAGTCACTTATATTGAGTTGGTTGGTAACTAGAAGTAAGATAGAGTAGTTGGTAAAGCCTTTACACCAAGCATCAAACAGTTTACTGAGCATCAGTGACACTAACACCGACGAACAGTAAACACTGAGCATCGCAGTATACACCAAGCAGTTTATATAGTGTTTATTGATGATAAAAAAAAATGCATAGTAATCTGAAATGGCACATTCTTCTATGAAAATGGTTACAACAAATCATAAAATGGTTTACCAAGATCGAGGAGTATTTATTGTAAATATACTTATGAAATGTAATGCTTATCTTATTGTAATAGTTGATCTAGGTTAATTTTGCATCGTAGATCTTAGGGTTATGATCATTTTTGTAACCTAATTTTTGCTAAGGCGGAAAAAATAGAACACTATATATTTTGTATGTTCGCATCATTTTTATAAGAAGTTAGTGAACTGATATATATGAATCATGGAGCACTTGAAGCCATTGCCTAACTTCAAGTCAATCAGTTTTCAGAGCAGAACAGAGTACATAGGATATCAGATTGAGCAGAATCAGAGAAGGCTACCGAGTAGAATAGAGCAGTGAATCATCATAGTCAAGGTGATATTTTATGAGCATTTATAGATCTGTTTCAGACAATTGAGTTGTCAAACTAGCAGATAATTGCCTATTACTTTTTGACAATTGTAGTAGAGTTTTTTGATAAAATCTCTTAACAAAGTAGACTTAACAGTCTTATGTAAATCTCTTAACCGAGTACACACTTCATTAGTGTTGTCAAAATCCTATAACTAGGTAGATCTAGTTGATCTAATATGTTACTCCTAACAGGGTAAGATAACTAGAAGTGATCAAAACTTGTAGCCTTAACAAGCAAATCTTTTCTATTTGTAGTAGTGAAGAATTTGTGGGTGTCATCCCCACCGTAGTTTTTACCTTCTAACAAGGGTTTATGCATTACCAAAATACTTGTGTTATGTGATTTTCATATTGATTTCATGTTGTTTACTTTCTCAAGTTAACTAGATGATTGATTTATGCAATTAGATTCAAGTTATTTTAATTGGTTATAATAGTATATAGTTATAGATCTGAAAGGTTTTACAAGTGAAGTTTTTGAAGGCACTGATTCACCCCTCCCCTCTCAGTACCTATCTCTCCTAATTCCAACACCACTTAGGTAAGGTGTTCATTACATATCATTTGACATTTGTAGTGGGTTTGAATGTTCATTTTTCAGTTCTGGCATGTTTAGGGAATAGACTTTTGGAGGTGTTCCCAGGAATTTGCATTGTATGTTTGTCTAGAGTTTTACTGAGTAGCCCACTTCGAAGGAGTGCATCTTTTTCCCAGTGATTAGTGATTGCATGTGGGTTGTTGCATCATGTTGTAGGCATGAGAGAGAGTGTTCATACCCATGACCTATTTTCCAGAGCCATTTCATTTGTAGATTGTGAAGTTTTAGCAAGAGTGCATTGTCTAGATTTCTGAATGGCTTACTTTGGGGTCATGTAGTTTGCACCCGATTTGAGGTCAAGTTTAATTGAGTGTTGCCATGCATTATAGACCCAGAAGTGTACTTTCCTAAATATTTTCAAGCCTCTACCAATCCATTTAGCCACTTTCCTAGGCCAATTCCAAATCAGATTTCTACATATTTCACTGTTTTAATCTTGAATCTTTATAACAAGCTGACTTTGGTGTTTAATTGTTTTTTTCCTTTTGATCTTCTAGGCGTGCTAGTTGTGGATTCATTTTCCTTGTGGGTAAGTGAATTAATGCCCACAATTCCACTTCATGGAAGTTTCAATTGGTGAGTTTTTGAAGTCACTCCTAGAGGTGAATTATGTAGATTTGGCAGTGCAAATCAGATAAATGTTTATGCAGTGCTATGTTTGGTCATTAATATCTTGTGATGTAGGGCTTCTGATGCAATATCCTTTGGCAAGTATACTCATATGTTGGAAGTCAATGTTTTCTCCTGATGGTGCATTCTTGTTGGGCCATTTGATCAATTTTTGAGGCCACTTCTGAGGGCTAGCTGTTGATGTTTGGTTTTTTTCAGTGACAATGAACTAAATGATGTGATTAAAATTTTTAATGCACCATGATCTTGTCTTCATCTTGATGATTTCATTCTTGATGAGTAAGAGTTTGTGCATGCCATGTTTCACATGTGTTTGAAAATGCCATTTTCTAAGTTCGCTACATATATCTCATCATATGTGCACTAGTCACATAATGGAGTGGGCTACCAATTGAAGGACACATGGCATGCCAAAATGAAGAGGAAGATAATGCCTAGGGTGTGCACTGCAAGATGAAGGGGCATATTAAAATTTGGCATCTTACCATGCAAAATGAAAAATGCATGCCACACTAAAATTAAGGGTGTATGTGCTAATCATATGAGGCATGTTTTGGCAAGGTAAAGGCAGTGCGCACTTGGTTTTTATGGGCAGCATACAATACATATATTGAAGGTTGTAGTGCACCATAATATAATGCAAAATGCCATTCAAAGTTGGAACATGCTATTAAACAAAGGCATGGGTGCATGCTCACGTAGTGGAGTGGAATGTACCAAGTTGGAATGTGGTGCTTGCCACAGCAAGAGAGCACGTGAATGCAACAAAGAGAACCTATGTAAGACCACTATGATTGGTGTGTGAGCCTTGCATAAATGGCATGAGGCATGTTTAAATGGAGGCTCATGCATGAAACAAAGGAAGCATGTCACGTTAGGAGGAACCACCACAAATAATTGTAGAGGGTATGCACCAAGGTAATGGTGGCTGCCAAGAAAATGCATGGTGTGTGCCATGTTGAAGATGCTTGCAACATTATTTTAAGGCAGTGCTAATAGAGGATGCCAGCTAAACCAACGTTAAAAAACCAATTCGGGGCTACTATATTATTGGAGGACTCACACACTTTACTACCTACATGAGACCAAAATGGATGGGAGCTTCTCACTTTAGTGTTGCTAGGGATGCATGAGAATGAAATTAGAGAATCCCAAGAGGGTGCTACCAGTAGATATTTGGGAAGGTACCAATCAAGACATGAGTACACACCAATATTTGGTGCATAAATAAAATACAAAGGAGACTCATGTACTACTTTGCGGGCATGGCACGTGAATGAGGACCAACATTTTGGAGTGAAGGGGTAGCAGAAAAATAAAATGCATGAGGCTACCAAGTGATGGGTTGTTGAAGGTACGTGCCAGTGGGCTGGGTCCATGGAAGATGGAGTATGCATGATTACCAAGCTATGCACACACATTGGTACTCTCTACAATACATTAAACACATTCACCTACAATAATACAAAGGGGGAACATTGCAAGGTAAGTAAAAGGTAAAGAACAATAGAAGCTCATGCGCATAGGCAGCTAGAAGAAGGTTAAAATGTAATGGGTGTGCATGTGGGTTTATCCCATGTGCACCCCGATTTGGTGTATTTTGTCATTTAAAACCAACAACCCTCAAGTGAATGGTAAGTGAAGTGAGAAAGAGGTAGGGCTACCTCTTAGCTTGGTGGGCCCAGCTAGATGTGTGTGCCAGCTGAACACTATGCAAAAATTTTAAATGAATATTTAAAACCATTCAGATATTTAGTCCCACATTGCTCATGATAAGGAAACTTGGAATATTTATAACACCCAGAGCACATATTATAATTTAAAGCAAAGAGCGGGAGGTTTTGTAGTTGCACATGTGTGGGGATGCCTTGGAATGCATGCCGATGAGCCAAAGCCAAGTATATTTTTTAGGACAACTAGCATATGATAGGACAAAGAGAGGACACATGGCACTTGCTTGTTGATTCACAAGATAGGCTAGGGGTTAGAGGAAACATTCAGAGAACTGGAGATAGCCTTGGTCACTGGTTCTCCCAATGGTGGTGGTCAAGGGCCAAGCATTTGGAGATTTGGAGAACACTCAGTCATGCATTCTCTAGATCCTTGGCAGTTAAGAGGAAAAATTCATAGATTTGGAGACTACCTAGTCACGCGTTCTGTAAATTACATGATGGTTAGTAATAGCATTCAGAGATCTGGAGACTGCTTGGTTGTGTGTTCTCAGAATAGGTTGGTAGTTAGTGATAAAATTTGGAGATCATGAGATAACCTTGGTCACTAGTTCTCCCAATCCAAGCTGTTAAGTCCTTAGCATTTGGAGAATGGGAGAATGGCTTGGTCATGTGTTCTCCCAATCTTCATGGCTAATGAGAGATGATTTTGAGATCTAGAGAATGGCTTAGTTACCCATTCCCCAGATATAACCATGGTCAAAGATTTCATTCAGAGGCTTGGAGAATACACCTAGTCGCACATTCTCTAGATGCAATGTGAGTTAAAGGATGAACATGGAGATCAGGAGAATGAAGGCATTTGCTCAATCTCCAAACTAGAGGCTAAGGCCAGGGTCAAAGTGAGCATGCAATTAGTTGGCAACAAGTGTCAAGTTTTGGTAAGGTTTGGGCATAAAGTGTAGAAAGAGCCAAAAAGAGCAGATTTAAAAGTAAATAAAAAATTGAAACAAGTGCATAGTCCAGACTTAGGAAATAAAGCCAAAAATTTAAATGATTGGCCTACTCACAGAAATAGTACCCGATGCCTTTATTTTTATCATAGTATAGGCGTGTTATATGTTTCTAGAAATGGAAGGAGATGAGGAATCAGATGGAAATGATTGTTTTTAGATTCGACTTAGTGGGAAAGAGTAGTATGGGTTGGTATTTCATGATCAATCAGTTGGTGAAAATGACAGCAGGCATGAAAGAAGTTTCAGAGGATCATTTGAGAATCAACTTTGATGAGAGGATGGAGATATTTCTTGGAGGATTGACAAATTTTAGTTGTTTTTGAACTGGCTCTCTTCTCCTATATCTCTTTTCTTTTTTATTGTTGTAGAGGATGGTGAAATTTAGAGCTGAAATAGAGAGAGTTCATCCAAGGTTTTCCTTCTGGCATTCTACCAATGATAATGTATTGACCTTGAATATCTTAATGAAAACTTGTTGGAATCCCATCTCACATGAGTGTCTGTCTTCTTGCATTGATCTTTGGCTTTTCTATGTTATTTTTTGCAAAGTAGGTTAACATATGATTTACAAAGTAGGTCTTGAAATTGTTTTTGAATTCCTGCCAAAGGTAGGATTAAATTCTAGAAATGATTCCAAAGAACTCAATGTTCTTGTAAGGATTTTATGTCTGAGTGTGAGAGTGAGAGGAATGATATACAAAGCAATTGTTCTCAGTTCTGGGTGTGTTTGATTTAATTTTTCTTGTGATGTATGTTATTGGTGACTCTGTACCCACAAATAAGATGCTAGTCTGTTCTTGATAGGTAGTTTCTTCATCATCAATACAAGTTTATAAATGATAATATCCTTCAGTTAGTATGTAAAGGCATTAATGCATAGTTTTTGTGTTGAATGATACAAAAGAAGTTTTTTGATTCCTTTCAAGAAGAGAATCAATAGGTAAACCCACCTGAGAAATCTAAGCCTCAAAGTGTAGGAGGATCATAGTCTTGATCCTTCTTAATTTTCCCCTTTTTCTTGCATGATTTGGAGTGGTTTTTAGGAGTTAGTGACACTAGTTTGTCAAATACATTGTAAATTTGTAAGTGGAAAGAAAAGAAGCCAACAAGAGATACTTTATTATATTTATTGATGACTATTCTAGAGGATGATGACAATTATGGTTTTGAAAGAGAAATTTGAAGCTTTCAAAATTTTTAAATGGTATAAAGCTAAAGTAGAAAAGGAAAGTGGAAAAGAGTTAAAATGCTTAAGATCTAATGGAGGAGGTGAGTTTATTTATAATGAATTCACTAAATTTTGTAATGAGCATGGAATTAAAAGATAGGGTTTTGCACTGAGAACATCACAATAGAATGGTATTGCTAAATGGATGAATAGATCCATAGTTGATTGTGCTAGAACACTTATGATTGAAAAAGATGTTGTACAAATGTACTAGAGAGAAGTTGTTAGCATTGTGGTATACACATTGAACCGAGTACAACTGAAGAAGGATTCAAAAAAGATACCTTATGAGTTATGGTTTGGGTACACACCTAATGTAAGTTATTTCAAAATTTGTGGAAGTAGATGTTACATTCTGAAAGATGATAGAAATGGGAAATTTGATTCTAAAGGTGATGAAGGAATATTTTTGGGATATTCTACTAAGAGAAAAGCTTACAAATGTTTGAATAAGGTTTCTAACAAAATGATTGAAAGTGTTAATGTGAAAGTTGATGAGTTTTCTAAGAAAAATGATGAAGAAAGAATGAAAGAACCAAAAGACTATGGTAGATATACATTCATTGAGATACCTGACCCTCTACCTAAGTGACAAGTAGAAGCTACTAAGAAATAGAAAAAATATATCAAGCATCATCCTATAGAGACCAAGAATCAGGAAATAGCTACTGAGGAAGAAATTGAACCTACATTGACTGATGAACAGAGAAGTGAACAAGTATTAGAAAAATTTGTGAGAAGACACCATCAACAGAATCTAATTATTGGAGACAAGCAAGTTGGCATGATGACACGAAGTAAGTTGAGACATAACACACCTTTAGTTTGTGAATTTGAGCCTAAGAATGTAAGAGATGCACTTGAGAATGAGGAATGGATTAAAGCCATGAATGAAGAAATTGACTAGATAGAGAAAAATAAAACATCGATATTGGTACTGAGACCAAGTGATAAAAATGTAATTGGAACCAAATGGATATTCAAAAACAAGTTGAATGAGAATGGTGAAGTGGCTAGGAACAAAGCAAGACTTGTATGCAAAGGATATGCACAAGAAGAATATTTAGATTATGGTGAGACTTTTGCACTAGTTGCTAGACTTGAAGGAGTTAGAATACTACTTACATATACTGCACACAAAGGATTTAAAGTATACCAAATGGATGTTAAATCTGCATTTTTGAATGGGATACTTGAGGAAGAGGTATATATTGAATAACCTTAAGGTTTTTTTTACCCAAATAAGTAGAACATGGTATGTAAATTGCACAAATCATTTTATGGACTAAAACAAGTATCGACAAAATGGTATGAAAGACTGCATATATATCTTATTAGTATTGGATTTGTGAGGACAAGTGACAATAGAAATTTCTATTTGAAAGGAGAAACTGATGACAAAATTCTTATTGCTGAAATTTTTGTTGATGATATTATATTTTGAGGACATGATAATCATTGCAAAGAATTTTCTAATGAAATGAGAAAGGAATTTGAGATGTCAATGTTTGGAGAGATTAAATTCTTTTTAGGTTTGCAAATTATACAATAAAATGAAGGGATATTCATAACACAATCAAAGTACATCAAAGAAGTATTGAAGAATATTCAAATGGAAGATTCAAAACCCATAGGTACACTGATAGTCACAAGATACAAATTAACAAAGGATGATTAGTCAACTGAGGTAAATCAGACATTATATAGATCAATGATTGGTAAACTGATGTATGTTGTGCATAGTAGACTGGATATTGCACATGTTGTTGGTATTGTAGCAAGATTTTATCCTAATCTAAATAACATATGACTGATGTTAAGAGGATTCTAAGATACTTGAAGAATAGAGAGAATTATAGTTTATGGTATAAGAAACAAGGCAATTTTGAAGTACAAGTTTACACCGACGCAGATTGGGCTGGAAATATTGATGACCGAAAGAGCACAACTAGTGGAGCATTATTTTTGGGAGAAAGGTTAGTTACTTGTATAAGTAAGAAAAAGGCATGTATTTCTTAGTCTACTATTGAAGCATAATATTTTGCTACTACTACTAATTATTCAAATATTGCATGGATAAAACAACTGTTGAAAGGCATGAATGAAGAGATCACTGATACAGTGATTATATATTGTGACAACACAAGTGCTATAAATATTTCCAAGAATCCAGTGATGCATGCTAAGAAAAAGCACATATCTATTAAGTATCACTATTTGAGGGAACAAGTACAAGAAAAGAAAGTGAAACTAGAGTTTGTGAAATCTAAAGAACAACTTACAGACATATTTACTAAGCCCTTACTGAAGGATACATTTGAGTACTTGAGGACTAGACTAGGGGTCCATCCCCTATCTATCAATCACTAAGGTGATTAGGAGGTTGTATCAACCTATACTTTATTAGAAAATCAAAAGATATTGATTCATATTGTTCACACTTTAGGTTTCCTAAGGTTTTGAAAGTTGGAACAGGAAAATTGTATATTTGTATATTAAGGTACATGATATGAACCAAACAACAGAGATATTTTTGGCTATTGGAGAGTTGTTTATTCTCTTTTGAAATGTTGTCAAAGGGAGAGAAATATTTATATGAAATATCAGTTAGATAGAATACAAAGAAGGGAGAGAAAGTCTAATATCTAACTAGTGGGAGAGATAATCAGAGAAGTCTCAGAAAGGAAGAAGATCAAATTCGCAAGAAGAGTCTTCTTGAAATGCTAAAATGCTATGTAGTGATTAATACTATTAAATAATCAAGCTAGGGAGAGCTTACCGAGCTACAACATTTACTGATAGAGTTGTAGTACAAATGTTTGGTATTTTATGGCATATTTCATATTTTTGTTGCCATCAATGCCAAAGGGAGAGATTGATAATCTACAATTGATTGAATAATTTGATGAACTGAATGGACAAGTGAAAGATAGTGATTAGAGATCACCAAGCTATTAAAGTGATATGTAAGGCAATTAAATTAGTCAATATGTTTTCATTGATGTCAACTAGTTTTGACTATACTTATCATGATAGTTACAAACATCTGAAGAAGAAAAATGGTAAAGGAAAGAGATATCTACATGAAGATGAGATGAATATGGAGATATGGTTAAGGTATACATTGGGTAACTTATTGATGAGTCTATGGAATCATTTTGTTGACTTGATTGTATTACATGAATCTATTATGTATTGAAGATAAGAATTCAACAAGTTAATGTGGTCGGTAATTGAAGATTTATGTATACACCAAGCCAATGCAGTGTATACCAAGTAACAATAATAACCAAGTTAGTAATCACCGACACATTTCTGTATTAACTAAGTGAGAGAAACAATTAAAGTTTATAACAGCTGACTGAATTGATGAGCTGGGAAATTGCTTATGATTCTGAGGTAAAAGATAAAGTTAGTTATGAGGATCTAATGGCTAAAAAAAATCAAGATTGATCGGATGAAGAAGGATGAAATGTGTTAGAGATACATCTTCTAAGGAAGCTTGAAGTGGAAAAATGAATGATGGAGATTAAGAGCCAAAATCTAATGGATGAGAAGGAAATAATTTATTACGTCTATTTAAAAGAGACACAAGACTCATTATTGAGTTTGGAGCTTATTGAGTCTACAAGAGAATTTCCATGAAAGAAGTTTTCATGCATCATTGATCAGATTGGTTATAGACAGAACCAAGTTGAACTACAGAAATTACCGAGCATTAGAAAAGCATACACCAAGTGGAACTAAGTTGTAGGATATGAAGGATTGAATTGTTTATTGATTAAAGGAGGTATTTTGAGCTTAGCATAGATCTATGCAATCTTAGTTGTATTTGAATCAGATTACTACTGTATCAGTTTAACCATTGTTACAGCTAAATCTCTTAACTGAGTGGACTTAACAGTCTTATTTGTATATGACATTCCATGAATGTTGATGGTTTTCTTTTTGACCCCATAGTGAATTATATTAAAGAGTTAACTATTAGTGATAAATCCTCTAACTAGGTCACACCTCATAGTGTGCATTGTAACCTTTAATAGGGTTGGCTCCTACCGAGCTCACTTCAGAAGAGTGAAATATTTTGGGTTACCGATGCCCAGTGGTTTTTCCCTTAGCAGGGTTTCCATGTTAAAATCCTTGTGTTATGTGTATTTGATGCGATTGGATTGTTATTTTACTTTACACATTTCATATCTGGATTAATCGGTAAACACAAGATTGAATTCACTGGTATTCGGTAAATGAAGAGAAAGTTATTGTTGATAGCTTATCGAGTTGATTATTTGTTTTAAAATTTTGAATATATACATCTAGGAGTTTGGGACTGTAGGATAATTGGAATTAACGGATTCACCCCCCTTCCGTCCCCCCCCCCCCCTCCTCAGTTATCTAACATTCAAGATGCATTCAACCTTATTTATAGCACAAGTAGAGGATTTGATTTAAGTGTTGGGCATCGAGTGTTGATGACTACAATTTGTAGTAAGAAATTGTCCCAGAGAAAGTTCAACCAATTTATGAATTACTAAATGAATCCAGAGTAATTGGTCAAAGATATATTAGGAAGATAAATATGTTAGATGAAAATATTGAAAACAATTGGATAAATATTTGTAGACTTCCTCGAAAAGATAGAATTTTTGAAGATGTAAAAAGATAGGTCATTAAATATTGGACTAACCTTCTTTCTTCCAATAGAAGGGACACTATAAAAATTAAAGATGAAGAGACCAGTATGAAAATATCACATCCATAATATGTTTTAGAGACAACACAAAGTGAACTATTTGAAGCATTCAACTAAGAATTTTTAGATGTGAAAATATGTCAAAGAATGTTTGACAGACCTCGTGTCTTTGTTTTGTACACATAAATAAGGTATGTGAAACTTTTTGGTGTCGAAATCATGTTGAATTTCATCTAGGCATGTAATCATATAGGAAATATATGTAAATAATTAATCCTAACATAGTCATCCCACGAAGTATGAAAAAAATTGTAAAGTCTATTTTGTGTGATAAATTAGAAGATTAAGATGAGTTCAACGTACATTGTATAAAAAGTGCATGCATTGATGGTGGAGATTTGAAGAAATTTCTAATGCAAATTGAGAATATTGATGTTTTAATGCTAGTTTTGTGAAAGATATTTAGTATGAGACATAACTAAGATAGGAGATGAATCCAAAATAATTGCATTGGAAGAGAGTGAATTGGCATACACTGAGTTTATGACTAGATTTTAGAGTATCATTTATCCACATATCCAACATTATCATGGTGCATGATGCAAAGCTAAATATTTTCATGATTCAAAAAAAAAATTCCACTAGGTTATATTCTTTCAATTGTAGATTTCTTTGAGAACTATACATTTTCCCTTCAATCATAGATTCAAGGTCAATATTATCATTTTGATTAAGTTACAATATTTGTATGGTGATTTATTTATACTGATAGTTTTATGTGGATGGCGTAGAAAGTACTAGTCCAAATGAACTCATTATCATCAAGGAGGTTCATTTATATATCAACAATGACAAGATTCATGATAGGATCTATGTAGCCCATTATTTTGCAATGTTTTTTAAAGATATTAGAAAACATGGGACACATGCTTCACAACATTGAATTTGTTTTGATGGATGTTCTGGTAAGTACACACTTCATTTTATTTTCATTCTCATTTAAATTATTATTTGAAATTGAATTGGTATATATAAATTCAATACATTTTTTTTGTATTTAACTTCATTTTTTATTAAATGATTATGCAACTTTATCCCAAGACAATTTAAATCTGTAAAATCATTTAATAGGGTATCCATACAACATGATAGACACAACATAAAGTTTCTTTGGAACTTCTTTGAAATTGGAAATGGAAAAGGAGACAACGGTGGAGCAAGATCATGTGTGAAGCATGCACTTTGCCAGCATGACCTTACACATACAAATGGTTAGAACTAGATATCTAATTCTCAATTTATTTAAAAAAATATTGTACATGTACATATATTATTTATATAGCTTCTCCATTTTCTAAATTAAGAGTTCTTTTGTAGGTACTAACATAGAGAATTGAAAGAAAATTGTTGAATGATGCCAAAGTAATTTTTCTAGTCATGAAATAACATTCAATGTAAATGTTATTTTTGGAAAGTGAAAGGTAAATTATTAAATGTTCTTATTATTTAATTTAAACTTCATCTCAAGCATTTGAGTATATATATATATATATGTGTGTGTGTGTGTGTGTGTGTGTGTACACATACACATACACATACACACACATACACATATACATACACATACACACACATATACATACATACATATATATATAGGGAGAGAGAGATATGTAAAGGGAGAAATAGGAAGTGTTGACAACAAATAGAGTAAATAGGAACCATAACTTTCATTGAACATTCAAAAATAAATAATACATTTTAAAGAGTGTCTAATAGTTACTAAATAGTTACCAATGGTACCAACTACAGAGTGTAACTACTAGAAAATGTAATAATAGAGTTACACAAACATTCCCCCTTTTATTACATTGATCCTAAAAACATCAAAATCACCCTTCCTTAGGCATCCCCCCTTAAAGCTTACATAAAAAACCATTTTGATTAATGATTGGAACACATATTTTGAGAAATAAATTCTTCTAAAGTAAAAAATCATGAACCAGGAAAGGATTCATCAAGCTATCTCTTGACCCTCAATAGGTGTGTAGCTTCGAGTTGTGTTCTTAAGATCTCAGTCCCGAACCCTCAAATTTTAGAGTCTTTAATTATTCAATAATTATCACTAAGAGATGCACAAGATCCGTATCACTATCTAGTGACTATAAAATGGTATAATTTTCAACCATATGCTTTGAAGCTTTATAGACAATAATCCATATTAAGCGCAATACCAAATCTCAAACCTGTCTCCAAAATGAGTCTTTAAAAGAGATGAATTCTTCAAATTTTGTTAGCATCATAAAGAAAAAAATAAAATAGAAAATAAAAAATGCCAAAAATTCTTCTCATGCAAAACATTATCTCCAAGTGGGAAGATGACTTGAGATGATAGAATTTCCTCCATCATTTGATGTCTCTAACCACCAAAAGTGAACTTGTTACTCTTTAACCTTTCAAAGTAGCACCAAATGAATTAAGATGACCTTTAAAATATCAATCAAACACATCCATGAAGTACTTCTAAATAAGTTATTTTCCCATATTTTTATAAAAAAACTTAATGATGTTAAATCAAGTTTCCATGACAATGATACTAGCTTCAATCCTAGATATAATCATTTTCAAATGTTGTATCTCCATAAAAAATATCTCTCTTATATCATCAATAGTATGTATTCTTTCTAAGAAAGAGTTTTATTTCCCTTAAAAAGAATGAAGCACCTAACAGATTTTGAATCCCTTATTGTCTCCTCAAAAAAATTACCATAGAAAGGAAACCAATGTCACTATACATAGGATTCATTCAAAAGAAATACTTGATGATATACTACAATCTTCAAAAATAGATTAATAGATATAGTAGAGTGTTGATCAATCATACCATTAATGAGTCCATAATCTAAAATTTTTAATGGATAGATCTAATTATTTTTATCATTACCTTCTAATAACCAATTCTTGTAAAA
This sequence comes from Chamaecyparis obtusa, assembly GCA_027943335.1. Lineage (NCBI taxonomy): Eukaryota > Viridiplantae > Streptophyta > Pinopsida > Cupressales > Cupressaceae > Chamaecyparis > Chamaecyparis obtusa. The sequence goes on from BSBK01002945.1 coordinate 113,326, forward strand.
AGTGAAAGAAAACCTCTAAAGCCCATGCAAAAACTGACTTCATTCATTTTTTTAAGAATGAGGATAGCTCGATGTCTAAGAATGGGGGCTATAGCATTTCTGAGCTCCCAAAATTTTGGCAAAACCTGTCCAAGCTAGTCATCAAGTATTTCACCCTAGAGGACTGCTACGGTACTTTCTACAACTACCATCTTCCCTTTTTAAATCAGTTTAGGCATAAAATGTTTATTTCCTTACCTTTTTACCTGTTACTCTCCCTAGAGTCCAATGTCAATGATGTTAATGAGGTTATCTTGCTGGGGAATAAGCATGTCTACCTTCACCAGGGCCTTATCCTTAGATTGTATAATTTCCACCGTACCCTCTGCCCTCCTCCCACTGTGCAGGTCACCCATACTACCTAGAAATTGCTATCACCCTCAGTCTCCCTCAACTAGGGCTTTCCCACGTCCTTAGATTCTAAAGGATGCTCCACCCCTTTTTCTATCCCTATGTCCTTTGATACTCAACCCACTCCTATTTTTTGGCCTGGTTCCAAGCACATCCTTAACCCTGATCCGTCCCCTCAGCCCCCTCCCAAGAAGTACATGAAGATCATCATTAACCTTGATTTCCCTTTGAATACTGACCCCCAACCCAACTCTACCCATCACTCCTCTCTTATTTCCAAAGAGAAAGGCAAAAGAACTATCAAAGAGCTGATGAATCAAGAGAATGCTTTTATGGGTTCCCCCAGAAGGGAGGAGTCAGACAATGGTTTTGACTAGGTGGAGGACAAAAATGACATTCAAACCACCACAACTATGGAGGCTAAGGTGGATGAGGATCCTAGTGCTAGTAAAGATACTACAGGAAGTGGTTTGGTGGGGAGAATCAAATACCAAATTTCTTCCCTGGTGAACACGGTGGCTAAACTCACCTGGGACCTTGACAACACCAACCAAAGATTGCTAATGTCAACAAATTTTCTCTCAAGGTGATGCATGCTTCTGCTACCACTCTATTTCTTCTCAATGAGAAGGCTTCGAAGGGGAAGGATTTTGTAGAAGGAAACCGTGAACTCTTCAAGTTCCTGAATGAAGAGTTGGCAGACCTATTGCTGTCAAAACACTTATGGATGGAAAATGACTCTGCCGCTAGACTGAATCGGGACTATGGATGGTTTTGTGGCTGAATCCAAGCCTAATAGCTAGGAAATTTTTTTTAAATTCAATATTAATTTTAAAAATTTAAGTATATATAGCCATACGTGGCATAAGTTACTTTTTATGTTGGATTTTCTCAAAACTATCTCATGGATTTTTTAAACCGAGCGGCTATGCTGGGTTGGTTTTTACATTTTTTATTTTGATAGAGGTAGATGCTATGTGTGCTTTACTACTACTTCTTTCTAAGGTTGGATTAATTTTCTGTTAATTCTCTTAGTTAGCCTTCTTCTGTACCATGGGTCAGCACCCTCTCGCTACTACTTTTTTCAAAAACAAACTCCTATTGTTAGAAATATTTTACGTATTTATTTTCATAGAGAAAAGTAAATAGAAATTATAGGGTTTACAATTGTCTATAACCACCTTATAACTACATTACCTTCTTGAACTTAAATCAATGGAACACTTTGTCTCACATCCACCTCATGTATTGTTAGTAAAAAAAAATTTATTTCCAAATAATACAACTCACCACCATAACAAATGATCTAATTCACACCCACTATCTACATAATAGTTTGTGGCCTCAAATGATTAAAGAGCCTAATTGAAAAAAATAATAGTCCATGCAAATCTATCTCACATACAAATTAAGGACCTTCATGAATCTATCTCACACAAATGATTGACCCATATAAATAACTCACCGTTATGTTAGTGTATGCACCCAAAAATGGTCGCCTAGACTTTGGGCCCCATTTATTTGATTTATCAATCCTAAATCATTTTGATCAATAATCAATATTTTGAACATTATCAATCTCTTGATCAAATCTTAGTTTCGATCATATATTGGATTTTTATCCTTGGGCTAACCATTTATCCTAAGTCTTTATTTAATTAAAAGGAATATTTCCTCCCCTTTCAATTAAATAAAAAGCCCACCTTTTCCTCTTATCCTAAGTTGCACAAATAAAACATTATTCCTATTTTATAAAAAGGGAAAAAGCACTTTTGTCTCACATGAGGCTCAAAAGTCAACACTTCACTCTCATTGGAGGATGTTTGTGCACATGGATTGCTCCTCTTTCAAGCTCCACCACTGATTAAGACTTTTTGCCTCTTAATCTCCATGGTCCATTTCTCCTCATTTCTTATAAAAGGAGAGCTCTCTCCTTCATTTAGAGATCCATATTTTATGCTATTGTTATGCTGCAGGTTTTGGAGCTCTCTTTGAAGACACTCAAGCTTTGAAGCCTTGACATTTTAGTTGCATTTCATAATAGTTTTGCTTTCATAATCACATTCATGGCATCATAGATTAGATTTCCTTTTATGCAATAGACTAGATCTCACATAGCTTAATTAGGGGCTTGGAATCTATTGTACTTTCCTTTCATAGTTTAGTTTGCACTTTCCTTTCATAGATTAGATTTCTTTTCAAGCATTGCATTGTTATCATTTAGCTTAGCTTGCACATTCATACTAGTTGCATTTGCATTTCATTTCCATTTAGATTCTTGGAGATATTGGCATTGTTGCCCTTGTCTTCATTGTGAATCTCTCATTGTGTGGTTGACTAGCAAGGTCACTTTCTTGTAGCTCTAGCTGAGAGCAAAACTCATAGTCCCTTGCAACTCCATGCATAGAGAGCTATGAGCCGATTTGTGAGGTCTCATCCTTGAGCAACCTTGCATGTAATGGTTCATAGAAGTGCATATTTTAGTGTGTACATTTCTGGTGCCCACCGTGGGGCAGAGTAGATTAGCTTTGTCCCTTTAATTCTGCATTTTTCATCATTTTCGGATTAATTTTCGGAAAAATCTGTGTCTCTGGTTTTCTGTCTCAGATTATCGCGCGACACTTCTCAGAAATATTGCGTGATATACTTCCTATCTTGGCACGATAGTTCGCGTGAAAAAAGTATCGCACACCTATATTGAAGTCTATCGCCTGGCATCGGGTGAAGTATCGCCTGGCATCGTGCGAACTATCGCTCGACTGGGGAAGTATCGCCTGGCTATAGGAAGAAGTATCGCACGATACTGGTGAAGGCTGAGGTATATCGCCTGATCTAACAGTGAACTATTTTGTATCTTGCAAGTTTTGGGTTCTTAGCTATCTTTTTGAAATTTTTTGAAATTTCCAGCATTTTCAAATCCGTGCCTCTGGAAAACGGGTGCCCATTTTTTTTTGAAATTTTGCAAATGGTATCAAAAGTTTAAGTGTGATATATCGTTGGAAAGGTCTTTCCGAGCCTAATCCAACCATGATGGTTTCATTTTCAGATTTTATCATTTGATCAGTTATTTTTGTAGATTATCTAATTTTTCATGTACTAATCATTGGTAGATTTTGGATTTTGCTTCTCCTAACTCTTGTTGGTCTAACAAGTTGTGGTTGTAGGTGCTCTCATTACTTGAAATTGTCAAAAGAACGCATGTCAAAGAGGGCTACTAATGGTTTTTGTAGGGCTGCCCAAGCATAAAAACAAAATTTTTTTTTATTATTTCTTGCTTGTTTATTTACTTTCCTTTCAAGTGTGGCATTCACTAATTGTATTAGGCATCTTAATACCTTGTGAAAGGGATCTTGAGGTGGTAGGAGAAGTATGCTCTTCACCTTTAGGTGAATCAGAAAATCTTGACCCATCTTAAGGTTTTGGAAGCAAGGGGGTAATTGATCTCTTTTCTTGGTGTGTTTGGGAGAGATTTTTGAGATAGGGGAGTATGCTCTTCACCCTTGTGGTGAACCAGAAACCTTGAACCTCAAGAGTTAATCCACTTTTTATTTAGTATAGAAATCCTTTAGCGGGCCTGCTCTTGAGCAATCAAGAGGAACGACCCAAGTGGGGACAACCTTGTCATCATTTTACTTGGTGGCGAGTGATTCCAACTCACTATAATCTCAAGGCTATCGAGGACACAAAACCTTGGTAGACATAACACTTGTCTTCGCTTGATGTAAGTACTTGTGGGATTGTGACCATGAGGAAAACATTGAGCAAGAATGCTTAAGGTACTCTTGAGGCCGCGAGGTCCTAGTCCTTTACGAGGAGCAAGAGGGGTGTTGTGAACGGAAACCCTTATTAAGAACCATAGATTAGAAACCACCTTTTTTAGCCACTTATCTTCTTAGTGCAAGGATTGATCCAAGTGGAATAACCCGGATCACCCCAAGATACTCACCATATGTGTCCCTTTGGTTGTGTTGTTTGACACTTCCATGACAAAGCCAATATCTCTTGTGGGCAACCACTTGGTGTGAGGCAAGGGGGCATCAAGTTGTGGGCTAAGTTGATGAGTATTGAGCCTTGTCTTGTAGGTAGATATTGCTTGAAGTGTCTTCGATTGTGTGATACCAGTGTAAACGTTCTTACATACAAACGATCGGTAGCATTCATAGGGTGCTTTTTCAATTTTGATATCACAAGTGCTTGTCTTGGCAAGGTTGCTTTTTCCCTTGTTTCAAGTGTTTGAAGACATGTTTGATCCCATATTGTTTGCAAACCTGTCTAATTGCTATTGAATTTGTGATAGAAATCAAACATTTTCACCCTAACATTCAGAAAATCCAAAATCAGACCTTAAAAAATCAAAATTTTGCACAAATTGGTCAAGATCAACATCAGTATCACATTAGCCAAAGAGAAATATTGCATTAGAAGGTTGTTCTTGGTGAGAAAGTTTATCTCTAGAATTGTGAGCTACATTCTTGGGAAATTCTCGTACTCTTATTGTCCAAATAACTTTCATTTATCTCAATTTTAATTATATTTTGGCCTAGCCCAACCTCCTGGTTCAAAAGTGCAAGGGTAGTCACCCTTTGATTTGAAGCACTTATTTGACAGTGTTGGTAAAGCCCCTTCTTCTATCTTTTCATTTCTCTTTGGACAATAGAGAACTTTGATTATCCTAGTTTGGTGTTGACATTTTGTGAGGTCATCCTATTATCAAGGGTCTTCTATTTTCAGTCTTCCTTGGTCAGTCCAGATCTTAGATCTTAGGTGTTGTCATGTTGCTCAACATCTCAATGAACGTTATGGTATCAATTGCACAAGATGACTCTTAGTCTTCTTCTTTCTTCTCCATTTCCCATGTTCTTCTAAAGTCTTCTACTCCCATGGGAAATTCTTCTTCTTCTTCTTCTTCTTGATTCTTTTCCTCTTATTATCTAGTCTACCTTCTTCTATTCATCTATTCATTTCTTCCATGCTTGATTCTTCCTCTTCTATAACCATGAATCTTGACTATCTGGTTTTGGAACCTTTATTAAAAATAGACGATCTTGAGCTCATTGACATATTCGAAAAGTGTTGTTCTTCCAAAATTCTCATGAGTGATAAATTTATAGCAAAAATAAAAGAAAAGATGTTTAAATCAGATGCTTTTGCTAGAATCATAAACATGATCATATCACGATCTTCTTCTTCCAAATATTCTTCATCTTCTAAATCTTCTCATCATTCTTCATCTTCTAAGTCTTATCATGATTCTTCTAAACACTATTCACATTCTTCATCTTCCAAATCTTATCATGACTCTTCTAAACATCATTCGAATTCCTCATTATCCAAGTATTCTTCTTCCACTAGGTCTTCATTTTCCTCTTCTTCAAGATGTCATTCTTCTTCTACTTCTCCCAAGAGTCTTACTTCTCTTCAGAAGACATACCATAAAGAGCAACGTGATAGTCCTTGTGATGTCTCTTCCAAAAAGAGTGATACACCCACCTATGATGACTATGATGACTATGATGATGGACAATTTAGCCATACCTATGATACCTCTATTCCTAATAGTCCTCCTCGTCGTGTGATTAGGCTTACTAAAGGGTCATCCTATTGGATAGATTGTGATGGTGATCCATATGATTCTGATTTTGAGAGAAATTATGATATTTGTTGTGAACAATATGATACATCTACTTCTATTGAGGAAGAGAAAGCTTTCCGTGCTGATTATAAATGAAGATACTATGAGCATGTCTTGTCTAAAAACTCTCATGTTGAAAATAAAGATTACACTCTCCAGCAAGATCATGTTAATGCTGAACCTTTGTCTTGTGATGGTCCCCTTCCATCCACCACTTCCTCCAATACCCACACACTTCCTAAAGCTTCTGAGTCATCCAAATCTTTCACAAATCCTTCATCCAATAAAGATCCTAAGGCTTTCCATGCGGTTCCCTATAGTTATCCTCAAGGGCCACCTCTTAAAGATACTCAAGATAACCTTCACTTGGCTGCAAATACTTTCAATAATGTCGAACCTAAAGAGCCTAAGCCTTCATCCGCTATAATGCCTATTTCAGCTAGTCCTTCACCACCTCTTCCAAAGTCTTCCATACAATCCCAACATGCTTCCTTGTCGTTAGAAGTGGCTCCATGTCAAGAGGACTCTAAAAATGATAAAGAAACATAAAGAAAGATCAAGATCAAGGACCCTCCATATTATCCAATCATTTTCATTATGTCTCCCATCCAGTTCATGGTTCTTTTGATCCTCTACACCCTTCCTCATTCATTCCACCATGTCTTAAGACTTCTCCTAAGAAAGACCAAGCTACCACTTGCACTATTGAGCTTATTGATAATCAAAATAACCTTACTACACTTGCGCTTTCTAAAGATGATACTTCCATTAAGGTTATTAAAAATGGTGTTGTTACTTCCAATGTTGAGCCTATTGAAAATCTAGAAAAAGTTGATATGCTTATGCTACCCAACAATCATTGTCAAGATCAAAGTCTTCCATCTTCTTGTTCTACCATTCCATGTTCATTTCCGCTTTCTACTCTTCCTAAGTCTTTGCAAGCTCTGAACAATCCTATCAATGAAGTTGCTCCTATTCAAGATGTGCACGATCCTGTTGAAAATCCTAATGCTCACTCTAAAGATGTTGATGTCCTTGGTTGTCATATACATGTTGATGAACTTATTGATTATCCTTTTGCATCTTCCACATCCATCCTTGGACCTCCTCCACCAATACTAAGGGCTTCACGTCTTCCTTCCATTTTGGGTCCTTATGTCCCTTCACTTTCCCCTCCTAATTCTCCTAATTTGTCATCCATCTTGGGTCCTTACATCCCTCCATCTCCTATCTTTCTTCAAGATCAACATAGATGCATACCCTTGAATCTTTTTCACCCATCCACCCATCTAAACCAGTCGTATTTTCCTTCTTCCACAAGTCCCAAGTCTTTTGGAAGTAACTTGAATGTTCAATACAAGAAAAAGAACCAATACAAGAATCCATCAAGAAAAGATCACCATGTCTCCTCTAATCGACATGGGGGCATAAAGTCAAAAGAGATATCCAAGAAGAAAACTACAAGACAAGTATGGGTTCCAAAATCCATCATTCAAGATATTCTCTCTAACACATCAAAAGAAAAGAAAAAGCTTAAAGCTATATGGATTCCAAAATCTCTCTTGAAAGAGTCTCATGTTGAACAAAAAGTGAAATTAACATTCAAGCTTCCAAAGACTTCCACTTCATCTTCTTCCAAAAATATTCTTTCATTCTATGTGCCTGAACCACAACCTCTGCTAAACATTTTCCATATTCCTTCTCATATTCCTCCATTCACATTTGAGAATTATAACAAGCACACCAATCCTCTCTTTGAGGAGTCAGATAGCAATAATGAACTAGAATATGGTTCACATTTGGACCAGAATATGGTTTATGTTTCCTCCATTTTTCTCGCCACCCCTCAAGGTGTGTGTCGATGTTGATCTTGCCTTTCTTTCCAGCTATCCTTTTCACATTCCTTCCATTCATTATCCTTCTACCTTCTCTCATTTTTCCTCATTTGCCTATTCCTCATGTGTTTTCCTTTTCCCTTCAGCATCTTTGAGCATATCATTGTGGATCCTTAGTATATCAATGATTTATCTTTTCAAGGAGCACTACCTAAAAGCTTGCCTTCTTCCAAAAAATAGAAATAAATATTCAAAAAATAGAAAAATTCCAAAAGAAAAAAAGAATGAGAAAAAAAAAAAAAAAATTGAAAATGTGCCATGGTGAAAACCTAGAAACAGGCACCTTGGTAGCAAAAGTAAAGAGAAATAAATCCGTCCTATGGTGAAAACCACTCCTTTGTGGCACCTTGGATAAGTACCATGATGAAAACCTGGCAATCAGGCATCATGCGTAGTTCTTCTACATATTTCACCCATTCCATCTTCTCTCTTTGATCTTGACAATGTTGATCTATACACGAACATTTGGCTATTTGTGAGCTATCTTACAATGATCTTGCTTTCACTCCTTTCATGTTTCGCTTTCGTATTTTCCTTCATTCATTCTAGCCTTTCGCTATCCTTTTCCCCCTTGGTCTTGATCTAAAAATAAAAATAAAAGTAAAACATGATGCTATGAAGCCTCTTGACATGTCTACTCCTTTGGACTGCATCCTTTCCTTCTTTTTCATTACACTTTTGAGGCTTATCCTATGCTATCCTTTCATTGCTTGTCCAAATGTGCTTTACATGACAACAATTTTTCCCTAGCTTGGGTACTCTTGAGGAGTTTGACCTTGAGGATTTCTTCCCTTCACTCTCCTTCATTCTCATGTCTTCCATCTCATTCACCAGCTTGCTTATCCATCTTGTCCCTCACCTTCCTAGACATTGGGAATACACAATGTGATCTTTCTTGGGAGTTTGATGCCTATTTCTGTCTGGGGGCATCCTTTGTACATATTTATTGATCCTAAAAAAATACCAAAAAAATTCATATATGATGCTGAAAAAATCCTAAAAAGCATAAAAAGTCCTGAAAAAATACAAAAAAATCAAAATATTCAAAAAATCAAAAAAATAGAAAAAGTGCCATGGTGAAAACCTAGCAATAGGCGCCTTGGTAGCAAAAATACAAAAAAATGAAAAAATGAAAAAAGAATCCAAGTGGTGAAAACCTGGAAACAGGCACTACTTGAGGCCTTTGCACCCCTATTTGTTAGCATGCATCCTCGACACTGAGCCTTTCCATCATGCCTTGACCTTATTTGGCCTGGTCTGGAATTGGTCTTTGTCTTTGTCTAGGGGGCATAACTGTTCGCATAGGTCCTTTTGGTGTGTTTGTCTCTTGGGGCATTTCACAATAGGTGTTTTTCAACACCACCCCAACAGTGTTTTTCAACACTACCCTTGCGTCGAGTGTTTCTTAACACTTATTAGATGTCTTGCCTATAGTCTAAGTATAATGTGATAATTCTCATGTGCAGATGCGATACTTAGAGTCTGACTCTATGACCAACACACACACACTTAAACAAACAACTTGTTGAGATATGTTGACTTTATTTTTCTTTGTGTGTTGTATATGAGGATTTCTTTGATGAGTGGTCTCTCCTTGAGAAGTTTTCAATGATGCATAGCTAGAAGACTGAGGGAATGAGAACATGTTTTATTTCTTTATTTGCTTGTGGGTATAGTTTGTTGATCCTAACTGTCATGAGCATTTATGCTGGTCTTACTTGACACTATGGATTGACAAGGTATTATCCTTGACTGTTATGCGAGTGCATGCTTCTAGTTATCCTGACTTTCATGTGTCTTGATACAAGCATAATCTCGCTATATCAAATTTAGGTGATCTCACTGCATTAGTCATCTTGACCTATATGTCTTTGATGCCTAGGTGAGATTTCCACATCTCTATCTGATAAAGATCATATTCATATCCACATAGTTATGCTAGTGTGCATTGTATGATCTTACGACGCTACCAATAACGCTCGATGATGATAATTAGATGTCTATAAGCGTTGTGATCTTGCAAGTCAACCACTTTCATAGTAGTTTGCATTTTTAGGTTCATGTTAGTCTAGTGTTGCATTTTGCATACAGAGAGAGCGCTCCTTTTCATCATTTACGGACTAGTCGGTCAACTGTGTTCATCTTCTAATTCTTCTTGATCATATCTTTCATTTCTAGTCTTTCATATCACATCATTTTCTATCCATTTTCGGACTCGAAATCGAAATCCGAGTCGCATTTCAAAATTTTTTTCCTTCTTCTGAGCAGTTGACTGACCTTTTGAGGCATAATTTGATTTTCGGTGGAATTTCTTCCTTTTCATGTCTCTCAATTTTCTAGTCTTTCATTCGCCCTATCTCTTTTCTTCTAGCTCATCGCTGGGGCATGTTTCATTGCCTAATGGTTATCCTGTTATCATTTACATTCGATTATGATTTCATTATGATTTGGTCAAATCTTTATCAGTTCACTGTCTCTCCTCTAACAGATTTTGATTTCGATTCCGAGGGGGCAGTATTTATGGGATTCTCATCCCTAATTCTCTTGATTTTCCTGATTCAGACATCTTTTGTGAGCTTTTGCTCAAAACTTGAGATTCTTATCTCCCATTTTTAGACATTGATTATTGCCTAGCAGCGACGGTGATAGTTTTGTCTAAAGCTTGATTTGCACCTAGCAGTGACGGTGTTGGTCTAAGCTTTTGTCCAGATGTGATCCCGAATCGACCTCATATCTGAGTTGTTTTGTGATCCCAAATCGATCTCACATTTCAACTTCATTCTTTGACTGCATGTGTTCCCAAATCGATCACACATTAGTCAAAGAGGGGCAAATGTATGCACCCAAAAATGGTCGCCTAGACTTTGGGCCCCATTTATTTGATTTATCAATCCTGAATCATTTTGATCAATAATCAATATTTTGAACATTATCAATCTCTTGATCAAATCTTAGTTTCGATCATATATTGGATTTTTATCCTTGGGCTAACCATTTATCCTAAGTCTTTATTTAATTAAAAGGAATATTTCCTCCCCTTTCAATTAAATAAAAAGCCCACCTTTTCCTCTTATCCTAAGTTGCACAAATAAAATATTATTCCTATTTTATAAAAAGGGAAAAAGCACTTTTGTCTCACATGAGGCTCAAAAGTCAACACTTCACTCTCATTAGAGGATGTTTGTGCACATGGATTGCTCCTCTTTCAAGCTCCACCACTGATTAAGACTTTTTGCCTCTTAATCTCCATGGTCCATTTCTCCTCATTTCTTATAAAAGGAGAGCTCTCTCCTTCATTTAGAGATCCATATTTTATGCTATTGTTATGCTGCAGGTTTTGGAGCTCTCTTTGAAGACACTCAAGCTTTGAAGCCTTGACATTTTAGTTGCATTTCATAATAGTTTTGCTTTCATAATCACATTCATGGCATCATAGATTAGATTTCCTTTTATGCAATAGACTAGATCTCACATAGCTTAATTAGGGGCTTGGAATCTATTGTACTTTCCTTTCATAGTTTAGTTTGCACTTTCCTTTCATAGATTAGATTTCTTTTCAAGCATTGCATTGTTATCATTTAGCTTAGCTTGCACATTCATACTAGTTGCATTTGCATTTCATTTCCATTTAGATTCTTGGAGATATTGGCATTGTTGCCCTTGTCTTCATTGTGAATCTCTCATTGTGTGGTTGACTAGCAAGGTCACTTTCTTGTAGCTCTAGCTGAGAGCAAAACTCATAGTCCCTTGCAACTCCATGCATAGAGAGCTATGAGCCGATTTGTGAGGCCTCATCCTTGAGCAACCTTGCATGTAATGGTTCATAGAAGTGCATATTTTAGTGTGTACAGTTAGCACTTCTAAATAATTAAGTTCAAACTCAAACTCTCCATCATTGCACAAGGATGAAAACATTAGATGGCTCCAAGAAATCATCTATTCTATGTTCATGTCATAGACTCACCTTTCTATTAACACTTCTACTAAATAATTATGTTCAAACTCAAACTCTCCATCATTGCACAAGTATGTGACCATTAGACGTCTCCAAGAAATCATCTATTATCTTTTCATGTCACAAATCATTGTGATAGATCTCCAAAACTTCTCTATCAACAATCTACTATGGGTTTAAGAAAAACTTTGAATCCATTACATTCATGCATCTTCATTCCTTTCAACAACTATTGCATACCTTTCCTACACTATTTTTTTCTCATGAACACTCATGATTGTGCTCCTTTTGTTGGTGGTCTACAAAAAATATATTCTTAGGAGTGTTTGTTGGAATTATGAGAGATAGGTACTGAGAGGGGAGGGGTGAATCAGTGCCTTCAAAAATTTAATTGCAAAAACCTTTTAGATCTATAACTGAATACTGTGATAACCGATCAAAATAACTTGAATCTAATTGTATAAATCAATCATCTAGTTAACTTGAGAAAGTAAACAACATGAAATCAATATGAAAATCACATAACACAAGTATTTTGGTAATGCAGAAACCCTTGTAAGAAGGTAAAAACTATGGTGGGGATGACACCCACAAATTATTCACTACTGCAGATAGAAAAGGTTTGCCTATTAAGGCTACAAGTTTTGATCACTTCTGGTGATCTTACCCTATTAGGAGTAACATATCAAATCAGCTAGATCTACCTAGTTATAGGATTTAAACAACACTAATGAAGTGTGTACTCGACTAAGAGATTTACATAAGATTGTTAAGTCTACTCTGTTAAGAGATTTATCAAAAAACTCTATCATAATTGTAAGAAAGTAATAGGAAATTATTTGCTAGTTGACAATTCAATTATCTAAAATAGATCTATAAGTGCTCATCAAAATATCACCTTATCTATGATGGTTCTCTACTCTATTTTGCTCAGTAGCCTTCTCTGATTCTGCTCAATCTGATATCCTTTGTACTCTATTCTACTCAGTAAACTGATTGTCTTGAAGTTAGGCAATGTCTTCAAGCGCTCCGTGATTCATATATATTAGTTCACCCAACCACATAAAATGGTATGAACATACAAAATATATAGTGTTTTATTTTTGCCGCTTTAGCAAAAATTAGGTTACAAGAATAATCATAACCCTAAGATCTATGGTGCAAAATAACCTAGATCAACTATTACAATAAGATAAACATTACATTTAATGAGTATCTTTTACAATAAATGCTCCTTGATCTTGATAAACCATTTTATGATCTATTGTAACCATTTGCATAAAATAATGTGCCATTTCAAATTACTATGCCATTTTTTGTGATCATCAATAAACACTGTATAATCTGCTTGATGTATACTATGATGCTCGATGTTTACTGTCTGTCGGTGTCAGTGTCACTAGAACTTGGTAAACTATGTGATGCTCGGATTAAAGGCTTTACCGAGTGCTCTGTCTTACTTCTAGTTACTGACCAACTCAATATAAGTAACCAACTAACCTATTTACTATCCTTTGATACTAATGACAACCTTAAATGCTCAATAGAGATTAACAATCTCCCCCTTTGGCAATAGTATCAAAACTTCAAATGTATATAGACAAAATGTTTCTATATATTCCTTATGTCTCCGCCATATACATACAAAAAAAAATTTCTAAGTACAAAGTACTCCCCCTCGGTGCATGCTCCCGATAATATATACATAGAAAAGTATACTTATTTGGCATATACATGTTTTCCCCCTTTTTGATAATAATGCCAAATACAAAAAAAATAATGTATACTTACATCTGATAAAAAATGTGTGGATAGGTTTTCTTTACAGACTCCAAGAGGTTGTCCCATTCCTCTTTCAAGTTGGTAAGAGAAATATGCTCAATACTGACTTGTGCATGCATGTCAAAGATATTATCCAACACTGAAATCTTTGGTGTTGATACAAGTTGTTCAACTTTGACAATATGTGTTTCACAAATTTTCAGGTAAGGAGTGAGTTCTTTTTGTAACTTTGTAACCTGATCAGTGATGTGTGCTTCTTGTTTTCTTAAATCTGCTATCAGCCATCAGAGTTCCTGAACTTGGTAAATATGCTTTAAGAAAGTAGTTGGCTCAGCAATAGCTACTTGTGTACCTCAACTTTATCTCTGCTTCTAAACCTTTTATCTTTTCACTGACTTCTACAGTGAAGGTGTCTAAAGTAAAAATCTTGATTAGAAATTGATAGATTATTTGGGTGATAGATTTTACCTCTATAATGACCTCAGATATTTTACCTTATTCAGTGCCACTTATGTGCTAATCCTCTCTACTAATTTGTTTCGAATCTTCAATTCTGCTCATTCTTCTATTCTTTTGTCTGCATCTGTATCAGGGGAATTGATTTTGTCGATGAGTGTAGCAAGTTGATCTAAGATGGGAGTATTCTCATCAATATTTGTTTCCAGTACTATCTATTGCAGAATATCCCTCACATCATTTAACACTTCTTTACATTTGTGTTCTTTCCTTAACTTCTCTTGTGCCACTTTCCTTGAACATAGCTCCCTATATCTACTTAGTTCCTTGAGACTTAGGGTTCTCAGGTCACATTCTAGTATAATTATAACTTCATCAATGGTGACCAGCCCTTTGGCTTTCTTCTTCTTCTACTTTTTTGCAAGAGGTGACTTCTTCTCACTTATAACAATAGCCTTTTCTCCACTTTTCAGAGTATCTTTCCCAATTGACACCGTATCATCCTTCTTCTGCTCCTCGGTAGATGGTGTGGGAGTCTCAGTTGTAGTGTCAGGTGGGTTCACCTTGGTCGACTTTGTTTCTTTTGGTTCCTTTGTTTCTATAGACTGTGCCTCTATTTTGGTAGGCTCATTTGTATCGGCAAGTTTCTCGAGTGCTTGTATCTCAGTTGTATCTTTATTTTAGTCAGGATGAGAAGCATCAGGTTGTACTTGTGAAATTATTTCAACTACCTCTGCAAGTATAGGTAGTTCACCTAGTAGAGATGTGAACATACTATCAATGTCTAATGCTTCATCTTTTTTTGGTGCAATTGTCACATCTTAGTCATCCTCATCATCAGGATCACCATTGGTGATGTCCTCAATGAGTGCATCATCATTGATGTTCTTTTGTAAGTGGATCTTAACTTGATCTAGTGCATCTTGTGAAATTCTTATTTCATCCTTTTGTTTGGTAATATCAATTACCTTGGTAATTGATATACCAATGTCCTCTATTTTCTTTCCTTTGTTATCATCAATGAAAATACCTTTACCTTTTGAACTGTGTCTCTTTTTAGACAGTTTTAGGAATGCTTCCTATTCAGCTTTCTCTTCTGCTTTCAAAATTGATGTCCACAAAGAATCACATGTGACATCCATATCACCCACATTCTCATCCATTATCTACATAGCTCTATTCTTGACTAGAAATCTAGCCTGATACTTTGTCATGTATTCACTTACAACAACATAGCTAAAGTGTGAGGTTGCACGACTTAATGAACGTTCTCTTTTCCTTTTCTCTATATCTAGTGCAATAGCCCATCTCTCACTTATTTTTTCATCAAGTTCCTTAGGTAATTGACATGCAAATTCCATTGGTACTCTCTTGAATTTAATTATCATCTGGATGATAGCATGTTCTATCTTTGTCTTTTCTACAATTGACATTTTGTCAGATTTGTCTATGCCTAGATCTGTGAGATTTCCATTTTCAATTATATCTTCAATTATTTCTTCTATTGTACTTTCCTTGTTACGAACTAACTTGAATTGATTAGGATCATTTTCAGTGTTAGTCTCCTCTATATCTTCTTTACTTCTTAAGTATTTCCTCTTTTTCTTCAGTTTCTTAGCTACTTTCTTGGTCTTTCTCTTAACATATTTTCATGTCAGTGTAGCTGCTCTTCTTTTTGCTACTTTTACTACTTCTACTTGCTCAGTAGATTGTGTTGCAGTTGATGAACATGTTCTCATTCCTTTAGGTTCTTGTAGTTGCATTTCCTGTTCATCATTGGTAGGAGGAACTGGTGTGTAGTCATTTTCTTTATCTGACTCGGTCTCCTCACTATCATAGGGCTTGTCAGCCAAATGTAACTAACCTTCGGTTGTTTCTTTAACCGGTGACTCTATAGATGAGGTGGGTGCATTTCCATATTTTGTTGTGAGATCTTTTCTCATTTTCTTCGCCCTTCTAGACATTTTTCCAATCTATATGTCTATTGTGATTCATGACTTACCTTCCTCATATATGCCAAACCTACTGGCAGTGATGTCTATTGGTAATGCTAGCAATGCATTAATAGATTTCAAAGTGAAATCATGATTCATTTCGTATCCCATCGGTGCTAACCATTTTGTTCTCAGTTCTACTTCCTTTATCATTGAGTGGTCTGTGCTGACTATAAAACATATGTCATCTTCAAATTTACTCACTAATTCCCTTGGAATTCTACTCCTTTGTTGCATTTTTGCCTAAAATTGTTTGAAATCTGCATTGAATTCCTTATTTAGATTATCTCCTAGACTTTTCATCATTTCATCGATTTGTACAGTTATCGGTTTGTCAGATTGCCAGTTTACTTTAAAGATACCTAGTACATATTTTTGCTGATAGAGAAATGTACAGACAAGTAGTGATTTGTACTTACATGTATTAGACTTCTTTTCTTTTATGGTCTTCATATTATCATGTAGTTGGTGTAGTAGCAGTTTGACAAGAGCTACCTAGTGATCTTTCTTCACAATTTTATATGCCATGTCCATGACTCTACAGGGTACACTATTTGGTCTGCTAGATTGAAATATCTTATACCCGATGACATGTGCTGCAAATTTTACCCCTGGATCTTTGATAGTTGAGATTTTCAGTGCCCTACTGTGCCATTGAGCTCCAGTGTTATTTTCAATGTCAGGACAAGATGAACTTCGAAAGGCTTTGGCTTTGTCAGTTGTAGGGTACCCAATAACCCTACTGATAATATTCTTTGTGACCTCAACAGGTTTATCTAAACAGAATTTGCCATCATGAAATCTACTTAGCATGATTCTTATCCAGTCATTTTGGAAGGATTACGGGAAGTATGTAAAACATGATAACCCTGACTCCCCAATCTTCTTGTATTTGGATTTAATCTTTCCATCCGGTCCACAGACTTGTTGATAAGCAGCAATGGTCTCAAAATCACATACTTCACCAATTTTGCAGTGAATATAGGCCCTAACATCTTTTTTTAACAAAACCCTATTTGGAATACTTGAAAATGCACCCATATCATCTGTTTGTGCTATGACCTTGGGATGTGGTTTGAATTTCTCCTCGGAAAAATGTGCCCTTACAATTAATTCTACTTCCTCCTCAATGTTTTTTTATTTGCTTGTAGTCGATGTTGATGCCATAAATTGTTTCTTAGGGTTTCAGCAAGCAATAGATAACCAGTGTTCGGTAGGCAGATGAACTTACTCATTATCGTCAAAGAATTGTTGTTAGTTCAATCTATAGTAGCTTTGAATCTTTTTTGAAAATCTTCAACTCGAACTCTTCTCTGTAAAATCTCTTTTCTTTGAAATTGCAATGTAACAATGAACTCTGTTTCCATGTATATATAGAATTTTTGATATTCCCGCTCAAACTTTAGTGCATTAAATGCATGACCTAACTTCTGATACGAAACAACTGTCAGCTCGGTAATGTCTACAATTTCCTTTTCTTTTCTAACATAGAATTTCTTCATCCATTTGCACTGTTGTCGGTTAACCTTGTATAGTGATTACCGATGAGTAATCGACTCACATTTCTTCTTTTACCAACTATGTGACATTTGTAAACTTATAACACATAAACCATAGTGCATCTTTATTCATGCAGATTTGGTATTTGTACATCATATATAAGGAACTGTATGTAAAATGTGATCATTTAAAATGTTATTCCCATACATACCTTTGTCATCTTAAGTAGAGGTACCGATGTCACCCAATCCAGTGGACAAGGTTTCACTGAAAGTGTTACTTGACAGCATTCTCATTAGATGCCTTCTTCCATATTGTGTTCCTTAACTTTGTAATTTCAGCAATGTTATATCCACCCTCAAATATATGGCTTTCATCTGGTGCTCGGTCTCTGTAGTTCTTGCTTACATGGCCGACCTTGTGACAGTGCATACATGCCATTCCTGCATTTGTCCAGTTTCTAGATTGTCCAATCCGATTCTTTCTGTAACAGTTTGCTGCAATATGCCCATACTGACCACATACAACACAACTAGTCCATGTATTATAATCCCAAACATATGAGTTACCTTATCTCTTCGGTTGATATGGCTTTTGTTGTAGTTTCTCTTTAGGTGTCCAGACTTGCTTCATTTTTGCCTTGTAGTCCCTTGCAGTGTGTCCATGCTTATTACAAGTATAGCATATTTTCTCCTTAGTAGTATTATTAGCAATGTCAATCTTCTTAGCTCTACATTCATAAGCTGGATGTCCAAGCTTACCATAGTAATAGAAATATCCATTGAATTTTGGAATGATAGGAGGTTTACCTTGTGCTTTGCTTCTGCACACATTAGATGTATGTCCTAGTTTTCCATAGTGATAACATGTCAACACTTTAGGTTTCTGACTAATTTTTTTTCACTTTTTCAGCTTGTTGTGATGATTCTCCTTCATCGGTGTAGCCTATACCGACTCTACTTTTAAATCTCCTCTGATTAGTCAGGAAATCATCAATCTTTTTAGAATTGTCCTCAGCTATCTTCATCACTTCATTGTGTTTCTTTTGTATCTTTATTTCATTTCTTAGTTTTTCATTATCTTCTTTGAGTATTGCAACATCTTCAAGTCTTCTTGATAATTCTCCATTTACTTGGTTCATTTCTTGATTAACTGTCATCATCTGATTTGATACTTGGAAGTGACGATCAGTGAGTCTTTGTATTTCACTTTCTTTTTCTTGAAGTTGTTCAGTCATCAGTCTTCGGTCTTCAATAGCCAGATTTTGATCTTGTTCAGCTTGTCTAGCATTGTTCATAATTTCCACCATTCTCACCATTTGAGATTCATGACCAATTTGAAGTGCTTTCACTTGCTTAGATAGATGCAGATTCTTTTCAGATACATCAGAGATTATGCTTTCAGATCCTTCAGAGATGCTTCCAGAGCTTGATCCAATATGACCAAATATTTCATCAATAGGTTCTTCATGATAACTGATTTCATTCAGCTAAATTGTAAGGTTCTTCCTTTCAACCAGTAATATCTTCAGTTCTTCCTTGGCTTGTTTATACTGTTCCACAAACATCTCTATTTCTATCTTCTGATTCCCAATAGTCTTGTCAAGTTTGTATCTCTCCATGACTTAGATCTTTACCCTTCAGTGGTTAGACTGTTCAACAAGAGAACTGTGCTCTGATACCAATTGTTGGAATTAGGAGAGATAGGTACTAAGAGGGGAGGGGTGAATTAGTGCCTTCAAAACTTTAATTGCAAAAACCTTTTAGATCTATAACTGAATACTGTGATAACCAATCAAAATAACTTGAATCTAATTGTATAAATCAATCATCTAGTTAACTTGAGAAAGTAAAAAATATGAAATCAATATGAAAATCACATAACACAAGTATTTTGGTAATGCAGAAACCCTTGTAAGAAGGTAAAAACTACGGTGGGGATGACACCCACAAATTCTTCATTACTGCAGATAGAAAAGGTTTTCCTATTAAGGCTACAAGTTTTGATCACTTTTGGTGATCTTACCCTATTAGGAGTACCATATTAGATCAGCTAGATCTACCTAGTTATAAGGTTTAAACAACACTAATGAAGTGTGTACTCGATTAAGAGATTTACATAAGACTGTTAAGTCTACTCTGTTAAGAGATTTATCAAAAAACTCTATCACAATTGTTAGAAAGTAATAGGAAATTATCTGCTAGTTGACAACTCAATTGTCTGAAACAGATCTATAAGTTCTCATCAAAATATCACCTTACCTGTGATGGTTATCTACTCTGTTCTTCTAGGTAGCCTTCTCTGATTCTGCTCAATTTGATATCCTCTATACTCTATTCTGCTTGGTAAACTAATTGTCTTGAAGTTAGGCAATGTCTTCAAGTGCTCTGTGATTCATATATATTAGTTCACCCAACCACATAAAATGGTGCGAACATACAAAATATATATTGTTCTATTTTTTTTGCTTTAGCAAAAATTAGGTTACAAGAATAATCATAACCCTAAGATCTACGGTGCAAAATAATCTAGATCAACTATTACAATAAGATAAAAATTACATTTAATGAGTATCTTTTACAATAAATGCTCCTCGATCTTGGTAGACCATTTTACAATCTGCTGTAACCATTTACATAGAAGAATGTGCCATTTCTGATTACTATGCCATTTTCTATGATCATTGGTAAAAACTATATAATTTGCTCGGTGTATACTGCACTGCTTGGTGTTTACTGTCTATTGGTGTTAGTGTCACTAGCACTTGGTAAACTATGTGATGCTCAATGTAAAGGCTTTACCGACTACTCTATCTTACTTCTGGTTACCGACCAACTCAATATAAGTAACCGACCGACCTATTTACTATCCTTTGATACTAATGACAACCTTAAATGCTCAATAGAGATTAATAGTCTTTTCATTGGTTGCATGTCTCTGATACTAAATGAGACTGAATGGAGGAAAGAGGAACCATAAATTTCATTGATCATTCACAAATAAACAATACATTTTAAAGAGTTATGGATAGTTACTAAATAGTTACCAACAATACCAACTACATAGTGTAACTACAAGACAATGTAAAAATAGAGTTATGCTAACAAGTATGTCTATGAGAGTGAAAGAGAGATATGGAGATAGATAAATAATCCTCCATTAAACTATTTGGAGTCAATAAACAACTTACTAAACTATGACTAAAAAATTATAAATTATATGGATTGGTCTACAAACATATGTTTCTAAAATGTGTAGTATAAATCCAAATTAATAATTATGGTTTGACAATTATACACATGTACCTATGCACACACACAAATACATGCTTGTGTGTGCGCGCGCATGCATACACTACTTATTTATATTATATAATAATTATTAAAATCATATATATATATATATATATATATATAAGTAAGTAAACCTAATGTTGGGCCTATTTTAAGAAACTACCTTGATATGATTACACAATATTTTGTGACACACTTTTATGTTAATATTGACTCCTTCCATGTTTTCAATCTACCATGATTTTCTCCTAAGTCTCGAATATTCTTATGCATTTATTCTTGTCCTTATGTTAGTTACATTTTTATCATACATTCCATCATTTATAGCCTATGTTTCCATATATTTAACCCCATGTTTCAAATTTTTTGCATCTTAAATATCAACATTTTACTCTAAACACTTAAAATGCAATACATAAATTTGTTACAAAGTGACATAACCCATTGGTGCAGGAGCACCTAGGCTAGCCTCTATTGTTTATAAGTTTTTGACTTGTACTTGACTCTAGGCAAGTAAAGAGGATAGATTTGTTTTTTTTAAGACCTTAGAAGGCCATTTGCAATGTTTTCTAGGTGAGTTAGTCATTAGGACTAAGGTCACAATAACAGCCTTTATTAGTTGTTTATTTAATTTCTTAAGTTAGAAGCTTAGCTTAGGTGAGAGTCTTTAATGTGTTCTAAACACATAATTGTTAATGTAAAGATGCCATAAGGTCATAAATGGCCTTGGATCCTCAAAAAATAGGAGGTTATGAGTCCTAGAATATAGGATTGAGGCACATGACAAAGTTTCCAAGTGTTGAGAAGAAGTTGTCTTCAATTTTGCAATTACTACAAAAGAGTGCATGCCATTCAGGTATCTTTGGATTCCCTAAGTTATAGGATGGTTATGCTGTGGCCAAAAGGCCCTAAAATGAAAGAAATGGCATCTAATGATACCTAATACTTGAACACCAAGTTTCATTATGTATTGTAATAGTTTTAGAGAAAGTTAATAGAGCTCTGCAAGCATTTTACAGTGAATTTTCTATTGTTTTGTGTTGACAGTCATACTTAATGGACTGAAAAACTAAATCTAATGTTGGATTAGTATTATATAGGTTTTTTATGAACTTTTTCATTTGAATATCAGTTCATTTTGAGTTCATCTAAGTACTAGTTTTGGGCATTTTAGTTCAGGGAGTCTATTTTCAGCTTGTTTTGAGTAGTTTAAAGAGTCATGGCTCCTCCATGAAATTTAACCATGGAGAATCATTCATGATAGATGGAAATGGAATAGGATTCATTTTTTTACATATTTTTATGATTTAGGAGTCATGAAAGCATTAAGATCTATTTTATATGCTAGGCCCTAGCCGACTTTGTGCAGCCCGGTTAGAGGTCTAGAGGTGAAAAGAGTGAAGAAACATTGCATGGTTGTATGGTTCCATACTACTCCAGGAATTTTTCATGAAGGTAAACATCATATCTAACCATTTTTTGAAGATAGAAGCCATACCAATTGTTTAGGATTTGGTTTGAACAAGTTTTCTATCAAAACCACAGTTCAGTCCTAGAAATTAGGCCTATTAGGTCTCTTGTCCTTGTTTGTAGGAAGCCCCTGTATGGTCACTTTCATACCTATAACCTTTATGAAAGTTTTAAAAATTCAAAAAGGGTATCTGAAAAAAGTTTTATTTTTCTAAGTTGTTTGGGAAAAAATTTCCAAAAAGGGGAAAAACAGACTGGTGAAGGCTACTAGAGTAAGCCTATTTTTAAGGTCAATTCATGATGATTCATGGAATCCGGTTAGAATATGATTGAAGACCATTTAAAAATGGATAAAAAGGGAAATAATAAGGATTTTTTCATGAAGGAGAAGACCCCTACAATGTTGGAGCATGTTTATGGAGATTTGGCACTTAGAGCCTTCTAAGTGAGTGTGGAGAAGTGAATCAAAACTAGGGTGTTGATCATTCAAGGTGAAGTTTTCAGAGATTGGCTCTTATAGAAGAGTTTGAATAGGTCTTATTTAGTGACCTAATCATATTGGAAGATCCTATAGAGTAATAGGATACTAGGAGGCAAGTGAAGTCTCTTGGAGAGTGTGAAAACAAGCCTTGGAGCTTATCATACACCATAAATTGGTATCAGAGCTAGGTTGATCAAGCTTGTGGTTAATGTTTTAATATTTTGAATTAGTAGGAGAGAATACACTAGTTAGAGCCATGGTGACTAATTCTAAACTAGAAAAGAAGGTTGAGGAACAAGAAGAGGATAAAAAATTGTTAAGGCAAAGACTAGCTCAAATGGAGCAGCTCTTGGGTGAAGTCCAAGACAAAGCTAATAGGGTCATGTTGCCCAAAATTTCCCTCTCATCCATTTTTGGCCACAGCCCTATTTTCCAAGTAAAATGCTCAAGTGTTGAGAGTCTAGTGTGTTTTCTACTCAAGTGTCGAAAACCTAGTGTGTTTTCGACCTCTTCTCTGCAGGCTCAAGATGTTTTTGCCTTTCGGTCCAGAAACCTAGTGTGTTTTCGACCTCTCCACTCTGAAAATTTAGTGTGTTTTTGACCTTGGCTCGAAAACCCTCTATTTTTTTGACACCTTCTATGTTTTCAGCCCTAAGCACGCAACTCCAATAGGTGGGTCCTAGTGCCAAAGACCATCCCAGTGTAGCAAAGATCTGATGGTTGTCACATGATCGCATGGGATCTCCCAATCCCATGAGATCATATGACAACCATTGATGTGGTATCTCCAACGTCAGTGCTCAAAAAGGTTCATCCAACGGTCAGTGGCTAACATTTTATAGTTGGTTGCATGATCACATGGGCTCTCCTGAGCCCATGCGACCATGCGACAAACCGTGTCCCATTTTGTTGGTGGCGGTTAGCGATTTGTGGGGGAAGCATCATGCAGTTGGTCACATGATCACATGTGGCCCCTTGACCACATGCAACCATGCGACAGGTGGTCTGCAGGGGCTTCGGTGGGTGGTGATGTGTCCCATTTTCAGTGGTGCAGTGGTGGTCAATGGTAGCATCATACAGTTTGTCACATGATCACATAGGCCATCTTAGCTGCATGTGATCATGGGACAAGATGACACCTATTGGCGGGCCCATTCTTCATCTTGAAAGGTTAATGATCAGAAAGATCTAGTGGCTATCGCTACATCGCTAAGGAAAGTTGATGCCTTTTTATGCTAGCAGTGTAATGACAACCGTCTGATGCTCTTTTACAGGTGGGTCGATGTGTCAGTGGGGTCCTAGTTGAAAGGAGATCTGTGGTTGGTGTAAGAGTAAGGTATATTCTTCAGCCATGCGATCTTACGCCCACCGTTAAATGGGAATCTAGATGTTGCAGTGGGTCCATTGTTAGAGGGTTGTTGAGGTGTTGATTATCGAGCGACTAGGATGAATAACAAAATGCCAAGTGGCATAAGTGGGCCAAGGGTTGGTAAAATGAGAGTGTGGTTGTGTAGTCAATGGTTTTCACATGGTGACTAAGAGGAGCCTAGGGTTAAGGAAAGGATTGCACGGCTTGGTGACTAGAGGAGAAAGGTGACCCGGGGTGAACCTTGGGTTAATTTTGCAGTGCATCATGAGCCTGAGCATTTGTCAAAGCAGACATAGATTTTCTAAGGCTTGTCACATGAACACATAAAGGCCTTTCAGCTCATGCGATCATGCGACCGCTAACTTTTCCAGCCATGTGGTCAGCTCCTGTTGGGCCACGTGGTGAGTGTGGCAAGTATGATGGCTGGCGGTTGGTGAAGCTTGGCAGGTGGCAGATTTTGCAGGCCCGAGGTGTCATTTTGTGGTGAAGAGTGATAGTTTTCAAAAGCTTGTCACATGATCACATAAAGGCCTTTTGGCTCATGCGATCATGTGACCAGGTTCATTTCAAAGGTGGTGTGATTGCTTTGGTAGGCTTTCTTCTGCAGAGATGTTTGCAAAGTACAGGTAGCTGAGGAATTGATGTTGTAGGACATGCACAGTTATGAGGGGATGATGAAAGAGGTGTGGGTGGCCATTAGGGGTCATTTCTTGTCTTTACATGGGATCATATTTTGTGCATTCAATTCAGGCATGGGCACGTAGAAGAAGATATCTGATCGGTTGAGATATTTGCACAATTTCATTTATGATCAAATTTTGACTGGTTTTAGGGTTGATTATTATAATGCATATTTTTGTGACCCTAGTTGAGTTTGATTCTTGCCTACATGTAGAGGTGTATATATTTTTTTTTGGAGCCTGTAGTGCTCAGAATTCACATTTTGTAAAAAGAAAGGCTCTTTCTTGAAAAACTATTTGTAGCATTTTTCCTACTCTCTGGTTTTTCACATTCTGTAAGTTCTCATTGATAATACAAATATTGCAAAGAATTCTGTGACATTTTCATTGTCCTCATGCCTTCATGTCTGGATTATCTCTTATTGAATCAAAGTTTATGAATGATTTCAATGATATCTCAGGTTTCTTGATTCCTCTTGCTTTCTACAATTTTGTGTGTTTCCTATGTCTGATCTGATTTAGGTGTTTTGTGGGTATACTACAGCCCCTAGCATCCTTGTCTCATTCCTACACCTAGTTGCAGAAAAGGATGTTTGTTTGCAGGTCATAGATTGAGTCCCCTGTCCACACCCTCCTATGAAATACTTATGCAAGCCTATTCAATAAGTTGTAATCTCTTGGACCTAATTCTTTCATTGGTCTCATTCCTCTATACTAAGATCCAAACTCAAGTTCAGTGCATCACCTAGTAGGTAGATTTTCTTTCTTGTCATTTCCCTTTCATGCATTCCTTCTGTCCCTTTCCCTCAAAAGTTTACATTTCATGTTAAGAGAAAATCTAGGTGACTATCCAAGAGGAACTAGCTTAGAACCTGGAGGTCTCATCTAGGTTAGGAAAAGGTCCCACAACCTTGAGATGATTCCCTTGTTATACTGAGTTATCAAGACTAGGAGAGCTTGATCTAAGGGTGCAAATTCAGTGTATAACATTTCTAGCATGCCCAATGGGACAAAAGAAGTCTACTTGAAAAGAATATGCTATCTTTGATATGCTGGTAGCATGTTACAGGCCTAGAAGAGGTCCTTTTGCTGCATATCTAGCGACTCTAGAAAGTCTACTAGTTTCAAAGATCAGATGCTGGTATGTTTTCAATCTTCATATTCAAGTTCCAGCTGATTGCATGAGTAGACATGTCAAGTTACTATGGACAGTCAGGTTACTCACCACCCTATTGTGAGAATAATGCTCAACCAGCTAGTTTTCAGCCTTACCAAAGCCACCCAAAGCCACCCAAAGCCTCCTTTTACCCCAAGCTATTATACTTCTCAAGGGTATCAGTATATCCAGTATGCCCCAAATGAGTTTTCCCTTGTGCAAAGTTATGAGCAGGCTCTCAGGCAAGGTGGATCATGGGCACAAGAGGCACAATAGAAAA
Source organism: Chamaecyparis obtusa (assembly GCA_027943335.1). NCBI lineage: Eukaryota > Viridiplantae > Streptophyta > Pinopsida > Cupressales > Cupressaceae > Chamaecyparis > Chamaecyparis obtusa. The sequence goes on from BSBK01002945.1 coordinate 139,659, forward strand.
TGCAAAGCCAGCTTCCCCATCATGCTTACCACCCACCCTCCCCTTCTCAACCTATTTAGTAGTAGATGTAGACACTGAGCTCAGACTTCAAGGAGATGTAAGAGGCAAAGAGTCTATTGCTTGATTTAGTCAAACAAGTATCTGAGCTCAGGGAGCAGAGAGTGTAGGAGGCTCAAAATTATGAGCAGGGGTTCATTCCTTACCAAGTGGCAGAGACTCTTGTTGATGAGCAGCAAGCAAGATAGTTTCAAGAAGAGATTAGATGCCAAGCTAACATGGAGACAGCAAGGTTGAGATCACTGATTTCTCAACAAGAGGCTCCTAGGCCTAAGATTCCAAGCTAGAGGGCCCATCTATCTCAAGAGCCTACACATGAGGAGCCTGCTAAGCATTCATTTCCAAGCTTTAAAGAAGTTGTGCCTTCTTTGTCTCCCCCCTCTCCCCCTTAGTTTCACATCTCAAGTTTTAAGGCAAAAAATTCTTTTCAAGAGCCTATGCTTGAGGTTCAGTCCACCTTGCAAGAGCAGCCCGTTCAAGAAAAAATTTCATCCCAAGAGGCCCCTCTAGTTTCTCAGGATGATGAAGTAATTTGGATACCCCAATGGACTCTGCCTCCTAGTTATCAGATGCCAAGCCTTTGTAAGGACACTAGTCTAGTGTCTGAGAAAGGACTGGTGAATGAGATTTCATGTGATAAGGAGAAGAAATCTGAGGTATCAGCATAGAATGATGACTATGGTGAAATGGAGCAGCAGGGTGTGGAGGTGGAGGTTGATGCTCAGCCTGAGCTCTTGGTTGATTTGCTTGATGAGCTTCCCCTCTTTGTTGATGATAAAGAAGAGACCATGCCATTACCTATGGCTAAAGGTCAATCACAACAGTAGGTCCACCATCAATAGGAGGTTGATTCTACGATGGATGCCATGCCCTTGTTAAGTAGGCCGCCTTGTTTTATGGAGTAGAATGATGACGCCATGGGAGAGGCTTTCCAAGAAAAGGACAAAGACAAAAGCCTTGAAGAAGAGTATGATTTTTCCAATATCATAGAGGTTTTTTGTGACAAATTGGATGTTGAACCCCTATTCCTTCGAGTGGAGGTTCAAGGTCATATGCCTATTGAAGAGGGCCTAGTCTTGGATTGCCCTTTTCACAAGGAGCTACTAGATGAGAAAGATTTGGAATCAGTTCCAAGTCTTCAAGATATTGATAGCTGTAATGAACTCTTGGCTGGTTTAAAGGAAGAGGATGACAGTCCCTTGGCTGTGGATGAGGAGTTGTCATAGTTGTCCATGATGGAAGGAAACCACAAAGATAAAGGAGAAACCAGCAATGAAAGTCCTACCTTCAGACTTTCAAGAGGCTACCCCATTAGATACTTGGCCCAGAAGGAGTTCGCTAAGACACCTCCATTTGATCCATTTGAGGTGAGTGAACTTGATCTTGTTTTTGCAGAGGCAACATATCCTCATTTGCCAAATTTTTGTATGCCTCATATCCTTGTAGCTATCTTCATGTGTTTAGTGCAAAATATCTTGATGAGGAAGGGTAGCTACTTCAACATGCCAATGAATGGATTTGTTTGACCAGGTCCCTGCACTGGTTAGTTTAGGGTAGGTTAGTTTTCCTATTTTCTTCCAGTTTTCTAGGTTAGTTCCTGTTTCCCAAGAAGTGCACATGCACAGGTTTGTCTTGCTAGTTCAGTTTTCCCTGTCAAAAAGTTTTTTGTGCTCAAGAGATGACCCCATGCCTAATGGATTGAGTCAAGGCAACTAGTCCAAATGTCTAGCAAAATGACATCCCATAGAGGTCACCAAAATGTTGCCCAAAATTTCCCTCTCATCCATTTTCGGCCACAGCCCTATTTTCCAAGTAAAATGCTCAAGTGTCGAGAGTTCAGTGTGTTTTCTACTTAAGTGTTGAAAACCTGGTGTGTTTTCGACCTCTTCTCTATAGGCTCGGGATGTTTCTACCTTTCGGTCTGGAAACCTAGTGTGTTTTCAACCTCTCTGCTCTAAAAATTTAGTGTGTTTTCAACCCTGGCTCAAAAACCCTCTATGTTTTTGACACCTTCTATGTTTTCAGCCCTAAGCGCACAACTCTGACAGGTAGGTCCCAGTGCCAAAGACCGTTCCAGTGTAACAAAGATCTAATTGTTGTCACATGATCACATGGGATCTCCTGATCCCATGAGATCATATGACAACCATTGATGCAGTATCTCCAATGTTGGTGGTCAAAAAGGTTCATCCAATAGTCAGCGGCTAACATTTTACAGTTGGTCACATGATCACATGGGCTCTTCTGAGCCCATGAGACCATGAAACAAACCGTGTCCCCTTTCATTGGTGGTGGTTAGCGATTTATAGGGGAAGCATCATACGGTTGGTCACATTATCGCATGCGGCTCCTTGACCGCATGCGACCATGCGGCAGGCGATCTGCAGGGGTTTCGGTGGGTGGTGATGTGTCCCATTTTTAGTGGTGCAATGGTAGTCAGTGGTAGCATCATACAATTGGTTGCATGATCACATACGCCTTCTTGGCCGCATATGATCATGCGATAAGATGACACCTGTCGGCGGGCCTATTCTTTGTCTTCAAAGGTTAATGCTTGGCAAGATCTGGTGGCTGTCACTACATCGCTAAAGAAAGTTGATGTCTTTTTAAGCTAGCGGTGTAATGACAACCATCTAATGCTCTTTTGCAAGTGGGCCGATGTGTCAGTGAGGTCCTAGTTGAAAGGAGATCTATGGTTAGTGTAAGAGCATAAGGTATATTCTTTGGCCATGCAATCTTATGCCCACCGTTAGATGGGAATCTGGATGTTGCAGTGGGTCTATTGTCAGAGGGTTGCTGAGGTGTTGATGACCGAGCGACTAGGATGAATAACAGAATGCCAAGTGGCGTAAGTCAGCCTAGGGTTGGTAAAATGAGAGCATAGTTGCACAGTCAATGGTTTTCATGTGGTCGCTAAGAGGAGCCCGGGGTTAAGGAAAGGATTGCACGGCTTGGTGACTAGAGGAGAAAGGTGACCCGGGGTGAACCTGGGGTTAAGTTTGCAGTGCATCGTGAGCCCGAGAATTTGTCAAAGTGGAGGTGGATTTTCTAAGGCTTGTCACATGATCACATGAAGGCCTTCTGGCTCATGCGATCATGCGACCACTGAATTTTCCAGCCATGTGGTTGGCTCCTGTTGGGCCACATGGCAAGTTTGGCAAGTATGATGGCTGGCGGTCAGTGAAGCTTGGCAGGTGGTGGATTTTGTGGGCCCGAGGTGTCATTTTATGGTGAAGAGTGATAGTTTTCAAAAGCTTGTCACATGATCACATAAAGGCCTTTCGACTCATGTGATCATGCGACCAGGTTCATTTCAAAGGCGACGTGATTGCTTTGGCGGGATTTCTTCTGCAGAGATGTTTGTGAAGTGTAGGTAGCTAAGGAATTGATGTTGCAGGACACACACAATTATGAGGGGATGATGAAAGAGGTGTGGGTGGCCATCAGGGGTCATTTCTTTTCTTTGCGTGGGATTGAATTTTGCACATTCAATTCAAGGTTGGGCACGTAGAAGAAGATATCTAATCAGTTGAGATATTTGCAAAATTTCATTTATGATAAGATTTTGACTAGTTTTAGGGTTGATTATTATAATGCATATTTTTTTAACCCTAGTTGAGTTTGATTCATGCCTACATGAAAAGGTGTATATATTCTTTTTTTGGAGCTTGTAGTGCTCAGAATTCACATTTTGTAAAAGAAAGGCTCTTTCTTGAAAAACTATTTGTAGCATTTTTCCTGCTCTCTAGTTTTTCACATCCTGTAAGTTCTCATTGATAATACAAATATTGCAAAGCATTCTGTGACATTTTCATTGTCCTCATGCCTTCATGTCTAGATTATCTCTTATTGAATCAATTTTTATAAATGATTTCAATGATATCTCAGGTTTCCTGATTCCTCTTGCTTTCTGCAATTTTGTGTGTTTCCTATGTCTGATCTGATTTAGGTGTTTTGTGGGTATACTACAGCCCCTAGCAGCCTTGTCTCATTCCTACACCTAGTTGTAGAAAAGGATGTTTATTTGCAAGTCATAGGTTGAGTCCCCAGTCCACATCCTCCTATGAAATACTTATGCAAGCTTATTCAGTAAGTTGTAATCTCTCGGACCTGATTCTTTCATTGGTTTCATCCCTCTATACTAAGATCCAAACCCAAGTTCGGTGCATCACCTAGTATGTAGATTTGCTTTCCTGTCATTTCCCTTTCATGCATTCCTTCTATCCCTTTCCCTCAAAAGTTTACATTTCATGTTAAGAGCAAATCTGGATGACTATCCAAGAGGAACCAGCCTAGAACCTGGAGGTCTCATCTCAGTTAGAAAAAGGTCCCACAACCTTGAGATGATTCCCTTGTTATACTGAGTTATCAAGACTACGAGAGCTTGAACTAAGGGTGAAAATTCAATGTATAACAATTCAAAGAGAAGATTGACCTTCAAGAAGAAGCTGAAGCAAAGGAGAAGGAATTAGAGTTGGAAGAAGAATCACCAACTCCTGACCCTATTCTTCCTGAAGAGCCATTCTTAAAAGCATTGAGGGCATTGAGTGGCAAGGCTTTAGAATGTGTCCCACTCTTTATTGGACAAATGGATCCAGATTCATTTGTGTATTGGATTGATAGCATAGAGGACCATTTTGAATGTGATAGTATCTCTGAAGCACAAAAGGTAATGGTGGCCAAGTCTAGACTAAGAGGTTCAGCTTACTTGGTGGAAGTTTGTGCAAACCAAGAGAGAGAATGATGGAAAAGGTCCTATTGTGACATGGAAGGGTATGGTATCTAAAGTCAAGCAAACCTACCTTCCTAATGACTATGAAGTCCAAATGCATAGAAGGAGACACAATCTTAGGCAAAAGGATTTGGATGTCCAAGCCTATATCGAGGAGTTTCAAAAATTGTGTTTGAGGTCCAAGGTAGTTGAAGAAGAGAGCATTAAGCTTGCAAGATACTTTAATGGCTACAAATGGTCTATTCAAGAGGAGATGAGTCTAGTGAACTTCAAATCCATTAGGCAGTGCTATCAAATGGTCTTGAAGATAGAGGATAAAAGAAAGAGAAAACAAGAAAGCTCCAAAGGCAAAGGAAAAAGAAAAGATACCAAAGGTCAAAGATGTGGCTATGGTGGAAGAGGTTCTGATTCAAGAGCTCAAGGTGAGGTAAAATTTAGTGAGCAGTAAGAAGGAAGTTCAAGTAGAGGTGGTAGAGGAAGAAATTATAATTCTAACTTTAGAGGAAGAAGTGGTGGTTCTTCACGAGGAAGAGGCAATTATTTTTCCAATATGAAGTGCTACCATTGCAATCAAATGGGGCACCCTACCTATAGATGCCTAGAGAAAGCTGGTTCATCACAAGGAGGTGATAAGAGGACTAACTTAGTTCATGATGAGTCCAATGCAGTAGACAAGCATGCTGAGGTACAATTAAATTCAGAGGAAGGAGAGAACCTTATGATGAGGAGGATTCTAATCAAGGAAATGGTGAAGGAGGAGCCAAGCCAAAGGAGGTCTTTGTTTAGAATCAAATGCAAGATAATGGGGAAAGTATGCAGGGTCATCATTGATTTAGGCTCTATTGATAATATAGTGTCAGAGGAAGTAGCCAACAAGTTGAAGTTGACAAGAATATCCCATACCAATCCTTACAAGGTCACTTGGCTTAACAAAGCACAACATGTGTTAGTGAATGAGAAAGCATGGGTGGAGCTCTCCATTGGAAGGTACAAAGACAAAGTATTGTGTGATGTGTTGCCTATGGATGCATGCCATTTTCTCCTAGGTAGACCATGGCAATTTGACCGCCAAGCCATACATGATGGAGGAAATAATTCCTATTCTTTCAAGAAGGATAATACAACCTTCAAAATTTAGTCATTGTTGGAGGATGCTAAAGTAAAGATAGCAGGTCCAAATGTTCTTATGGGAGGTGAAAAAGAGTTCCTACAAACCATGGAAGAGAGTGAAGGCATAGGGTATGCATTGGTGTTGAAACCAAGAGAAGAAGGTGAAGACAAGGTGACTAAGAAGACTAAATTACCAAAGGAGATTCAAGGTATGTTGCAGACTTACCAAGGCATTGTAAGTGATGGTCAACCTTCAGCCTTACCCCCTCAAAGAGCCATAATTCATAGGATAGACCTTATCCTAGGAGCTACCCTACCCAAAAAATCAGCCTATAAGATGACCCCTCAACAAAATGAGGAAATAGCAAGGCAAATACAAGAGCTCTTAGACCAAGGCCTAATTAGAAAGAGTATTAGTCCATTTTTTGTACCCACCGTACTTGCACCTAAGAAGGGAGGAACTTGGAGGCTATGTACTGACTCAAGGGCTATCAATAGGATAACCATAAGGTATAGGTTCCCTATCCCTAGGATTGAAGACTTAATGGACTATTTAGGTGAAGCAAGGTACTATAGAAAGATAGACTTGAAGAGTGGCTATCACCAAATAAGAATCCATGAAGGAGATGAGTGGAAGACAACCTTTAAGACCAATGAAGGGTTGTATGAATGGCTTTTCATGCCATTTGGATTGTCAAATTCCCCCTCCACATTCATGAGGCTCATGAATGAAGTACTCAAAGAATAAATAGGAAAATTTGTAGTTGTCTATCTAGATGATATACTAATTTTTAGCAAGACAAAGAGTGAGCATTTGAAACATCTTGATATTGTCTTCAAGAAGTTGCATGAGGAGAAGTTGATGATCAACTTGGAGAAGTGTGAGTTCATCAAATTAGAATTAGTGTACCTTGGGTTTGTCTTATCACATGGAAATCTGAAAATGGATAAGAGCAAGGTGGAGGCTATCATGAATTGGCCTAGTCAAGGGTTAGTAGCTGAGGTAAGGAGTTTTCATGGTCTTGCACAATACTATAGGAAGTTTATAAGACAATTTAGTGCAATTTGTTCTCCTATGTTAGATACTATCAAAGGAGGAATGAAAACCAAGTTTGTGTGGAATGAAGATGCTAACAAGAGCTTTGAGTTGTTGAAGGAGAGGATAGCTACCTAGCCTATTTTGGTGCTGCCAAGCTTTGAGAAGCTATTCACCATTGAATGCGATGCTAGCAATGTAGCAATTGGGGCTGTTCTAGGCCAAGACACTTGACCGGTGGCTTTCCATTCTGAAAAACTAAGTGAGGCTAAGAGGAAGTACTCCTCATATGACTTAGAGATGTATGCATTGGTCCAAGCTCTAAGAAAGTAGAGGCACTACTTGCTTCCAAAAGAATTCATTGTGTATTCAAACAATCAAGTACTTAGTTTCCTAAATTCACAAGAGAAGTTGAATCACAAGCACATGAAGTGGGTTGAGTACCTACAAGCTTACACCTTCAATATCAAGCACAAGAAGGGTGTACTAAACAAGGTGGCTGATGCATTTTCAAGAAGATCCCTCACACTATAAGAAATTTAGTTGAAAATTATGGGGATAGATCATTTCAAGGATCTATATGCAGATGATGAGGACTTTGCTAACATTTACAAGGTATGTTCTGAATACAAGAATCATTTTCATAGTAAATATTCTTATTATACTTTGCAAAGTGATCTCTTGTTCAAGGGGAATCAATTGTGTGTTCCTAGAGGCTTTATTAGAGAGAATTTGATTCAAGAAAAGCATAATGGTGCTTTGAGTGGTCACTTTGGAATCACTAAGACTCAAGACCTTGTTTCAAGGTTTTACTTTTGGCCTAGAATGAATGTTGATGTTAGGAGGTATGTGGAGAGTTGTGTAGTATGTCAAAAGGCCAAGGGCACTTCTACAAATGTTGGTCTTTATCAGCCACTACCTATTCCTACTAGGCCATGGGAATGCTTAAGCATGGATTTTGTAGTTGGGTTACCCAAAACAAGACAAGGGATGGATAGTGTGTATGTAGTTGTGGATAGATTCAGCAAGATGGCTCACTTGGTGCCATGCAAGACCACAAATGATGCAAGTCAAATAAAATCTCTATTCTTCAAAGAAATTGTGAGAATCCATGGTTTACCTATCAACATTGTGTCAGACAGGGACACTAAGTTTATGAGTCATTTTTGGAAGACTCTTTGGCAAAGATTGGGCACCAAATTATCTTTTGGATTAGCCTACCATACCCAAACTGATGGTCAAACTAAGGTTGTTAATAGAAGCCTTGGTAATCTTCTAAGATGCCTAACTAAGGAGTATAGACAATAATGGGATCAGTTGATTGGGCAAGCTGAATATGCCTACAATGACACCATAAATAGATCCACAAGGAAGAGTGTTAGAAAGTAAAGTCCACCAAGAGAGGGGGGGTGAATCAATTATCAGATAATTATAACCTTTATCAACTTCAGAAACATTTAACCATGTAAGCAATGTAATTATCAACCATAGAAAGATATTCATACACAATGACACAATAACAGAAGATATGTTGACTAGGGAACCTCTTGATCAAAGAGTAAACCCTGGTGGGAATGATGCCCACAAAAGATGCACTAATATAAATATTCCTTGTGAAAGGATGGACTCTATTAGGAGTCTTATGAAATACATTCATTACATATGAATCCCTGTTAGGAGATTTTGAATCCTTGTTAAAAGATTCTAACCCTGTTAGGAGTTATGGAAGACAGAAGGACCCACTACCCAAATAGCTTCAGGGTAAGATCACTTAACTCACTATCCAAATAATATTAATATTATTCATTAGAATAATATGAAATATGTTACCTCCTTACTATGCCAAATCACACTCACTGCTACACCAAATCTCAATTCCAGATCTTTGTACTTTGCATGTCTTCCTTCACAATTTTGCTTTCACAACTTCATTAGATCTTTTCTTCACTTCATGCTTACATTCACATTCAACCATACCATGCTCACACTTATTTAACATTTCTACTACTACAACAATAAGGAAAAAAATTCCTTCCTTTATACCATACTCAAATAATTACAAATGAGTCAGCACACAAATACAAAATAAAAATTTCCACACGCTACATCAAAATTACACAAAACTGTCAGCTTTCAGATGTAATAACTCTTCACTCATGTGACCTTGAAGTTTGTGCTATGAACCACATCACTATCAATGTGTCTCAACCTTCCCTTTAACTATGCAAAACTAGATCTCATCCCGATTAGGAGATATCATCCGATTTCCACAAACCGCTACTCAGGAACACTGCCTGAATACTGCTTCCACCAAAATGCTCATAACTTTTATGAATAAATAAATTTTTTTCTACGCTCTTAACCATAGAAAAATAACATATCAAATAATATAACCTCAACATTACATAGTTGTATCTACAATATCCCACGTGCGCTAATCAAAACACTATTTGCTTCTCTGCTAGTCTCCAAAAGATCACTGTGTTGACATCAATGGCAATCATAGTCATGAATGCAACAACAACTAGTATAGAATGACTGCCAACATCCAGCATTCATTCCTAATAGTCTCCCCTATTGTCATTGATGGCAACATAGATGAAAACCATCCAATATTCCAAAAATCCAATACTGCTGCTCTAACAAACATTTCAAATCTTGCTTCGTTATCCTATTCAGTTCTCTCCAATAGATGGTACAAGTGGTTTTTTATGTACACTTCTCCCCCATTGACATCAATGACAAAAATTTCATCATTATGTCAACAACAACTCAATGTCAATAGACACTGTTCAGAAAAATACATTCACAAGAGTCCTCATGACTCGGCTCACATAATCCCCCATAGAGGAAGTACCAACATCCAATCTAGAAGAAAGATAGGGCTCATATACCACTGGATGGATGCAACCAACTACATCATTACTCAAAAATAGGCTGGGGCATAACCCCAAGCATACCTATTAGATACTCAAATGTATCCTTAGGAAAAGGCTTTGTAAATATGTCTACTATCTGTTCCTTTGTGCTTATGTACTCCATTCTGACTTCTTTTTCAGCAACTTTCTCTCTTACAACCTGATATTTGATCTCTATATGCTTTGTCTTAGAATGTAGTACAGGATTCTTAGACATACTGACTATACTGGTGTTGTCACAATGTATAACAATAGGTTCAACAAATTTAATTCCAATATCCTTCAACATCTGCTTCATCCAAATTATCTGGTTACAATTGTTTGTTTCTGCTACATACTCTACTTCTGTTGTGCTCTGTGGAATACAATTCTACTTCTTGCTTAGCCAAGAAACTAATCTTCCTCCAAGAAAAAAGGCTCCACCACTGGTGTTTTTCTTGTCATCAACACTACCTCCTCAATCAGCATCTATATATGCACATAGGGTAAAATCATCAAATTTTTCATACCACAATCCATAGTCCATTGTACCTCTTAAATATCTCAGTATCCTCTTTACTACTGCATAATGTGACTCTCTAGGTTTAGCTTGAAATCTTGCTACCATTCCAACTGAATGTTGTATATCTAGTCTAGTATGTGTTAAGTACTGAAATCCTCCAATCATGGATCTGTATTTCATCTTTGCTAGATAGTTTATGTCTTGTAACCATAGGTGTTCCAACTGGTTTACAGTTCTCCATTCCAAATCTTTTCAACAAATTATTCAAGTAATTTTTCTGACATATAAAGATACCATCACTGTTTTGTGTTATCTATAATCCTAAAATGTATTTCATCTCACCAATCATACTCATTTCAAATTCAATCTTCATTTCATTAGCAAATTTGTCACTAGCTTCATCTTCTTCTCCAAAGATAATGTCATCAACAAAAATAACTATAATCAACAAACCATTTTCAATTTTTTTTGTATATAGATTGCTATCAGTTGTTCCTTTAGTAAATCCCAATTTCAACAAATACTTATCTAGTCTAGCATACCAAGTTCTAGGTGCTTGCTTTAGTCCATATAATGCCTTTTTTAGTTTACACACCATGTCTCCTTCTTGAGTCAAAGGAAAACCTTCAGGCTGCTCAATGTAGACTTCTTCTTCCAATTCTCCATTCAGAAATGCTGATTTCACATCCATCTGATACACTTTGAATTTTTTAAAAGATGCATAGGCCAAGAACATTCTTACTACTTCAATTCTTGCCACAGGTGCAAAATTTTCTTCATAGTCAATTCCTTCTTGTTGCGAGTATCCTTTACAAACTAATCTTTCTTTGTTTCTTACTAATTCTCCTTGTTCAGTCATCTTGTTTTTGAATACCCATTTAGTTGCAATCAGATTCTTATCTTTAGGTCTAGGGACCAATTCCCATGTCTTGTTCTTTTCAATTTGATCTAGTTCTTCTTTCATAGCATTAATCCAATGTTCATCTTCATAAGCTTCACTAGTAGATTTAGGTTCAATTTGAGAAATCAAACATAAATGTGCCTTATTCTGAGTCAGAACTCCTCTGTCCAGACTTCCAATAACTTGTTCAATAGGATGATGTCTTGATATATACCTGTTTGGTGTCATAGTTACAGATCTTGCTTCAACTGTAGATTCTTCTCTAGATTCTTCTCTGGTTTCTTCTACAGGACTCTCATTCAATAATTCACTGTCAGTCTCATAGAATAATTTAGTAGTTTCAATGTTAGGCTGAGGATGAGCTTCTTCATTAGATTCATAGTCAAGCATTCTTTCCTAAATTTTAAACTTCTCATCAACTTTAGCATTTGTGCTTTCAACAATAGTTTTAGTTTTCTTATTGTAACATCTATATGTTTTTCTCTTCAAAGAATATCCAAGAAAAATACCTTCATCACTTCTAGGATCAAAATTTCCAATATCATCATCTCTCTTTATATAACATTTGCTTCCAAAAATTCTAAAATACTTAACTAAGGGTGCATGTCCAAACCATAATTCATAAGGTGTCTTGTTTGTGTCTTCTCTAATTTGTACTCTATTCATTGTATATACTCTTGTATTCATTGCTTCTCTCCAAAATGTCTTCGCCAAATCATTCTCAAATAACATAGCTCTTGCTGCTTCAGTTACTGACTTGTTTCTTCTTTTTGCAATACCATTTTGTTTAGGTATTCTAGGGCTTGAAAACTATCTCTTAATACAATTCTCTTGACAAAAAGTGTTAAACTCTCTACAAGTAAATTCTCCACCTCTATCAGATCTCAAACATTTAATCTTCATCCCAGATTCATTCTCAACTTTATTTTTAATGATCTTAAACTTATCAAATGCTTTAGATTTTTCTTTCAGAAATGCAATCCACATCATTCTTGTAAAATCATCAACAAGAATCATAAAATACCTTTCTCCATATAATCCTCTAGTCCTGGTAGGACCGCTTAAGTCTGTATGAACAATCTCCAACTTCTCTGCCGATGTGAACTTCTTACTAGGAAATGAACTTCTCTTTTTCTTAGCCATCACACATTCTTTGCAAATCATGTTAGTAGGCTTCATAATTTTAGGAAAATCCCTTACTGCAAGTGTAGTACTTACTTTCACAATGTTATCAAAGTTTATATGACAAAACCTTCTATGCCACAACCAACTAAAATCAATTTTAGTAATCAAGCATGTCATCTCAATAGAATTCAACTAAAATACATTACCTCTGGTTCTAGATCCAGTTCCAATTAGATTTCCATATTTATCCTGTATCACACAAGTTTTCTCAGTAAACCAAACTTGATATCCCTTATCCACTAATTGTCCAACACTCAAAAGATTATGTTTCAATTCATCAACAAAGTAGACATCATCAGTATTAGTCTTTCCATCAAGAGTAATAGATCCTATACCTTTAATCAAACAAGGTGCATTGTTACCAACTCTAACAATTCCTCCATCATAGTTGTTAAACTTTATGAACTTCTTCATCTCACCAGTCATATGATGTGAACAACACTATCTATAACCCAATCAACTTTCTTTTTAACTTGGTAAACTAATGCTTTTTCCTCAACATCTGATTCAGAATTCTCTTCTTTAATTTCTACAAATCCTATTTCATCATTAATCTTAGTATCACTTTTACTCAAAGTTCTCTCTATACTAGCTTCAAGATCTTCATCATTAGCATAATAACATTCCTGACATCTTCTAGGCTTAAAATTATTTCTATAATTCTTAACTCTCTTAGGACATTTAGATGCAAAATGACCATATTCTTGACAAGTACAACATTCAAAAAATTTCTTACCATCTGGTTCTCTTTTCACAAGCAAGGCAATACCTTATTCAATCTTCTTATCTTCTTCATTTCTAGATCTACTACTACTAGCATAATCTCCACTCACACTGGTACTTCTTGACAAAGTAGGAAGAATATTAAGAGCACTAAATGTTGTCTCCATTCTAGGTATGTCTCCTAATACCCTCAGGTTCATTTCTGTTGCTTCCAATCTTCCAAGAAGAGTCTCTCTTGTAAAGTTTGTAGTATAAGGTATAACTTGTTCAATCATCTGCATTGTCTGTTTAAATACAGGAGTCAATGTCCTCAGAATTTTCCATATCACTTCATTCTCTATCTTTGTTCCTCCATAAGATTTTATTCCTACAACAATTTATGACATTCTACCAATATAGCTTCTAACAGATTCATCTTCCATCATTCTTATATCTTCAAATGCACATATCCAATTATGTAATCTAGCTCTCTGTGCATGTTCATCACCTTTAAAAGTAGAGTGTAAAGCTTTCCAAATTTCATGGGCTTTTGTTAAACATTTTACCTGACTGTATTCATTCTCTGGAAGTGCTCTCAAAAGTGCTTCTCTTGCAAGTATGTTACACATGAATAGATCTAGCTCACCTTTAGATCCCGTCTCAAGATTATCTTCTCCAATGATAGTCTTCTCATTCTTTGTAATCAACCAATAACTTGGTCCTAAACATAGAAGATGTGTCTTCATCTTCTCTTTCCAGCTGTCAAAATTTACTCCATCAAACTTAGGGCTTTCTTTCCTAAAATTCACCATGGATCTCCTTAAGCTGTTAAACTTTTCTTTCAAGGACCTGCCGCTCTGATACCAATTGTTAGAAAGTAAAGTCCACCAAGATAATTGAGAGGGGGGGGGGTGAATCATTTATCAGATAATTATAACCTTTATCAACTTCAACAGCATTTAACCATGTAAGCAATGTAATTATCAACCATAGAAAGATATTCATACACAATGACACAATAACACAAGATATGTTGACTAGGGAACCTCTTGATCAAAGAGTAAACCCCGGTGGGAATGATGCCCACAAAAGATGCACTAATATAAATATTCCTTGTGAAAGGATGGACTCTATTAGGAGTCTTATGAAATACATTCAGTACATATGAATCCCTGTTAGGAGATTTTGAATCCCTGTTAAAAGATTCTAACCCTATTAGGAGTTATGGAAGACATAAGGACCCACTGCCCAAACAACTTAAGGGTAAGATCACTGAACTCACTGTCCAAATAATCTTAATATTATTTAGCAGAATAATATGAAATATGTTACCTCCTTACTATGCCAAACTGCACTCACTGCTACACCAGATCTCAATTCTAGATCTCTGTACTTCGCATGTCTTCCTTCACAATTCTTCTTTCACAACTTCATTAGCTCTTTTCTTCACTTCATGCTTACATTTGCATTCAACCATACCATGCTCCCACTTCTTTCACATTGCTACTACTACAAAAATAAGGAAAAAAATTCCTTCCTTTATACCACACTCAAATAATTACAAATGAGTCTGTACACAAATACAAAATAAAAATTTCTACATGCTACATCAGAATTACACAAAACTGTCAACTTCCAGATGTAATAACTCTTCACTCATGTGACCTCAAAGTTTGTGCTATGAACCACATCACTATCAATGTGTCTCAACCTTCCCTTTAACTACACAAAACCAGATCTCATCCCGATTAGGAGATATCATCTGATTTCCACAAACCGCTACTCAGGAACACTGCCTAAATACTACTTCCACCAAAATGCTCATAACTTTTATGAATAAATGAATTTCTATCTTTTCTCTTAACCATAGAAAAATAACATATCAAATAATATAACCTCAACATTGCATAGCTGTATCTACAATATCCCATGTGCACTAATCAAAACACCATCTGGTTCTCTGCTACTCTCCAAAAGATCACTGTGTTGACATCAATGACAATCATAGTCATGAATGCAACAACAACTACTACAGAATGACTACCAACATCCAGCATTCATTTCTAACAAAGAGTCCATTTGAAATAGTATATGGCCTACATCCTAGAGGTGTCTATGAATTGAGAGATTTGAAGGATGGAGTGAAAGGAAGTGTATACGCTGATGACTTTGTATATGCTATGCAAGAGATTCATGAAACAGTGAGGAAGACATTGACAGAGAACACCATAAAACATAAGGCCAAAGTGGATGAAAGTAGAAGGACATTTGAGTTTAATGTTGGTGACTTGGTTATGGTTCATCTCAACAAGTGAAGACTAAAAAAAGGAGTCCCCCACAAGTTTTAAATGAGAAGGATAGGACCCTGTCCTATATTGGCTAAGTATGGTGACAATGCCTTCAAGGTTGAACTGTCGGAAGACAGTGAACTGTCACCCATTTTTAATATTGTTGACTTAGTCCATTATAGAGGGCCATGGAAAGACATGGATTAGACCCTTCATGAAGTGATCAGAGATGTGGAGGATCTCCAATTACCTACTACTACAGTCATAAGCACAAACAACATACTAGATACAAGAGTCTATAAAAAGATAAGGACTAAAGAGTACAAGGAGAATCTCATTAAAAGGCATGGATAGAATGATGCTGATGTTGTTTGGATAAAAGAATCAGATTTCAAAAAGATGGGAGTTGATCCTACCATCATCAATCCAAGGGTGGATTGATCTTATTTTGGGGTGGATGGTGCAGGAGCACCTAGGCTAGCCTCTATTGTTTATAAGTTTTTGGCTTGTACTTGACTCTAGCCAAGTCAAGAGGATAGATTTTATTTTTTGAAGACCTTAGAAGGTCATTTTCAATGTTGGCTAGGTGAGTTAGTCATTAGGAATAAGGTCACAATAATAGTCTTTGTTAGTTGTTTATTTAATTTCTTAAGTTAGAAGATTAGCTTAGGTGAGAGTCTTTAATGTGTTCTAAACACATAATTGTTAATGTAAAGATACCATAAGGTCATAAATGGCCTTGGATCCTCAAAAAATAGGAGTTTATGAGTCCTAGAATATAGGATTGAGGCACATGACAAAGTTTCCAAGTGTTGAGAAGAAGTTGTCGTCAATTTTGCAATTATTGCAAAAGAGTGCATGCCATTCGGGTATCTTTGGATTCCCTAAGTTATAGGATGGTTATGCTGTGGAGAAAAGGCCCTAAAATTAAGGAAATGGAATCTAATGATACATAAGACTTGAACACCAAGTTTCATTATGTATTGTGATAGTTTTAGAGAAAGTTAATAGAGCTCTGCAAGCATTTTACTATGAATTTTCTATTGTTTTGTGTTGATAGTCATACTTAATGGACTGAACGACTAAATATAATGTTTGATTATTTTTCTATAGGTTGTTTATGAACTTTTTCATTTGAATATCAGGTGATTTTGAGTTCATCTAAGTACTTGTTTTGGTCATTTTAGTTCAGGGAGTCTATTTTCAGCTTGTTTTGAGTAGTTTAAAGAGTCATGGATCCTACATGAAATCTAACCATGCATAATCATTCATGATAGATGGAAATGGTAGATGAGTCATTTTTTTACATAATTTTAGGAGTTAGGAGTCATGAAAGAATGAAGATCTATTTTATATGCTAGGCCCTAGGCGAGTTTGTGCAGCCCGATTAGAGGTCTAGAGGTGAAAAGAGTGAAGAAACATTGCATGGTTGTATGGTTTTGTACTGCTCCAGGAATTTTTCATGAAGGTAAACATCATATCTAACCATTTTTTGAAGATAGAAGCCATACCAATTGTTTAGGATTTGGTTTGAACAAGTTTTCTATCAAAACCATAGTTCAGTCCTAGAAATTAGGCCTATTAGGTCTCTTGTCCTTGTTTGTAGGAAGCCCTTGTATAGTCACTTTCAGACCCAGAACCTTTATGAAAGTTTTAAAATTTCAAAAATGGTATCCGAAACAAGTTTTATTTTTCTGATTTTTTTTGGGAAAAAATTTCCAAAAAGGGGAAAAATAGACTGGTGAAGGCTACTAGAGTAGGCCTATTTTTAAGGTCAATTCATGATGATTCATGGAATCTAGTTAGAAGATGAATGAAGAACATTTCAAAATGGATTAAAAGGGAAAGAATAAGGATATTTTTATGAAGGAGAAGACCCCTGCAATGTTGGAACATGTTTATGGAGATTTGACACTTAGAGCCTTCTAAGTGAGTGTGGAGAAGTGAATCAAAACTAGGGTGTTAATCATTCAAGGTGAAGTTTTCAGAGATTGACTCTTATAGCAGAGTTTGAATAGGTCTTGGTTAATATTCTAAGCCTATTGGAAGATCCTATAGAGGAATAGGATACTAGGAGGCAAGTGAAGTCTCTTGGAGGGTGTGAAAACAAGCCTTGGAACTTATCATACACCACCCATTTTGAGTTAATGCCTTAATACAATTACATAATGACATTTGGGATATATTTATGTTAAGGTTGACTTGTTCCATGATTTCTATCAACCTTAATTTACTTTCACTATTAAAAATTCTTATGAGTTTATCCTTGTCAATAACTTAACCAAAAAAAATCTCAAACATTATTTCATTTATTGACCCAAATTTCTAATTTTTAAAATCCTTTATTGTCATTTTCCATTCCACTTGGAAAGAAAGAAATTATGAAACATTCTTTTACACTCCAAGGTAATGGGTAGTTTGTATGTGAGTCTTATAGTAATATGGGTAATATGGGAGTACCTTGTAATTCTTGCAGCAACATCTACCTATTCTACAAATGAGGCATATATACCTCACCCTCAGTGAGATTTGAACTTCTAATCTCTATTTTAAGAGATTTAGTTCTGTATAAGTTCTCCACCACTAGGTCAATTCAAACCTAGCTCTCGCTGTTCTTCAAAGAAAACAACAGAAATGTAAAAACTCAAATCTGTATAACACAATGTGTTTTCACTATTTTAAATGCATTTTCACAATATTACAAAAGAAGATTATGAAGATTAAACTAGTGAAAATTATATGAAAATTCATTATGATATACAAATTTTAATTTTCAGACAAACATGTACAAACATGGCATTATATATTAAGAATAACCATCTCCCTCAAATCATACCTCCCTTAGATTTACATGCATTGAGGGAAGGCACCCATTTTTTAATGGAACAGATTGTAAGGTGGAAAAATGTGAGGATAGGGCCTAGTATAAGAGGAGACCCTAAACCAATATTTACCACCAAACATATAGATTTAATTGATATGGAATATAAATCTAGAAATGCCTGTAAAGAATACTAAAATTAGATAAAATGAAATACATATCTCATAACATAGCTGATCTGAAAATACCTATTTTCTGGTGTTTCTACTGAGTTTCAAGAAATTTTGCAATCGGATCTAGAATAGAAACAAAGAGACAAAGAAAACCTAGAAATATTTTCCTTTTCTAACCCCTTTATGTTGACCTTGACCTGCACTGCTCTGATGGAAATTCTGTTTACGGATCTCATATGTTTGCCAAAAATGGTATTCAGATCTTCTCTACAACTCCCCAAATAGTGACTATAGATATCTAAAAATGGTGTTTTGGGGTGTCTATATAAGGTTTTACCTTAGTCAAACCCTCATTTTGGTGATCTCCACCTCCATGAATAGCTAGATGTAATAGAATATGTGTGTGTGTTGCTTGTAGGAAGAGCTTTGAATGTGCAGTGCCAAGATCTAATCCTCTAGATTGAAACCCTAGCATGAATTGAAATGAGAGAGAAATTCATAGATTTAAATATGATAAAGAAAGCATACCAAGCCCCCAAGGCTAAATTACTCCTACCAAACTCAAAATCCATAATTGCTACCCCATGATTGTATCTTTTGAAGGCTTGAATGTTGAAAATGGTGGATCAAGGAAGAAGGAATCTTTCTTGCTCCAAATGGATGTCCACATTAGCTTATCACAAATGATTTCTTGCATCAATATTTTTTTCTCCTATAGAATCCTCTTGCAATCTTGCATCATCATCTCCATTTAGCTTCTTTCTTGTTACTTCAAGTCTCTTGATACTTGATGGAAATGAAGGCAAAAGAGAGTGCTTATATAGAGATTTCAAGGCAAGGCTCCTTAGGCAATGTAAGGTCCCCTAATTCAAATTTAACCTTGAATTATGGTCCAATAATAATATCCAACTAAGGAGGGAAAATTAATAAATGAATTTTAAATAAAAATCCTTCTGCATTCAGATCGAGAGGCCTGTTATTAATTTTGGGACCCGCATGATCAAAATTTGAAAAGGGGGACCAAAACCTGACAAGGGTCAAGATCAACCTTGACCCTGACCTAGGTTAGGGTCGACCTTGACCCTCACCCAAAGTTTTAGGCCCAGTCAACATTGAAAATAGGGAAGTTGTGGGGTTGGCTAGAATCTTGGAATGAAGGGAAAATAGGGCAGAGTGCCGAAAAGGGACACAAAGACCTAGAAAGATGTGATGAAGGCTAGGAGGACCAATACCTAGATTCTACCTAGAAAATAGAGCCATAATAAAGGAAATCAAGGAGGATCCTCGGGATCGTAACCCTAATTTCTTTTAGAAATGAAGAATTAAGTGCAAATGCATCCTAAATGCAAGTCTATCCTGAAAATGCACTAAAAGAGGGTGGTAAACATACCAAAATGGAAGTTCTTCCATTTTAAGATGATACATTTAGCCCTCAATTTAGCTCAGATATGACACTACTTGAATATGCAAGCTAAAGTAAGAAAACATCATAGTAAATGAAAAGGATATAACCAAGTCCTCAATGTAGAGATCCTGCAAAAAAACTATTAGTACCTGCAGCACACAGGGTTAATGAAAATCCATAAATTACCTAAGACTTACTAGAATGAATTTGAGAAGTGTATAGAGCCCCTTATGTCCCCCCTATTTTGGCTTTCTACTTTTGAATGGTGAAACAGGGTGATAATGATAGTCTTATACACTGGATATGTAGTTTTTTGAAAAATCCCTTTCCTAAACTAGTTATAAGGATTCCCATCCTTCCTAAACTTGTTTAATGGATTCAGTATCTAAATCATGATTCCAATGTTTCTAACGGCACTAAAAATGAAGTTACCTAACATAAGTTATGATGAAAAGAGTGAATGTCTATCTAAAAGCACATGAAGGGAAATTTGAATTTAACTTAAATAAATCCTAACAAACCCTAAAAAAACCCTAATTTTTTATTTGTAAATAATGGAAGATAGCACATACCTACTCATTCTTATGATTTGAAGAGTTTAGGAGAGAAAGAATAATGTTGAGCAAAGAGGAACTTCAAGCGACCTGTATGGAGATCCTGAGATAGTGTCCGACTATTGAAGAGATGCTTCCCGAGGTGAGTTTGTTGTTGTTGATTTATGTACATCTCAAATTATTTCTTTTATAAGTAAGGTTGACCCTAACCCTGAAAGGTTGACCCTAACCTAGTTATGTTGACCTTGACCCTTAAAGGTTGACATGAACTAGAAGGTCTACAATTGTTCTGTGATGAGGTCAACCTTGACCCAAAAAGGTCAACCCTAAACTAGGAAAGTCAACCTTGACCCAAGAAGGTCAACCTTGACCTAAATGAGGTTGGCCTTTACCTAGTCAAGTTGGATTTACATTTTTATGATTGTAGATTGCTGATATGATTCTTGTTTGTGCTTACAAGACCCGGTTTATCTCTAAGAGCACCCCTTTGGAGGGCCACTACTAGTTATCAGAGAGAGTTTCTCCAAGTTGAGTGGGGATGAGATACAATTGCTGAGAGATGTAGGACTATACTGGGTAAAATTCCTACCATAGATGAGACTCCATTGAGCCATTTTATCATCTCTTATAGAGAGGTGGGATGAGGACACATGTTCCTTTCATCTTCCCTGAGGTGAGATCATGGTGACATTAGAGCATGTCTATAAAATCTTGCAGCTTCCAGTTTGAGGTGAGCCTGTCAAAATGAGAGCATAGTGAGGTCTTGAGGATATCCACATAGATGTAGAGTATTTCTTAGGATGGGTTCCATAGATGTAAACTCGAGAAGATCATATTACTTTATCAGCCATAATGGCAGGCCCAACACCCTTGGTACAAAGGGTGATGTTTTGTATACTTTCCTTAGTTGTAGTACCCAAAAAAAAGGATACAATATTTTAAGCACATTTCACCCATCTCATACACAAGATGGAGAGTGATATGACCATCTTTGCATGGGGCCGCAACATGCTATCCCACTTATACCAAGAGCTATGTGAGTTGGTCAGATATTAGTGAGAGACTCTCATAGTATGCACACTTTTGTAGATTTGGTTGTTTGAGCACTTCACATGTACATGACCACAGGGTGTTCCTATGATGGTAGATGTCAGCACACCGAGAGCCTTTTCTTAGGCAACATCCTCTATTGGAGGGTATGTCTAGATCATGTTCGAGGCACATATGTGAAATGGAAACCATACTATCATATGATAGAGTGGCTAGATACACGACACCAGAGGAGGCACTCATAGCAACATAAGCTTCTAGAGGGTCATCAAAGTCATGCAGTGATGCCATACTACTATGACTATGTGAGGAGATAGTTTGGTCTTATACATGGGGTCACTAGAGTAGTACCTCGGTAAGCACATCAGACGAGCTATTATCAGAGACTTGGTGCTATACACTAGCCATCAGTAGAAGACATTGTAGATAGTGATATAGATGAGATAGAGGATATAGAGGTAGCTCTAGATGTTTCCTATTCAGGTATCAGTAGAGACTACATTAGAAACTAGAGTCTAAAGGGAACCCACCCCATCTTCCCTGATGACTATCCCACAGGTGATCAAGGCCTTTCAGAGAGGACACACCATGATAGTGGCATAACAAAGGAGGATGAGGATCATAGAGATGAGGAGAACCCCATCTCTGAGGGAGACCCCATGGAGGAGGAGAGCAAAGGACATGCCGCTAGCTAGTAGTACCGGTGTGGATGTGAATTTTTTCACACATCACCACTAAGATCATGACAAACTCCACATGCCCATATAGAGAAACCACCTCCAAGACCTAGACACAATGAGCATGGAGAGAGTAGTCACTCCATGCCACCACCATCTAGATCCTTTAGTGAAGCCCAGGAGGGAGATCTAGGTATAAAACATGAATTGATTTGAACTTTGAACTTAATTTATGAAGAAAAAGTACTAAAAGATAAACATATTTCCATTCTACATTTAGTGTGGAAAAGTGGAGGAGTTTTGTATCCAAGCTTCTGAAGGATACATGTTTGTCCTACTGACTACCACCCAGCAAGTGAGAGTTTTCCATTAGTCACAGAGATCTTGATAGCCATGCTGATATCTTTGCATGTGTCCAATGAGATTTGAGGTTGTGTAGACAGAGAGAGAGAAGAGAGGCTGATGGCTGACCTATGGAGAGCATAGGAGTGCATGTATGACTTGAGCATATCAAGGAGCCACTCAAAAACTATAGGGCATAGATCTACATCTTCTCATCATATATCAGAGAGATCTAGGATTCATCAACCATCAGAGCATAGATATAGATAGAGTGATAGATAGGGTTGTATGCCACATATGTATCAAAACTCAAAAGAATCTATAAATGAAAAACTCTCTTTACTAGTTAGTTCTATGTTTGATTACTATATTTTCACCAATAACATAAAACTTAACAGAAAGAAAGAATGTGTATAAATGTATTCAAATTTAATTTTCTAAAACCACATAGCCTATAAAACAAACATAATTATTTTATAAAGAATACATAAATACATAGGGAAAGAAAGATAAATTAGGGATAATAATGTTTGAGATGCATAATATTGATAGGTTCCTTAAAAGAAACACCATCCATATCAGCAATTTTGTAAGCCCCTAAACCAAAGTCCTAAATTACAACAAAAGGTCCAAGACAATTAGGACTAAACTTTCCTTTTTCACCAAGTAAAGCATTCACATTTCTTTGTTTTTCATATAATACTAAATCACCCATTGAAAATGCTTACCTTATGATTATACTACTTCTGAAGTTATTTATGATAAGCCTTTATATGTTCCAAAGCATTTATTCGTTGTCCATCCAACATTTCTAATTCTTATAATCGATGTTCTTGAAATGTATCTTTGTCAATTATCCCATGAAATGAGAGACATAAAGAAGATATTTTGAATTGCAAAGGCATAATAGCATCAGTACCATAGACAATATTATAAGGAGAAGTACCTGTGGTAGTACGAACACTAGTCCTATAACCCCATAAAGCATAGGTAAGTTGGGTATGCCAATCTTTTGCATGTTTGTTAACTATTTTTCTCAAAATTTGTTCAATGACTTTATTTGATGCTTTGATTTTACTGTTAGATTGAGGATAATAAGGAGTAAAATATTGGTGTTGAAATCAATATTTCTCCAAGAATTTTGTGACTTCTTTATTTTTAAAAGAGGTACCATTATCTGAAACTATCATTGAAGGAATAGCAGATCGTGTTAAAATATTATTAAGGATAAAATCACAAATAACATTTTCAATAGTTGAATGGAGAGGGACAACTTCCACCCACTTTGTGAAGTAATCTATAGCTATCAAGATGTATGTATGTCCTTGAGAAGAATTTGGTGAGATTTTTCCAATAAGATAAAAACCCCAAATACTAAAAGGCCATGGAGAAAATTGATTACGAAGCTCACGAGCATCCTGAGCATGAATCAAATTACTATGCTACTGGCATTGAGGACATTTCTTAACAAACATGAAAGAATCTTGTTCCATCATTTGCCAATAATATCCCATTCTAAGAAGTTTATTGACAAAATATTTTCCACCAAAATGTCCCCCACAAGAACCAGAATGAGCTTCTGTCAAAGCTACAAGAATTTCAAGTCTACCAAGACATCTTAATAGAAAACCATCATAAGAGCATTTGTAAAGAATATCTCCTAAAATGATGTAATGTGTTGCAAGCTTCCTAATATGATTACACATGTTCCTTGTTGTCGATTCAAGAAAAGTACCATCTTTCAAAAAATGAAAGATATGATAATACCATTGATCCAAATGCAAATTGAAACAATCAGAGGTAACCTTATTAGAAATTGCAGCATTTTTAAGAGTATGTATAGTAAATTGAAAATTTTCAGCATTATTCTCAAGACAAACCAAAGAAGCTATGCTTGCCATGGCATCTGCATGTCGATTGTCTTTCCTAGCTAAAGTTTGAGTTGTATACAAAAAGAATTGTGAAAGAATATCAAGAGACAAATCTCTATATTTTGTCATTTTATCATTCTTAGTTTGATAACCTCCTTTAATCTATTCCACAATAAATTGCAAATCTCCATAAGTTTCCAAGTTTTTAATGTTAAGGGTGTTATCTCTATTTAGCATTAATGATTGTCATTAGTATCAAAGGAAGTCAAAGACATCAGTCGGTTACTTATATGAACCCAGTCGGTAACTATAAGCATTACAAGCCAGTCAGTTAAGTCTTCATACTGAGCACCAGACACTTTTATCGAGCATAAGACACCGATACCAAGCAGTAGTAAACACTAAGCATCAGTGTAATTACCAAGTGGTATTTATAGTGTTTACCAAGGATCATAGGAAACAACATAGGAATCAGAAATGGCACATCTATCTATGCAAATAGTTACAACAAAATTAGAAAATGTTTTACCAAGATCGAGGATAATTCATTCTTAAGATATTTATTGAATGCGATGAAGATCTTATGTAATTGATTTGATCTAGGTTATTTTTGTACATCATAGATCTTAGGGTTTTTCTCTAAGTTGTTGAAACCTAATTTTGTATAAGCGACATAAAGCAGTATGCTATATATTTGTATTTTACATCATGTTTGAGGTGAACTAATCTATGAGTGAAGAATCACTTGAAGAATTTGCCAACCTTCGATATTATTAGTTGACAGAGTAGAATAGTATTCAGAGGAAATCATATTGAGTAGAATTAGAGTAGGCTAACCTAGTAGTTCAGAGAAGAGATTTTCATAGTATAAGGTGATATATATTCAGTACTTTATATATCTATATCAGACAAGTTGAGTTGTCATTAGCAGATAGTTACCTATTGCTTTCTAATCATTTTAATATATTTTTTTGGTAAAATATCCTAACAGAGTAGACTTGACAGTCTTTTTATAAATCTCTTAACCAAGTGCACACTCAAGTAGTGTTGCTAAAATCCTATCACTATGTAGATCTAGTTGATCTAATATATTACTCCTAATAGGGTAAGATCACCAGAAGTGATCAAAAGTTGTATCCCTAACAGGAAAACCTTTTCTATCTGTAGTAGTGAAGAATTTGTGGGTGTCATCCCCACAGAGCAATATGGTGACAAAACACATGAAGGTTTTATGTTTAATGAATTTAACAACATAAAGAAAAACTTCAATGAAGATGTTGTTGAATTTAATGTCAGGTTTCAAAAGGCTATGCATAAGCTGTTGCAGGTTGTCAAACTTGATGACAGAGTGTGTCTTGTCACATATTTAAATGTTTTTGAATCTAAGATGGGATACATTTTGAGGGATAAGAATCCAAGAAGTCTTGTTGAAGCTTATAAGTTAGCTGTGAACATAGAAAGTAATAGAAGGATTTCAGGGAAATTGGGAAGAAGGGAAGATGACAAATCACCTTTGTTGAATAGAAGGGACCCAGGAAAACCTCAAGGTATAAAACCTAAAGATGATGATAAACTAAAGAATATTTTGAAGGAAATTAAGGACTTGAAGCCTGGTGAAAACAAAAATAAATTTATAGGAGGGGATAAACCTCCCTTCAATAATTTCAACAAAGTACCAAGAATGCAGAATTACCCCTACAACACTCAATGGAAAGATGGGAAGCCCATTCTACCTGAAAGAAGGGATAGGCCAAATGATAGAACCCTTGACCCATTGCAAATAAATTTAATGAATGTAGTGGAGTAGGTTCCATGGTGTATAGCTTGTCAATCCCCACATGATCTTGATTATTGTGTCATATCCCAAAATGTTTTTGCACATGAAGAGCAAGAATGTAATGAGGACCAGCCTTATGATGACCAGGGGTGTGGAATGATTTATTCCCATGTTTGGGATGAGGTTGATTCTACTAAAGAAGATGAAAGTCAAGATTCTCTTAATTCTCAGACCAAAACTGAGTCATACCATCATCAAGTTTTCTTAGATGAGGATAGTGAACCTGACAATATCCAATGCAATGTTGTGAGGAGTAATGAAACAGTTACTTTAAGAAGGCCTTTTGATGAGGAAATTTATTTAATAACAATAGATTTGGTTACTCAAGAAAAAAAAAACTACAACTTGAGAAATAGAGTGATTGGTAGTCCAAATCAGAAGCCAACTGGTATTTTCATCAAGAAGATAGATAAGGATGTAAAAGTGTCACAGGATAAATCTAAAGGTCTTGATACTATTGACAAAGTTAAAGTAAAGAAAAATTTGAAGCCAAACATTGTTTATAAGGTCAAACCCAAACCTACAATTGAGGAAATGCCAGTTGTGAGAAAAGAAACTAAAATTCAAAATAAAAAAACTACAGAGATACCTATTCAGGAGATTAAAGAGGTTGCAGATTTAAGACTTGATGTATCTGATTCAAAATATGTCCCAGTTGATATGAGCAAGTTACTATCTTAGATTACTGTCAAAGTTCCATTATTAGAAAAGATGAGAATAGAAGAACATAAAGAAAAAGCTCTAAATTGGGTTAATAGCATGGTCCCCATGGATTCCCAAAAAATTGAGGGAGTTGAAGAACAAATAACATCCTTGAATAATGAAAATGGAAACTGTACTGAGGAGATTATTTCTAAAATTCCTCAAATCTATTTGGATACAAATGTTGTAAGTACCACAACAGGAATGGTTGACCCTTTCTTTTTGACTCTACAGATAAATGGAAAGTTGTTAAAAAACTGTATGATTGATTCTAGAGCATCAAATACTGTTATGCCTACTGAGGTCATGAAATCTTTGGGATTAAAGGTGGACACACCTCATGGTAGATGTCAGGTAATGGATTCAAGGGAGGTTCCATTTGTGGGTACTATTAAGGCCTTGCCTTACAGATTGGCTGCATACCCCAGTAAACAACTAACCATGAGTGTCTTGGTAGTGGATATTCCTCCCCAGTATGGGATGTTACTGTCAAGAAAGTGGAGTGCATCTATGGGAGGCAGCATACAGTGTGACTTATCATTTTCTATTTTCAATTTTGAAAGGGAAAGTATCAAAGTTACTAGGGAATCTAGAACTCCACATATGATTGAAGAAGAAGAGGATAACATGAATTGTTTCCTAGATACTGACATTAATGTTTTCAGAGTTGAAGATAAGGAGGTATAAAAGGATGATAAGCTAATCCACAAGTTAGAAAATTAGGAGGGATGGATTGACCTTGATTCCCTATGGACCATGTATTTTGATGGAGCAAATAGCAAGGAGGGGTCTGGAGCCGGAATATTGCTTATATCTCCTAATGGTAAAACTTTCAAATTCTCCTTTTCTTTGCTATTTTCATGCACAAATAATGTTGCAGAATATGAGGCTCTATTGATAGGCTTAAGGCTGGCATCAAGGCATGGTATAAAATGTTTGAAAGTAATAGGGGATTTAGAGTTAGTGGTTTCTAAGGTTAGATCAAAATATACTTTAAAAAATCAGAAGTTGAAACAGCATAGGAATGCAGTGTGGGATGAAATTGAAACCTTTAATGCCTTTCATATTAGTTGGATGGAAAGAAGTCAAAATAGAATGATAGACTTATTGGCTAATATATCTCTTAGACTAGAAGATGTTACATTTGCAGATGTTTCCAAAATAGAAGTACAAGCTAGGCCTTCTATTCCTAACAATTTTGATAATTGGCAAGTTTTTTCTGATGACCAAGATATACTGAGGTTTCTCCATTGTGAGTCTCACTTTGGTGACAAAGAAATGGATTTCAGTACGTATGTTAACATAGTGGATGGTAAAGATGTTATCTTTGGAAAAGAAGTTCTACAGTTAAAATCAAACAGAGTTCCTAAAGGATTGGTTGTGCTTGAAAGAGCATTTGATAATAAGGACAAGGCTTTCTCTGCCAATACTAATAAAATTGATGAACATGAGGAAGTAAACTTAGGAACAAATTTTGTTCCTAAGAAGGTTTAGATTGGTAAGTCTTTATCCTGAAGAGTCAAGAAAAATTTGATTGATCTTCTCAGAAAATTCAAGAATGTTTTTACTTGGTCTTATGAAGATCTTAAGGCTTATAGGGAAGACCTTTTCCAACATGAGATTCCACTCAAAGAAGGCACAAAACCCTTTAGGAAAAAATTGAGACCTGTTAGTCTAACCCTAGCACCTAAAATGCAAGATGAACTCAAGAAGATGATGGATGCTAGAATAATCAAACCTATTAGGCATTCCACCGGGGTTTCTAATTTGGTGCCTGTTAGAAAGAAAAATGGTGATATCAGGTTATGTGTGGATTTCAAGAATCTTAACATAAACTCCCTGAAGGATAAGTATGGATTGCCAAATATGGAGAACATGTTACAGAAGGTCACTGGATCTAAACTAATGTCTATGATGGATGGATTTTCTGGTTATAACCAAGTTATGGTTAAGGATACTGAGCAATTTAAAACTACTTTCACAATCCCATGGGGGACATATGTATATGTGAGGATGCCTTTTGGTTTGATTAATGCTGGCGCCACTTTTCAAAGGGCTATGGATGTGGCCTTTGCAGATTTCATTGATAGATTTATGGTGGTGTATCAAGACGACTTAATAGCTTTTTTAGCTAAAGAGGAACAACATTGTCAGCATTTAGAAAAAAAAATTGTCAGAGCATTAGAGTATGGGGTTTCTTTGAACCCAAAGAAGTGTGCCTTTGGTGTAGTAGAAGGAAAGCTTCTAGGACATATTGTTTCAAAGGATGGGATAAGGATAGACCCTGAAAGAGTGGAAGCTAATGATAGATTATCCCTACCAAAGAACATCAAGGGAATTCAGTCCTTTTTAGGACAAGTTAATTTTTTAAGAAGGTTTATTACAAACTTTGCAGAAATCAATATTCCTATATCAAGAATGTTGAAGAAAGGAGCAAAGTTTGAATGGAATATGGAAGAAATATAGGCCTTTAATGATATAAAGAGGGCCATTAAGCATGCTCCAGTCTTGAAAACACTAGACTACAACAAACCCATGCAAATCTTTTCTTTTGCATCTACCCACACCATTGTTGTAGTACTATTATAAAAAAATGTTGAAGGTTTTGAACAAACAATTTCTTTTCTCAGTAAAACCTTGCAGGCAACAGAATTAAATTGTGACATTATTGAAAAGAAATCTTATTCCTTGGTGAAGGCCATTAAAACATTTAGATGTTATTTGGTGGGAGCCACAATGGTTGCATATGTTCCAAGTGTTGTAGTCAAAGACATTCTGGTCCAACAAGAGGTTTCAGGAAGAAGATTTAGGTGGATTAATAGGAGCTAGGAGTTCAACATTGATATCCACATTAAAAATTTAGTGAGAGGAGTGGGATTAGCAAAATTGATGGCTCGGAGTAATTTAAATGCAAACCAAATAAATATGCTAGAGGAGGATCATAAACCTTATGTGTGCAATATGGACTATTGTGAATGGTACAAGGACATTGTCAAGTATTTACAAAGGATAGTTTTACCCCCTGAATTGAATGACAAAAAGAAAAGAACTGTTAAACTCCAATCTATAAAGTATGCAATTTTAAATGGTGAACTTTGGTGGAGAAATAATGAGGGTGTTTTACTGAGGTGTGTAGATCAAGAAAAGGCAGATTTTTTGATGAATGAAATGCATGATGGAGTTTGTGGAGGGCATTATATGGAAAAGACAACAGCCCAAAGATCATTAGATCAGGTTTCTGGTGGCACCTCACTTTTCAAAGATACCCATTAATTTGTTAAAAAATGTGACCCTTGTCAAAGATTTGCTGGAAATTTGAAATTTAGTGGAAATTTGCCTCTTAAACCTGTTTCTGTTCAGGCTCCTTTCCAGAAGTGGGGTATGGATTTTATTGGTGAAATTCCTAATAAGTCTAGTGGTGGACATTCTTACATTTTGGTGGCAACTGACTATTTCGCCAAGTGGGTTGAGGCAATCCCAACAAGAAGAGCAACTAGCAAAGTGGTGACAGATTTTTATGATGCAAAATATCTTAACAAGATTTGGTTGCCCAGAATCCATAGTTGTGGATAATGCAATGTGTTTTAGGTCAGATGAATTTGTTAATTTCTATCAAAATAATGGTATAACAATCTCATTTTCCTCTCCATATCATCCACAGGGTAATGGCCAGGTAGAATCTAGCAATAAGAGTTTGGTTAAAATTCTGAAAAGAGTCCTAGACAAAAACAAGAAAGCTTGGGATTCCAAATTGTTACAAGCCCTATGGGCTGATAGGGTTACAGTTAAAAAAGCAATTGGATGTGCCCCTTTTGACTTGGTGTATGGAATCAATGCAAGATTATCCCAAAATAATTTGTTACAAATGTACCAGTTCATTCAGGCATATGATGATGATTTGGAGGAAGATATGACAATCAAGATGAATGATTTGATTCAACTCAATGAGGTAGAGAAATGAAGCACATGATTAGAATGAAAGGATGTAGGCCCAATGTAAAGTCTTGTATGATAGAAGGACTACTCAGAGAACTTTTACAAATGGTGACATGGTCTTGATGTGGAATGCAAGACTAGAAGATAAAGGAAAACATGGGAAATTTTGATCCCATCTGGTTAGGACCATATATTATTGAATACAAATGGGGGACGAACTCTTATCTGTTGAAAAGTTTAACAAGTGAGCTCATGGAATTGTCAGTTCATGGTCAATTCTTAAAGTTCTATTTCTCTTAAAGAAATATTTTCAACCCCTATACACGTTTGGTTTTGAGGTTTTTGTGTATAGTTCCTTGTTTTTCCAATCCAAGTTTTGATTTGGTCTGCTATTCTAGGAGATTCTAGTTTCTCGTTGTATCTGCAAGAGATACACGTCCTCGAGAATGAGCCATTGTTATCACTTTACAAAATTTTTTAGCTTCATGCAAATATTTTTGAAAAATATTCCATTTTAGGGATTTGAGGGTTAGGTTTTATGTTGAAAAAACCCCTTGCTTTTGATAAAACCCTAGTTGTTCTTGAGCCTTGTTATATTTTGGCGTTACTTTTTGGCTCACTAAAACTTCCAAATACGCATGTGCTATATTTTCCCCTTTTAATTTTTTCCGCTATGCCTAAGTCTCTGTTTAATTTTTCAAAAAGTATTACACCTTTAAAATTGTGTGGTTGTCATTGCACTGCAAGACTCTCGGTTGTTAGAATCTCTGACATGCAAAATGGAAAAAATGCACCACCTATCCAAGTGGACCTGACTGATCATAAGGTATACTGGTTTTTAAAGAATGATTATATCCTACGGCTGTCGCTATAGCTTGAGACCAAGATAATTGCCTTTTATGCATTGTGGTATAGCGATGACCGTCAGATCATCGCTAAGGATTAAAGTCTGTGGTGGGTCCTAACAGTGCTAGGTCATGTTGATATGTTAGTTTCTTATTGGTTGCCAGGAAGAAATGATGTGGCAGTTGTCAGGATGTTTCGAACTATGAATGAAGATGATGGAGGTCCCACTTGTTAGTTATTTGCAACATGGCAGTTTATGATTTGTGATAGATTAGTGATGTGTCACAGTGGGGCCTGTCTTTTTCAGAAGATTAAAGTACGACAAGATCTCACAGTTGTTGTTATACCATTGAGATAAGATGTGCACTCTTTAAGGTCAGCAGTATGGCGACAACCATTGATTTTGTTTAAAGAGGAGGATCATTTGGTGGGTCCTTTGTTGTAGGTTTTTTATGACATGGTCTTTTTTTATTGGCCCAGGGCATTAGTGACATGTTCCAATTGCTAGGTGTTTCTGACACCATAGATGAGGCAGGATTTTTTTGTCTTCCTGATGTTTTTGAGGTGGCATCTCTTGATTCATCAAAGGTTTTCAAAGTATTTAGTGGGGCCAAGGTTTTATTAAAATCTGATAATCATCTGATCAAAGTGCATCTACGGTGGTCGTTATATCTTGAGTTGGTTCTTCTGACAAGTTTTGGTTTGCGCTTTAGCGATGAGGTGACATCTGTCTATTCTGAGTGAAGTGAAGATAAGTTATTTTGTTTCCCCACATGGAAACTTTGAAATGTTCTGATTGGATGAGAACTGACTTAGAGAAAGTAAATAGGGTTTTTGTTGGTCAACTTGCCAACCGTCCAATACACCGGAAAAGAAATAAATCAACAGCCTAAATTCAATTTTTTTCTCAGTGACATTTTTCACATCCTGTGAATAATTGAGGCTGCCAAATTTTAGTAATGGTGGATTTAATGTGTTACATGCAGACAGATTGCAGGCAGTTGTCGGCCCTATACATCAAAATTGAATCATTGTTTATATTCACCATTCTCATAAGCATTTCTAGGGAGCTTATTTTTCTCTTAAGGTGATTTCAAGCGAAGAATTTGTGAGCATTTGGTAGGTCTATTTTCTGAGTTTAAAGTTGTTTCAAATCTGTGTAGGTGTTATAAACAAAATTGTGTTGCCAGTTGCAAAGTTTTTAGGGTTTTTCTTGAGTGCTCGTATATTATTGTAAAAGCCCTAGTTTCAAGATGCTGCCCAAGATGAATTTTTCTGGTCAAACAGAGTATACCAAGAGAGGGATTTTTGAGGATTTAATGTAGTTACTTCCACATTCAAACAATGGGGCTGCTAGGATGAAAGAACTAGTTCCAAGAAACCCTAAAGATTCAGTTGCAGATGGTCTCCATGATAGGGGAAACTGGATGAGAGATGCCAAGGTGGGTGACAAGCATAACAGTCTTATTCTATTCAAGTCAACTTATTCACAAAGGAATGCTTGTGCCTCCTTCAGTAATATATGGCAATTTGATATTGGGAAGTTGGTTGTCCCTGGTGTTTTTCTAGATGTTGAGTTATTAATTTAGATAGCTAAGTGCTATGATCCTTTGACAAAGTGTGTCAAGGATATAAATGGTAGAGACCTAATCAACATCATAGAGGATGAGATTAGGGAAGTATTTTCATTGAATGACCCATCTGTGGGGTTAGAGAAGATAGATTTCATAGAGTTTACTGAAATCTATGAAGCACAAAGAGATTATCTAAGGACAGGGCCTTTGAGGCAATTTTTTGATCAAATTGGATCAATGTGTACTGTTAGTGCAAGCACACCAGAGCCCTTTATATTAGACTTATTTAGTAGAAGGGCACATGAAGTTTATAAATCTTTGACTTTGATTCTAGGGCATGATGAGGCAACTCATATGCCAGTACCTTATATGTTCATGATGGCATAGTCATTGCACCCCCAATTAGCCCTTATTTTTGACTTTGCAGCTCATTCAGCTGATCTAATCCATGAGGGGCTGATGGGAATAAAAAATATGAAGGTTTCTAGACCTTTTGGGTGGTACTCAATGCTCATGCATATGTTTCTATAGAAGGGTGATGAATATTTTGGTACAATAATAGATATTCTGAAGGAAAGGAATGGAGAAATTCTTCTAGTGCAGTTGTGGACTACAACTCTGTCATGGGACATAATTGATGTAAGCTATATTATTTTTGACAAAGATTTTGCCTCTAGACTTAGAACTCTTTTACATTTTGATAATCCAAGGATTCCAAGAGAGTTGTTGAGGCTAATTAGGCCAAAGGAGTTTTGCCAAGATATTACTATTGTCCACAATTTTGGGGATATTATCTTATATCCAATTTTCAGAGTGTATGGTTGCAAGGTAGCACCTTATATTTTACCTTATCAAGTCCCATTGAAGTTAGGATATGTAGAAATTCTAAGGCAGATTGGAGACTTGCAAGAGTCCACTCTCACTGGTAAAGGAAGGGGAACCTTTTTCCTAGATATAACTATTGTACATCAATATGTGATTACAAAAGGAGAATGGGTGCATTTGAATAAGGTCTTGCAGCCCTACAAAATGTCCAAAGCAAAGGTTAGATGTGTAGATACTGAGGGTTTTCTCTCAGGAGTATTTAGAGAGAAGGTTAGGCATGCTCTTATTGAGCATCAATTCAATTTTCCTAAGGATGTAATCAGAAATGAGTTTGATTTTCAAACTCAAGAGGTCAAGAAAGAAAAGTGGGTCATCTATAAGAAGACTCTAGATTTCATTCAGAATTTTGATAGAGCTTATGACCCATTGAAGGGGTTCAAACCATGGGAAAGGAAAGTGGATGCCCTTATGGAACATTTCAAAGGCATCATGCATGCAGTTAATGAAAAGAGGGCAACTGTGAGCAAGACAGACCCTGAGAGGGCTAGGCAAATTTTGAGCCAGCCTAAATACATGAAATTAACCCAAAGGGGAATTTACACAATGCAAAGAAGGAGTGGTTACACTGTTCTCCTACCACCACAGAAAAGAAGTGAAGATATCCCTTCTACTTCAAGAGGGAAAAGAACCATTGATGATCCAGCAGTGCAAGGACCCTCTACAAAGAGGTAGAAACAAGAAGAAGTAAGACTAGGAGAGGAGGCTTATTCTCCTTCTCAATCACCTATCCAATTCGGGAACATGGGGTAGTAGAACAACTTGTACAATTGAGGAATGAGGGAAACATTTTTGTTTGTAATGAAGATTTACAGGAAGGAATGCCTAAGGCACCTAAGGAGGTGGCCATGGATATTTCAGTAGAAGAATTTGAGGGTAAACAGATGGACCCTATTCTAAAAGAGGCCGCAAATTCTTTCCTTGCTGATGATAAGTTTGTTAAAACTAGGGCATTCTCCCAATTTCTTTGGAGAATGAAAATAAATCAATTTAAGGAGATATGTGAAAAGAAGAAAGATGAGTCTCCTGTTAGGGATATCATAGAAATAGAAAATGAGACCAAGGCAGAAATGGTCAAACAATTTGTGTAAATTACTCCAGAGGAAGGGAGGGTCATGGTTCATACAACAGGGGTACTAATTCTGCCAGAGTGGGACATTGCAGATGCAATTTTTTTTTATCAGGTTAGAAAGAGCAAAGTGAAGACTCTTGCTATAGCAGAACAGGCTGAATAGGCTGCAAGAGGATTTGCTTTCTCTGAAGATCATGCTACTTTTGTGATGTGGTCTTTAAATAAAGATGAAAATAAAGAAAAGAGAAAGGATCTCTCTACAGGATATACATGAAGCTTATTGGTCCAAAGAGTGGGAGAGACATCTGGAGTTGAATCATCAAATTTAATTTTAGAAACTGCCAAATTTAATGCCCAAGTGATAGAGAAAGATGCTAGAGAGAAGGAAGAGCTTAGGCTCAAATTTGAAATGGTTCTCAAATCCTCCAATGAGGTCAAGGTTGAGCTAATTCAGAAGCACAAATTAATTGCACAATTGTCAAGACCCTTAGACCATAGGTCTCCTCAGTTGATTATTTTTGATAAGCCTGTAGTGGCTTCATCTTCAAGCCAAATAATTGAGTTACCATTATCCCCCTACCCAGACACAAATTTGGATGCAAGGGTTATCTGGGAGAAGCAAAGACTGACATAAGAAACAAATATGCTGAGGGAAATAAGGGTACAGTTGGAGAAAGAAAAAGAGGAGTGCATAAAGGCCACAGCTTTAGCAAACCAAAAGTATGAGGAAAAGATAATAGATGTAGTTATGCAATTTTCTATTGATTTAAAGCCCTCTATTTTCCACAATCATTCCTGTAAATTATTTTCTTTACTTGAAACCTTGAATAAGGAGAAGACAAAGATGTCCCCAATTTTGAAGAAGTGGATTGAAAGGTCTCCTAAGGTAAAGTTATTTCATATGCTGTCAAGAGGGCAAGAAGACCCTAATCCACTGATTAAGCCAGTACATCAGGTTGTAAAGAAAATGGTACAGTATGGTATCATTCTAGATAATTTTATCAGAAAATCAAGCATGTTGAAAGCTGAATTGATGCTTTCAAACTATGAACTGGTGCCTACTATTTTCATAGATAAAGGGAAATTCAAAGAGGCATATCAGTGGAGGGAAGAGATGGATGCACTTTTATCAGAGAGGGTGATTGGTGTCCTAAGTAACACTTATTCTTTTAGCACTACTATCAAGTTGTTAATAAATGCTAAATCAACGTTTGACAATTTTCAGCATAGAGTTACTCAGATTGAAAATGAGTGGGAATAATTATCAAAGAAAAAGGTTGAGTTTGCCAATTTTGAGTTCCCAAGTGAAGAGGTGCTTGATAAGTGGAGGTATCAGTACATACCTCCTGTGGAAAAGGTCAATACTCCACCCGCCTCTTAGAGAGAATAAAGATAGATATTTTTGAGTCATATAAAAGTTGGTAAGATATATGGAGACATTTATTTCAGGATGGATAGCGAGATGTTGCAGATCAAATTTGCCAAAGAAAGCCAAGGACAACATTGAAGACAAAAAGAAAGGAGGCTCATTTGCAAATATCCCAACTTCTTGATCAAATATCTCATCTACTTCACCAAGTGTATTTATTGTAAACTTTTGAAGTTGTTGAAAAGGTTTTTAGGTTAGAATTTTTGTAACCCTAGAATGATCGGTAGCTTGTTGCATTTCCTTGTATATAAAGGATTTTTCAGGATCATTCTAGGTATTGAGAGCTTAAGAGATAAAGATAAAAATTCTACAAACTTAACACTCAGTCAGGGATTGTAAATTTTGTATAATTTTATCAGAGAAATAGAGAAGAAGTATAGGTTGCTGATGTTAGTTTGCAAGCTTTGTTCAGGATTTGATGTATGCAATGTTTAAAGGGTGAACTTAATATGAATCTTGGATCTTTGTCTCTCCTGTGAGTTTATTCAATAAATTTTTAAGTCTCTTTGAGGTTTATATGTATGTGTTTGAACTTTGAGTTCTGATCTAGGATTGGATTAAAATTGCTTTGAGTTCGGTGCATGTTTACTGAATCTATTCAAGGATTTCTGAAAGTAGGAAAGATTTGAAGTAGTTTGTGTTTATGTTCAAGACCCACCTTTCATCAAACACTGTTGTATTCATTCTATTTTCTGACTCTATTGCCCAATGAATAAGGCACTGGCCTTGATCTTCCTATCTTATCTTTGTATGGAATGATTGGAATCTTGTAATCCTAAAAAATGTTGAATTAATACCAGTCTTTTACTTTTATTTACTTTATATGTTATTCTACCCAATGATGGAGAGTCAATGAGTAATGTGTTGTTACTTAGTACTTTCTCACTGTTATCTATTGTAAGATCTAGTATTGAATAAGGAATAAAGCTAAATCTTTTGGATCAAGTGTACCAGCCTTGGTTTTACAGAGCCAGAAGCAGAAGAGGGTAGTCTTATCCCTATAGTTGGTGCAGTTGCTTATAGATTGCCCATATTTGGAGCTAACCATTCCTTAACATCCATCATAAGCATATTGGTATCTCATGGAGTGTAAAATCCTATCCAGGAACCAACAATTACTACTACTTTTGGGACAAGTGCATACTTACTATCTAATGAAAAGGGAGAGCAGCTCCCTAATCCTACCAATGTTCTGCACCTAAAGAAGTTCTATCCATGATGCCTATTTAGTCTAAGGGCATCCTTTGTACATATTTATTGATCCTAAAAAAAATCAAATTTTTATTTTTTATATGATGCTGAAAAAATCCTAAAAAGCATATAAAGTCCTAAAAAAATACAAAAAAATAAAAAAAATGCAAAAAATTCAAAAAAAAGAAAAAGTGCCTTGGTGAAAACTTGGAAATAGGTGCCTTGGTAGCAAAAATACAAAAAAATTGAAAAACTCAAAAAATATCCAAGTGGTGAAAACCAGGAAATAGGTGCTACTTGAGGCCTTTAGACCTTTGTTTCTCAGTAGGCGTCCTCGACACTTAGCCTTTCTCCATCATGTCTTGTCCTTGTTGCCTTGGTTTGGAATTAGTCTTTATCTTTGTCTAGGGGGCATAACTATGTTATCTTTGGTCTCTAGGATGCGTTGGTTTTTTGGACATCTTGCAAACGGTGTTTTTCAACACCACCCCAAGCTATGTTTTTCAACACTACCCTAGCGTCAAGTGTTTCTCAACACTTATCAGATGTCTTACCCGTAGTCTCGCATGATATGATATTTCCACTAGCAGATGTGATGCTCAATGTTTGACTCTATCATCTACGCACACGCACTTAAATGCTCGACTCGCTAAGACTTTATTGACTTTGTTTCTTTGTGTGTTGTCTATGATGATTTCTTTGATGAGTGTTCTCTCCCAAAGATAATTTTCGATGATGCATAGCTAGAAGACTGAGGACATGAGAACATGTTTTATTTATTTCTCTACTTGTGGGTATATTTTGTTGGTCCTTACTGTCATTAGCATTTATGCTTGATCCAATTGACACTTAGGATCTACAAAGTATTATCCTTGACTATTTTTTTGGCAAGTGCATACTTGTAGTCATCTTGACTTTCCTTGTGTCTCGATGGGAGTATAATCTTGCTATATCAAACTTAGGTAGTCTCACTGCACTAGTCATCTTGACCTACATGTCTTTGGTGCCTCGGTGGGATTTTCACATTTCATTTGATATAGATCATATTCATATACCCATAGTCATACTAGTGTATATTGTATGATCTTGCGACGCTACCAATAAAACTCGATGATGATTATTAGATGTCTATTGGTGTTGTGAGCTTGCAAGTCAAAAAAATTTCATCGTAGCTTGCATTTTTAGGTTCATGTTAGATTAGTTTTTCATTTTGCACATGGAGAGAGCTCTCCTTTATCTTTCATGGACTAGTCAGTCAACTGCACTCACCTTTCGCTTCTTCTCGATCATGTCTTTCACTTCTTGTCTTTTACATCACATCCTTTTTTCCTATCATCACAAGGGGTTAATTTTATCATCATATCTATAACCTAAAGAGATCATTTTCAGAAATATGCATCAATTTAGACTTAATGTCAGTGCAATACTATGTTTACCCATGAAGTATCACACAACATTTTCCCTCAAAGGGTGCGATACTTGCAAAAGATCATACGATCTTTCACCCAAGTTAAAAATTTGAAATTTCAAAAATATTAAAAACATGTTTCAAAATGCATTTAATGCTCATAAATGACCTAAAAGAGCGAGTTTTTTTTCTGAAAACATACTGCGGCACCATAGTGTGGAGGTCAATTGTGCAACTGTGCGCACTAAAATCGATGCTTATGGACCGGGATCGCTACTTGTTGGGCCATTTTCTCTCTCTAAGCTCTCAAAATTCTCAAATCACAATAAGTCAAATGATTTTGAAAATGACCTTTTTACCCCCTTTTATAGCATTTTGACTTTTTGACCTAATTTTCAAAACACCTCAGAATTGCATGAAAATTGCACCCCTAGCTAATTTTGACGTCTTGGATCCATTTTTGGACTCGAAATCAAAATCTGAGCTAATCTTGATAGTCAAAATCATATTTCAAAATTTTCCCTTCTTCTACACAGTTGGCTAACCATTTGAGGTCTAATTCTTCGATCCTTCTTGGGACATCTTCACTTCCATCTCTTTCACCCTCCTAGTCTTTCATTCACTTTCATTCACTGCATCTCTCTGAGGTTTGACTTTGTTTTTATCCTATATCTTTTTCAGTCAAACTTAGTCAAACTGGGGCATGTCTTCACTGCTTAATGGTTATTCTATCATTCTTCATCTTCACCTATGATTTCTAGTGATTTGATCAAATTTATCAATTTACTACTTCTCCTCTACCTGATTTCAATTTCAATTTCAAGGGGGCAGTACCTATCAGCTTTAATCCTTGATTCAACTTTATTAATCAGCTCAGCTTGAGATTCTTATCTCCTATTTGAGATTTGATTATCACCTAGCTAAATAGGTGTTGGTCTTGTCTTTCAGCTTATCTTTGTCGGCTTATGCTTGTCCTGATGTGTTCCCATCTGTCGAACACACATCTGGGTTGTTTTGTGATCCCAAATCGATCTCACACTTCAATTCCATTCTTTGACCACATGTGATCCCGAGACGACCTCACATTAGTCAAAGAGGGGCAAATGTATGCACCCTAAAATGGTCGCCTAGACTTTGGGCCCCCCATTCAGCAATTTATCAATTTTCTAAATCAACATTTTCAGCTTAATATCAATTTCCTTGATCAAATCCTATTTTTATCATTTATTCAATTTTATTCTATGGACTAACCATTTTATCCTAAGTCCTTATTTAATTAAAAAGAATATTTCCTCCCCTTTTATTAAATAAAAAGCCCCCACTTTTCTTCTTATCCTAAGTTGCACAAATAAAGCATTATTCTTATTTTATAAAAGAAGAAAAATACTTTTTGTCTCATATGGACACAAAAGTCAACTCTTATTTTCTCATTGGAGGATATTTGTGCACAAGGATTGATCCTTCTTCATGCTCCACCATTGATCAAATCTTTTGCCACTTAATCTTCATCATCCGTTGTTTCTCATTTTCTATAAAAAGAGAGTTCTCTTCTCATTTTAGAGGCATACTTGAATACTAATGTTATGCTGCAGGTTTTCTAGGTCACTTTGGAGCTTTTGAAGATTTGGAGCATCCTTAGCTTTTACATTTACATGCTACCTTAGTTTCATTTCTTGCATCTTAGTTTCATTATCATGGCATCTAGCTTAGTTTCCTTTATGCTTTAGATTAGCTCACATAGCTTAATTAGCAAGGGTTTGTACTACTTTCCTTTCATAGCTTAGCTTGCATCTTCATTCTTAGCATAGCTTGCATTGCATTGCATTTCCATTGTTGATTCTTGAGGATATTGGCATTCCTGCCCTTGTCTTCCTTGAATCTCCCATTGTATGGTTGACTAGCAAGGTCACAAGCTTTATAGCTCTAGCTGAGAGCAATCTTAAAATCTTTGTAACTCCATTCATAGGGAGCTCTAGGTCACTTTCTAAAGTTTCCCATTCATGGATTCCCTTAGATGTAATGACTTAGAGAAGTGCACTATTTAGTGTGTACACTTCTAGTTTTGATTGTGTACAATTTTTAGAATCAACATTTTGGATCACACACTGTGATTAATCATCCTTGAGCATTCTACTATTTTGATGGTGGATCGCAAAGTGTGATTCGAAACATTGATGCTAAAAAATGCACACGTAATTGAAAATAATATAATATAATGGTCTAGATTAGCATACACAGACTTTTTAAAAATAGTCATTTGCAATTACTGAAAACTTAAAAAGATAGAACAATCTAACTAATATTGAATACCTCACAAAATATATCAATTGATTGACTTAAAAAGATACAAGAAAATATTACACTTAAATAATTTGCAATACAACAGACAAACATTAGAAAATTGTATATTTTTTAACCTTAAATTTATTAATAATAGATCTAATTTGTACCAAGATAGTTTTTTATTTACCCATTTTCCTTTAATTCTATGAAACATAAATTTAAAAAAAAATAAAAAAACTACTAATATGTCAATTACAATATATTTTTTTCAATCTTTTCAAAAAAAATAGAATAAATCTTAGAAAGACAAATAGCAATATTAAATTTTGATGATCGATAATATTACGTTAGGAAGTTTATAGGTTTAATTTCATAATATCCTTTTCTTCTACACAATGTAAGAAACAAACAAATTGGAGAATATATGATCTGCCTGCTATACAACAAATTATAAGCGTAACATAAATGAAGTTATGATCGAGGAGCATATGTAGTCGACCTGCTATACGGACAAATAGTAAGCGAACATAGAAATTATTGTAAAAACATTAAAAACTGCCCAAGACGATAAAATGAGCGGGAAGCTTAAGGAAGGCCGGTAAACGACCAAGGACATCATAGGAAAGTCAGATTAGGAAAACAGAGCTATTCATGGACGTAGAAAATAACGGGCATTGAAAATGACCTAGGAAACATCGCAGGCGTGTGACTAATAAATGTTTAACTACGAATTCTGGGCAGAGGGAAACTATAGCTCTATAAATCTTCAAGCCTTTGTCAAATTCGGGAAAGGGAACTTTAACATGAAAGTTCTAAGCATATAAATAGTCTACAAATCTTGAGGTCTGTGCAACACATGCATATGGCAAAGCTCATTTCATTCTTCTTCCTTTGCTGCTTCTTTCCTACTCTCCAATCGGAGACAGATGGGTGGAGTCAACTGAAATTAGTTTACCCTCCATGGACTAACATCTCTCTGGATTGGAGCGCTCACATTATCTCTTACTGGACTGACACCGAATACATTTTTCTCACGCCGGGATATTCTGATAATTACGGGGCGTGGGCAACACACATGAAAGCAGTTCCCTTATGGAATAACTCTTCCTCTTCTCCCGCTCTCGCCAATTTCACTTCCCAGTTTACCTTCACTCTCTCTCAAAATGTCAGCAGCGCAGACGGGGGTGGACTGACTTTTTTCATGGCTCCTTTCGACTTGGAGCAGCCTGAAAATAGCGGGGGACAATGGCTTGCTTTCTTTAATTCCACATTGGATGGGAACTTCTCCAATCAAATTGTGGCAGTGGAGTTTGATACGTTCAAGAATTCTTTCGACATGGATAACAACCATGTGGGAATCAATGTGAATAGTATTGTTTCCAAGGTGAATATCTCTGTCACCGATGGTCGTCTAAACAATGA
This sequence comes from Chamaecyparis obtusa, assembly GCA_027943335.1. NCBI lineage: Eukaryota > Viridiplantae > Streptophyta > Pinopsida > Cupressales > Cupressaceae > Chamaecyparis > Chamaecyparis obtusa. Next base: position 182,565 of record BSBK01002945.1, read on the forward strand.
GAAGACATGGGCCGCATGGGTGGATTACGACGGGGCAGCAAAGAAACTCCAAGTATTTCTTACGGAAAGCCGGTTTCCTAACGTGTTACCCAGAAAACCGATCTTGTCTTATGATATTGACCTCAGCCAGTTTCTTCCTCAGAACGTCAAAATTGGTTTCTCCGCTTCCACCGGGTTGGGTTCAAGGGAGTCTCACAACGTCGAACATTGGTACTTCTCTTCTCAATATTCATGGGAAATCAACACGGATCTGCCAGAAAATTCAGTGCACCAGAAAAATAAGAGAAGAGATGCCATTCTGCTGTTTGTCACAGTCTGCGGGGCGGTGGTAGTGATAGCAGTTATCTGTTTTGTAGTGCTCTTGGTCTGGTGGCGGCATGGTAACACCAACAAAGTGAAAAGCAGAGAGCTGGACAAACACTGTGCTCAAGGCCCGCAAAAGTTCTCGTACTCTGTCCTGCGCGCTGCAACGAAGAACTTCAGCAACGATCAAATGCTTGGAAAGGGAGGCTTCGGACAAGTCTACAGAGGCTTCTTGTCTGCGTCGAAGGAGACCGTGGCAGTGAAAAGAATATCGCAAGGCTCCAAACAAGGAGAAAAGGAATATATCTCAGAAGTGAGTATAATCTCCAAGCTGAGTCACCAGAACCTTCTGCAGCTCCACGGATGGTGCCATGAAAAGGGCCGCTTCCTTCTTGTCTACGAATTTCTTCCAAATGGAAGCTTGGACAAATATTTATTCGGGGAGCGAAATGGCATGGATTTGAATTGGGATCTAAGGTACAGTATTATCTGTGACATAGCCTCTGCTCTTCTTTATCTTCACGAAGAGCGGGAAAAGCGTGTCGTGCACAGAGATATAAAAGCCAGCAATATAATGTTAGACGAAAACTTCACAGCAAAACTTGGAGATTTCGGGCTGGCGAGAGTGGTGGAACGCGAGAATGAGGTGTCTGACACAACAGTGGTGGCAGGCACATTTGGGTATATTGCGCCTGAATGTGTGCTTACCAAGAAGGCAAGCTTGGAATCCGATGTATTCAGCTTTGGGGCAGTGTGTCTAGAAATTGTGTGCGGGAGGAGGGCTATAGACCGGAGCCTAGATGACCATAATTGGAGATTAGTCGAATGGGTTTGGGACTTGTATGGAAAGTGCAAGATTTTGGACGCTGCAGATGCAAAATTGGGTGGAAATTTCAATGGTCAGGAGATGGAAAGGGCGTTGTTAGTGGGGTTGTTGTGCTCTCATCCGGATCCCAAAGCCAGGCTGAGCATAAGAAACGTGGTCGATATCCTGAAAATGAAAGCTCCACTCCCTCCTCTTTCTCCAAGTTATCCGGAAACAGTGTATACTACCTCTCGTGGTCCTATCTTTGCTTTATCGTCCATGTTTGATGGAACATTTTATACTGCAGAGAATGCCTCCAATATTGAGAGTGTGTAAACAATGTTCATATCGCATTGAATGGTCATGCTCATGACAGATTTGTAAGCATGCAATTCGGGGTCTTTGTATATATCATATTACATCTTCTTTCTATATAATTTCTAGTACAGGTATCCAATGATTGCCTGGACACATCTTTTTGAACTTCTCCTAAAGTATTCTGCTAACATGACTCTAGAAAACAAAGCAGAGTATAATGCTTTGATAAATGGAATTTTTACAAAGGGAATAACTTTCCTAGATGCTTACAGGACTGCAACATATCAGACCTAGGGGTCTTATATTATGCTCGTTAAGTCTTATATGTTGAATTTAGTTATTAAGTGGTGTCATTAACATGTGCACTCCTTCCTAATGGCATCACCTCTAGAAGTATATTATTCTTATTAGGTCTCACACCTATGATTTACCTATGAGATTGCAGCATGCATACTTCCCCTTATTAGTCTCACCTAAGGCCAAATCATTGAATAAAACATAATATATGATAGCGAAGATTTCATTTTTTCCTTTTGATCATAGTACAACACTACATATTTAGATTTATAAATTAAAAAATTCCTATGTTATGAAATACCTTTCCTTGACTCAACTATTTGTGATCTTTAATGTTGTCTAAACTCTCTTTGGAAATAAGATTATTTGTTAAGATTAAAATAAATTTAGCTATGAAATAGTGAGCTCATACTTTTACAAGCATCTTCCACAAATCTTCAAAGTCTCATTAATTCTTTTGGATCTAATTCTTATATTTTGGTTTTTTTATTTAAAAACATAGAAGGGAGATTTTGAAATTATTGCTCTATATGTGGATTAGTACCAACACAATTTATTTTGAATACATGGTCTCAAATAGAATCTCTAAAATACTCACTAATACGATAAACATGTAAACTTGATTCGTACTCTACAAATAATAAAGAAATAATTGTCACTAAAATATATTAGTAAGCATTTTCTTTAGTCATCATGTTTTTGCATTAATTACTTCTTCCAACTCTACAAGACATGATCCTTAAATTTTATGTGATCATAAAATCCATGACATTACCACTATTATCAATGGGATGACAGACAATTACCTATATCACTAGTTTATTCTCACCTAGAATGTCAAGTGAAATCAATTGGAGTCTCTCCATCTTTCCACATGTTTAAATAGAATTGAGTGTCATATATACTATTGTATATGTTTTTTTATTTTTCCGTTATTATTTCTTATATAAGTGGCATTTTTGTGACTTATTATTCATTTTCTCTGATTACCATTATCCATAATTTCAACTAATATTTCAAAGTATTTTAACAATGTCTATGATTTTATCTGTCTATTGTGGGTTTCAGGAACCCTATAAAACTTGTTTTACTTAATAAAAAACAATGTCTATGATTTTCACTTCTACGATCATTCCTATAGCTTTTTTTGGTACCACCTTATCCAAATTTTAGATAATCTAGGAATAATTCAAAAATGGGAGGAAAAGTTGTAACTGATTATTCAAGAACATAACTTACATCTTTTGCAATGTGCTCATTTTAGTTAGAAATGAATACAAATTTCTCAATGTTAAATACAATCATAATTAATGGAGAGTGTAAGGGACATAACAATGCTAACAAAAAGCTTCTTTAACATCACAATTATGTAAAAAGTTTGATTTAGTGTTCACTTAGGCTACACTTTAGATTAAATAAAATTATTAAAACAAAACAAAATAGATAATTTTAGAATGATATATATATATATATATATATATATATATATATATATATATATATATATATATATATATATATATATATATATATATATATATATATATATATATATATATATATATATATATATGGTATTATAGAAATATATCCACTTATTTCTCTTTAATTGTTTATCTCTAGGATTTCACTCCTATTCAATTTCTAAATAGGTTTGTAGTTTCAAATGTCTCTCTTCTAAATTCTAAATTCAATTGTACTCATCTAATTACCTTACTTTCAATTTGTAAAGATTTGAGAAGGCATCATGCTGGGAATTAGGGATTCATTCTAATTACTACTTGTAATGACACAAGAGAAGCTAGTATTAATATTTGTATAAATTCGTAGATGTGGTTGATTAATGATATCACCACCCTTTCTATAAGTTCTGATTTGAATTGTAGTACTAGTAGAATTTTACAATATGATAATTAAAATGATGGGTGATTATGGTTTTGTCAAGTCACATGCCTTAGCTAGAGTTCTTTGAATGAGATATGTGTCCATCTTAGTTTTAAATGCAAAAAATCTATCTTTTTTCTATTCAAAGGTTGTCTTGTGGACCTATTCATATTGTTATTTTCCATTCTATGATTGTTACTATGAAGAAGAAAGCAATGGGAGGATCTCTAAAATAATTAGAATTTAAGGATTCTAAGGAGGTTATGCAAAATGATGAGTTGTGGGACATATTCAAAATGGTTGAGATGACCCCCTATTTGATGTCTATGAAAGCATATAATAGGTCATTATCAACAAACTTTTGTAACTCCTAGCAATGAGGTACTATTATCATTAGTTACATCAATCTCATGAACACCCCTAAAACCATATTGTGAAAGTTATAGGGCTCAAATGTGAAGGTGAAAAGGTAGAGGAAGCTCCAAAGACTACAAGACTTACATTAAAGGAAATTACTATAGGTGGTCCAAAATGGATATTATAGTTCTCTTTCTCTCCCCCCTTATTCTAAGATTAATTTTTATGTGATGAAGTATTTTACTCTAGAAGGAATATATATAAAGGTCCATTAATACCACTTTCTAATTCTCAACCACATTTTATATGGTCACAAAATCAACCTCTCTTCCTTTTAGCTTTCTTTTCTATATACCAGCATTGCTAAGGGGCATCTCCCCCTTTGAAACAAGGTCTTATCATTTCTATTTACTAATTTGCATTTTACCACTCACCTGTCTAGATTTATTCCACTTATGACCTTGAAAACAACCCTAATGACATGGTTGAGAGTCCTCACATCTCTTTGAGGATTAAAATAATTTAAAGTAATGCCTTGCCTTGCAAGAAAAATAACCCTACCCACAAAAAGAAACCCAAAGAAAAAAAATCTCTGCAATGAAGGATGCCTTGTAGATTGAATCCTAAGTGTCATTCCTGAAAATTTAAGGCCAGTTATAATAAAATCAAACCTTCCAAGGCCAAGAAAACTTGGAGTAAGAAGAGTAAATAAAAGAATATATTTATTGACCTTGATGATCAAGAATAGCTTAATAAGGGGAAAGACACAATTGAAAAACCACTATTTTGGCTCTCACAAAAGGAATTCTACAGGTCCCCTTCAAAAAGACTTGAAAGGTAAAATTATAATCATGGATGATAACTTGGAGAGAAATAAGTGATTTTTCCCGCAAGGGGAGGATTCTTCTAATGATTTTTATTACAAGGATTTTGTGACAAAGGAAGCTTACTTTGATGAGAAGGTTGGTGGTCCTATAGACCTCATGGAAATCCCTATAGGAGTATGATGATTTGATGGACTAGTGAACCACCTTCCCTATGAATATTTTTTGAGAATAAATTAGACTTGAAATCTCTAGTGCCTTCGTAGGTAGAGAACAAAAATATATTTACTGAGCTAAAGGATCAAATTCCAGATTTATATGTTAGGGTTAGAGACATAGAGAAAAAGTTGGATCCTTAAGGAGTAGAAAAATGTTGTTTGGAAGAGCTATTTGTTATTTACATACAATATCTAATGGAATAATGATAAAGTCAATTATGGGTCTTGTTTCTACAAAGAGTAAGCTAAGGAAAAGAACTAAATATGGCTAGGGGAGTGACAAACAATAGGGTGAAGATACTTTGTAATTTTGGACATGGACTATGATGATTAGAAAGAGTACCTACAGTAGATCTCTAGGAATTGAGAGCTTATTAACAGTGAATGATGATGTGGCTACAGATGATGAGTTTGGCCTTTAGCCATTTTTCTATTTCGGTTAATAATATTATTTGTATTTAGTGTCATGTATAATATGTTTGGGAAATTTAGGCCCCTAACATTCTAGGAAATAATTTATATTATTTCTTAAGGGGAGCCATCTTCTCATTCCTACTCAACAAGTAATTCTTGATTCTTAGGAGACCTTTTAATGTAGCCACTTATTTATGTTTAAGCATGTTAATATCCCTCCCTATACCTTTCCTTTCCACTCCACCAATATGCTTCCCCATTGTCTGAATTACATATATATCTTCTATATAATTCCAATTTCATCTCTTTCTATTGATTTATTTGTAGAACAGTCCTCCTATTCTGACTCTAAAACCTACACTTCTTCATCAATCCTCCAATTTTTGAAATTTCTATCCAGATCAACCTGATGTAGAAGAGGAAAGTTATCCACCACTTCCATTTTGTTAACAAGTGTATTGCCACCATATTTTTCACACTATGTGATTAACCTTAATCTGTAGAGGGGTTGAATACAGATTTTTATCGGCATTTTAAATAGCTATAGAATGATCAAAGTGGTGTTGAGGATGGTATATATTGTCATAGGATACCTTAACTTTGTCAAACCCTAATGAAAATCCACATTGTTATAATTCCTACATGTACACTTCAAGTAGAAAAATTTCTTCACCTAAACCTCAACTTCTCGAATCCAATCACGTATTGATGTATCTAACCAAATTTTTGAGGGAATCAATCTAATATTTACTAACAAGTTTCAAGCATAAAATACTAAGTCTTCGTTCCGCATATTTAGATCCAAGGAATCTACAAAGAAACCCTTAATTATATGAAGGCTATCACCAAACCAATCTTAAAAGGGTAGATTATATAATATGACCCAAATGGGATTATCTAGTTAAAGGTTGTCCTTTGGCTAAAAATTAGGGCACCATTTCTAGACACAAATGAAATCTCCTACCATTTTCCATGATGTCCATAACATAATATCATTCCTCACTTCTTTACTCATAATTTAATTAACTGTGAAAAATTATTTTAGGAGGAAATTGACAACTAAAACCCCCTCTAGGATTTCTTAGTCAAGTCCAAAATTATCTTACTCAATCTAGGTTGACCCAAAACCTGACAAATAATATTTTATTTCTATAACTCCAAGGAATTTTTATCCATGGTTGTTGAGACATTGATCATCAAAATGGAATATTCTATCTTGGTTTTGGCTGAACAATCTTGAGGTTGAGATAGATCTAAATATCTCATCTACAATCCCTTCCTACCTCTCTCATACCATTTCTATTTCACTTTATTTTACATATGTGGTTCATAATATCTCCTTGTTCTATCTACATTTCACACACTCCCTTTTTCTTCTACTTTTATCCATCTCATAGCTTGGTACAAATTATTGAACTATCAATGATGCTAGTGTTATATAGAAAAAGGAGAAAAACTAACCATAGTATAATTCTTCATAAGAAATTGAGCACTAGAATCTCAAGCCTAGGTATTCTATTTACAAAAAGTGCATCATAAACTATCAAGCACTCTAGAGATAGATTTAGATGCAACATTTATGAAATACAATTGAGAAAAAATGTTGGGAGGCTCTAGAAAGATTGGATGGCTGATGAATCGCTACACACAAACAATATGATATATGTGGAAAATGTTGGGAAGTTCAAATATTTTTTTTGGAAAACAAATTAATTAATTTATCTTTATATCGCCCTATAAAATATTTATACTAATTACTCTAAATATACACCCATGATGTAGAAAGGATGGGTTTTTGCCTAAATCCTTGTCATGCACCCATGTACAATCATTTACTCACTTTATACAATGGTTTGAATTAAATATAATCTCCCCTAAATGACAACCATAAGACATTCATGTGATTTCTCATAATCCAAAAAAATGTTGCATTTATAAAAACTTAGCCTCGCATAATACTTTGGTAAAAATATTAGCAATCTAGTCTCTTGTCTTGCAATATTTGACCATATAATGAGAAAGATTTTGTAATATTTAAAATAGAGGAAGACAACAGAAGTACAAAATAATTTTTTTATTCATTGGTTAATTAATTACAACAACCAATTATTTATAGAGCTCTCATAACATACTAGAATGCAAATACAATGATTCAACATAGTCAAATTACATGAGAAAAATATGGATGTCGGTAGGGCAAAATGTTTTATGGAGAATGTTGGGTGGTACTGTAAGTTTCCATCATAAATGTGTTGGTTAAAAATGGTTGGTGGAAAAATTAATACTCACCTACAATCCCCCTTAATTTTGACCATAAATTCTATTGCATTTATAAATTATTTTTCTCTTGATTGTGCATCTCCAAGTTCCTTGAGTTCGTGAATGCCTCTTGGGTGCATTTCATAGGCTACCTCAAATAGACTCTTGTTGGTGGTCTTATTTATGGTATCATTATAATCATAGTCTACTTTTTCTATAGCTTGGTCGCATGTCTAACCATACTCCTTAGCTAGGAACCTTAGGAGGTTTCCCAAGCTTCTATTAACTACCTCGGTCTGCCCATCCATTTGGAGGAGGTATACAGACCCAAAGGACAAGTTGGTGACACAAAGTTTTCCAAAAATGACTCATAAATTTTGAGTCCCTATTAGATACTATACTTAATGGAAACCCATGGATCCAAACTACTTCTCTAAAGAAAAAATTGGTTATGTGGAAAGTGTCATGATTAGTCCTGCATGGCACAAAGTGAGGCATCTTGATAAACCTTTCCACAATCACATATATGTTGTCAAATCCCTGCTTAGTCTTAGGAAACCCTACAACAAATTTCATACTGAGACATTCCCAAGGTCTATTAGGGATTGAAATGGTTTGATACAACCCTACATTAGATGAATTACCTTTGGTGTTTTGGAAAACTATACAAGTCTCCACATACCTTCTTATGTCCTGATTCATCCTTGGCCAATAATAAAATCTTTGAACCAGCTCCAAGGTCTTATGAACTCCAAAATGTCCACTCAAAGACCCATTATGCTTCTCTTGAATGAGGTTCTCCCTCATGGAGCCTCTAGGAACACAAATTTTCCCTCCCCTAGACAACATATCTTCTTGTATAATGTAATCAGCATATTCACTATGCAAATGATTTTGAAACTCCTTGCATACCTTCTAAGTTGTTGAGAAGTCTTCATCCTCTAGATACAAGTCCTTGAAGCTTTCTATGCCAATGCTTTCAATTGAATTTCTTGGACTCTCAAGAGTCTCTGGATTAATGCATCTACTACCTTATTTTCTTTCCCTTTCTTGTTCTTTATTGTGAAGGTATAGGCCTGAATGTACTCAACCCACTTCATGTGCTTGTAGCTTAGCTTATCTTATAGATTGAGAAAGCTTAAAGCTTGGTTATCAATATACACCAAAAACTCTTTAGGAAGGAGGTAATGCCTCTACTTCCTTAGGGATTGAACCAAAGCATACAACTCCAAATAATATGAGGAGTACTTCTTTTTGGCTTTACTCAACATTTCACTATGAATGGCCACTAGTTTGTTCTCTTGTCTTAGGACTACTCCTATGGAAATGTTTCTAGAATCACACTCAATAGTAAATAACTTCTCAAAGCTAGGTAACACAAAGATTGGTTGAATTTATATCATTCTCTTCAAGGATTCAAAACTTTTATCAGCTTTCTCACTCCATTGGCATTTATCTATCATGCCTCCTTTTCTAGTCTCTAAAGCTGGTGCATAAATCATAGTAAATTTTCTAATAACCTTCCTATAAAACTATGCCAATATATGGAAGCTCCTCACTTCTTTAGAATATTTGGGATTTATCCAATTCATGATTTCTTCTACCTTGCTAGTGCCCATTTTTGGGTTTCCTTATGATATCACAAAGCCTAGATACACCACTTCTTGTTTCATGAACTCACACTTTTCAAGATTGATGGTGAGATTATCTTCATACATCCTTTGTAATACAACTTACAAATGCACGAAGTGATCCTCCTTGGAATTTTTGAAGATGAGGATATCATCTAATTACACCACAACCCATTTTCCTATGAACTCCTTCAACACTTCATTCATCAACCTCATGAAGGTGCTAGGGGCACTGGATAACCCAAAGGGAATAAGTAGCCATTCATATAGGCATTTTGTCATCTTGAAAATGGTTTTCCACTCATCTCCCCAATTCATCCTCATTTGGTGGTATCCACTTTTAAGGTCAATCTTTGAAAAGTATTTTGTCCCTCCTAAGAAATCCATCAAGTCTTCAATCCTAGGGATAGGGAACCTATACATTATGGTAATCCTATTGATGGCCCTAGAGTTAGTAAACAACCACAAATCTCCTCCTTTATTTGGTTCTAGGGTTGTATGGATAGCACACGGGATGATGCTTTTCCTTATGAGGCCTTGATCAAGTAGTTCTTAAAATTTTTTGGCTATTTCTTCATTTTTTTGAGGGGTCATTTTGTATGCATCTTTGTTAGGTAGGGAGGCTCCTGGGCTAAAGTCAATTTGATGGCTTACAACTCTTTTAGGAGGTAGGGTGGCTGGGTTTCCCTCACTTAATATATCCTTGTATTTTTCTAATAACCCTTGAACTTCCTTGGGTACCTCAAGCTTCTTGACTTCCTTCTCCTCTTTGGGCTTCAGCACCAAAGCATATCCCACTCCTTCACCTTTCTCTAAGGTATTTAGGAACTCTTTCTCCCCTAACAAAAGCACATTAGAACCAACTAGTTTCACTTCTGCCTCTTCTATAATGGTCTAAATTATAAAGGTAACTCCATCTTTCTTGAATGAGTAGGATTTCTTAGCTCCATCATGGATAGCTTACCTATCAAATTTTCATGGTCTCCCTAGTAAGAGATAGAAATAATTCATAGGTAAAACATCACACAACACTCCATCCTTGTACCTTCTAATGCAAAAGTCTACCCAAGATTTCTCATTTACCAAAACATGTTGACCCTTATTCAACCATGTGATTCTATAGGGATTTTTGTGTGGAATCCTTTGAAGATTTAGTTTGTTGACTGCTTTATTGGAGACTATGTTGTCTTTGGACTGAGAGTCTATGATAATCTTGCACACTTTTCCCAATATCTTGAAATTTATTGTAAATAAAGACCTCCTTTATCTTGTCTCCTCCTTGATTGGTTCTTTGATCAATGTCCTCCTTATCATGAGATTATCCCCTACTTCTGAATCTAGGGATACTTCTACAGGCTTGCTACTTGAAGACTCTTCTTAAAGATAGTTTACTCTCTTCTCTCTATCTTGTGAAGTAGATCCTTTCTCAGGGAACCTATATACTAGATGTCCATATTGGTGGCAATTATAACATTTCATTGAATAAAAGTAGGATCCTCTTCCTTGGCCACCTTACCTTTCTCTAAAGTTATTGTTTGATCCTCTACCTCTGTTATTGTAGCCTCCTCTACTACTAGAGACTTCTCCTTGCTATTCAATGATTTTAGTCTCACTTTGAGATCTTTTTTTTTAGGTTCTTCCTCCATAGCTCCCTTTATGACCCCTAACCCCTATTGTCTCTACCCCTACCTCTACTTCGACTACTTGATTCATGCCTCTTCTTCATCTTCTCTTCTACCTTAAGAGCCAATTGATAGCATTGATGAACTATTTTGGGGCTTAATAGGCTTATTTATTCTTGGATGTTCCATCTTAGGCCATTTAGGTATCTAGCCACCTTTAGGCTCTCCCCTTCCACCACATCTAATCTAAGGCATAATTTTTGGAATTCCTCAGTGTAGACACTGACTTCTAGATCCTTTTGTCTCCACTTTTTCCTCTTTTTCTACAATTTCACTTAATATTCATCAAGTAGGTATGTTTCCCTAACCTTTGACACCATACCTTTCCAATTGGTTATGGGGTTCTTTCCTTCTTTCACCCTTTCATCTTGCACAAACTTCCATTAAGTGAGAGAAGCCCCTCTCATCCTTTATTTTTCCACCTTGACTCTCTGAGATTCACTAATTCTTTCACATTCAAAGTGGTTTTCCATACCCTTAATCCATTCCATAACTACCTCAACTTCCATCTTTCCACTAAAAAGTGGTATTCCTTCTAATGACTGGCCACTCATAGATTTTAGTGCCTTCAAGAAGGGTTCTTCAACTAATATAGGCAATGGTTCAAGGATATGTTCTTCCTCTTCCACCTATTTACCCTTTCATTCATCTTGGTTTAACTTCTCACTCATCAATTGAGCCTTTTCTTCCACCTCTCCTACCTTGTTTTGAAGAGCTACCATTTCTTCCCAGATTATCCTATTCTCCTCTCTCTGCTCTATCACTTCTCTATCCAACTCAAAATTGGTCACCATGACTAACTCACTCACTGATTATGACATATACTTTATCCCGAACCATGTTAGGCTCTGATACCAATCTGATAGGATCACACTAGGTGCTTAATAAACTTAGGTTAGGATCACTAAGACTCCTAATTCTCCAAAATCCCAACAGCTTGATTAGGGTTAGTACAAGGCTTTACCTTGTCCTCTAAGGACACTCTCAAATTCCTCTACTTCAATAATATACACTTCAACTCCTAAGTGATCTATTACTGATTGAATGTTCTTGTCCCTTCATATCCATTACTCCTTCCAAATGAACCTTACCTCCTTAGAAAGTTGGTGATTCTTGCAGCGGTGTGGAGGTAGTCAATTTATATACTATTTTCACTTCTTGGCCCATTTGTTCAAGGTCTTTACCATTTCCCCTTACCAATCTCTTCAAAATTCCTGATTGAGCCTTGTAGCCCTAGAGCCCCAAATTAGGCCTTCTAGTCTAGGCTTATAGGACTTTCTACAAAAACCTACAAAATGACCTCCCAAAAAAACCTTGGATTCTTGGATCATATGGGATAATCTCAAGCATTTTTTGGGTCTTAGGGTATCATGTCTACATACAATGCCCTAACTCAATAAGGAGGATTTTACAAGGGTTTTAGTGGCCCCTAGGAGCTCACTATACAAGGTAAGGTTTGGCTTGTTAAATGGATTGATCAAGACCTCTTTTCTTCATCAAATTATTTTTTGATCTTATTTTTTTCCTCCAATGTCTTGGAATGTGTCTCTTTAGTCACCCCTGCAAGCAAAATAACTATTTCACCTCCTTGTCCCTAGTCCGGCAATGATGGTGCTCACCTAGGGAAAGGTCTTAAAATTAGCCATGTGTGTTGCCACACCTCCACAAGAGATATATACACTATAAATAGGCTCCTCTTCCATGTCCCAAATATACTTGATGAGCACATGATGGGGTTTCATGTGGGAGCCATGTTTATACAGGAAACTATACACAGGCCAGTGAACTGGCTGAGACAAAAGAAATTAACTTAAGCTACCAAAACACCTAATAAAAACACAATATGGTAAAAAATGGAAATTTAACACTAAATATATATTGAATCCTTCTTCACAAGAAAAATATATTACATTAGATGCTACTGTTGCATGAAAACCTCGAACTATGTCCACAAAAGACTGTAACAGTGTTTAGATTCTCAAAACCAGAAATAAAAAATGATGCTAACCTTGGTATTTGGGCCTTTTAGGGCTTAAATAGCCTCTATAAATTAGGTATTGGGTGTTTAGGACCCCTATTATCCTAAAACCTAGGTTGGTCCTTTTAGGACAAAAGTTGTCATGACAAGTTTTTAGCAACTTTTACATAGTTTCTCATGTCCTTTGTTAAACCACTCAAAGGCTCATATAATTCTATTAAAACCTATATAAGACCATTTTGGGTCATTTTAGACCAAAATAAAACATTTGGCTCACATTTTCACTATTGTGCCCTTTTTAAAACTTCTAGGACCAAGCCAGGTCCTAAGGACTCAACCTAACTAACACAACCTTAAACTAACTCAAACCACTACTCTCCTATCACTTATCAGCCCTCTTGAAGCTCTTTATTAAACTATAGTATGACTAGGACTTGTACAAGCCAAAATTGAAATAGGACTTTCAAGCCTAAGGCCTAGGTGTTCCTGCACCAATGAATAATGACAAGTGAGATGACTATGTAAGGAGAAAGGGGAGAAAGAAATAAAGAATGAAGATTACTGGTATTTTAAGGTATATGTAAGATGTGAGATGAGATATATAAATTGTGTTTCCATCAATTACAAAGAGGGAGATTGTTACTCCAATTGGGATTATTACTCCAACTGAAATTGAGATGATGATGATAATGAACAAGGTTAACTAAGAAATGAAAGGTATGTAGAAGGATTGGATCATTTTTTATGTTGTCATTGATGTCAAGCCTATTCACTTACTGATTTATGCAAGTTGTCATATCACTATGAAATATGTGATGTTGAGTAAAGAAATGGTTGGTAAAGACAAAAGATGTAATAAATAAGTGATGTAAAGTATGTGAGCTTAAATGGGAAATTGTTGAATCAATATTTCACAAGGTAATATTGATTTGATTATTTTACATGATTTTATGAAGTATTATAATGATGCACAAGTTAGTTATATTTATTGGTAATCAAGGATTGAAATTGTGAAGTGAATAGACAAGCAAACAATGTGTTCTACCAAGATGGAAATGGTTGTCGGTAAGTGAAGATATTGGTCGGTCATAGTTAGCTGAGAAGTTGATAATGAAGGAAGATGTTAACTGACACTAGTACAAAAACAACAATATATGACTAAATAAACTACTAAAAATTGTGGATAAATGACTAATTTTGATCATGTGACCATTAGCAGTTTATTGTTGGTCATTTATCTCGCGACCAAATTTATGACTAAACTATTTTAGACATTGATTTGGTCATTTATTTAGTCATTTATTTGGTCATTTATTTGTTCATTGATTTGGTCATTTATTTAGCCATTTATTTGGTCATTTATTTAGTCATTTATTTGGTCATTGATTTAGTCATTGATTTAGTCATTTATTTAGTCATTTATTTAGTCATATATTTAATCATATATTTAGTTCTTAATTTAGTCATATGTCTAGTCATTAATTTAGTCATATTAGGGCAAGATGGAATCAAACCACCATCCTCCTACTTGTAAAGTAGGTGCTCTTCCATTGAGCTAGTACCCTTTAAAGAATAATCATACCACGTACACTAGTACTTTACATATATCAAGTATAATATCCCATCATATGAAAAACTCCAATAAAATAACAACTAGTAGCCAAGCCTCTACTATAGCCTCTATAACTTACCATATGATACTTTCTAAGTTTAAAAGCTTAACCTGATAATGTCTCATCTCAAACCAAAAATTTTCCAAGCAAATTCAATAAAATACTAATATTTTGCTAATTTCTTTCATTTCTAATATTATAGGAAATGGTAAAACACTACAATTATGATGATTATCATAGGCACTGTCAATATCTTCCAAAAAGGCCAAAAAAATAAATCTAAGACCCATACATTTTCACTAGGTCATGTATTATTGGTGTGACTATGTGACATTACATGATTTGTCAATTTTTAGATATAAGAAATACATTTCATTCAATTATAGGTAGTCATCACCAACACTAACAACTTTAATGTATCAACTATTAGAACAATATTATAAAAAAATATTGGATATTAAATCAATAAGTTCTATAACAACTATTAGAATTTGTTCAACTCCAGAAGCTTTTCTTTTAATATATCTATATTAAAAATGATCTACCTCAATGTCAAGATAACCCAGGGAACAATATTCTCAACATTCATCAACTACAATTGGATATAAAATAGCTAAAAAACCTAACCTGAATAGACAACAGCTAAGCTAATAATGCTGGAAAATTATTGGGCAGTTGGCATGCAAGTTATATTGTTTTCTTTAGATCATTGAATGGGTTTTTGGATAAGAAAGTTCCTTTGGCCCTTTCCCCTCTCAGTTTAACTTGGATTCTCTTTATTTTCTCAGCTATCTATTGTTAGGCTTTACATGTTTTAAAAGTTAGAAATTCCCAGGTAGATATGCATGCAACATGTCAAAGACAAGGGAGGCATATAAATTGTTTGACAAAATGGCCAAAAGAAAAGAGTATCATGGAAGGTTTTCATTAAGCATATAAATCATTTCACAAAATGACCAAAAGAAATGAGTCTCATGGAAGGTCACGATTACTAGATGTGCACAAAATTGATCTAGTGAAAAGGCTTTAAAAACATTCAACAAAATAGAATCAATGAAGTTCAAATATTTATGGGGTTTGGGAATAGAGTAAAGGTATCCCTTATAGCATAAATAATGATGGAATTTCACCAAATGATGAACTTACAGCAAGTACTAGTAAACATGCTTGTAAAATATCGAATGAACAAATAATTTAGAAGACTATTTCATGAAATCTATCAAATAAATTCAATGTCACAATGAATGCATGAAAATGGGAATGTGAAACAAAATCTAGAAATCAAAGAACTTCAAAATCTTCCAAACTTGTGCCAGGGCCATGAATATAAAGATGGTAAAAGGCTTTACCAAGCTTTATTTAGTCGTTTGTGAGTAGACCATCCACGATCTTCTTAAACAGGAGAAGGATTCTATTTTTCCTTTAAAATGTCATAATGTCCCATTTGAGCAACGAAATGAAGCAGTTACCCAATCATGGTCATGTTCCATTGTGCAAGAAAATAGAAGTTTTCCCTGCAATAGAAAAGGAGCAACATTTAGATATTAATCATAGAAAAATGACAGTTCATTTACATGTCATTGACATGAAATATTTAAAATATAGGTGGAATGTAGTTAACTAGGTTTAAAACAATGTTTCGATTGTTCAAAGTAAATAAAGAAAAAAACTATTTATAATTTCAATTTTTTGTCTTCTATTGTGCTTGTAGATAAATACAGACATTATACATTAAGAGAAAATGCACAATGCTTAAAAAGTTATATTTTAGTAGAGTAAATTTAATTAATTTAGTTAAATCACTTTTTATTTATTAATTAAGAATTTACCAATTATCAGTACTAAAACAACAATTTCCAATCTAGCAATGTCATTTCCTTTATATAGTTTTAGGTCCAGATCATATGTGTTGCCCCTAGAAATGTAGGGAATTCTAAGGGCATCCTTGATATGCATCCCAACCACTGCCATTCTGATCGTTCTTAGAGATTTAAAGAATATTAAGGAACCCAAACTTATCAAAGATAGTACATCTGATCAAAATTAATAAACTGAATAAGACTTTTAAAAAAGAGGAAAATACGTATTTCTTCTAGGGAAATATTTCTTGGATGTGACATGTCTTTTGATCAAACGAACCTTACATGTACTACTTCAAACATAAAATCATATAAGATATTCCATAATGTAGCATACGCAGAATTGTTCCTTAAAATTGATGAGCATGCCTTTCCCAAAGCACAGAGAAATTAATTGGACTCTTGTATAATAAACTCATTATAAACTTTGAAAATAGAGCTCTGTAAATCTTTTCATACACTCATTATAAAATCTGAAAATAAAGCTCTCTAAATCTGATCATAAGTACTTTCTAAAATCTGAAATGAAAGTATTATAATAGCAGCGATATTTATATGATGACAAAATAATGAATAATAACATCCCAACAATATTATAACAATAGCAACCAATATAAGGATAAATAAATATGAGAGTATTATAATAGCAACAATAAATATGTTGATTTTGGATAGCAATCAAAAATCATAATTATATTTATCTAAAGCATATTAGATATCATTGAAAATTAAATGCTCTCATATTTGCTAAGTGAACTATTTCCATACATACCACAACTTTGAGAGGAGACTGACTTGCAGAGCATGCATCTATAGGTATAGTAACATCAAATTATTATTTTTTTCTTGTAAAAGAGAAGGTTAATGTACAATAGCTAAAAAAAGAAACATTGCCTTACCATTACAATTAAATGCTTAGGTAAAATAATTGAATTTAATGTCTATAAGACACCCAAATACGGTTGGTGACATTTTTATTCTATTCCACTTTATTTAGTGTACATCCATTCCTCATAGGGCTGAAAGAGTAATTCCTTATTCAAATATAATATTTCATAATAGAATTGCATAACTCCTCAACCCAGATGAAATATTCATTTAACCTTGTCACCTAGAAGATAGACATTAGTTCTATACCACCCTCCCAAAATGGCTTGGAATGTTCCTGTTACCCAATTTTTCCTTGTTCCATGCAAATTTGGCTAAGTTCTATCCAAGGTCTGCATTTTAATCCTGCCGAGCATCCCTGAAATTTTCATGGCTTTATGTCCTGTTCTCTGGCCTCTGCAATTTATTTTATCCCCTGGTTTGCAAGTCTAAATTTGAAAATCTAGTTGTTACCCCAAATAAACCCTGAAAACCCTAGGCCAATTTCTATTTTCAAGTTACTTTATCGGCCACTTAAGTTCTCATTTCAGCATGTGCATAATTCTTCCTTCGGTCGCCAGTTCTCTAATTCTCCCGATGGTTCCTCTTTCTATTCCATGACTCGGTGAATGGTCTTTCTAGTCGGGTAATTGCTCAATAAAATCCAAGGTCAGCAATCCTTTCAATGACTAGGCAACTGCGTTCATGTAATCTCAGATTACTGGCAGTTAAGTCCTTAACAGTTAGCGACCCAGCGAAGCGGTTAACTTTTCTTCAGTCACATGATCGCTTGATGTCTAGTGGTCTTAGCTAAGCGGGCGTCCTAGTTAGGAAGATCTATGGTTGGTGTATCTTCTCATGAGGTTCTTCTGACACATGCAATCTTACACCCGTCGTTCGATTTTCCAAGGTGTTCAGGTTCTATCAGGTGGGTCTGATGCCAAATCATGGTGACATGTCAGTTTGTGATTGGCTGAAATAAAGGGATCTATTAGTGGGTCCAATGTCGCTTATTGCTTATGTTCTCACCTATGATTGGCTACCGAGTGATGATGAAGACTTCAAGGGGGTCCCAGTGCAAAAGCAATCAACGGCTAGCGCATGCTCGAAAAGAATATTTGGAGGCTATGAGATCATGTGCCCGCTGTTTGATTGGAATCTCGGTTGCAAAGGGTCTAATGTCAGAAGGTTGTCAAGGTGTCTACTGATAAGGCAGTTAGAGTGAATGAGAGATCGACAAGTGGTAGGTTTGGGCCCAAGGTTAGTAAGGTATTCCACGACTTGGCGAATGAAGGATTTCTCTTGTTCGCTAGATTTAATCGAGGTCAGCCGAAAGACTTAGTTAATCAGTGACTGCAGTGTTTGCATAGTCACTTGACCAAACCAGGGTTATGAGAAAGATTTTGCGAATGAGAACAGGTCTTCAGTCATGCATTCACTGAGTGACTTAAGGAAAGAAAGCTAGAGGTGGGTCTGAACATGCTGATGTGTCAATGTGCTCAATTTTCATTGGTCACGATATGTTGATATGGACATGGACTTTTCAAAGGGGTTTGTGACTGTTTCCCAGGTGATCTGGGCCGTTCATTTGCTAGGAAATAATAGATATCAATAGACACATTTTAAAATGACTGGCTAGCCATTGTTTTTCAAATTTAAATATTTCTGAGAAGGTTTTTTGCTAGCATTTGATTCAACAAGCTGCGGCTACAGAGGTAGCTAAATAATTTATGTCTTTAGGACATTTTCAATTGAGAAGATGATGAGGGAGGTCTGAGCAGCTGTCATAGGTCGATTCTTGTTTCCTGGAAGTACCATTTGAGCATTCATGGTGAGACTTTGTGCAGGAAGGTTGATGAAGCAAGGTTTCTTGTCTGCAGGCAAATCTAATACAGGGATGGGCACGTAAACAAAATATCTGATCGGCTATGATATTTTAGAGATGCATTTATGATCAGACTTGACTGAGTTAGGGTTAGTTATTATTCTATTGAAAATCCATGTAACCCTAGTTAGGTTTTGACTCTTGCCTGCGTGCAAATAGGAGATATATATATTAATTTTTGGAGCTTTTAGAGCTCAGAGTTGGACAACTGTAAAAAGGTTTACCTTCCTTAGGAGTCATTTATGGTATTCTTTCTGCTCTCTAGCTTCTACAATTGTAAATTCCCATTGATTATTCAAATATTGTAAGGTATTATGTGACATTCTTCATGTCCCTATGCTTCTTGTTTGAATTGTCTCTTAATGAATTCAGTATTTATAAGTTTTTCAGTGATATCTTAGGGTTCTTGATCCTTCTTTCTTTCTGCAACTCATGTGTATTCTTGTGGATGATTTGATGTGAATGATTTCATGGGTATACTACAACCCCTTAACAATCTTGTCTCATTCCTATACCTAGCTATAGAGGTGAATGTTTGTTTTCAGGTCATAGATTGTTGTCTAATCCTAAGAGTGTTATTGTTTGTGAAAGAATCTCTCTCTTTCCCTAAATACCCTCTTTTATTTGCAGACCCTTCTATGAAATACTTATGCAAGCCTATTCAGTGAGTTGTGATCTCCTAGACCTAAATTTATTCATTGAATCCATCTTTTATGCTGCAATTCATACCTTCATTTCGGTGTATCACCTAGTAGGTAGTTTTCTTTCAATTCATTTCCCTTTCAAGCATTCCTTCTATCCCTTTCCACTCAAAGATTTAATTTTCATGTCAAGAAGCAAATTAAGGTGATTATCCAAGAGGAACTAGCCTAGAACCTGGAGGTCTCATCTCAATTAGCATAGGTCCCACAACCTGGAGATGATTCCCATGTTATACTAAATTATCAAGACCAAGAGAGCTTGAAACAAGGGTGCAAACTTAGTGTATAACAGTTCTGGCACACCCGTTGGGACAACAAAAGAAGTTCATTGTTTGAGGTTATGCTATCTCTGATATACAGATTGCATAATATAGGCTTTTAGAAATTATTCTATCAAGTATATCTGGCAACTCTACTGATTTCACATATTCGAGCTGCACTTGTTCAAAGTTTATGAGAAAGATTGAGACTAGGAGCTCAAAGCCTACCAAATTTTTAGAGTTACCCTCAAGAAGAGGCTACAAAAGTAGATAAGCTCAAAGAACACCTCGTGCAAGGAGAGTATAGTCTACACCTCCTGATACTTCAGAAAGGACACCCTTTCCCTTTCATCTCAGAATAAGAGGTAGATCTCTGACCAGAGATCTAGAAGAAGATTCAAATCCAACATCAAATACAACTCACATTGTTTTTAACCTTCAAATCACAACTCCTACAATGGCTAGATAGTTTTCTTTTGCACCTTTCAACCAAGGGAGTCCATTAGCCTTTTCTCAACATCATGATGTGCCCTTGGTGGCACTAAAGAGTATACCCAATTTCATAGGTGAAGGCCAAACAACTTCTTTTCAGCATATAAGAGATGTGACCACCATCTGGAGCATACACAACATAACCCAAGAAGATGTGGCCACCAAGCTATTAGCAGCCTCTCTAAAAGGTAGGGCTCTTGAATGGTTTAGAACCTTAACTATTGGCTCTATTACTTCATGGGATGAATTAGGGGATGCATTAAGTAAGCATTTTGAGGATAAATGAGACAACCTATCTTTGGTTCAACAGTTGACAACCATTAAAAGAGACCCTCAAGAACAAATGACAGATTACAATAGTAGATTCCTCAAAACATGGAATAGAATTCCAGTCTCTGTGAGACCATCAACTGACCATGATTTTCTATATTACTTGCAAAGTCTAAATGGTCAAATCTATGTCATGATCTAGTCTATGGGTGGTACTTCCTTACCCTAGGCTTTTGCCATAGTTGTCAGAGCTGAAAATTGTTTAATCCAAGTAGGAATGATAGCTAGAAGACCACCTATGCCCATCTTTCCTAGCCTTCAGCCCATTGCACCTGCACATGTACCCCCATTTACCCCTATTCCCACCATATTAGCCCCTCAAGCCAGTACTAGTGGTCAAGAGCTAAAAACAAGTTTCTCTCAAGAGTTGCAAGAGATCAAGAATAGCCAACAAACCAGTCAGCAAGAAGTGGAAAATTTGCTACAAACTTTGACTAAAGAGGTCACAAACCTAAAGAAGCAAGGGCAAGGGATCAGATGACCCTTTCAACCACAAGGCCGGAGTCCTAATCAACAATATCAGAATTAGGGACAGCCTTATCAGCAAAATAGGCCACCATACCAAGGAGGCTATCAAGGACAAAGGCCATATTTTAATCAAAGGCCATTCCAACCATATAACCCTGCACCCCTCAATTATGTCAATCCGGTTAGGGATATGGTCCCTAGTCAAAACAATATGGCTATGGATAATGAATGGTGTTTTCCTTGTAATCAACCTCACAATTAGGCTACATGTTCAAATGGATGGATGAACCAAGCACTAATGGTTCAAAATGCCTCACAAGCTCAATCAGAGGCTTCATCTAGTGGGTTAGTTCCTCAATAAGAATCACAAGAGAATGAGACTGCTCTTTTCAATTGGGAGCATCCAGACTTCAATGGATTCAATGATGAATTTTTTGTTGCTGCTAATACAAGAGCAAAGAGAAGAGCTCAAGATATGGAGCGAGCATACTCAGATACTAAAGCTACTACATCTGCAGAGCCACTGCAGTAGGCTACTCCCATCACATTCAAGAAGGCTCCTACCATTACAAACAAAGAGGGCCAAATTTTCAAAGAAGTAGAGCCCATCATAGTAAAAGCACAAAAAAGAGTACACACTGTGGCACCTTTCAACATTGTAGACAACATGAGGAAGGTGAATGTCACCATGTCTATGTGGGACTCTTTGGCTATTCCAGGGCAACCTGAGATTTTGAAGAAGGCTATGACTAAAATGGCTACTCCTCAACCTGCAAAAGAAGTTGCAAAGCCAGTGTTGGTTAACACTAATCAAGAAAAGGAGTCTCCAAGTAGCAACTCCAAAGCCAATGCCATGCAAGGTAGGAACTCAAAACCACCTCCCTTCTATGTATCTTTAATCATTGGAAAATTTTTA
Organism: Chamaecyparis obtusa; assembly: GCA_027943335.1. Classification (NCBI taxonomy): domain Eukaryota; kingdom Viridiplantae; phylum Streptophyta; class Pinopsida; order Cupressales; family Cupressaceae; genus Chamaecyparis; species Chamaecyparis obtusa. The sequence goes on from BSBK01002945.1 coordinate 204,926, forward strand.
GTACATAATTGTATGGTAGATAGTGGACCTACTAGTACTGTAATGCCCAAGAAGGTGGCTGACCAATTAGGACTAAAATATGAACCCTTCCAAAAGAAGGTTACACAACTTGATGGGTCCTCAGTCATTACTATAGGTGTGGCCAGGGATACCTATCTGATCCTTCATGCTAGTCCTAATTTTTCCATCCTCCTTGATATATATATCATAGATCTCCCTGCTTTGTTTGCTATATGTCTTTCAAGGGAGTTCATAGCCAAGATAGGAGGCTACCTATCTTCTGACTGGTCTCACATGTTATTTCATACAAGGTATGGGACCAAGGTCACCATTAAGTCAGAACCATTGGCAGCACACCATATAGAGCCATATGTGTCCAATACCATCAATGTAAATTGCCCCATATTTGATGACAATGACTTCCAAACCATTGGAGAAGCAGACACTAATATGGAAAGTATCCCTAATATTTTACTAGATGAAAGAGCTTCAGAGGCCCAAGAAAATGTTGTTTGGGATTTTGGTTTGGGAAGTTATTTGATACAAGAGAGTGGATCCATAGAACCAAACCTTTTCAAGGATAGTACTGATTTAGAGGTTCAGAGTAATCAGGTTTGGGAATTGTTTTTTGATGGAGCTAGAAGTAGACATGGTTCTGGTGGTGGTGCTATGCTAGTGTCCCCAAAAGGATAAAAATACTACATAGCTTTTAGATTCAGTTTCTCCTACACTAGCAACACTACAGAGTATGAAAGTCTTGTGAATGGACTGAAGTGGGCTAGAAAAAGAGGGCTTAAGGCCCTAAAAGTTTATGGTGATAGTGAGTTAGTTGTCAGCCAAGTGAGACGGATAAGTGAAACTAAAAATGACACTTTGAAAGCATACAAACATAGATTTTGGGATGCAATTGAAGATTTTTGTGCTTTCAATATTGTTTCTATCCCTAGGAAGCTAAATCAAAATGCAGATAGATTAGCTGTTGTTGGATCTCAGTATGACATCCCCAATAGATTTTCAAAGGAAGAGACCCAACTACATATCAAAGTGATTGTCAAACCTTCTATTCCTGATAATGATGTCAATTGGTAGGTGTTTGACAATGATGAGAAAATTTTGCAATTCTTGTTTGAAGAAGATGTCTTCTCACAACATAACCAAGATAGGCTATCACAAAACTATGGTGATGAAGTGATACAACTCAAGTTTGATAAGATGCCGAGAGGTCTTGTCATCTTAGAGACTATCTTCAACAAGGATGATCAAGTTAAGAAAAAAAAATCTAGCCTGGTAGTTCAACAAGAACATTGTGTTGAACTAGAGTTGGAACCAAGTAAAGGTTTACAATTTGGAAAGATAAACACTGAATTGGAGAAGCAAGATTACACTTAGTTATTCAAGAAATTCGGTGATGTTTTTTCTTGGCAATATGAAGACCTTAAAGGTTTTGATCTGGCCCTTGCTCAGCACACTATTGAATTAGAGCCTAATGCCAAACCAGTAAGGCAAAAGAAAAGGCCTGTTAATCCCAAGCTTGAGCCACTTATGCATAGAGAAGTGCTCAAATTGATAGAAAGTGGTATCATCTACCCCATTAAGCATACTAGTTTGGTTTCCAACCTTGTTCTTGTCAGAAAGAAGAATGGGGATTTGAGATTATGTGTTGACTTCAGGGATCTTAACAGGGCCTCCTTAAAAGACCGCCATCCATTACCCTCTATGGAACAAATCTTACAATGTGTCTCTGGATCTGAGAGATTTTCATTATTGGATGGCTATTTAGGATACAATCAAATCCTAGTAAATGAAGAGGATCAATACAAGACTGCATTTACAACCAAGTGGGGAACCATGGCTTATCAAAAGATGCCCTTTGGTTTGTCAAATGCAGGTGCTACATTTCAAAAGGCAATGGATATGGCCTTTAAAAGCCTCATGTACAAGTTTGTACTGGTCTACTTGGATGAGATAACTGTCTATTCTAAACATGTAGTAGATCATATCAAACACCTGAGGAAGATTTTTGAAAGATGTAGAGAATTTGGGATATCTCTTAATCCCAAGAAATGTGTGTTTGCAGTTCATGAAGGAAAATTGTTGGGATATGTAGTATCCAAGCAAGGAATTACAGTGGATCCTAAGATAATTGCAGCAATCCTAGAGCTACCATTGCCACACCATAAGAAAGCCCTCCAATGTTTCATAGGAAAGATTAATTTTGTTAGGTGTTTCTTGCCTAATATTGTAGATTTATTGAAGCCTTTGACAACCATGTTAAAGAAGAGTTCAACTTTCGGCTAGACTAAAGAAGGAAAAGCCAATATTTAGGCTATCAAAGAAGCCTTGATAGAGGCTCCTGCTCTCCTCAACCCAAATTTCAATAAATATTTTATCCTTCATGTTTATGGAGGTCATGATGCTATATCAGCAATGTTGACTCAAGAAAATTCAGAAGGGTTGGAGCAGCCTATTGCTTTCTTCAGCAAAGGTTTAGAAGAGTATGAATAGAGATACTCTTTTGTAGGAAAACATGTACTTGCTATGGTAAAGGGCCTTAAAAGGTTCAGATATTTGTTGACCCATAGCAAGGTACACTTGAAAGTTACTCATCCAAGTGTCAAAGAATTTTTGCTTTCCAAGGACCTAAATGAGAAAAGAGATGGTTGGATCACCAAGGTGATGGAATATGACATTGATAACCAAATCACCAAGCTAGTTAGAGGAAGAGGTCTTTGTGAGCATTTGGTAGGGGGTGAAAGTTCAAAGAAATCAAAACAAATGGATGCATCTTTGGTTGTGCATTCTATAGAAGAACATGCCCAGGCATCAAGTTGGCTGCCTAACATGATTCATTACTTAAAGATAGGACAATGTCCTGCAGGTTTGGATTCAGCAAAGAGAAGATATTATAGATTACAATCTGTTCCTTTTGTGCTGATAGATGTTCTTTTTAGAAAGGATCACAATGGTGTCCTTTTAAGGTGTATTGATTCAGAAAAGATAGCTGATGTTCTATTTGAATTTCATGATGGGCCTTCTGGAGGTCACTTTTCTCCTAGGACTATTGCTTTTAAAATCATGAGGGCTGGATACTATTGGCCATCTATCTTCAAGGATAGTCATGATTATGTGAGAAAATGCATCAAATGTGCTATGTTTGTAGGAAAAGAAAGGCTTGCATCCCTACCCCTTTAGCCAGTCAGAACAGTGTAACCTTTCATGAGATGGGGTATAGACTTTATTGGTATGATCAATCCTCCATCTAGTGCAGGCCACGAGTGGATAATCACTGCAATAGACTATTTCACTAGATGGACAGAGGTAGTTGCATTAAAAGAATCAAATGATAATGTTGTATTGATTTTTTATGATGATATAATCCATATATTCGGCACTCTAGACTCCATAATATCAAATAATGCATTGGCATTCACAGGCCTTAAAGTCTTAGAATGGACAATCAGGAATGACATCTATCTGAATACAAGTTCAAATTACTACCCTCAGGGCAATGGCTTAGCAGAATCAACAAATAAGAACTTGATTAGGATAATCAAGAAAACCCTACAGGATAATCAGAGAGACTGGCATACTAAATTGAAGTCTTCCTTATGGTTAGACAGGATCACCCCAAAGAAAATCATTGGAAACTCTCTTTATGTGTTAGTATATGGCAGAGAGGCTAAGTTGTCCATTTCAACTAAATTACCAGCTTTGGACTTAGCCACTCAGTATGTCCTATTTGAAGAAGGAGATCCTTTACAGATCAGGTATGCTCAGCTCATGGAGTTAGAAGAACTCAGAGAGAAATCCATGAAAGATATGGAGTTCCATCAGATTCAGACAAAGAGAAATTTTGATAAAAGAGCCAGGGTCAGAAACTTCAAAGTTGGAGATGTAGTCCTCAAGTGGGATGAATTCAGATCCAGACCTAGCAGACATACAAAGTTTGATTCATTCTAGGGTGGACCATTTGTTATAACAAGATGCAAGGGGCCTAATGCGTTTCAGCTAGCAACTCTTGGAGGAGATGCCTTTCCTATATCAGTCAATGGATTCCATTTGAAGCCTTGCTTTGAGGTTAATCCCTCTCTGTAAATTCTTGTAAATATGTTTCTTCCTTTCTTCCCCTATCTTTCTAGGTTAGTTTACTGCTTTCCAAGAAGTGCTTGTGCACAAGTTTGTCTTTCTAGTTTCAGTCTGATCTCCCTGTCAAAGTTTTGTGCTCAAGAATTGACCCCATTCCCAATGAATATGTCAAGGCCACTAATCTAATGTCTAGTAGGCTGACATCCAGCAAAAATCACCAAAATTTTACCCAATTTTTCCTTGTTCCATGAAAATTTGGCTAAGTTTTGTCCAAGGTCTGCATTTTAATCCTGTCGAGCATCCCTGAAATTTAAATGGCTTTATGTCCTATTCTCTGGCCTCTATAATTTATTTTATCCTCTGGTCTACAAGTCTATATTTGAAAATCTAGCGATTACCCCAAATAAACCTTGAAAACCCTAGGTCAGTTTCTATTTTCAAAGTACTTTATCAGCCACTTAAGTTCTCATTTCAACATGTGCATAATTCTTCCTTCAGTCGCCAGTTCTCTAATTCACCCGATGGTTCCTCTTTCTATTTTGCAACTCAGCAAATGGTCTTTCTAGTCAGGTAATCGCTCAATAAATCCAAGGTCACTAATCCTTTCGGTGACTAGGTGATTGCATTCGCGTAATCTCAGATTACTAGCGGTTAAGTCCTTAACAGTTAGTGACCTAGCGAAGCCGTTAACTTTTCTTCAGTCACGTGATCGCTTGATGTTTGGCGGTCTCAGCTAAGTGGGGGTCCCAATTAGGAAGATCTACAGCTGGTTTATCTTCTCATGAGGTTCTTCTGACACATGCGATCTTACACCCGTCGTTCGATTTGCCAAGGTGTTCAGGTTCTGTCAGGTGGGTCCGATGCCAGATCAGGGTGACATGTCAGTTTGTGATTGGTTGAAATAAAGGGATCTGTCAATGGGTCCAGTGCCACATATTGCTTATGTGCTCACCTATGATTGGCTATCGAGTGATGATGAAGACTTTAGTGGGGTCCCAGTACAAAAGTAATCAACGGCCGGCGCATGATCAGAAGGAATATTCAGAGGCTATGAGATCATGCACCCACAATTTGATTGGAATCTTCGTTGTAGATGGTCTGATGTTAGAAGGTTTCCAAGGTGTCTTTTGATAAGGTAGTCATAGTGAATGAGAGATCAACAAGTGGCAGGTCTAGGCCCAAGGTTAGTAAGGTATTCCGCAACTTGGTGAATGAAGGATTTCTCTTGTTCGCTAGATTTAACCAGGGTCAGTCGAAACAATTAGTTATTCAGCGACTGCAGTGTTTGTGTAGTCACTTGGCCAGACCAGGGTTATGAGAAACATTTCATGAATGAGAAAAGGTCTTCAGTTGTGCATTCGCTGAGTGACTTAAGGAAAGAAAGCTCGAGGTGGGTCCGAACATGCTGATGTGCTAACATGCTCAATTTTTATTGGTCACGATATGCTGATATGGACATGGACTTTTCAAAGGGGTTCGTGACTATTTCAAAGGTGATCTAGGCCATTCATCTGCTGGGAAATAATAGATATCGATGGACACATTTTAAAATGACTGGCTAGTCGTTGTTTTTCAAATTTAAATATTTCTGAGAAGGTTTTTTGCCAACATTTGATTCAACAAGCTGCGGCTGCAGAGGTAGCTAAAGAATTTATGTCTTCAGGACATTTGCAGTTGAGAAGATGATGAGGGAGGTCTGGGCAACCATCATAGGTCGATTCTTGTTTCCTAGAAGTACCATTTGAGCATTCATGGTGAGACTTTGTGCAGGAAGGTTGATGAAGCAAGGTTGCTTGTCTGCAGGCAAATTTGGTATAGGGATGGGCACGTAAAAAAAATATCTAATTGGCTATGATAGTTTAGAGATGTATTTATGATCAGACTTGACTAAATTAGGGTTAGTTATTATTCTATTGAAAATCCATGTAACCCTAGTTAGGTTTTGATTCCTGCCTGCATGCAAATAGGAGATATATATATTAATTTTTGGAGCTTTTAGAGCTTAGTGTTGGACAATTGTAAAAAGGTTTACCTTCCTTAGGAGTCATATATGGTATTATTTCTACCCTCTAGCTTCTACAATTGTAAATTCCCATTGATTATTCAGATATTGTAAGGTATTCTATGACATTCTTCATGTCCCTATGCTTCTTGTTTGAATTGTCTATTAATGAATTCAATATTTCTATGTTTTTTAGTGATATCTTAGGGTTCTTGATCCTTCTTTCTTTCTACAACTCATGTGTATTCTTGTGGATGATTTGATGTGAATGCTTTCATGGGTATACTACAACCCCTTAACAATCTTGTCTCATTCCTATACCTAGCTGCAGAGGTGAATGTTTGTTTGCAGGTCATAGATTGTTGTCTAATCCTAAGAGTGTTATTATTTGTGAAAGAATCTCTCTCTTTCCCTGAATACCCTCTTTTATTTGCAAACCCTTCTATGAAATACTTATGCAAGCCTATTCAGTGAGTTGTGATCTCCTAGACCTAAGTTTATTCATTGAATCTATCTTTTATGCTACAATTCATACCTTCATTTCAGTGTATCACCTACTAGGTAGTTTGATTTCAAGTCATTTCCCTTTCAAGCATTCATTCTATCCCTTTCCCCTCAAAGATTTACTTTTCATGTCAAGAAGCAAATTAAGGTGATTATCCAAGAGGAACCAGCCTAGAACCTGGAGGTCTCATCTCAATTAGCATAGGTCCCACAACCTGGAGATGATTCCAATGTTATATTAAGTTATCAAGACCAAGAGAGCTTGAAACAAGGGTGCAAACTTAGTGTATAATAGTTCCATTTAATATAATTAGGATAGATTGGTTATAAAGAATTTGCAATGCAGAAGAAGGAATAGAATAGCATTTTGCCGATAACACAATATGGAATCATTATTTCAGACTGTACAAATGTGATACTTATTGTTTACAAGAATCTGGAATTCATTTAAAAGCCTTAAGAAAAGTAAAAGAAGAATATCAGCAATTATAAATCTGATTACCACAACCTCTTCCAGCCATATTCAAAATTCATAGAGCTTGATAACATTCAAATGTTAGTTCTAAATTTATTTTTCCTTAATTTATAGGAATTCTTACTTGTAGGTGTAGATATGTGTAATCTGTTAATGGGATTCTATCTCAGTTCTTCTCTTGTTAGCTTGCAGCTTCATCTTTTTCTCTTTTGGGGTATGCTAATCTTGAGGAACTTGAGGATTTCATGTACTTTTATAACTGATATTGAATTGCCCATACTATAGAATTACTTAGAAGGCATCTTGTGATGTCGGGAATGTTTTTATTCATATAATCCCTTAGAATTTTGTCATCTTGAAAGTTGTATGGTACTATGTATTTTTTGCTAATAGGAGATCTCTTCTTGTTATTCATCAAATTTCCATGTAGTTTTCCTTTGAAGCATTTTTTTGGCAACCTATACTTGGCATTCTACTTGAGAAGAGAAAAATACATATGCAGCTTAGTTTCTAACATTTGTGAAGTCTACTTCAAAAGATGCTTGAGAACTTGAGTTCATAATCAGTGACTAGTAATACTTTAGAAATAGTGTGTTGCTCATGTTGCTCTTTGATGAGCAGTTATACAATGTATTTCCTTTTGGTGTATAGTTCTTTCATAGAAATATAAACTACTAGACAGATTCAATACTTTCACATTTATTTATTTATTTTTAGATCAGTATGGCTAAGTCTTGTCATGATATTTGGGTATGAGTGCAAAATGCCCTATCCAAACTAGAGAAGTAAGGAAAATGACTAGTGAGGTCAAAATAGTATCCCCCCAAAACATCAACTTTATACATTCTAAATTCTATGTTGCAGCTCCTTAGGAGAACTTGCATGGGTGTTAAACAAGTAACTCCCAAGAAGAAACCAGATACATGGCTAGGAATTGCCACCGAGAAAAAAATAAGACATGGGTCAAAGCTATAGACCAAGACACCCTCATGGCCTAAATAATATAGAATTTTTGGAGAAGGGCATTACAAATGCCTCATTCTTTAGAGCTCTGTTGTCACTAGGGATTGCACCCGTGATGGCTAAGTATAAAACCTAGCAATCCCGTGAAACATGGGAATACTCTTAGGATGTGGGACTGCTTCACTGAGAATAAACCTTCGGATTAAGGGTCGGCTTCCCTGTTTGTATCACCTGAACTGAACTGAACTTGAAGGGAAAGGGAGAGAGATTGCATGAAATTGAAATAACTAAAATTTAACTTAGGTGATTCACCAAACTGGATAGATCCACAAACTGAAAATAGACTCACAATGTAATCTAGCATATAACCTAAACATCACAACTCTTCCCAAATCTGATTCTTCCCTTAGAAAATAATCAGGTGTTGGTTGTAAATGAGAAGGGAAAATAGATTCCACAACTCAAACACATATAAACGCACATAGATTGAAACTTTAAGAAAAATCAGTGCTTGTAAACATCAAAATGAACTAAATATCAAGTAAAGGATCAAATTTCAATCACAATACATGACATCAAATCCATCAAATCAACTCACAAAGCTATAGAAAAAGAAGGAAAATTGCCATTAACTGGAATAAAAGGAGTCAAAACATCAATTTGCTTCTCCTGGAGCTACAACATCCTGATGGAATATGGATGAAGTGACTGAGAGGGGCGGGGGGGTGAATCAGTCAACCATAAAACACTTCACAATTAATTCTTTCCAGATCCCTTAGGATATCTTAACAATGTTATCTATTTTAGCACTCGGTAAATAGATTGCAGTAACTTTGAAGATGTAGAAAGTATTAACAAAATTATCTTTTAGATATTCATTAGCACTGGTGTATGATTAAGATAGCAATTAAGAACACAAGAGACACAAGATTTAATGTGGAAACCCAATATGGGAAAAACCACCAATGTATCTAGATACTGATTTTCACTTTTCTAAAGTGATGCCCGGTTAGAAGCCAACTCGGTAAAAGGTTACAAAACACACTATTAGGTGTGACCTTGTTAGAGTATTTAAACACCCTGCTAGGAGTGGCCTAGTAAGAGGTCTTGAAAACAATTCAATGGAATTGTCACCTTGTTAGAGGATTTACAATATGGTTGTTAAACCAACTCGGTTAAGAGATTTAGAATTCACTGTTACAATGATAAGAAGGTAACAATGAAAAATGACCTGTATAATAATGCAACTACCTTGCTGATTATAGATCTCTATTCTACATATGTGTGATCCTTCCTGATCGAATAAATCTGTGCTGCACCTCAAGGATATCTGAACATCCTTCACAAATTTGCACACACCTTTTCTATCTTTTCTTCTGTAAATCTTCTGTTGTATATCCCTCATTATTTTTTCACATTTGACCTTTTATTTATATGATTTTATATTTGTCAAATCGACATTATTTAGTATAACAGTCGGCTGAATTAAGAAAACTCTTTTTGCAAAAATCCTTCAAGGGCAGACAGTGCTCGGTGACCATAACTTTCTATAATCTTTTGGAGACCGAGGGAACTCGATAAACACCGACAATCCTTTACCTTCGATAACCGACTGAACTCGGTAAACACTGAATTTCCTTTGATGACCGACTGAACTTGGTAAACACTGAATTTCCTTTGACGACCGACTGAACTCGGTAAACACTGAATTTGCTTTGACGACCGACTGAACTTGGTAAACACTGAATTTCCTTTGATGACCGACTGAACTCGGTAAACACTGAATTTCCTTTGACGACCGACTGAACTCGGTAAACACTGAATTTCCTTTAACGACCGACTGAACTCGGTAAACACTAATCTTCCTGTCTGGCAGACCGACTGAGCTCGGTAGGAACTAATTGCTGCAGACTATGACATTGTGTGACATCAAAGACAATACATAATTTGAGTAGCAATTTCCTTCAGACAATTGTTTCCAACAATCTCCCTCTTTGGCATTGATGGCAACACAATATGTCATAGCATAAGAAATTTGAAAGAGTTAGCTCAGTTCAGATTCAAATCTCCCTCTGTCAGCAAACTTCCTTTATTCTGAAAATTCTTCCTTCTGACTATTGAAAATTTCTTAAAGTAATAGAAAAGACATAGCAAACACTCCCTCTTTGACAACACATGCCAAAGACAATTCACATATTACCGGTGTAAATTAATGTACCTCAAGTACTGATTCATATGCAATGATTCCTTGAATATGCTGCATCAACTGGTTGATTTTCAATCATGTTCTGGTTGATGCATCACTAAAACTGTATTTAGTGAGCCTCAGATAGGGGAATGACCCCTAACTTACCTCTTAGATACACAAATGCATCCTTAGGTAATGGTTTGGTAAAAATGTCTGCAATCTGTTCTTTTGTATGAATATATTCTAATCTGATTTCCTTGTCCTGCACCAATTCTCTGACAAAGTGATATTTAATAGCAATGTGCTTGGTTTTGGAATGCATCACTGGATTCTTCGAAATGTTTATTGCACTGGTATTGTCACAAAATAGAACAACTGGTTCTTTGATTTCAACCTTCATACCTTCTAATAACTATTTAAACCAAACAATATTTGAACAGTTTACTACAGCAGCAACATATTCTGCTTCAGCTATGGATTGAGATGTGCAATTTTGCTTTTTACTAGTCCAGGATACTAGTCTTTTTCCAAGAAAAAATGCTCCACCACTTGTGCTTTTTCTGTCATCAATGTTTCCTGCCCAATCAGCATCAGTAAACACTTTCAAGTCTAGATTGCCTCCAAATTTATACCACAAACCATATTCTTCAGTTCCTCTTAAGTATCTTAAGATTCTTTTGATTGCCATCATATGATTTTCCTTAGGTTTTGCTGAGAATCTAGCTACTATACTGATTGCTAAGGCAATATCAGGTCTTGTATGTACTACATACTGCAATTTTCCAATCATAGATCGGTATAGGGTCTGATCAACTTCTTTTGAATCATCATTTTTGGTAAGTTTCAGTCCAGTACACATGGGTGTACCAACTGGTTTTGAATCTTCCATACCAAACTTCTTAAGTATTTCCTTAATGTATTTAGATTGAGTAATGTATATACCATTCTTGCTTTGCTGAATTTGAAGACCAACAAAGAATTTTATTAAACCAAACATAGACATTTCAAATTCTTTGTTCATTTGCTCTGAAAATTCTTTGCACTGATCCTCATTCCCTGTAAATATAGTATCATCTACAAATATTTCTGCCAATACAATTTTGTCATCCAGTCCTTTAATATACAGATTGCTGTTATCATTGGCTCTTTTGAAATTAAGCTGAATCAAATAGTTATGGAGTCTTTCATACCATGCTCTAGGAGCTTGTTTCAAACCATACAATGCTTTGTGTAACCTGCAGACCATGTCCTTTTTATCTGGATCAACAAAACCTTCAGGTTGTTCAATGTAGACCTCTTCATCAAGAATTCCATTGAGAAATGCAGATTTTATATCCATCTGATATACCTTAAATCCTTTGTGTGCTGCATAAGCAAGTAGAGTTCTTACACCTTCTAATCTTGCAACAGGAGCAAAAGTTTCTCCATAATCTATACCTTCTTCTTGAGAATAACCTTTACATACCAGTCTAGCTTTGTTTCTAGATACTTGACCATCTTCATTCAGCTTATTCCTAAATACCCATTTTGTTCCAATTACATTCTTATCTTTAGGTCTAGGTACAAGAGTCCATGTTTTTTTTTTTTGTATTTGTTCTAATTCTTCATTCATTGCTTCAATCCAACTTTCATTTTCCAATGCATCTTTGATATTTCTAGGTTCAAAGTCAGTAAGCAGACATGTACCTTTTAGCTTGCTTCTTGTCATAGTACCATTTGATTTGTTTCCAATAATTTGATCTGGTGTATGATGTCTTCTGACATATTTGGCTAGTATAGGTTCCTTGCCTTTTGAATGATTCATGCTGTTGTCTTCTAGGATCTCTTCTTCAGGTTGCTCGGGCTCGGTAGATATTTTCTCAGTAACTTCAGGCTGAGACTCGGTCTGAATTTCTTCCTGTGACTTGGTTTGAACTTCTTCCTGTGACTCGGTTTGTGACTCGGTAACTGTGCTTGGCTCGGTAGATATAGTTTCCTTATTGATAGTTGTGTCTGTCAATGTTTCAGGTTCAATGTAAATGAATCTTCTGTAGTTCTCAGGTTCCCTTTTGCTTTCTTCTTTAGTCTTTTCTGCAAACTCATCAAATTTTACATGTATACTTTCTATGACTTTGTGAGTAGATAAGTTCAGACATTTGTATGCCTTGCTTTTGCTAGAATATCCTAGGAATATTCCTTCATCACTTTTCACATCAAATTTATTTCTTCTAGATTCTTTTAAGATATAACACTTGCTACCAAATATTTTCATGTAACTTACATTGGGTTTATAGCCATACCATAATTCATAAGGAGTTTTGAATGTGTCTTTCTTCAATTATACTCGGTTCAAGGTATGAACTGCAGTGCTGATAGCTTCCTTCCAGTACTTTATAGCGATGTTCTTTTCTATCATTAGAGTCCTTGCACAATCCATAATAGATCTGTTTCTTCTTTCTGCTATTCCATTCTGCTCAGGAGTTCTAGGAGCTGATACCTGTCTTTTGATTCCTCTTTCAATGCAAAAGTTGTTAAAATCATGGGAGATGAATTCACCACCTCTGTCCGATCTTAAGCATTTCAATCTTTTCCCTGTTTCCTTTTCCACTCTTGCTAAGTACCATTTGAACTTTTCAAATGCTTCTGATTTTTCTCTTAAATACATGACAGTCATCATTCTAGAATAATCATCAACGAAAAGAATAAAGAATTTATCTCCAGTATAGCTTTGTATTCCAATAGGTCCACATAAATCAGTATGCACAATTTCCAAAATTTCTTTAGACTGATAGTTCTTACTTTTGAAACTAGTTTTACTCATTTTGCCAATCTGACAATTCTTACATAGACCAGTATCAGGTTTCTTCAAAGTAGGAATGCCTCTAACCTTCTTGAATTTGCTTATTTTTATCATGTTATCAAAATTCACATGACATAACCTTTTGTGCCATAGCCAACTTTCTTCTATTTGAGCAATAAAGCATGAATATTCACTGAGATCAAGATAAAATAAGTTACCTTTTGTTTGTTTGCCTGATCCAATGAGTTTTCCTTTTTCATCCAGCAATCTTGCTTGACCATTCATGAATTCAACCTTGAAACCAGTATTGATTAGCTGTGCTACACTTAGAAGATTATGTTTTAGTCCTTCCACCCAATAAGCATTATCACATATGATTTCTTTAGTTAATGAGATTCTTCCTTTTCCTTTTATACAACAAGGTTCATTGTTTCCAAATCTTACATTACCACTATCACAGTCTTCTAGATATTCAAATTTTGTCTTGTCACCAGTCATGTGGTGTGAACATCCGCTGTCTATTATCCATATATCATCTTTGCTTATATGAGAAATAAGTGCCATCTTATCTTCATAATCATCAGATTCATCTTTTATAGCAATAAAGACAATTTCTTCTTCACTATCATCAGAATCTTTAGCCATAAAACATGTTTTCTTACCTTTATCCTTGAATGATTTGAAATTCTTTTTGCCATAGTACTTGTGACTTCTCTTCTCTTCCTTGACTTGCTTGTTTGGGCACCTAGCTGCAATATGTCCAATTTCTTCACATGAAAAATAGATTAAAGGAGTTTTACCTTTATATTTACCTTTCCCTCTAGAGTACTTCTTTGCAAGTAATGCTTCTACAATTTCAAGATCACTGTCAGAACTTTCTTCTGATACTTCTTCACTTTCTGACTGAACTTCTTTAATTTTCTTGTTCTTCTTTAGTGAAACCTTGGCCTCAAATGTTGATTCAATATTTTTGGAACTAGGAACATAGTTGTCATAGTTGTCTAATTCAAAGGCTGTCAATCTTCCAACTAAAGCATCCAAAGTTATATTGTGGTTTGTTTCACACCTTCTTTCTTGAATAGTTGATACTCTTATTGCATATATAGGGAGTAATGTTCTGAGTACCTTACTTATAACAGTTTCATCTGAGATTGTTCCACCAGAAGCTCTAATTGCACTTACACTTGCTTTGATTCTTTCAACATATTTTGCAATGTTTTCATCTTCCTTCATATTCATCTTGTCAAACTGTCCTCTTAGGCTTTCTGCTTTGGCTCTTTTCACATTTGCATCACCACCATATATTTTCTTCAGTGCCATCCACATTTCATATGCAGTAGTGCATTCTTTAATATCATCAAATTCTTCATAGCTGAGAGCAGATGCAATGTCTATCATCATGGTGTTGTGAGTCTTTTTATCTGCAATGTCTTCAAGAGTTAATGCGCCATTAGGAATTGTGTATTCTTCATCAATGTATTTGCATCCTGAATCACCAATGGAATCCAGATGAAGTCGCATGAGACCTTGCCATGCTGAAAAGTTATCTCTGTTGAGCTTTGGAATTTCCCTCTTGTAAGACATCCTGATTTTTAGCTTAGGTCCTTGAAACCCTTCTTGCAAGCACCGAAGGCTCTGATACCAATTGATGGAATATGGATGAAGTGACTGAGAGGGGGGGGGGTGAATCAGTCAACCATAAAACACTTCACAATTAATTCTTTCCAGATCCCTTAGGATATCTTAACAATGTTATCTATTTTAGCACTCCGTAAATAGATTGCAGTAACTTTGAAGATGCAGAAAGTATTAACAAAATTATCTTTTAGATATTCATCAGCACTGGTGTATGATTAAGATAGCAATTAAGAACACAAGAGACACAAGATTTAACGTGGAAACCCAATATGGGAAAAACCACCAATGTATCTAGATACTGATTTTCACTTTTCTGAAGTGATGCCCGGTTAGAAGCCAACCCAGTAAAATGTTACAAAACACACTGTTAGGTGTGACCTTGTTAGAGGATTTAAACACCCTGCTAGGAGTGGCCTGGTAAGAGGTCTTGAAAACAATTCAATGGAATTGTCACCTTGTTAGAGGATTTACAATATGGTCGTTAAACCAACTCAGTTAAGAGATTTAGAATTCACTGTTACAATGATAAGAAGGTAACAATGAAAAATGACCTGTATAATAATGCAACTACCTTGCTGATTACAGATCTCTATTCTGCATATGTGTGATCCTTCCTGATCGAATAAATCTATGCTGCACCTCAAGGATATCTGAACATCCTTCACAAATTTGCACACACCTTTTCTATCTTTTCTTCTGTAAATCTTCTGCTGTATATCCCTCATTATTTTTTCACATTTGACCTTTTATTTATATGATTTTATATCTATCAAATCGACATTATTTAGTATAACAGTCAACTGAATTAAGCAAACTCTTTTTGCAAAAATCCTTCAAGGGCCGACAGTGCTCAGTGACCATAACTTTCTATAATCTTTTGGAGACCGAGGGAACTCGATAAACACCGACAATCCTTTACCTTCGATAACCGACTGAACTCGGTAAACATTGAATTTACTTTGACGACCGACTGGACTCGATAAACACTGAATTTCCTTTGACGACCGACTGAACTCGGTAAACACTGAATTTCCTTTGACGACTGACTGAACTTGGTAAACACTGAATTTCCTTTGACGACCGACTGAACTCAGTAAACACTGAATTTCCTTTGATGACCAACTGAACTCGGTAAACACTAAATTTCCTTTGACGACCGACTGAACTCGGTAAACACTAATCTTCCTGTCTGGCAGACCGACTGAGCTCGGTAGGAACTGATTGCTGCGGACTATGACATTGTGTGACATCAAAGACAATACATAATTTGAGTAGCAATTTCCTTCAGACAATTTTTTCCAACACATCCACCTCCTGAAAATGAGGGAAGGAAGAACTAGCCTTCAATCACCAAAGGTGAGAAGCATATATAGAAAATCTCTAGAATCTGCATTGAAGTCCACTACTTCACCAAGAATAGGAAAAACCTGGCACTACGACCATGATCATGCCACTCTGAAATTCGGATGCCCAATTCCTGAGAATCTAGAGAATGGAAAAATTGGGGGCCCTAAACATGGATGGTCAAAGGAAGATTGTCCCACCACTAAGTCATGCATCATAAAGAAAAACTAACAATGGCTTATAAAACACCACTTGTCAATATTTACAACAAGGTTTTGCAATGACTTTTACAATTAAAATATTCCCCTCTCTACCAAATAAAGTGGATTCTAAATATATTTTAAAGATAATCTCAACTCAAAAAAAATGAGGAGAATATCCAAAATATTTACATTTTGACCAAATCCACATTTCCTAAAGGACACCTAGTATGTAAAATAAAGCCATAATGACCTCTACCCAATATAAAAAGGGGAGGAACACATTAATAGTCTATCTCAAAATTAAAATTAAGCCCCTTTCAAATATTCAGAACATAGCTCCAACATATATTTTAAATATATTAACCTTGAAGGATAGTATTTAAAATAAGGTTAATGTAACTCAACCCTAACAAAAGGGGAGAAGAAAAGATGTGAATTGGCAATCATCTCTTGGTTGTGGCAATGTGAAGTTCAACCCTCGACAAATGGCAAGTTGCCAATTTTGTCTGCAGCTACTGGACTAGACTCAAGCTCTGTTTAGAAACATCAAACCCCTTTTTCAGCATGTTGATCAAGGTAGGCATTTCAATCAATTTCATTATTCATTGCATTACTTCCTCTAAAAAATGAGGGCATATATTAGATATGCATCTATATTTCATGGCACTATTGGATTTGTTGTTCTCTGTTCAGTACATAGCCTGAGTACATTAGGGCATTATTTTTTAATGTACTAGGGCACTGATGAAATTGAGGCTTGTTGTAGCAATGTTGCTTGTAGCCCGAGAATCTTGTTCATTCCTTTTAACAGCTAGGGCACGACATATATCTCTACATTTGATTTCATGTTTGCTTTGTACATTTGCTGAAGACATTTGATATTGTTTTTGTGTTGGAAAAAAAATGAGGGCACCATGTATCATATTTGTTGACATCTATTGCTTCATTATTTGTTTGTTGTTGATATTTCAATACATACAGCCTGAGAACATAGGGAATTGTATCATGCATTGTGACTCCTTTTTTCTCTATTATGGCACTTGATTTGGCTTTGTGTAAAAACTAGGGCATCAAAAACCTTTAATTCTTTGCATTTTCCATTCATATTGATTGTATGGCTTGTGGGCTAGGGTGTTGAGATTTGTATTTGCTGGTGTACCTTTGTAAAAATAGGGCACATGATAGCATGGAAAATCAATGTCATGATTTTTCTTATAGTATATCTTTGTCCTCCCCTCCTCTAGATTCTCAAGGGCATGGCTTTGATTGTTGAGACTGTGTCTTTCCTTTGCATATGTGTTCAATTTGTGTGTCCTGTGAGCTATGGCATAGCATTGCTTGTAAATTTTTTGGAGCCCGTGAGTGGCCTGTGAACTAAGAATACTATGGCATCCCTTGTATTTTTTGTTTATTTGTTAGATGCAGGCCCGTGAACACTTGACCATGCATGTTTACTGCTATCGATGCCTGTCCCACACCGATGATACTATGCCATCATGCTCAAATTGCAAAGATTCATTCTCATTTTTTTCTTGAATTTTATAGACACTCATGTGTAGGACTCTTATGATACATGTAGAGATACTCATGTACAATAATGTTATCATTCAGTTGGTATTTTGCCTTATGCCCACCACATATATGATATGCCATGCTATTAGTTATGTTTCTCTTTTAGGTCCTTGTGGATTTATATCATTCTGGCATCATGCCATGTTGTTTATGAAATTTTCCCCTTCAATTGGCATTGTTGTTTGAGGTTGATGCCACCCCACTATATGCCTACAAATTTGATCCATAGCAATGATAATACCATGTAGAATGTGCATCCTCTATGTGACATCTAGTGTACTATCATGCATCAAATGCTTATCACTTGGGATATTATGACATATTGAGTCCCTTTCTATTGGCTCATACTATAGATTTATCACATTCATACTATAGCACTTAAAGTACTAAATGCAGATTTGGAACACATATATGCCATAATGTAATGCATTGAGTTTTATTTCTGAAACATCATTTGTTGTACCTTCTCTAAACATGTGGATTGTGTGCCCTCAGCATGTTGATGATATATGCCATGTGAACATCTAAGCAACAGAGTGCCCTATCTTCCTCATAGGTCTGTGCACTCTGCCATTAGCTTTGTCCAAAATTTGTTGCCATGTTGCCCTCTATTTATCATAGCTTGACTAATGCTGAATCATCTGAATGTTCCCTATTTGTACACACTATTGATTATGATGTTCTTGGCCTGTGATGTAGTCACTGTCAGGAAAAATGAGGTTTTCTTGAGATAGCCTACATCACAGGTCAAGGTCTTCATCTGCACATGGAACACACACATTAGTAAAAATAATGGTATTTCTTTTATTTCCAGAGGCTCCTTGATGCACATGCCCTGAGCACAGCCCATGCCAGAGGTGCATGACTGAGTGCACGTATCCATGTTTGTAAATGTTGTGGCACCATTCATTGCTTAGATCCATTGGATCTAACTCCTCTATTTTTTCTCTCTATAGGTTCAGGGTCACAGGAGCACACCAGGCACACAAAAGATCAACTCGTACCAGGCAATGTCTGGTACCCCTACATCTAGCTCCATTAATTTATGTATACCTGCACTCATTTATGCAATTCTTGCATTTGCTATGCTCATGGCATGTGTGAGCTTAGATAGATGTTCCTTTCAGTTCTTTTCTTCTTTCTGTACAGCATATCAGGATATGACATGTAATCTTAGATGCAGTAATACTTCCTTTCTTTTCATGTACTTTGCAATGGAAATGAACACAAATCTTAATCTAGATCACATAAATATGCAAACTAGGGTACAAAGCTCATCTAGTAATTAGGTTTCCAAAATGTGTAAAAATACGACAACAAGCTCAAATAGATATCTTAACAACATCCATAAGACTTGCAAACATTTTTTATGAATTATGTACAATTAATTCCTAATGATCACTTCTAGTATTTCCCCACAAAGGAGAAGGAAAACCCATCGTTTGTAGATGAATAAAAATTTAAAAATATAAACATGATATAAAATTAACTACTATAGGATCAAAGAAACTTATCAAAAAGATCTCAAAGATTGTAAGTTAATGCTTCATGATATTTCAAGTTGCTCCTCTGACCAATCCATTTCATTATATCAAGTGTCACAAGAACATTTGAGAAGGTCTTTGAAAATGAAACAACCCTCACGTGCTTCCCCAGTGACCCCTTAACAAGACTTCATCTTCCCCAGTCAATAAGGAAGCAACAGGTAACTTTGGTTTCAAAGGCAGGCCCATAATAATATAAAAAAAACCAATATATTTTGTAGTGGTAGTGGAATTGACAACCATAATCCTCAAATTATGTTGCATATCTACATCTTTGCCTATGTAGTGGCAACCTTAATTCCTCATCCTATGCTAGTTAATGACCTCCATAACAAGCTACAACTCTTCTATTTTTAAAAAATGAAAGTGCCCCCATATATTTCTTCTAGGATTTCATTTATCCATGGGTTTTATCCTATTGTGGTTGGTAATGCACCAGTATAATTGCATGCAAAAATTGGGAGCATAAACAAGGCATGTGTATGATTTACCAAAGTGCTATATAGATATGTCACCTCCTCCTAGTTGAAACGACTTCATAAAAATTATTCTTATCAGAAGGTGTGAAGCTATGTGTCTGCTAGATACTGTGTGCTCATGGTTCCCCATTATGGATTACATTGATTTGAAACAAGGGTAATGGGAATACCACCCCAAGAAATATCTTCTGCCTCCTTTATTTTGCATCCAAGCTTGGGCCCAAAATCCCCAAACTTTCTATTGTGCTAAGGTTGGAGGGACACTACACAAAGGTCTAAGGTCTCAATGAAGAATGATAGCAACTATGTATTCAATTATAGGAATCCAAACATGGTTGAAAAAAGCCTTTAAATCTCAAAAATGTAAGGATTCATTATCACCAATAGCTACGTTGTTGTAGCTGGAGTCCCTGCCTAATGAAAAAAGGCACCCATCCTTGTGCTCGTATTTTGTTGAAATATTGTCCATTTGCATGCAATCTCGTATTCAATAAATGGTTGTGGCATAAATGAAGCTTCAAGATGCGTGTGGTAAGTTAGTTTGAGAATACATTTAAGATGCAAGATTCTACATTGGTATTATCGATTTATTGATTTCTGATACAACCAAATTTAGTACTTACAAAATTATCAATTTAATCATAGAATGAACATGGCAAGATACATTTCAGGACAAATTTTCCATTCATTTAGAAGCCTTGGATTTGACAATAGTAGTGAATTAAAATCACCATCTAAACATGCTTGTTAAGCTTAAACTTATTCAATAATCCTTGTGTTATCATATGAAATAGAGGCAACTGAAATTTAATTTTACATTTATTAGATTTCACTATACCTGGACACATTCTCCTTAGTCACATTTTGATATTTTCCCCCTTCCATTCATCTTTATATTTTCTTGATATAAATTCCCTTTTGCAAATTGAGCATAATGTGCTACTTAGGGTTTTTTTTTAAGTTGTCAAAGATGCTTGGATCTGATTTTCTTATTTTTTATTACCACATTATAGCTTGATTCTCAAAAATAATTGAATACATTCTAATCCTTTTACAAATAAATTAGTGAATTACCAACATGATTCCTTACACAGAATCTAGTTGTAGCTCCAAATTTTACTCTGGCATTAGCATACATTTGATGTAAGGTGCCAAAAAAATTAATGTAGCATGAATAAATTCCCAGTAGGAAGATGAGTTGTGCATAGTAATATTTTTTAGGTTTTTTAACTTACTGCCTTCTTTACAAAGAAATTCTCAAATTAGTGAATTACCAACATGATTCCTTACATAAAATCTGGTTGTAGTTCCAGAAATTACTCTGGCATTAGCATATATTTTATGTAAGGCGCCAAAAAATTTAACAGCATGAATAGATTCCTAATGGGAAAATGAATTGTGTTTAGCAATGGTTAGGTTTTTTAACTTATTGCCAATAAAGCCACATTGCAACTTGCTAAGATGCTATGGGTAGAGTAATAGTGGATGAGTAATTGTGGATAGAAATGGTTAGGTTCCTTGACTTACCACCAATAAAGCCACTAAGAAAATTTAAAATAATTTTGACTGTAATTTTCCCAACATCAAGAACCCTCCAAGGGTAGCAACAATCTCTTGTATGATAATAAAAAAAATAGCGAACTAGTCCAGTATACCCTTTAAACATCAAAGTATACCAATGGGATGAGATAAACAATAAACCTCAAACACACAAACAATTTAAGAACATCTAGCTGCCATTTTGAAGTAGGATGATTAGAAATTTTCAATGCTAGTCATAACATCAACCATAAATTATTAGAAATTTTCAATGCTTCAGCGCTTGTGAGCTTTGGCTGCTGTCAGTTATTTCATGCATCCTTAATTTTGAGTAATCTTCACTAGATTTCATATCTTTAATGTGAGTTGATATCATTGTTTTTGGTGATGGTGGCTCTTGCAGTTATGTCTATGGGCTTCTTAAATAGGGTCATGAGATATCTCTTCTTCATCAATTTATTTTCTTGCATCTTTGTTGGCTTTGGGTAGTCTTTGGCTCTTCATCTGCTATCTTAGGTCCCCTGTTTGTTTCACAACTGTTTCCTAGCCATGTCAGGTCACCCTAGTTTTTTGGTGGGAGCTAGTTCAAAAGTGGAATGTTGTTCAGTATGTGCTTCTCTACACATGGAGTATTACCCTCGGAACTATAGGGTTCTGTTGGAAGTGGAATCTTGGGAAGAGCCCTTCCTTGGTCCCATTAGGGATGAAATGCTTACGGTTGTTTTTAATTGCAAATGGCCACACATTCATTGTGGCATTAGGAGAATCATTGGTCATGAAATTCTCTCTCCTTCCAGCAAAAGGATTATCTATCCATCTCAGCTCCTCTCTATTTTCTTCTCTAATTTGGTTGATCTTATGTAGACTCTGACTCATTTAGACACTATATCAAATCACTATGTGAAATCCATCTTCTTGCATAATCATAAACTTCATTTCACTCTACAGAAATATGATTTGTGGGGTGGTGCCGCTCTGTTGGGTGGTCTTTTTCACCACCATGCTCTGTTGAGAGAGCATTTATTTTTCATGGTTTATGAAAGTGTCAAAAGAGCAATGGAATGGTAGTCTTTCTGCCCTGTAAAAATTGTGCTCCAGCAGTTTAGGGGTTTTCTTTCCAAATAATGTATTAATAGTATTCATCAAGTGGTATTTGTAATGCTTGACTTATTGGAGGTAGACTCCTCTCCTCTAGCAGGTCCTATTCTGCAGTCTCACCCTATCCCTGACTTGATCCTTAGTCTAGGATCTGGGGACTCTTCACTGGCCTATATGGATATTTGAGCAGTTTCTCTTCCATGGTATTTTGGCCTTCAATTTTTTGGGTACTTTAACATATTTTGATCATTGCATCATCAGCTTCTACAACAATTTTTTGTATACAATTCTCTACTACAGTCACCTTCCTTCTCATGTCCCTCTGTTGATAAGCTTAGTTTTCACTCATTGTACATATTGTATGAGGCATTTTGTAAACTCATCATCTACTAGGGATGAATCATTTGGAATTTCTATGTAGTCCATTCGAGGTGTAAATATATGTATTAGCTAAATCCAGTTCTCTATGGATACACTATGATGTAAGGTGGCATCATTATCGAGAAGCTTTGGGCCACAGTGATCCATCAATTTTGTAAATATCTATACTAGTTAAATCCAGCTCTTTGTGGATACATTATGATGTAAGGTGGCATCACTATTGAGAAGCTTCAACCCACAGTGATCCATCAATTTTGGTTTTCTTTTTCATGATGGGGGCATGAATGGAGTTTTTTTTTCCCCTAGTTCTTTTCTCTGGGAGCCGCTTATTTTAGAACCAAGTTTATGCAAAAATGATTAAATTATACAATATATTAAGTGGTAATACCACCTTGATTCAAAAAAAAAATATTCAAACAATAATATGATCATAATTAGAGGTATTCTAATGGAAAACAAAAAAAATTAAAGAACTTTCTCTTCTATCAATCTATGAAACTCTCAATCAACATAATGAAGTGTCTCTTTAAACTACATTTCAAGACTAAAATTATATCTCAACACAAGGTATAAGTTGTGCACATATGCATATTCATATGCAAAGGTAAATACATATATATAATGATGAAAAAATTTGTGAAGGTAACACACTGATGATAGGATTGATAAAGAAGATAAGGAAGAACAAAATATAGAAGATACTATGTAGACCTAGAGATTAGTTATAAATAAAGTAGGAAATAGGTACATGGATAACATTAAGTGTGTGAGAATACCTTATTAATTATAACAAGAAGGTGTAAGAAATTTTTACTAACAAAAGCATAATGAGCCTTCTTTCATACTCAAGAATAGTGAGTTTCTTGGCCTCTAGCCTAAACATTGTAATTGATGACTTCATATAGTGAGTAATATTCTCACCCTAGCTTTTTCTAGTTTGGAATTTCTACGTAAACTATGGTGAACTCATTTGTATGTACTTTTATTGTTATATATTTTATTGATTTAATTGAATTAATAATCAGTAATTGGAAAACCTTGATAAAATTCTTTTAAAATTTGTTTATGTTGATCTTCAAGCACCTCTCAACATTTGATGGTGTTGAACACATAGTAGATAAGAAGAGACATGAAAAAATAAATATGATTGAGAAAATATAAATTATAGTAATTTTATATTTCTTTTCTTTTTATTTATTAGTAAATTTATTGATTTATCATGGAGGTTTCTAGTTGGGTTACCAAAATGATCTTTGTTGTTGGTTAATCATTACCTCCTCTCCTTTCTTTGTTACAACGTTTAAGTGACTAAGATTGGAATAGAAAAAAATCCAATATGATATTTCATAGTTAAGATTATATATTAGCTCTATTCTTTTCTATAATTTTCTCTTGCATAGATAAGATTATGACATAGCTATATTCAATAATTTATTTTATGTTTTCTCTACAAATATTTATAACCCCTTTCCCTCAATCTTTCCGAAGTGATCATACCTTTTTCAATATTTTTTTCTTTTATTTCATCTCTTTTCTTTTTATATAAGTAATATATCTGTACATTTTTTATGAGATATTATAGATTTTATTTGGAAATATAAGCTTGTAAGAAGATGTTAACATAATAAACTTGTGCATGACAATAAAAATAACATTAAAAAAGAAGATTTATGTAAAAGAATATTTTCATTTGAATGGATTTTATTATGTACAACTGATCCTATGTACTATTGAAAAAATAATTCTACAATGTAGATGAATCATGTAGTTCTTTAAGAGTAGGGAAATATACTAATCAAATATGATATAGTAGTGTTTATCTCTTTATTTATATTTTCCATGAATTTGAGAGAAATAAAAATATATTCTTATGATAAGGGAAAATAAGGAATACAATATTTTACACATATCCTTCAATCAAAAAACTATAACTTCATGGATACTTCACATTACTAATACATAATAAAGGGTTATTCTTAACCCATAACCAAAAATTTAAGCTATTCCATCAAAATCTGATTATAACAATGAAGACGGACTTTATTTTCATATTTATAATGAAATTATAATCCAAAAGAATAATTTAGAATATCGCTTGAGCTGCAACATTCAAACAATAATATGATCATAATTAGAGGTATTCTAATAGAAAACAAAAACATTGAAAGGACTTTCTCTTCTATCAATCTATGAAAATCCCAATCAACATAATGAAGTGTCTTTAAAACTACATTTCAAGACTAAACTTATAGTTCTCATTAGAGCTTTCTAGTGTAAAAATATCTTTATTAGAACTTGCATTCCACAATTCCATAATGATGCCATGGAACCTCATGTACTCTAGCCATTATTAGAAATTATGATCTTCTTATGAACATGATATGGGTAAGAAATTATTGTATTCATGAAATTTTTTCTATATGATAAAAGTAAGTCTAAATTTGCAAACATCAAAACACACTGCTATGCAATAGGAAGTGAAAATTCTTCTCTTCCTAAAACAGTCAAATGACATCAAGCTAGAAACATCTTACTCCACTCAAATGTAATATTTCATTTCCATATAGGGAAGTTGCACTATGAGGAGGGAGTGGTGTATTCTACAATTCTCAAGGTCATGGTCTCATAGAGACCATTTACCAAATAGTTTATAAGAGAGTGCTCAAATTCAAGTCATTGTTACCTATTAGTGAAATCTATCCTTCCTCTTATATATTATTATTCCCATAATTTTTCTACTCCACAAGACTTATCTTCTCACACTTAGTGATTATGGGAATTTGAGTATAGCTTATGTGTGTTGTGAGTCAATTAGTCTCCTGACTCAATGAAAAACCCTCATTTTAGTAAATGTTATTTTTAATTTTTCTTGTGTTAAATTTTCTTAATCCAAAAGCAGAAAAACATAATCATTTCTAAAAATTAATAGTGTTCTTTAGCTCATCTATTAGAATGTGCTACACATATATCTCAATCTAAAAGTTAATTTGGATGTAAAATATGTGGATGTAAAATTGGATTTTTTCAATACCTCTTGTATCTAACATGAAGAAAAAAGAGATTGATTAATCTTAACCGCAATCCATTAAAACTAAGGAAGTTTTGAAATCATGGTTTCCAATTTCAATTTAGATGATCCATTTTACATTAAGAAAATGATATTTTTTAGAGCACATGGGAATAATAAAATAATAAAAAGAATTTTATTTTTCACTTTGTTATAAAATATAAGTTGTTTTTATTTTAAGGGGTTCTTTTAAAAGCTCATGTAATGGAGAAATTTGTATTTTCATATTATTATATTTATTCAATTGTGTATCATTTTGAAAAAAAAATGAATTAATTTATATTTATATATTGAAACAAGACATTATTTTATTTAAAGTTGAGTTCATTTCTTTACTTTTCCTCCATCTAGATATTATACACATTTTTAAATATTATTTGGTAGCTATTTATATTTGCTAAATTTTCTATATATTTCATATTTATCACACCCTACAAGACCAAACAATTATTTATTACACAAACATTGTGTCTTTGTGGTCTCTTTGAGTTTAATGTAAGAATTCCTCTATGGTAATTTTCTTACTAACAGATTATCGAATCAGGAATGAAAAAAGGAAATACAACAATAACTACATTTAAATTCATTAATTTTCCACATTCTATAGTAATTGGTGTAGCTGCTTCTAGTTTTGATTGTGTGTACAATTTTTAGAATCAACATTTTGGATCACACACTGTGATTAATCATCCTTGAGCATTCTACTATTCTGATGATGGATCAAAAAGTGTGATTCGAAGCATTGATGCTAAAAAATGCACACGTAATTGAAACCAAAAGCAACTACACTAATAATTACATTGTTTATCCAAAAATAATATAATGGTCTAGATTAGCATACACAGACTTCTAAAAAATAGTCATTTGCAATTACTGAAAACTTAAAAAGATAGAACAATCTAACTAATATTGAATACCTCACAAAATATACCAATTGATTGACTTAAAAAGATACAAGAAAATATTACACTTAAATAATTTGCAATACAACAAACAAACATTAGAAAATTATATATTTTTTAACCTTAAATTTATTAATAATAGATCTAATTTTTACCATTATAGTTTTTTATTTACCCATTTTCCTTTAATTCTATGAAACATAAATTAAAAAAAACAAACAAACTACTAATATGTCAACTACAATATATTTTTTTCAATCTTTTCAAAAAAATAGAATAAATCTTTAGAAAGACAAATAGCAATATTAAATTTTGATGATCGATAATATTACGTTAGGAAGTTTATAGGTTTAATTTCATAATATCCTTTCCGTCTACACAACGTAAGAAACAAACAAATTGGAAAATATATGGTCTGCCTGCTCTACAACAAATTATAAGCGTAACATAAATGAAGTTATGATCGAGGAGCATAAACAGTGTTATTCATGGACGTAGGAAATAACGGCCATTGAAAATGCCCTAGGAAACATCGCAGACGTGTGACTAATAAATGTTTAACTGCGAATTCTGGGCGGAGGGAAACTATAGCTCTATAAATCTTCAAGCCTTTGTCAAATTCGGGAAAGGGAACTTTAACATGAAAGTTCTAAGCATATAAATAGTCTACAAATCTTGAGGTCTGTGCAACACATGCATATGGCAAAGCTTATTTCATTCTTCTTCCTTTGCTGCTTCTTTCCTACTCTCCAATCAGAGACAGATGGGTGGAGTCAACTGAACTTAGTTTACCCTCCATGGACTAACATCTCGCTGGATTGGAACGTTCACATTATCTCTTATTGGACCGCTGACACCGAATACATTTCTCTCAATTACGGGGCGTGGGCAACACATAAGAAAGCAGTTCCCTTATGGATTAACTCTTCCTCTTCTCCCGCTCTCGCCAACTTCACTTCCCACTTTACCTTCAGGATCCCTCAAAATGTCAGCAGCGCAGACGGGGTTGGACTCACTTTTTTCATGGCTCCTTTCGACTTGGAGCAGCCTGAAAATAGCGGGGGACAATGGCTTGCTCTCTTTAATTCCACATCGGATGGAAACTTCTCCAATCAAATTGTGGCAGTGGAGTTTGATACGTTCAAGAATTATTTCGACATGGATAACAACCATGTGGGAATCAATGTGAATAGTATTGTTTCCAAGGTGAATATCTCTGTCACCGATGATCATCTAAAAAATGGGAAGACATGGGCCGCATGGGTGGATTACGACGGGGCAGCAAAGAAACTCCAAGTATTTCTTACGGGAAGTTGGTTTCCTAACTTGTTTCCCTGGGAGGTAAAACCCAGAAAACCGATCTTGTCTTATGATATTGACCTCAGCCAGTTTCTTCCTCAGAACGTCAAAATTGGTTTCTCCGCTTCCACCGGGTTGGGTTCAAGGGAGTCTCACAACGTCGAACATTGGTACTTCTCTTCTAAATATTCATGGGAGATCAACACTGATCTGCCAGAAAATTCAGTGCACCAGACAAATAAGAGAAGAGATGCTATTCTGCTGTTTGTCACAGTCTGCGGGGCGGTGGTAGTGATAGCAGTTATCTGTTTGGTAGTGTTCTTGGTCTGGTGGCGTCATGGTAAGACCAACAAAGTGAAAAGCAGAGAGCTGGACAAACACTGTGCTCAAGGCCCGCAAAAGTTCTCCTATTCTGTCCTGCGCGCTGCAACGAAGAACTTCAGCAACGATCAAATGCTTGGAAAGGGAGGCTTCGGACAAGTCTACAGAGGCTTCTTGTCTGCGTCGAAGGAGACCGTGGCAGTGAAAAGAATATCGCAAGGCTCCAAACAAGGAGAAAGGGAATATATCTCAGAAGTGAGTATAATCTCCAAGCTGAGTCACCGGAACCTTCTGCAGCTCCACGGATGGTGCCATGAAAAGGGTTACTTGCTTCTTGTCTACGAATTTCTGCCAAATGGAAGCTTGGACAAATATTTATTTGGGGAGCGAAATGGCAAGGATTTGAATTGGGATCTAAGGTACGATATTATCTGTGACATAGCCTCTGCTCTTCTTTATCTTCACGAAGAGCGGGAACAGCGTGTCGTTCACAGAGATATAAAGGCCAGCAATGTAATGTTAGACGGAAAATTCACAGCAAAGTTTGGGGATTTCGGGCTGGCGAGAGAGGTGGAACGCGAGAATGCAGTGTCTGACACAACAGTGGTGGCAGGCACATTTGGGTATATTGCACCTGAATGTGTGCTTACCAAGAAGGCAAGCTTGGAATCCGATGTATTCAGCTTTGGGGCAGTGTGTCTAGATATTGTGTGCGGGAGGAGGGCTATAGACCGGAGCCTAGATGACCATAATTGGAGATTAGTCGAATGGATTTGGGACTTGTATGGAAAGTGCAAGATTTTGGACGCTGTAGATGCAAAATTGGGTGGAAATTTCAATGGTCAGGAGATGGAAAGGGTGTTGTTAGTGGGATTGTTGTGCTCTCATCCGGATCCCAAAGCCAGACTAAGCATAAGAAACGTGGTCGATATCCTGAAAATGAAAGCTCCACTCCCTCCTCTTTCTCCAAGTTATCCGGAAACAGTGTATACTACCTCTCGTGATCCTATCTTTGCTTTATCGTCCATGTTTGATGGAACATTTCGTACTGCAGAGAACGCCTCCAATATTGAGAGTGTGTAAACAATGTTCATATCCCATTGAATGGTCATGCTCATGACAGATTTGTAAGCATGCAATTCGGGGTCTTTGTATATATCATATTACATCTTCTTTCTATATAGTTTCTAGTACAGGTATCCAATGATTGCCTGGACACATCTTTTTGAACTTCTCCGAAAGTATTCTGCTAATGACTGTAGAAAACAAAGCATAGTACAATGCTTTGATAAATGGAATTTTTACAAAGGGAAGAACTTTCCTAGATGCTTACAGGACTGCAACATATCAGACCTAGGGGTCTTATATCTTGAATTTAGTTATTCAGTCGTGTCATTAACATGTGTACTCCTTCCTAATGGCATCACCTCTAGAAGTATATTATTCTTATTAGGTCTCACAACTATGATTTACCTATGAGATTGTGGCATGCATACTTCCCCTTATTAGTCTCACCTAAGGCCAAATCATTGACACCTATAATTTACTTATGAGATTGTGGCTTGCATACTTCCCCTTATTAGTCTCATCTAAGGCCAAATCATTGAACATAACATTAATAAATGATAGCTAAGATTTTATTTTTTCCCTTCTTGATAATAGTACAACACTACATATTTAAATTTATAAATTAAAAAAATCTTATGTTATGAATTACTTTTCCTTGACTCAACTACCTATGATCTCTAATGTTGTCTAAATTATCTTTGGAAATAAGATTATTTGTTAAGATTAAAATAAATTTAGCTATAAAATAGTGAGCTCATACTTTTACAAGCATGATCCATAAATCTTCAAAGTCTCATTAATTCTTTTGGATCTATTCTTATAGTATAGCTTTTTATTAAAAAACAATGAAGAGATATTTTGAAATTATTGTTCTATACATGGATTATTACCAACACAATTTATTTGGAATACATAGTCTAAAATAGAATCTCTAAAATACTCACTAATACAATAAACATTTAAATTTGATTCATACTCTATAAATAATAACAAAATAATTGTCACTAAAACATATTAGTGAGCATTTCCTTTAGTCATCATGTTGTTGCATTAATTACTTCTTCCAACTTTACAAGACATGAGCCTTAAATTTTATGTGATCATAAAATCCATGACATTACCACTATTATCAACGAGATGACAGATGATTACCTATATCACTAGTTTATTCTAACCAAGAATGTCAAGTGAAAGCAATTGGAGTCTATTTGTCTTTCCACATGTTTAAATAGAATTGAATATCATATATACTATTGTATATGTTTTTTTAATTTTTCCACTATTATTACTTATCTAAGTGGTATTTTTGTGACTTATTATTCATTTTCTCTTCATTAGCATTATCCATAATTTCAACTAATATTTCAAAGTATTTTAACAATGTCTATGATTTTCGCTTCCAAGATCATTCATATAGCTTTTTTTGGTACCACCTTATCCAAGTTTTAGATAATCTAGGAATAATTCAAAAATGGGAGGAAAAGTTGTAACTGATTATTCAAGAAGATAACTTACATATTTTTCAATGTGCTCATTTTAGTTACAAATGAATACAAATTACTACATGTTATATACAATCATAACTAATGGAGAGTGTAAGGGACATAACAATGCTAACAAAAGGATTCTTTAAGATCACAATTGTGTAAAAAGTTTGATTTAGTGCTCACTTAGGCTACAATTTAGATTAAATAAAATTATTAAAACAAAACAAAATAAACAATTTTAGAATGTTATATATATATATATATATATATATATATATATATATAGAGAGAGAGAGAGAGAGAGAGAGAGAGAGAGAGAGAGAGAGTTTCACTCCTATTCAATTTCTAAATAGGTTTGTAGTTTCAAATATCTTCCTTCTAAATTATAAATTAATTTTCCTCATCTAATTACCTTACTTCCAATTTATAAAGATTTGAGAAGGCATAATGATGGGAATTAGGGACTCATTCTAATTACTACTTGTAACGGCACAAGAGAAGCTAGTATTAATATTTGTATGAATTCTTAGATGTGGTTGATTAATGATATCACCACCCTTTATATAAGTTTTAATTTGAATTGTAGTACTAGTAGAGTTTTACAAATTGATAATTAAAATGATGGATGATTATGGTTTTGTCAAGTCACATGGCTTAGCTAGACTTCTTTGAATGAGATGTGTGTCCATCTTAGTTTTAAATGTAGAAAATCTATCTTTTTTTCTATTCAAAGGTTGTGTTGTGGACTTATTCATAGTGTTATTCTCCATTCTATGATTGTAACTATGAAGAAGAAAGAAATGGGAAGTTCTCTAAAATAATTAGAATTTAAGGATTCTAGGGAGCTTATGCAAAATGATGAGTTGTGGGACATATTCAAAATGGTGGAGATGACCCCTTATTTGATGTCTATGAAAGGATATAATAGGTCATTATCGACAAAAAATTTTAATTCCTAACAATGGGGTATTGTTACCATTAGTTACATCAATCTCATGAACACCCCTAAAACCATATGGTGAGAGTTATAGGACTCAAATGTGAAGGTGAAAATGTAGAGAAACAAAGCTCCAAAGATTACAAGACTTACATTAAAGGAAATTACTATATGTTTTCCAAAATGGATATTATAGGTCGCTTTCTCTCCCCCCTTATTCTAAGATTAGTTTTTATGTGATGAAGTATTTTACTCTAGAAGGAATATATACAAAGGTCTATTAATACCACATTCTAATTCTCAACCACGTTTTATATGGCCGTAAAATAAACCTTGATTTCTTTTAGGTTTCTTTTCTATAAACCAACATTGCTAAGGGGAATCTCCCCCTCTCAAACAAGGCGTTGTCATTTCTATTTACCAATTTGAATTTTACTACTCACCTGTCTAGAGTTATTTCACTTCTGACCTTGAAAACAACCGTAATGAAATGGTTGAGAGTCCTCACATCTCTTTTAGGATTGAAATAATTGAAATTAATGCCTTGCTCTATGATAAAAATAACCCTACCAACAAAAAGAAACCCTAAGAAAAAAATTCCCTCCAGTGAAGGATGCCTTGTATAGTGAATCCTACGTGTCATTACTTAAAAATATAAGGTAGTGCTAATAAACCCAAACCTTCCAAGGCCAAGAAAACTTGGAGTAAGGGGAGGAAATACAAGAATAAATCTATTGACCTTGATGATCAAGGACATCTTAATAAGGGGAAAGACACAATTGAAAAACCACTATAAGATTTTGGCTCTAGCAAAACAAATTCTACATGTCCCCTTCAAAAAGACTTGAAAAGTAAAATTATAATCATGGATAATAACTTGGAGAGAAATAAGTGATTTTTCCCACAAGGGGAGGATTCTTCTAATGATTTTGATTAAATGAGTATTTTGTGACAAAGGAAGTTTGCTTTGATGAGAAGGTTGGTGGTCCTATAGACCTCATGGAAATCCCTATAGGAGTATGACTATTTGATGCACTAGTGAACCCCCTTCCCTATGAATCTTTGTGAGAACAAATTAGACTTGAAAGCTCCAGTGCCTTCATAGGTAGAGAGAAAATATATATTTACTAAGCTAAAGGATCAAATTATAGATTTATATGTTAGGGTTAGAGACTTTGAAAAAAAGTTGGATCCTTAAGGAGTATAAAAATGCAATTTGGAAGAGCTATTTATTATGTACATACAATATCTGATGGCATATTGATAAATTCAATTATGGGTCTTGGGTAAAAGCACAATCAAGTGTCACCCTTTTGGCTAACCCGACTAACTCGGCCGAGTCCTACTCGGCCGAAGAAGGGGAGGTGCCACGGGGCACCGAGTGGCACCTACGTGGCCGCGGAGACTCGGCCGAGTAGGACTCGGCCGAGTCTATGAGGCACTACTAATAGCCCGCTCAATGGTTTTAGCCCCTCATTTGAATAGTGAGGGGCTAAGGAAAGCGGCTAAAGAGTGATAGAGCAACTCGGCCGAGTCAGAGGTAGATTTTTTATTTTTTTGTTTGTGTTTTTTAGTTATTTTTTATGTATATATGTTGTTTAAATATTTTTTAATTATTTTTTTAATATTCATATGTAAAAAAAAGTCTTTTCTTAATATGTATTGTATTTACTTTTAAAAATGTACAAAATTAACAAATAAAACTTAAACATAGAAAACATATATAATTTAAGTAAAATATAAACTGGAACGTTTAAAAACATGAAATAGTCCACCTACCCTTGAGACATTTAATAAGACCATTAAAACCTAATAGGATGGATGTAATTATAAGATCCAATATTTAACTTAATAATATCAAAATTAAAACATAATGGACTATCTACTCTTACTGACCTAATAGGAACACTTTCAAGACTTAACATCCACTAAATATGACCTATTAGGACCCTTAAGACCTAATAGGACCACTTAAGACCTAATAGAACTTAATAGGTCAAAATAGTTCACCCTTACTTGGCTCAATAAGACCTAATTAAAACCTTTAAGACCTAATGTGACCCTTAAGACCCAATAGGACCCAAGTGACAAGGACAAGTGCAACCGCTACCTAGGTTAAATGACTAAACAGTGTAGTAAGCAACTTACCTTATGCATTCAATAATCATCATTGTTCGAGTTATATTGTTTTCATGCCATTAGATCAAGTTATATATTAAAACAACTTTTCTTTATCGCATGCACTTTTATTTTATTTCATTGTTGACTCCTGATAAATTAATCCTTAAGTTTTAAGTTGTCATGTTTTTTAATATTGAACAAAGTAGTTTAATAATGACTAGATGCTATATCAATAAATGGAAAGAAACAAAATAGACTAGCATAACCAAAACACATAATAGTCACAAAAATGTTGAAATAAAGTATCATTATCCATTGTAACACTCTTTGATTTAGCCCAAATATTTAGTATATATCTTTGAAATTGCATTACTTTCTTTTTGATATTTTAGAGTTGGACCATGATATTGGCATTCATCTTTATAAGACCTATAGTTGTGAGACAGGAAAGGCAATATGAAGAAAGATGTCATAGTAAATCCTAAGAATTATATAGTTATCTGATAACAATTATTAAATAACATTTGCATACTAATGTGTTTTAACTTATCACACTTTGTAATACAAAATTAATCATTTAATTATTATCAAGCCACAAGAAAATTATACCATCAATATCATATAACTTTCTATAAAGCCAAGGTAGCCAACTAAATTGATTTGAAATAGTATTGTTTGTTTGAACACTTTGCTATCATTGAACTCTTAACACTTTTCTTTTGTATTGATTTATTATTGTTAGTAGATTGAGTAATTAAACATTTTTGTCTAGTGCCAATATTATTTAATCAATTCAATTAGTTCTCTTTAATCTTAGTCATGGTCTAGATTGTCATATTTCCTTATTCTATTTGTCATGGCCCGTGGATGATCAAACTCCCCTATGCATTTTTTTTAGTCTAAATAAGTATAGTGCTAGATATTATCAAAACTATTATTTTCATCCTTTGCTAAGAAAATTCCTATTTATCAAAATGAATAAATCCCTAACTCTTATTATATCTAGGATACCTTAATTATAAGGTCATATTTATTTTTAGTTGCCTAAAGTTACCAAACTAAGGTTTTGATACTATCTAAAACTTAGGATACAGTATTTTCCTATGAAAGTTCCATAACATATTGTGGTAATCATCACACAGTCAAACATTACAAAGTCCCTCTAAGAGAAGGTTAATACCCAATAGGACCCTTAAGACAAGCTCATAAGACCCTTAAGATGAGCTCATTTAAGACTAGGTTAAGAACCATAAGATGATCTCATAAGACCCTTAAGATGAGCTCATAAGACCCATAAGACCAGGTTACTTTCAACCTAATTAAGACTCTTAAGACCCATGAACCCCTTTCCAAATTATTATACATTTTCACCATTTATTTTAGTATTTAATTTCAATATAATGTTTTTCCCTCTCTAGTTATGGAAATTTGTACAAATTAATTTTTGTCATGTGTGTAAAGTAAATATGTACATGTAAATATGCATTCAAATTAGTAAATATGCGTGCACATGAATTAGTTCTACTACCATGATTGAATACATGTGTAAATGCCTTCAAGTTTAAATTATGTTTTTAAATATTTAAAAATATTACACATGTGCATATGTAAATGCATGAATTTAAATGTTTAATTTAATATAATTTAATTTATATTATGTAAAAATGCATTTGAAAATTAGTTCGTGTGTGTTTGTTTGAAGTTTTTAAAATGTTTTCATGTTTACTTGAAGTATTGTACAACACATGTACAAATTGAAAGTTAGATATTTTTAATTTATTTAAATTAATTTTTAGATATATATATATATATTTATCAATTGACTTTCTAACATTTGGATGTATGTATATGTGCACATGTGCCTACTTGCAGCAAGCATTTTTTATCTATATCTAGATCTAGATATATATTACCTTTGTGTGCATATCACTCATGGCTTCTAGTGGTTCAGATCAGAGTGTCCATGATAGTCATGGATCACGAGCTCCCTCAAACCGTAATAGTACCCAGGCCCCACATGCTAGAGATAGTCGTAGAGATGAGACTATCTCTAGGATGCAGGCTGCTCTGACTGCATTAGAGTGAACACTGCAGAATAGTACTACTCTCCCTAATAGGGAGAAATTGACAGCTATACGCACTAAGCTCATGAGTATGATTCAAAAGGCTGAATCATACAATCCATATGATGATGTATCGATTGATGTTTTTTATCATAGCCTATCTAGCACTGTCATAGGGACAGTAGGTTAGAGGACAGTTGATTCAGATGTCTCAGTCACTCAGGTGAAGAACATGTTTGGCACTCATTACATCAATAAGAGGGTGGTTCGAGCATATAGGGTCACTTTTTGTACAGATGACATAGTGGCCCCTTTTATATATCCTAGATGGTTAGCAGCACATCATATGTGGCCCCAAAAGGATGAGGTGCCACTATATTTCTACAAACAATTGTTTGCAGAGTTTCATTTGGTCTATGATGTTGACTACATAGATCTACCTCCACATGCTGGTCAGGGTCAGGGGAGATATCAGGATAAGTGTAGATGACCTGATATACCACAGCCCCCTAGTAAGAGGGCATTGGTGGGTCAAAACCTTTTGGTTCTTCCAAAAGGTTTGAAGGTCTACACTGGAGCTGGGCAGGTTGCAGCTGAGGACACACGTTTAGATATGTATTCTAGCATTGCCACCATTGCGACTTATGTTGAGCAGTTTTCATCTGATCGTGTGGGTAGGTACATGCTTCGATCACGGACGAGTTCAGGTGTATCACCATCTAGTCCATTTTATGACCCATACATCAGATTTGATCTTCCTACTCCAGATGAGATAGGATGACTACCTGAGGATCGTGTGCGTGAGATTAGTGGTATGTTAGTGAGTGATCTCCTGGCTGCTTACCAGAGGATTTCTACATTGCATGGGATTGAGCCATGTGATTTACCTACTTTCATTGGAGGAGGATAGTGTCGTAGATCCTCCACAGGCAGCAGTCGAGGTCAGAGCTCAGATGCAGAGGCAGGTTCCTCTAGACAGAGTGTGGATGATCTTACACCGCCTCCATAGCATACACAGGCTCCCACACAGCATACACAGGCTCCCACATAGCAGACACAGGCTACGACCTCATGAGTTCATAGTAGATTCTCAGATTTGCTTATGGACGACGCCATTGATCCTGATGCAATGTCCTTGCACTCTTCTGAGTTATCCGACCTTGGACGTGCATTACAGCAGGTACAAGAATCTGGATTTAATTTCAATTTATATAGATATACATGTGTACATATAGTTCTATATTTAAATTTAAATGTATTTAAATGTGGTACAGGACATTGCGACAGGTGCTACATATGGAGATTTAGAGGAGCTTGCTGATCCGATTCATCATGATACAGAGGTACACTTGAAATAAATTAAAAATTAAAATTTTATAAAATTTATTTACATTTCAAGTTCTTATATATATATATATATATATATATATATATATATATATATATATATATATATATATATATATATATATATATATGTAACATTATATTTACATTTACAGACTCAGGTACAGCAGGACGAGGATCCACACAGGCCCGCACATCTAGCACGTGATGGTGATCATCAACGTAGTTGATGTGTTCATTGATACATGTTTGGATTTTGTGATATATATGTATAGACACTTAAACATTGATGTACATGTTTGATTTTTGAGATATATATATATATATATGTGTGTGTGTGTGTGTGTACATTTACATTGATATGTAGGTGCATGTTTTGTATATTGATCTATTTGTACATTGACACATGTTTGGATTTTGCACTATATAGACATTTAAACATTGATGTACATGTTTGATTTTTGAGATATATATATATATATATATATATATATATATATATATATATATATATATATATATATATATATATATATATATATATATATATATATATATATATACATATATATATATATATATATATATATATATATATATATATATATATATATATATATATATTGATCTATTTGTACATTGATACATGTTTCCAGATTTTGTAATTGAAGCCAAAAATTAATTGATCTTTAAAATTAATATTTAATTTATGTTCAATCTTTCATCAATCTAATTAATCAATCTTACTAAAAAATCTTTTTATATCAATTGTAAGTTTAAATCAATCTTTAAAATATAACTTTATAATTAATCTTTAATTTCAATGTTCAATCTTTTTAATCAATCTTAGAAATTCAATCTATAGGTAAACCCCTTAAGCCCTATTAGGCACCCTTAAGCCTTATCTAGATCAATTAATTAATCAATCTTACTAAAAAATCTTTAATGAGTTGAAAGTTTAAATCAATCTTTAAAATCTTTAATGAATTGAGAGTTTTTAAATCAATCTTTAAAATCTAACTTTAAAATTAATCTTTAATTTCAATGTTCAATCTTTAATATGACCTAGCATGGCCTAATATGAGCTCACTTTATAATCTTTTTATATCAATTGAAAGTTTAAATCAATCTTTAAAATCTAACTTTATAATTAATCTTTAATTTCAATGTTCAATCTTTTTAATCAATCTTAGAAATTCAATCTATAGGTAAACCCCTTAAGCCCTATTATGCACCCTTAAGCCTTATCTAGATCAATTAATTGAAAATTAATTAATCAATCTTACTAAAAAATCTTTAATGAGTTGAAAGTTTAAATCAATCTTTAAAATCTTTAATGAATTGAGAGTTTTTAAATCAATCTTTAAAATCTAACTTTAAAATTAATCTTTAATTTCAATGTTCAATCTTTAATATGACCTAGCATGGCCTAATATGAGCTCACTTTATAATCTTTTTATATCAATTGAAAGTTTAAATCAATCTTTAAAATCTAACTTTATAATTAATCTTTAATTTCAATGTTCAATCTTTTTAATCAATCTTAGAAATTCAATCTATAGGTAAACCCCTTAAGCCCTATTATGCACCCTTAAGCCTTATCTAGATCAATTAATTGAAAATTAATTAATCAATCTTACTAAAAAATCTTTAATGAGTTGAAAGTTTAAATCAATCTTTAAAATCTTTAATGAATTGAGAGGTTTTAAATCAATCTTTAAAATCTAACTTTAAAATTAATCTTTAATTTCAATGTTCAATCTTTAATATGACCTAGCATGGCCTAATATGAGCTCACTTTATAATCTTTTTATATCAATTGAAAGTTTAAATCAATCTTTAAAATCTAACTTTATAATTAATCTTTAATTTCAATGTTCAATCTTTTTAATCAATCTTAGAAATTCAATCTATAGGTAAACCCCTTAAGCCCTATTATGCACCCTTAAGCCTTATCTAGATCAATTAATTGAAAATTAATTAATCAATCTTACTAAAAAATCTTTAATGAGTTGAAAGTTTAAATCAATCTTTAAAATCTTTAATGAATTGAGAGTTTTTAAATCAATCTTTAAAATCTAACTTTAAAATTAATCTTTAATTTCAATGTTCAATCTTTAATCAACATTAATCTTCTATGCCCTTAAGTACCTTTCATGACCCCTTAAGACCGAAAATGATCTAA
This sequence comes from Chamaecyparis obtusa, assembly GCA_027943335.1. Lineage (NCBI taxonomy): Eukaryota > Viridiplantae > Streptophyta > Pinopsida > Cupressales > Cupressaceae > Chamaecyparis > Chamaecyparis obtusa. The sequence goes on from BSBK01002945.1 coordinate 244,518, forward strand.
CATGACCCCTTAACCCCTAGCATGACCCCTTCAGCCCTTAAGTACCTAACATGACCCCTTAAGACCTAAAATGACCTAACATGACCTTAAGACCTAATTTGACCTCACATGACCTAATAAGACCCTTTAAGACCTAACATGACCTAAAAGACCCCTTAAGCCCTTAAGCCCTAACCCCTTAAGCCATGACCCCTTAAGCCCTTAAGCCCTAAAATGATCTAACATGACCCCTTAAGACCCTAATCCCTTAAGCCCTTAAGCCCTTAAGACCTAAAATGATCCCTTAAGACCTAATAAGACCTAACATGACCTAAAAGACCCCTTAAGCCCTTAAGCCCTTGAGCCCTAACCCCTTAAGCCATGACCCCTTAAGCCCTTAAGCCCTTAAGCTCTTAAGACCTAACATGACCTAATATGACCTAATAAGACCTAATATGAACTAACATGAACTAACATGACCTAAAAGATCCCTTAAGACCTAATATAACCTAACATGACATAAAAGACCCCTTAAGACCTAATATGACCTCGCATGACCTAAAAGACCCCTTAAGACCTAACATGACCTCACATGACCTAATGAGACCCCTTAAGACCTAACATGACCTAATATGACCTAATAAGACCTAACATGACCCCTTAAGACCTAAAATGATCCCTTAAGACCTAATTTGACCTCACATGACCCCTTAAGGACCAAACATGACCTAACATGACCTAACATGACCTAATATGACCTAATAAGACCTAATATGACCTAACATGACCTAACATGACCTAATAAGACCTAACATGAACTAACATGACCTAAAAGATCCCTTAAGACCTAATATGACCTAACATGACCTAAAAGACCCCTTAAGACCTAATATGACCTCACATGACCTAAAAGACCCCTTAAGACCTAACATGACCTCACATGACCTAATAAGACCCCTTAAGACCTAACATGACCTAAAAGACCCCTTAAGACCTAAAATGATCACTTAAGACCTAATTTTACCTCACATGAGCCCTTAAGGACCAAACATGACCTAATATGACCTAACATGACCTAATAAGACCTAATATGACCTAATATGAGCTAACATGACCTAATAAGTCCTAATATGAACTAATAAGACCTAACATGACCCCTTAAGACCTAAAATGATCTAACATGACCCCTTAAGACCTAAAATGAGACCTAAAATGATCTAACATGACCCCTTAAGACCTAAAATAAGACCTAACATGACCTAACATGACCCCTTAACACCTAAAATGATCCCGTTTAAGACCTAATTTGACCTCACATGACCCCTTAAAGACCAAACATGACCTAATATGACCTAATAAGACCTAGCATGACCTAACATGACCTCACATGACCCCTTAAGCCCTTAAGGACCAAACATGACCCTTAAGCCATGACCCCTTAAGCCCTTAAGCCCTAACCCCTTAAGCCATGACCCCTTAAGCCCTTAACCCCTTAAGCCATGACCCCTCAAGACCTTAAAAGACCTAAAAGACCTAATATGACCTAACATGTCCTAACATGACCTAAAAGACCCCTTAAGACCTAATATGACCTCACATGACCTAAAAGACCTCTTAAGACCTAACATGACCTCACATGACCTAATAAGACCCCTTAAGACCTAACATGACCTAAAAGACCCCTTAAGACCTAAAATGATCACTTAAGACCTAATTTTACCTCACATCAGCCCTTAAGGACCAAACATGACCTAATATGACCTAACATGACCTAATAAGACCTAATATGACCTAATATGAGCTAACATGACCTAATAAGTCCTACTATGAACTAATAAGACCTAACATGACCCCTTAAGACCTAAAATGATCTAAGATGACCCCTTAAGACCTAAAATGAGACCTAAAATGATCTAACATGACCCCTTAAGACCTAAAATAAGACCTAACATGACCTAACATGACCCCTTAAGACCTAAAATGATCCCTTAAGACCTAATTTGACCTCACATGACCCCTTAAAGACCAAACATGACCTAATATGACCTAATAAGACCTAGCATGACCTCACATGACCCCTTAAGCCCTTAAGGACCGAACATGACCCTTAAGCCATGACCCCTTAAGCCCTTAAGCCCTGACCCCTTAAGCCCTTAACCCCTTAAGCCATGACCCCTCAAGACCTTATAAGACTTAAAAGACCTAATATGACCTAACATGTCCTAACATGACCTAAAAGACCCCTTAAGACCTAATATGACCTCACATGACCTAAAAGACCCCTTAAGACCTAACATGACCTCACATGACCTAATAAGACCCCTTAAGACCTAACATGACCTAAAAGACCCCTTAAGACCTAAAATGATCACTTAAGACCTAATTTTACCTCACATGAGCGCTTAAGGACCAAACATGACCTAATATGACCTAACATGACCTAATAAGACCTAATATGACCTAATATGAGCTAACATGACCTAATAAGTCCTACTATGAACTAATAAGACCTAACATGACCCCTTAAGACCTAAAATGATCTAACATGACCCCTTAAGACCTAAGATGAGACCTAAAATGATCTAACATGACCCCTTAAGACCTAACATGACCCCTTAAGACCTAAAATGATCCCTTTTAAGACCTAATTTGACCTCACATGACCCCTTAAAGACCAAACATGACCTAATATGACCTAATAAGACCTAGCATGACCTAACATGACCTCACATGACCCCTTAAGCCCTTAAGGACCGAACATGACCCTTAAGCCATGACCCCTTAAGCCCTTAAGCCCTAACCCCTTAAGCCATGACCCCTTAAGCCCTTAACCCCTTAAGCCATGACCCCTCAAGACCTTATAAGACCTAAAAGACCTAATATGACCTAACATGTCCTAACATGACCTAAAAGACCCCTTAAGACCTAATATGATCTCACATGACCTAAAAGACCCCTTAAGACCTAACATGACCTCACATGACCTAATAAGACCCCTTAAGACCTAACATGACCTAAAAGACCCCTTAAGACCTAAAATGATCACTTAAGACCTAATTTTACCTCACATGAGCCCTTAAGGACCAAACATGACCTAATATGACCTAACATGACCTAATAAGACCTAATATGACCTAATATGAGCTAACATGACCTAATAAGTCCTACTATGAACTAATAAGACCTAACATGACCCCTTAAGACCTAAAATGATCTAACATGACCCATTAAGACCTAAAATGAGACCTAAAATGATCTAACATGACCCCTTAAGACCTAAAATAAGACCTAACATGACCCCTTAAGACCTAAAATGATCCCTTTTAAGACCTAATTTGACCTCACATGACCCCTTAAAGACCAAACATGACCTAATATGACCTAATAAGACCTAGCATGACCTAACATGACCTCACATGACCCCTTAAGCCCTTAAGGACCGAACATGACCCTTAAGCCATGACCCCTTAAGCCCTTAAGCCCCAACCCCTTAAGCCATGATCCCTTAAGCCCTTAACCCCTTAAGCCATGACCCCTCAAGACCTTATAAGACCTAAAAGACCTAATATGACCTAACATGTCCTAACATGACCTAAAAGACCCCTTAAGACCTAATATGACCTCACATGACCTAAAAGACCCCTTAAGACCTAACATGACCTCACATGACCTAATAAGACCCCTTAAGACCTAACATGACCTAAAAGACCCCTTAAGACCTAAAATGATCACTTAAGACCTAATTTTACCTCACATGAGCCCTTAAGGACCAAACATGATCTAATATGACCTAACATGACCTAATAAGACCTAATATGACCTAATATGAGCTAACATGACCTAATAAGTCCTACTATGAACTAATAAGACCTAACATGACCCCTTAAGACCTAAAATAATCTCACATAACCTCACATGACCTCACTATGAACTAATAAGACCTACTATGAACTAATAAGACCTAACATGACCCCTTAAGACCTAAAATGATCTCACATAACCTCACATGACCTTAAATGAACTAATAAGACCTAATATGACCTCACATGACCTCACATGTCCTAACATGACCTCACATGACCCCTTAGGCCCTTAAGAACCGAACATGACCCCTTAAGCCCTTAAAAGCCCTAACCCCTTAAGCCGTGACCCCTTAAGCTCTTAAGCCCTAACCCCTTAAGCCATGACCCCTTAATCCATGAGCCCTCAAGCCCTTAACCCATTTGGCCCTTAAGCCATGACCCCTTAAGCCCTTAAGCCATGACCTATCTAATCAATCTAAACAAAAAATAGAAATATAGACCTATCTAATATTTATCTAATCAATCTAATCTGATAAATTGAAATTAAAATTCAAGTAGAAAGTAAATTGAAAGTTCTATCCAATCAATTATAATTCAATTTACCTATCTAATCAATCTAATCAATAAATAGAAATTTATCTAGACTAGAAAGGTATGCAATTCAAGAAATCAATCTATTCTAATCAATTGAAAAAAGAATCAATCTAATTTCAATTCAAATATAGACCTACATTTAATCAATCTAAACAAAAAATAGAAATATAGACCTATCTAATATTTATCTAATCAATCTAATGAATAAATTGAAATTAAAATTCAAGTGGAAAGTAAATTGAAAGTTCTAGTTCTAAGAGAGAGAGAGAGAGAGAGAGAGGGGGGAAGGGGAAGGGGAAGGGGAAGGGGAGAGAGAGAGAGAGAGAGATAACTTTCATCAATTAAAATTCAATTCAGGTTTAATCTTGATCCATAAATTCAATCTAATCATAAATTTCAAATCAAATTTAAAGTCTACATAGAAGTTTCAAATAGGATTTAAATTAAGTATGTAAAAATTAAAATCCTTAAACCTAAAGCTCCTGATACATGTAGTCTGGATCCTCTCTATCCTTTATTATCTCCAAAAGTTTTTCATGCTCTTCAATAGGCAACTTCCACTTTTGGTTTTTACTTGACCCTTTTTTTGACAGTTTCAAACTGCAATTTCGTCACTATAACCAAGTGACTATAATGTAGAACTCTCTCTCCACGCATGTATTCAACAAATTTAATTCCATTTTTTTCAATCTTATCTTGTTGATAATAGGTGCCTTCAATAACAACTGAACCAGTCGGATATTTTTGTCCATCACCATCAACAACTTCTTCAAGCAACTTGTGTTTTTCCTTGGTGCATCTTAGTAGATAATAATCTACACCTTCTATATTCTCAAGATCCGCAACCACAGTAAAAATATCACCTACACAATTTATATTTATGTGTACAAGTAAATGTTAAATTTAAACCTCAAGTTCATGTATAATATATATATATATATATATATATATATATATATATATATATATATATATATATATATATATATATATATATATATATATATATATATATATATATATATATATATATATATATATATATATATATCATGTAAATATACCTAGAAATAAAAAATACGCACCTGTAACAACTAAATCAGAAACACGTTCATAGTCAGCTGAATATATAGGATCATGGATGTCTATGACATTGTCATCATCTTCATAAGGAGGCATTCTAATTAACACTTTATGATCCCATATTGAAACATATCCATTTGCAATATTAACACATTGACTCATTGTGTTTTTGTTAAGACAATCTTCACAAAAGCATGATTTATCTCTTAGTTGAATCAGTGGAGGCTTGTGTTGTCCCGTAGTCATCACTTGATGCAAACTTCTAATTCCAACAATTGATTGACAATTGTAGGGATTCGATCGATCGATATCTGGATTGGATGGATTGATATATAGATCTCAGTTTGAAATCATGAAAAATGTGAAATGCATTATATATATATATATACAACAAGTTAAAACACACATACATGACATACCTATATATGTAGTTTCATGAATTTGAGTTTGAAAAATAAAAGTAAATTAAATAAATACCTATCACTTCCCAAAAGTAACGTTTGTTGTATTTTGTGTCTCGAGTAGCGAAATGATTTTGACACCATTCAACAATCTTCTTTGAATTCTCTATCATGTTACCTAGAGAGATATATTTTTAACAATTTAGTTATATATATACATGTGTACATGTAATGTAAAGTTTTAAATAGTCTAGTCAAGTAAACAAGTTGAATATCAAATGTATGTACACATACCTTGAAGTTCATGTTGTCGGAGTGCACGCTTCACACATGCTCCTGCTCCATCATGTTCTCCTTTTCCATGTCCACTTTCAAAGAAGTTCCAAAAAAACTTAACGTTGTGTCTAGCATGTTGCGTGGCTAACCAATTAAAATCTTTTGCAGACTTAAATTGACCTACAATTCAAATAAATACAAAAATGTATTTAAATGTGACACATAAATATATCTAGAAATGCTCAAAAAAAAAATTAAAATAAAATTTATAATGCATGTACGTACTTACCTGCACACCCATCAGACCAGATCCAATGTTGTGAAGCATTTATCCCACGACTTGCAAGATTGTTGAAAAACATGTTGAAACAATGAGCCACATAGCTCCTATCATGAGCCTTGTCATCACTAATATAGAAATGAACCTCCTTGATGATAATGCATTCATTTTGATCTATACCAGATTCTATCCCATCCAAATCGTATTGTGCATGTCTATAGGTCACATGCACAAATATTGCAACTTGATCAGAATGATAATATTGACTTTGGAGCTCCTTTTGAGGGGAAAATGTATAGTTCTCCGCAAAATCTACAACTGAAAGAATACAACCAAGTGGGAAACAATTTTTGGAATCACGAAACTGTTTAGCTTGCCATCGTGCACCATGACAATGTTGGATATGTGGATAAATCATAGATCGAAATCTGTCCATGAACTGAAGGTACAGTAATTCACTCTTTTTTAATGTAATTTTTTTTTATTCACCTCCTGTCTTCGTTTGGTATATCTCATATTCAAATCTCTTCCACTGGACTGGTGTTGTAACATCAATATTATCAAATTGTAAAGGAAATTGCTGCAAATTTCCACAATTATTGCATTCATTTTTTATACACTGGACATTAAATTCATCTGAATCTTCTGATTTATCACATAAAATGGACTTTACAAATTCTGTTGTACTTCCAGTAACCATACCTAGATTAAGTATTGTCGTAACCTTTTTATATGATTGCAAGTATAAGTGAAACTCAACATGATTTCGACAACAACATGTTTCACGAACCTTATTTATGCGTACGAAGCAAGGGCGCAACATCTCAAACATTCTCTGACATATTTTCACATCTGAAAATTCATGTTTGAATGCTTCAAACAATTCACTTTGTGTAGTGTCGACAAAATGTTTTGGATGTGAAATCTTCATACCAGTCTCTTCATCATCCATTTGTATAGTGTCCCTTCTATTGGAAGAAACGCGAGAGTGGTTGGTCCAAAAATCAATGACCCGTCTTCTTACATCTTCAAAAATTCTATCTTTACGGGGAAGTCTACAAATCTGTACCCAATTCTTTTCAATATTCATATCCAACATATTTCTCTTCCTAATATATCTCTGTATAGTTCTTCGAGATACGTTGAGTAAATCAGAAATTGCTTGAACTTGATTTCTATGTGTCAATTTCTTACTAGTTATCATAGTCATCAAGGCTCTTCTAGCTGCATTTGAATCTGGTCCTTTATGATCTACCTTGTTAACAACATTCAGTGCATCTTGTAAATTTTGAATTATTGTCTCTTTTACTTTACCTCCTCCAACTTTCCTATTATCAATACCCAACAATTTCAAAACCGGAGTCATTTCTTTTTTCTTGAATAACTTTGCAAACAATTATGCTTTTCCCACCAAAGATTTACTCTCAAAATATTCCATCCACATATTTTTGAGATGAAATTTAATAGTGTTTTCAGGTACCAAGTGTTCTGGTTCAATTTGACTAATAAGTGATTCCTCATTCATGTCCATCAAATTCTACATTGTAGGAAAAAAATGTATACTTCAACTACTACCAATATCCTCCCCTAGTTGAGTTGCACCTTCTACAGCGATAGGTTCTTCTTCAACATCCATTGGTTGCTCTTGGACACGTTTCGTATGACCTTTCATTTGGTCATCCCTTTTACGATCATACTTCCTTGTTCTAGTCCTTTTATTTCCCATTGCTCAAATATTTAAGCAAGATTTTTTTTATTGTTTTACTACTTCGTCATTGAAAAACTTGTCTTCAAACTCTTTTGATATCAAAATTTCTTTGAAACTTCTCCAAAAGAATGACTCCTTGCTTCAAAATATCCTTATATCCTAAAATAAGAATGTAAATTCGCAATTGATATATATTTTTTTTAAAATATTATGCACATATATACCCTTCGGTTTGAAAGGACTAGTCGCTCACGCGACCGGTCACGAGGGGCCAATGACTTGAGGGGACTCGGCCGAGTACCACTCGGCCGAGTCATCCTAAGTGGCATGCCAACTTGGTAGCCAAAACTTAAAAAACATAAATAATACACAATTTGCACTTGTGGTGTTTTTTTCTCTTCTGCAAATTAAAAATTTGAAAAAACTAAAACTACCCTTTTGTAGATCTTGGAATTAAAATTCTAAAAATATAAATTTTATATAATTTCAATTGGAAAATGTTAAACAAATTTGTAAAAAACCACATGTAGGTATATAAAGCTTTGAGAAGTTGCCGATTCGATAAATTAAAAAAAATAGTAAATCAATTAAAAAAAAAATTAAAATTATATGAGGCACTAGAGAAGAGAATCTTCTTCAAGAATATATAATTTATTTGAATTTTAGAAAAATTTTGATAGCTGAAAAGTGGCGGGAGATAAAAACTACTGATTTCGTGTAATTTGTACTTTGAATACTTATAACGGGCAAATTATAGATCAAAAACACTTCTTTCCTTTTTGTTGCACTAGGTATACATGTCATCTAAAACATATTTTGAAATTGGAAGAAAAAACAATGTCTTACTTATAATTATTTGACAGGAGGTAAACCCCCTGATTTGCTGTATTTTCAAGATATGAAAAATAGACTTTAAAAATTAAAAAAAATATATTAATTTATGTCCAAAATAATTTTAAAAAATTATAGGCATAAAATTCATCCTATTTCACACATTTCATCAGTTTACATCATCTTCAAATTCTAAATAGAAATGTGACTTTTATGCCCTTGAAGTTTTTTCATTTTGGTGTTGTTAGCCTCTTCCTTTGTAAAAGGGTGACAGCTTATTGTGCTTTTACCCTCTTGTTTCTACAAAGAGTAAGCTAAGGAAAAGAACCAAATATATCTAGGGGACTGACAAACAATAGGGTGAAGACACTTTTTAAGTTTAAGCATGGACTATGATGATTAGAAAGAGTACCTACAGTATATCTCTAGGAATTGAGAGCATCTTACTAGTGATTGATGATGTGGCTACAAATGGCGTGTTCGCCCTTTAGCCATTTTTCTATTTTGGTTAATAATATTATTTTTATTTAGTGTCATGTATAATATGTTTGGGGCATTTAGGCCCCTAACATTCTAGGAAATAATTTCTATTATTTCTCAAGGGGAGCCATCTTATCATTGGTACTCCACAAGTAATTCTTGATGCTTAGCAGACCTTTTAATATAGCCATTTATTCATGTTTAATAATGTTATTATTCTTTCCTTTGATTTTCCTTCCCACTCCACCAATAAGCTTTCCCATTCTCTGAATTACATATATCTATCTTCTATAAAATTTCAATTTCATCTCTTTCTATTGAATCAGTTATAGAACATTCCTCCTATTCTAACTCAAAAACCTATACTTCTTCATCAATCCTCTATTTTTTGAAATTCCTATCCAAATCAGCCTGATCTAGAAGAGGAAATTTATCCACCACTTCCATTTTTTTTAACAAATGTATTACCACCATATTTTCCACATTGTGTGATCAACCTTATCATGTAGAGGGCTTGAATACAGATTTTTATCACCATTTAAAATGACTATAGAATTATCAAAGTGGGGCTGAGGATAGTATATAATGCCATAGGATACCTTAACTTCATCAAACCCTAGTGACAATCCATTCTTTTAATAATTCCTACTTGTACACTTCAAGTAGAAAAATTTCTTCACCTAAACCTCAACTTCTTGAATCCAATCACCTACTGATGTATCAAACCAAATTTGTGAGGGAATCAATCTAATATTTACTAACAAGTTTCAAGAATAAAATACTAATTCCATGTTCCCCATATTTAGATCCAAGGAATCTACAAAGAAATCCTTAATTCTATGAAGGCTATCACCAAACCAATCTTGAAATGGTAGATTATATAATATGACCCAAACAGGATTATCTAGTTAAAGTTTGTCCCTTGGATAAAAATTAGGGCACCATTTCTAGACACAAACAAAATTCCCTACCATTTTCCATGATGTCCATAACATAATATCGTCCCTCACTTCTTTACTCACAATTTAATTAACTATGAAAAATTATTTTAGGAGGAAATTGACAACTAAAACCCCCTCAAGGATTTCTTAGTCAAATCCATAATTATCTTCCTCAATATAGGTTGACCCAAAACTTGACAAATAATAGTTTATCTCTATAATTCCAAGGAATTTTATTCATGGTTGTTGAGACGTTGATCATCAAAATGGAATTTTCTATCTTGGTTTTGGCTAAACAATCTTGAGGTTGAGATAGATCTGAAGATCTCATCTACAATCCATTCCTACCTATCTCATACAATTTTTATTTCACTTCATTTTATATATGTGGATCATAATATCTCATTTTTCTATCTATATTTCACCCACTCCCTTTTTATTCTACTTTTATCCATCTCATAGCTCTGTACAAATTATTGAACTATCAATGATGCTAGTGTTATATAAAAAAAGAGACAAACTAACCATAGTATAACTCTTAACAAGAAATTGAGCACTAGAATATGAAGCCTAGGCATTCTATTTACAAAAATTGCATCATAAATTATCAAGCACTATAGTGATAGAGTTATATGCAACATTTATGAAATACAGTTGAGAAAAAATGTTGGGAGGCTCTAGAAATATTGGATCACTAATGAATTGCTACAGACAAACCATATGATATATGTGGACAATGTTGGGAAGCTCAAGTATTTTTTTTGTGGAAAACATTTTAATTAATTTATCTTTATATTCCCCCATAAAATATTTATACTAATTACTCTAAATATACACCCATGATATAGAAAGGATGGGTTTTCACCTAAAGCCTTGTCAGGAACCCATGTACAATCATTTACTCACTTGATACAAGTGTTTGAATTAAATAGAATCTCCCCTAAATGACAATCATAAGACATTCATGTGATTTCTCATAATCCTAAAAAATGTTTCATAAATAAAAACTTAGCCTCACATATATACTTTGGTAAAAATGTTAGCAATCTAGTCCCTTGTCTTGCAATATTGAAGATGAATCATTGGTTTATAGATGAAATGCCTAATATAATGGTGATAGATCTTGATATATTTTATTTGAGCATATAATGAGAAAGAGTTTGTAATATTTAAAATAGAGGAAGACAACATAAGTACAAAAGAAACTTTTTATTCATTGGTTAACTAATTACAACAAATAATTATTTATAAAGGTCTCATAACATACTAGAATGCAAATACAATGATTCAACATAGTCAAATTGCATGAGTAAAATATGGATGTTGGTAGGGGAAAAGTTTTTCTCGAGAATGTTGGATTATACTAGAAGTTTCCATCTTAAATGTGTTTCTTAACAATGGTTGGTGGAAAAATTAATACTCACCTACAATCCCACTTAATTTAGATCACAAATACTATTGCATTAACAAATTCTTTTTCTCTTGATTATGTATCTCCAAGCTCCCTGAGTTCATGAATGCCTCTTGGGTGCATTCCATAGACTACCTAAAATGGACTCTTTTTGGTGGTCTTATTTATAGTATCATTATAAGAATACTTTGCTTGTGTTATAGCTTGGTCTCATGTCTAACCATACTCCTTAGTTAGGCACATTAGCAGGTTTCCCAAGCTTCTATTAACTACCTCAGTCTGCCTATCCATTTGGGGGTGGTATAAAGACCCAAAGGACAAGTTGGTGTCATAAAGTTTTCCAAAAATGACTCATAAATTTGGAGTCCCTATTAGATACTATACTTAATGGAAACCCATGGATCTAGACTACTTCTCTAAAGAAAAAATTGGCTATGTGGAAAGCATCATGAGTAGTCTTGCATTGGACAAAGTGAGGCATCTTTCTAAACCTATCCAAAATCACATATATGTTGCCAAATCTCTGCTTAGTCTTAGGAAACCCTATAAAAAAGTCCATACTAAGATATTTTCAAGGTCTATTGGGGATTGGAAGGGTTTGATATAACCCTACATTAGATGAATTACTTTTGGCCTTTTGGAAAACTATACAAATCTCCACATACCTTCTTATGTCCTAATTCATCCTTGACCAATAATAGAATCTTTGAGCCAGCTCCAAGGTCTTATGAACTCCAAAATATCCACTCAAAGACCCATTATGCTTTTCTTGAATGAGGTTCTCCCTCATGGAGCCTTTAGGAACACAAATTTTCCCTCTCCTAGACAAAATACCTTCTTGTATAATGTAATCAGTATATCCACTATGGAAATGATTTTGAAACTCCTTGTATACCTTATAAGTGGTTGAGAAGTCTTCATCCTCTAGATATGTAAGTCCTTGAAGCTTTCTATTCCAATGATTCTTAATTGAATTTCTTAGAATTTCAAGAGTCTCTAGATTAAGGTATCTTCTCCCTTATTTTTTTCCCTTTCTTGTGCTTTATTTTGAAGGTACAGGCCTGAATGTACTCAACCCACTTCATGTACTTATGGCTTATCGTATCTTGTGAATTGAGAAAGCTTAAAGCTTGGTTATCAGTATATACCACAAACTCTTTAGGAAGGAGGGAATGCCTCCACTTCCTTAGGGCTTTAACCAAAGCATACAACTCCAAATCATATGAGGAGTATTTATTTTTGGCTTCACTCAACTTTTCACTATGAAAGGTCACTGGTTTGTTCTCTTGGCTTAGGACTTCTCCTATGGCAATGTTGCTAACATCATACTAAATAGTAAAAAACATATCTAAGATAGGTAGCACAAAGATTGGTTTAGATTCTATCCTTCCCTTCAAGGTTTCAAAACCTTTTTCATCTTTCTCACTCCATTAGAATTTAGCTTTCATGCCTCCTTTTCTAGTGTCTAAAACTAGTTCATAAATCTCACTGAATTATCTAATAAAATTCCTATACAATTGTGCCAATCCATGGAAGCTCCTCGCTTTTGTAGAATATTTTGGATTTGGCCAATTCATGATTTCTTCTACCTTGCTATTGTCCATTTTCAAGTTTCCTTGCAAGATCAAAAATCCTAGATACACCAATTCTTGTTTCATGAACTCACACTTGTCAAGATTGATGATGAGCTTCTCTTCATGCATCCTTTGTAATAAAACTTAAAAATTCACCAAGTGATCCTCCTTGGACTTTCTAAAGATGAGGATATCATCTAAGTACACCACAACACATTTTCCTATGAAGTCCTTGAACACTTCATTCATCAACCTCATGAAGGTGCTAGGGGCATTGGATAACCCAAAGAGAATAACTAGCCATTCATATAGGCCTTATGTGGTCTTGAAAGTGGTTTTCAACTCATTTCCCTCCTTAATCCTTATTTGGTGGTATCCACTTTTAAGGTCAATCTTTGAAAATTATGTTGTCCCTCCAAAGAAATCCATCAAGTCTTCAATCCTAGGGATAGGGAGCCTATACCTTATGGTAATCCTATTGATGGCTCTAGAGTCAGTAAAAAACCTCCAATTTCCTCCTTTCTTTGGTGCTAGGACTGTAGGGACAGTACAAGGGTTGATACTTTTCCTTATGAGGCCTTGATTAAGAAGTTCTTGAATTTGTTCAGCTATTTGTTCATTTTGTCAAGGGGTCATTTTGTATGAATCTTTGTTAGGTAGGGAGGCTCTTGGGATAAATTCAATTTTATGGCTTAAAATTCTTTTAGGAGGTAGAGTGGCTAGGTTTCCCTCACTCACTATATCCTTGCATTTTTATAACAGACCTTGAACTTCCTTGGGCACCTCAATCTTCTTGACTTCCCTCTCCTCTTTGGGCTTCAACACAAAAGCATACCCCACTCCTTCACATTCCTCCAACATGTTTAGGAACTCTTTCACCCCTACAAAAAGAAATTAGAACCAACTAGTTTCACTTCTCGCTCTTCTAGAATGGACTTATTTCTAAATGTAACTCCATCTTTCTTGAATGAGTAGGATTTCTTTGCTCCATCATGCATAGCTTTCCTATCAAATTTCCATGGTATCCCTAGTAAGAGATGGAAAGCATTCATAGGTAAAACATTACACAACACTTTGTCCTTGTACCTTCCAATGGTGAAGTCTACCCAAGATTTATCATTTACCAAAACATGCTGACCCTTATTCAACCATGTGACTCTATAGGGATTTCTGTGTGGAATCCTTTGAAGATTTAGTTTAATGACTACTTCATTGGAGACTATGTTATCTGTAGATCCAGAGTCTATGATAATCTTGCACACTTTGCCCAATATCTTGTATTTTATTGTAAATAAAGACCTCCTTTGACTTGGCTCCTCCTTGATTGGTTCTTTGATCAATCTCCTCCTTATCATGAGATTATCCCCTACTTCTGAATCTAAGGATACTTGTGCAAGCTTGCTACTTAGAGACTCTTCTTGAAGGTAGTTCACTCTCTTCTCTCCACCTTTTGAAGTAGATCCTTTCTCAGGGAACCTATATGCTAGATGTCCATATTGGTGGTAATTTTAACATTTCATGGAAGAGAAGTAGGATCCTCTTCCTTGGCCACCTGGCCTTCCTCTAAAGTTTTTTTTTTATCCTCTACCTCTATTATTGTAGCCTCCTCTATTGCTAGAGACTTCTCCTTGTTATTCAATGAGTTTGGTCTCACTTTGAGTTCTTGGTTCTAAGGTTCTTAACCCATAGCTCCATCTATGGCCCCTATTGTCTCTACCCCTCCCTCTACCTCAACTACTTGAGTCATTCCTCATTTTCAACTTCTCTTCTACCTTAAGATCCAACTAATAGCATTAATGAACTATTTTGGGGCTTAATAGGATTATTTCTTCTTAGATGTTCCATCTCATGCCATTTAGGTATCTAGCTACCTTTAGGCTCTCATCTTCCACCACATGTGATATATGGAATACTTTTTGGAAGTCCTCAATGTAGACGCTGACTTATAGATCCTTTTGTCTTCAATTTTGTCTCTTTTTATGCAATTTCACTTCATAGTCATCTGGTAGGTATGTTTCCCTAACCTTTGACACCATGCCTTTCCAATTGGTTATGGGGTTCTTTCCTTCTTTCACCCTTTCATCATGCACAAACTTCCACCAAGTGAGACCATCTCATCTCATCCTTGATTTTTCCACCCTGACTATCTGAGATTCACTAATTTTCTCACATTCAAAGTGGTTTTCCATACCCTCAATCCATTCCATAACTAGCTCAACTTCCATCTTTCCACTAAAAAGTGGTAGCCCTTCTAATGACTTGCCACTCATAGCTTTTAGTGCCTTCAACAAGGGTTCTTCAACTAATAAAGGGATTGGTTCAAGGATCTTGTCTTCCTCTGCCACCTCTTTACTCCTTCAATCATCTTCTTTTAACTTCTCACTCATTAATTGAGCCTTTCTTCCACCTCTCCTAGCTTGTCTCGAAGAGCTTCCATTTCTTTCAAGAGTATTATATTCTCCTCTCTCTACTCTATCACTTATCTATCCAACTCAAAATTTATCACCATGTCTAACTCACTCACTGATTTTGACATATACTTTATCCCAAACCTTGTTAGGCTCTTATACTAATCTAATAGGATCACACTAGGTGCTTAATTAATAGACTTAGGTTAGGATCACTAAGACTCCTAACTCTCCAAACTCCAAATAGCTTTATCATGGGTCTTACAAGGCTTTACCTTGTCCTCTAAGGACTCTCTCAAATTCCTCCACTTCAACAATCTATACTTCAACTCCTAGGTGATCTATCACTAATTGAATGTTCTTGTCCCTTCATATCCATTAATCCTTCCAAATGAACCTTACCTCCTTTACAAGTTGATGATTCTTGTAGGGGTGTAAAAGGTAGTGAATTTATATACTAGCTTCACTTCTTGACTAATTTGGTCAAGGTCTTTACCATTCCCCCCTACTGATCTCTTCAAAATCCTTGATTGAGCCTTGTAGCCCTAGAGCCCCCAATTAGTACTCCTAGTCCAGGTTTATAGGACTTTCTGTAAAAACCTACAAAAGGATCTCCCAGAAAAACCTTGAATTCTTGGATCATATGGGATACTCTCATTTATTTTTTGGGTCTTAGGGTCTCATTTCTCCATACCATGCCCTAACTCAATAAGGAAGGTTTTACAAGGGTTTAGTGACCCCAAGGAGCTCAATATACAAGGTAAGGTTTGGCTTGTTAAATGGATTGATCAAACCTTGTGTTCTTCATCAGAGTATTTTTTTATCTTATTATTGGTCTCTAAATTCTTGGAATGTGTCTCTTTAGTAACCCCTCCAAGCAAAATAGCTATTTCACCTCCTTGTCCCTAGTCGAGCAATGATTGTGCTCACCTAGGGAAAGGTCTTAAAATTGGACATGCTTGTTTCCAGACCTCCACAAGAGATATATACACTATAAAGAGGATCCTCTTCCATGTCCCAACTGAACTTGATGACCACATGATGGGGTTTCATGGGGGAGCCATGTTTATACAAGAAACTATACATGGGCCAGTGAACTGGCTGAGATAAAAGAAATTAACTTAAGCTAGAAAAATAGCTAAGAAACACATAAAATGGTACAAAATGGAAATGAAACACTAAATTTATTGAATCACTCTTCACAATAAAAATATATTACATTAGATGCTATTTTTTCATGAAAACCTCAGATTGTGTCCACAAAAGATTGTAACAGTGTTTAGATTCTCAAAACCAGAAATTAAAATTGATGCTAACCTTGGGATTTTGGCCTTTTAGGGACTAAATAGCCTCTAGCCATGAGTTCTTGGGTTTTTAGGACCCGTATTGACCTAAAACCTAGGTCATTCCTTTTAGGACAAAAGTTGTCATGCAACTTTGCAAAAGTTGTCATGACAACTTTTTAGCAACTTTTACATAGTTGTTGATTTCCTTGCTCAAACCACTCAAAGACTCATACAATTATATTAAAACCTATATAAGACCATTTTGGGTAATTTTAGATAAAAATCAAATATTTGGCTCACATTTTCACTCTTGTGCCCTTTTTCCAACTTCTAGGACCATGCTAGGTCCTAAGGACACCTTAGCCTATTGAATCGATATAAATAACACAACCTTAAACTAACTCAAACCAATAGTCTCCTATCACTTCTCAGCCCTCTTCGAGACCTTTATTAACCTATGGTCTCAGTAGGACCAGTACAAGCCAAAACTAAAGTAGGAGTTTCAAGCCTAAGTCCTAGGTGTTCTTGCACCAATGAATAGTGACAAGAGAGATGACTGTGTAAGGAGAAAGGGGAGATAGATATAAATAATGAAGATTACTAGTATTTGAAGGTCTATGTTAGATGTGAGATGAGATATATAAATTTTGTTTCCATCAATTCCAAATTAGGATATTGTTACCCCAACTGAGATTGTTACTCCAATTGATATAGAGATGATGATGATAATGAACAAGGTTAACTAAGCAATGAAAGGTATGTAGAAGGATTGCATCATTTTTTATGTTGTCATTGATGTCAAGCCTATTGACTTACTAATTTATGCAAGTTGTCATATCAATATGAAATATGTGATGTTGAGTAAAGAATTGGTTGCTAAAGACAAAAGATTTAATAAAAAAGTGATGTTAAGTATGTGATCTTAAATGGGAAATTGTCGAATCAATATTTCACAAGATAATATTGTTTTGATTATTTTACATGATTTTATGAAGTATTAGAATAATTCAAAAGTCAGTTATATTTGTTGGTAATAAAGGATTGAAGTTGTGAAGTGAATAGACAAGGAAACAATGTGTTCTACTAAGCTAGAAATGTTTGTCAATAAGTAAAGATATTGGCCAGTCACAGTTAACTGAGAAGTTGATAATAGAGGAAGATGTTAACTAAGTGATGACCAAGTATAAATACTTAACTGGGTAGATGAAGTTGGCTGGTTAAATAAGAAATCAATTAAAATGATGACATCGAATGAGAATTTGGAATGATATAGAAGATTCTAAGGAGTGAACAAAATAAGCTAAATGAAATCAACGAATCAAAAATGTTAGGTACACATAAATGGTGAAGATTTAATGGTTGGTTTGAGATCCAAGAAAATTTCAAGTTCCAAGGTGAAGATACAAATGGACAGATTCATAAAATGCTTTACCAAGCTATAGATTTGATTGAATGGATGAGATTAAGTGGTGAATAGGATTAATCAAGAACAATTGTCTATACAAAGGATGATCACGATGATCATATTGTTGATGCTAAATTGTTGATTTGCTGATAGCCATAATAGATAGCTGAATTAGTATAGAAGGGTACACAAAGCATAATAGAGTTGAAGGAAAGTGTGAATGAAGTGAAGGAAAGTGATGAGATGAAGAGTAAGTTTTGATCAGTCAAAAATGAAGAGTTTGAGAAATATAAATGAGTATAAATGAGATATGAACAAGCCAATGTAGTGGCATATTATATCATTAATAGACTACAACTAAATGAATATCTTAAAGGACAGATTGACAACTAATTGGATAATTCAAAAAACAATTATTGATGATCACCAAGCTACTAAGGTATATGTGACACATTAAATCAGTTATTATATTGTCATTGATGTCAACTAGTTTGGACTATACTTATCATGATAGTTACAAACATCTGAAGAACAAAATAATGATGAAGGAATGAGATATTTACATGAAGATGAGATCTATGAGAAAGATATGGATATGGTATTTATTGGGTAATGTATTGATGAGTTTATGACATTATGTTAGTGATTTGATTATATTACATAATTCAATTATGGATTGAAGATCAAGAATGAACAAGTTTATGTGGTCATTAAATGAAGAACTTACTATACACTGAGAAAGTCTAATGTATATCAAGTATAGTGTTAACCGAGTAAGAAGTCACCAACACATTACGGTATTGACAGAGTGAAAGAAATACATGAAACATATGACTATTGACTAAATATGATGAGTTGGACAATTATGGATGATTCTGAGGTTAAAGATAAAGTTTCTTATGATGATCAAATAGATGATAAAATTTAAGGATGATCATATGATGGAGAATGAAACATGTTACAAATGCAAGTTTTGAGGAAGGTTAAAGCGGAAAAATCAACGGTGAAGATTAAGAGGCAAAATCTATGGCTGGAAATAAAATGGTTTATTATGTCTATAAAAGGAGACAAGAGATTCATAATGAATTTTGTAATGCACATGAGATGATTGCATTCATATAAATCTAGTCAAACAGGTTGAAGATAGAACCGAGCAATTTTGTAGACAACGCCGAGAGTCAAAGAAAGGAATTAACCGAGCAGAATAGACTTGGAGGATACAAAGAGATTGAATTGAGTATATTGGCCAAAGGTATTTTGAGCTTATCATAGATCTAAAAATATACAAAATAAGTTGTATTTGAGTTAGATCATTATTGTTTCATTCTAACCATTGCTACATATAAATCTCTTAACTGAGTAGGACTTAACAGTCTTTATATTTCAATATGACATTCAATGAATGTTGATTTTTTTCTTGTTGACCCCATGGTGAACCCACAATACTGGGTTACAATTTTTCAGAGGAAGGAATCCGTCCCGAAAAGCATTTTCAGCAAAATCATATTTATCAACTTTCGATAGAAACTAGCTTCAACTTTCGATCATAAGTAACTTTCAATCGAAAGTTCCTTAGTAACTTTTGATCGAAAGTCATGTATTTAGGGTTTTTTTTGGCGAAAGTTTATATCCACCGAAAGTTGAGTTTCACTATCACTTTCGGTGAAAGTGAAACAATGGAACAATGAAACGGCTTCCGAATTATCAAACATGATTTTGAGGTATTTTTATTGTTTTCAATTTTTTATAAATGCATAAATAGTATATATGCATATATACATGTGTATATATGCATATATCCACATGTATATGCATATATACACATGTACATGCATATATACACATGTATATATGCATCTACATGTGTATATATACATATATACATGTGTATATATGCATATATACACATGTATATATGCATATACATGTGTATATATGCATATATATGTATATATACATGTATACCTGTGTATATATATGTATATATATACATGTATACATGTGTATATATATGTATATATACATATATATATATATATATATATACAAATGTATATATACATGTATATATGCATATATATACATGTACATACATGTTGTGTGTATATATGCATATATACACATGTATATATGCATATATATACACATGTATATATTCATATATATACACATGTATATATGCATATATATACACATGTATATGTGTATATATATGCACATGTATATGTGTATATATATGCACATGTGTATATATAATTATATAGATTTTTCTTTATTTAAAGTTTGTGATATACATATGTGTATTGATTAAATATATAGATTTTTCATTATTATATATATGTGTGTGTGTGTGTGTGTGTGTGTGTGTGTAGATATGTATGTATATATATGTATATATATACACATGCACATGTGTGTGTATATATGTGTGTGTGTGTGTGTACATGTGCATGTATATGTATGTATATATATGTATGTGCATGTGTATGCATGTGTGTATATATATATATATATATATATATATATATATATATATATATATATATATATACATGTGCATGTATGTGTGCATGTGTGCATGTATGCATGTGCATGTATATATGTATGTATACATACATGTACATGTGTATAGATAGATTTTTATGTATACATTGTGTATGTACATAAGACCTAGATAAGACTAATTATGTACCTAGCAAGACCTAGAGATAAGACTAATTAAGACTAATTAGACCTAATACTTGACTAAGAAGACATAACTAAATATACTTAAAAGTAGACCCCTTGAGTAAATTGTGACCCATTAAGACCTAATTTTTAACTTATTACCTGACCTAATATGAGTAATAAGACCCAAATTAGGACCTAATATCATTAATAAGATCGGCTTTAAAGATGTAATTAAACCTAATACTTGACCAATTAACACCTAATAAGACATGTGTAACTAGTCACAAGTATACCTAATATGAGTTTGAGGACCCCTTAAGACCTAATTAGACCTTTAATTAGACCCAATTAGACCTTTAATTAAGACTAATTAACACCTAATATCATGAGTAATAGGACCTGCTAGTACACCTAATATGAGCAATATGATCCCTTAGGCATAATTAGACTAATTAACCCATAACAAGACCTTTAAATTATACCTAATTTTATACTATTTAATTTACCTTTAAATACATGTGAGTAATACATACCTAATATAAGTAATAGAAACTAATATTGAATAGTAATAATGACTACTTAGGGACATATTTATGAACTTAATAGGACCCCTTAGACCAAATTAGTCATAATAGCTTGCCCTAATTATCTATGTACAATATGAGTAATAGGACCCCTTCTAACCTTGTAACTAGATCGAATTTAAAGACTAATTAACACCTAATATACTCGAGTACTACATGACCCTTTAAGACCTAATTAGACTTAATACATGCTTAATATGACCTCTTAAGACAAAAGTAGACCTATTAGTTCACCTAATTAGACCCAATTAGATGTATTACGACCTAATTAGACCTAGATAAGACCTATTACAATGGAATTCTAGACCTAATTAGCACCTAAATAGACCCAATTAGACCTTTTAGGACCTGATTTGACCAAATTAAACCTATTAGGACCTAATTTAATACCCAATTAAACCAATTATGTCCTAATTAAACCTATTAGGACCTATGACGAGTTATATGACCCCATTAGACCCACTATGAGTAACATGACCCCTTAAGACCTATATTAAAGCACCTAATTAGACCTATTAGTACCTAATTAGACCCAATTAGCTGTTATGACCTAATTAGACCTATTAAGACCTATAGTACCTATTATATGACCCCTTTAATACTGAATTAGACCCACTATGAGTGTTATGTCCCCCTTAAGACTTATTAGTGCTTCACCTAATTAGACCCAATTAGATCAATTGGGACCTAATCACACCCCAATTAGACCTATTTTAACCTATTACATACAGGTAATTGGACCTATTAGGACCTATGATAGGTTATATGACCCTTTAAGACTCCATTAGATAGGTATTAAAATCTAATTTACTTTTAAACATGTAATTTATGTAATTGATTTTACTTTCAAATAATGTAGTGAAATGCATGCATAGTATTTTATTTTATTTTTATTTAAATTAGGAAAATGTATGTATGTATATGTAGACTTTATTTGATAGTAAATAAAATATTTTAGGTACATACATATTCTCTCTCTATCAGACATTATTACACATCACACATGGCAGATGCACTGATTCCCCCTGCAGAACTATTTTCACGCACTAATAGAGAGATTCAATGGCTGCAAGAATCTATAAATAATCCGTCTAGCTCTACTATCTATAAGAGCATGTGTTAGTCCATCCTTAATAGATTGATTAGCATTAGGGATGACATTCATGGTACCACTCCATATGCCCCAAATATTATAGAGTCCATACTTGAGAAGAAGAGACAAGAGGTTGGCTCTAGTCTTTCTCTTAAGGAGGTATAGGCTTTAGTGCCTAAAGCAACCCTGAAAGGTGAAGTTTTCCCCTCTTATGCAGATAAAAATTATGTGAAGGGATATCAAGTTACCAGGTGTGTGGATCCTTCTATATCAGCATTGATATACCCTATATTTTTAGCTGCCCATGGTCGTTATCCGAATAATGACCAAATTCCACTGTACTTTGCACAATAGATTTTTTTTGAGGTTTGTTTAGGTCATGCTATTAATTACACTAATTTTCCAGCACATCTAGGATAGGGGCGTGGTAGGCTTGCTAATAGAGATGCTTATCCTTGAGCTGATCGACAGAGACCAGTACATAGGGCCATTGTTGGTCAGAGGGAACCTGTTATAGCTCCTTCATTGGGCCCTATTGCAGATGATGTTATTCGTAGCACCTAGCTTCAAGCTGTGATTGATAGTGTGGGGGACATTGCAGCAGCTGCCACATCCATATCTAGTGATCAGGTTGGTCAGTACCTGATGTCTTGATGACACTCTAGATCATCAGGTGGAGCATCCGCTAGCAAAACCACAGATGACATGTACACTGCAACAGGCATCCCTTCACTTTCTAGCCTGGAGGGACTTACAGGGGAGATGACACGGGTGACACTAACTAGCTTGGCTAAGGATCTATTGGATGCATATGCATTTATAGTAGCAGAGCATGATATCCCCATATCAGAGGTTAGATCTCATGTGGGTACTATCAGATACGCTCAATCACATCCTTCTCACCTAGACTGTGGCCATAGTGGTAGTGCTCGTGAGGATCCACCTACTGACCACTCTATTATTGCATAGGGAGAGGCACAATATATAGACCCTTCAGTCAATGTAGGCCATCAGTTCTCTGATGTTGGTCTTGATGATGTTGAGTTCAACATGACCACTACAGGTTATCTAGATTTGTTAACATGTGATGATACGACTTCCATGCCATCTTATCTAGTTAGTCCATTACATTCATCATTAGAGAGGCGTGTGTAGTCTACTCATGTTGCAGATGTAGATTTGAGCTTGGACCAGGCACAACAAAATCTTGATACCTTGGTTGATAGGATTGAGGCTAGTGAATCCAAGTACTATTAGTTTCCACCACCTACATAGGTATAAATCAGATTATATACATGTATTTAATGTTACAATTTTAAACTTAAATTTATTTTCAAAATTTCAATCAATTGATTTATTTTTTGTCTACCAGGATATGCCTCTTGTTACTCCTTCTTTGGGTATTGATCGTGTATGTCATCGGGATTCACTCAATGATGACATCAGTAGTGGACAGGTGATTTTTTAATTTATTATCTGTGTGTACACACTTTATAACATGTTTTCTTGTACAATATTTTAAATCAAACTTAAGAGATCTTTGTACAATGTTTATATGTTTTAATTTATATATCTCTTTCTTCATAGGGATCTGCACATCCTTCACAGCATGATAGTCACTCTGGGTGTGACCACTTAGTGAGGAGTCGACATGATGAGTCCTAGGAACTTTCATATTTGATCAAAGACATATTTCATATTATGTATATATATATTCATGTTTGATGAACTATATTTCATTGCTAGACTCTACATGACCGATTAATGTGTTTGATGTTATATTTCATTTCTAGATGGGCTTTTGATAGAATGTTTGATGTGCATGATTGATTCATATGTTTCATATTTGCAGTACTTGATCTACACACATGATTGATGTTTCATGCATGTACATTATATATATATATATATATATATATATATATATATATATATATATATATATATATATATATATATATATATATATATATATATATATATATATATATATATATATATATATATATATATATATATATATATATATATATATATATATATATATATATATATATATATATATATATATATATATATACTTTCACTCTAGATACATGTCCATGTGTGTGATGAACTTGTAAATTTTCAATACTTTCAATTATAGATTGCATACACATGTACATGTTTAATTTAAATTTGATGAACTTGATTTCAATAGATTAAACATACATGAATCATGTTTGAATTCAATATAAATTATATACATGAATGATGTTTGATTGTACACATGTTTGATTTAAATGTACATTTGATAAGAGTTGTGTGCACGTACTTTTAATTTAATGTTGTTGTACTTCAAGTAGATTTTATATTTAAAACATGCACATCCTAATGTAACACATGCAAATTCAATACATACACACATTCATATTCCAAAACTTTAGAGTACTTCATATTCAGGTAGATAATTATAAGATATCCACTTGTAAGACATAAATTTGAGATCTATATATTCTTAATTTTTAATTTAATTCAAGCTCCATTCACTATGGGAACTAGTAGGAAAGAATGGATCTAAGAAAACCTCTAGTCTCACCCATGAAAAGTTTAGTTCAAATCATATTTCATGCATGATTTAGTCCACATCAAGTGGTTCATCTCTCTCTCGAATAACATTTAATATTCTCTCATGGTCATCAGTATCAAGTCTCCACTTATGAATGCCACATCCCGTCACAGGAACAAGAGATAGGACAGTGGCAATTACAAGATGACTATACTGATAAACCTTATTGTTAGGTTGATAATCAATAAAATGAATCCCTTGTTTAAGTATTTTGGTTTTCTTCAAATATGTTCCTTGCATGACAACTGAACCTGCACAATGTGTTCCTCAATGTTAAATATATAGATGTGATAAATACTAACCATATAAACAAACTTAAATACAATACTAGAACCTGTGGGAAACATAATTCCATCACTTGTTTCACTCTATGTTAGCTTCATCCTCTCCTTACAACAACATAATAAATAGTAACTAACACCTTCCACATTTCCAGCAGGCTCTGCTACTACTGCAAAAATATGTCCTACATTTAAAGTGAACTTTTAATTTTAGGAACTTGTAAATGTAAATTAAACAAACTTTATTTAAATGAATTGAGAACTTATGAGTCCTTTTTAAAAACATGTACATAAACACACACGTACCAATTTTGATCAAACCTAAAATATGGTCATAATCTGTAGAATTCAATGGAATGTTG
Source organism: Chamaecyparis obtusa (assembly GCA_027943335.1). Taxonomy (NCBI): domain Eukaryota; kingdom Viridiplantae; phylum Streptophyta; class Pinopsida; order Cupressales; family Cupressaceae; genus Chamaecyparis; species Chamaecyparis obtusa. The sequence continues at coordinate 270,576 of BSBK01002945.1, forward strand.
TCAAAGCTTTCATCCTGAACATCATTTGTGTTTGTAACATCTAGTGGAACCAAATTCCATTCACTAACATATCCACATTTTTGGTTGATACATTCGTCATAGTTTTCAAAAATGTAGTCATAACAAAAGCATGAATAATCTCTAGTGTACAATGACCACACATTACTATCTATACTCATAAATGAATGTAGGGATCTTGTTTTGTCTACTCTCTTGCATCCATGGATTGATCTTCTGTCAACACTTGAACAATAGAGAGGTCACATGTAAAAAATTAAAGACATATATATAAGTTAGTTCTCAAACATTGATCAATAAATTTAAAATTAGTACCTGTTATCTCCCAGAATACTCAGAAGGGTATGACTCGATATGATTGTGATGATGTGTTATCATGATTTGGCACCATAAAATGCATCTTGCGCCACTCAACTACATCATGAGCATTATTTATATGATATCCCTGATAGTCCAGTTGATACTTTCTTAAAGCATGTTTGATACAAGCTCCTGCACCATCATGCTCTCCCTTTCCGTGTCCACTTTCAAAGAAACTCCAAATATGTGGTATCTTTTGGTATCGATGATATCTACATAGTGCATAAAATGGCCTTGCTGATTTAAATTGTGTTGCACATCCATCTGACCAAACAAAATGCTTTTCAATTTTGATGCCTTTTTTTTCCAAATATCCAAAAAATGTCTTAAAGCAATGCTCGACAAAATGTATGTCATGCTCTTTATCATCACTAATGTAAAAGTGATATTCTTTCTTTATGACTTGTGCTTCATATGTACTTTCAGCACCATCCAAATCTAATTGTGCATGTCGATAAGACACATGTACCATGATAGTCACATGCTCTGTATAGTAGCATTCTTCTTGAAGTTGTTTTTGAGATACAAGGGAGTAGTTCTCTGCAAAATCAACAACCAATAAAATCATTCCAACTAGAAAAGATTCTTTTTGTATTTGGAATTGTTCTGCCTGCCATTTAGCAAAAAAAACATGTCGTATGTATGGTTGAATCAATTTACGAAAATTCTCTATAAATGTTGCAAGAGGTATCTCGTCTTCTACATATTCCAACCTTGTTGATTCTTTCTCGACTTTTGTTTCAAACTTTATGTACTTGTATCTCTTGCATTTTATCATCCTCACCATGTCAGTATCTTCAAGTCTTAAAGGAAATTTAGCCAAATCCCTGCATGTTTGACAAGTTCCTCTTATGCAATCTATTTCAGGTATTTCATGATCAATTGATTTGTCACATAAGATTGATGTTATGAATTGACTTGGACGTTTAGGAAAATCATTTTGAGAACCACCACTTTCTTCTATCATCTTTCTAAACCCTTGGTAGTAGAGATCGAATTCAATGTGATATCGACAACAATAAGTTTCAAAATATTTATTTATCTTTACAAAAAATGGCTTTAATCTTTCAAACATTGTTTGTCCAATCTTAATGTCAGGATTTGAGTTACAAAATGAGAGATACAATTCATGTTGTGTGGTGTCCAACCAATGTTTTGTGTGCTAGAAATATTCCTTAGGCCCAGTCCTCTTCTTGATAACATCTCTTGTATTTGGTGAAGGATGAGTATGATCAATCCAAAATGATGTAGCTAAGTTCCTAACTATTTCATTAATTCTATTAGACCGAGGAGCTCTACACATTAGTGCCCAATCACCTTCCAATGTAGTATCATCCAAATTGATTCTAATTGGTCCTAATTGGTCCTAATTGAATCTAATTGAATCTAATTGGTCCTAATTGGTCCTAATTGAATCTAATTGGTCCTAATTGGTTCTAATTGAGTCTAATTAGATCTAATAGGTCATAATTGAATATAAGTGGCCCTAATTGAGTCTAATAGGTCATATTAGGTCCTAATTGGTCCTAATTGAGTCTAGTTGGTCCTAATTGAGTAGATAATTGAATCTAATAGGTCCTAATTGCATCATAATTGAATTTAATAGGTCCTAATTGAGTCTCGTTGGTCCTAATTGAGTCTAATTGAGTCTAGTTGTTCCTAATTACATCATAATTGAATCTAGTAGGTCCTAATTAAGTCTAATAGGTCATGTTAGGTCCTAATTGGTCCTAATTGGTCCTAATTGAGTCTAATTAGATCTAATAGGTCATAATTGAATCTAAGTGGCCCTAATTGAGTCTAATAGGTCATATTAGGTCCTAATTGGTCCTAATTGAGTCTAATTAGATCTAATAGGTCACAATTGAATCCAATTGGTCCTAATTGGTCCTAATTGACTCTAGTTGGTCCTAATTGAGTCTAGTTAGTCCATATCAGGTCCTAATTGGTCCTAATTGAGTCTAATTAGATCTAATAGGTCATAATTGAATCTAATTGGTCATAATTAGGTCCTAATTGGTCCTAATTGAGTCTAATTAGATCTACTAGGTCATAATTGAATCTAAGTGTCCCTAATTGCATCTAATAGGTCATATTAGGTCCTAATTGGTCCTAATTGAGTCTAATTAGATCTAATAGGTCATAATTGAATCTAATTGGTCATAATTGAGTCTAATAGGTCCTAATTGAATCTAATTGGTCCTAATTGGTTCTAATTGAGTCTAATTAGATCTAATAGGTCATAATTGAATCTAAGTGGCCCTAATTGAGTCTAATAGGTCATATTAGGTCCTAATTGGTCCATATTAGGTCCTAATTGATCCTAATTGAGTCTAGTTGGTCCTAATTGAGTCTAGTTAGTCCATATTAGGTCCTAATTGGTCCTAATTGAGTCTAGTTGGTCCTAATTGAATCTAATAGGTCCTAATTAAGTCTAGTTGGTCCTAATTGAATTTAATAGGTCCTAATTGAGTCTAATAGGTCATGTTAGGTCCTAGTTGGTCCTAATTGAGTCTAGTTGGTCCTAATTGAGTCTATTTATTCCATATTAGGTCCTAATTGGTCCTAATTGAGTCTAATTGTAGATCTAATAGGTCATAATTGAATCTAAGTGGCCCTAATTGAGTATAATAGGTCTAATTAGTCCTAATTGGTTCTAATAGGTCAAAATTGGTTCTAATTGGTCCTAATTGGTCCTAATTGAGTCTAATTAGATCTAATAGGTCATAATTGAATCTAAGTGGCCCTAATTGAGTCTAATAGGTCATATTAGGTCCTAATTGGTCCTAATTGAGTCTAGTTGGTCCTAATTGAGTCTAGTTAGTCCATATTAGGTCCTAATTGGTCCTAATTGAGTCTAATTAGATCTAATAGGTCATAATTAGGTCCTAATTGGTCCTAACTGAGTCTAGTTGGTCCTAATTGAGTCTAGTTAGTCCATATTAGGTCATAATTGGTCCTAATTGAGTCTAATTAGATCTAATAGGTCATAATTGAATCTAAGTGGCCCTAATTGAGTCTAATAGGTCATATTAGGTCCTAATTGGTCCATATTAAGTCCTAATTGGTCGTAATTAAGTCTAATTAGATGTAATAGGTCATAATTGAATCTAATAGGTCATAATTAGGTCCTAATTGGTCCTAATTGGTCCTAATTGAGTCTAGTTGGTCCTAATTGAGTCTAGTTAGTCCATATTGGGTCCTAATTGGTCCTAATTGGTCCTAATTATGTCTAATTAGATGTAATAGGTCATAATTGAATCTAATAGGTCCTAATTAGGTCCTAATTGGTCCTAATTGAGTCTACTCAAGGTCCTAATTGAGTCTAGTTGGTCCTAATTAGTCCTAATTAGGTTCTAATAGGTCCTAATAGGACCTATTAGGTCCTAATTAGGTTCTAATAGGTCCTAATAGGACCTATTAGGTCCTAATTAGGTTCTAATAGGTCCTAATAGGACCTATTAGGTCCTAATTAGGTTCTAATAGGTCCTAATAGGACCTATTAGGTCCTAATTAGTCGTAATTCATCCTAATAGGTCATATTAGGTCCTAATTTGTCCTAATAAGTCCTAATAGGTCCTAATTAGTCCTAATTAGTCTTAATAGGTCCTATTAGGTCCTAATTAGTCCAAATAGGTCCTATTAGGTACTATTTGGTTCTAATTAGCTCTAATTGGTCCTAATTGGGTATAATTGGTCCTAATTGGGTCCTAATAGGTCCTATTAGTCCTAGAATAGGTCCTAATTAGTCCTAACAAGTCCTATTAGTTCAAATAGGTCTATAGTTAGGTCTAGTTAAGTCTAATAGACCTACAATATCACATTTACATGAACATTAAGACAAGTCTTGACCATCAACTTAAAATATCTATCTATCTAGACATCTTAGACATACCTTATTTTCGAGGATGATATCTTTCTCATGATTCTTCACGTAGTCTTTGTTCAGTCTCTTCTGAATAATGTCATGTACTTTTGTTTAGCCTTCTCTTTTTATTTCCCATCACAACTTAGAAAATTATTTCATGCCAAAATGTCTTTCTTCTCCTAAATGTGAATTATTTTACAGCTTTTGGATTTAAGAAATGAAAAAATATACATTTATTTATACCTAATTCTTATCAACCAAAAATGCCACCAAAAAGGCCAACATGAATTTCGATCGAAAGTCAAACTTGAATTTCTATCGAAAGTAAATGACTTTCGATCAAAACTATGTTAGTATTAACTAAATTTTCCATTTTTGGGAAAAGTAATTTCGATCGAAAGTCAATACTTTCCATCGAAAGTCCCTATTTTTAGCCATGGTTTCAAGTTTTCAAGAAATTCTAAGAATTTCATGGCTTTAGGCCTCAAGCGCACTGATCAAATGGATGAATAAGAAGACATCCTTTTGCATTCAACAAGTACTCAAAACTAGCTTTCAAACAGTTATATATTTGACTATTTTTAAATTTATTATGTGTATGGTTTTTGATGTCAAATGAATGTAGGTTTTTTATCAAATATAAACCTCTGAATTTGACGTTCAATGAAAAATAGTAAAACAAGGAAAAAAAATTTGGAAAAATAACAGTGCCCTCCATATTCAAGTCTACTTTCTATTAAAAAAAAATAATAATTGAAATTCGATAAATACACAATAAGTTATAAGCTATGTAGTCAAGGTAGGTCAAAATTTTGGTCTAGTCAACTTAAAACGTTAATAAAATTGCAATAATAGTGATAATGTCATCAAACCAATTGCATGCCCTCCGTATGGATGTTACAAAACTAAATTCAAAAGAATCACATTCATATCTATTTTACAAAAAAAGTTATGCTCTATGAAAATAGTGTTACTATTTGAAAATGACGTTTTCAACACCATACAAGTTTTCATGGGAGAAAGAAAAAAGTATTCATATAAATTCAAAAAAAAAAATTAAAAAAAATATTTAGAAACTAGACAGAAAATCTTAAAAGACTCTAATTTACTTCATCCTCTGATTTTGAGCAATTCAACGGCAATATGCATCCGAATCTGAAAGTTTTTCTCAAAATGTAGAGTTCAGTGTCTATTCAAGCTAAAAAGTGTAACCCACTATTGTGGGTTCACCCCCCATAATAAATATTTGGTCATGGAGAACTGTTAGTGATAAACCCTCTAACCAGGTCACACCTTATAGTGTGTTTTTGTAACCTTTAACAGGATTGATTCTTAACCGAGCTCACTTGAGAAGAGTGAAATTATTTTTCGGTTACCGGTTCTAGGTGGTTTTCCTCTAATAGGGTTTCCACATTAAAAATCAAAGTTTTATATGTGTATGGATGTGGTGAATTATTATTTTACTTTACACATTAAACTATTACTAGTTTGATCGATATATACACTAGATAATTTACTATTATTTAGTAATTTAACATAAAGGCATAGTTAAAGTTTTACCAAGTTGATTAATTGATTTGAAGAATTTTATTTATACATTTGGGAGTGTTTGGGACTATAGGATATTTGGACTCAAATAATTCACCCCACCTCTTAGTTATCTAATAATTGGTATCAAAGAAAAGAGTGTCTGAAGGAAAAGTTTGAAGGACTTAAGTAAAATATCACAAGATGTATAAGAGAGAGGTGTCAAAGTTGAACAAAGACAACTTCTCAATATGGAATAGAAGGATGAAGTTATATCTATTAGGGATTAAATATTCTATATTATACTACTTGCAAAATGAGTTTATCTTACCCATTGGTGCTTTTACTATTGATTAGATGAAAGAAAGACATGAACACAATGCTATGATGATTGAGATTGCTTCTTCTTATCAGATGTCAAATTTGAAGATGTTAAGACATGTACAACTACAAAATAGATGTGGGACAAGCTTGCACTAGTTCATGGAGGAGATGTGAATGTACTAAAAGCTAAAGTTGTGAGTCTAAGAGGTAAGTTTGATGATATGAAGATGAAAGAAGGTGAGAACTGTTAGGAATAGTCCCAAGAGATAACTGAGAGGGGGGGACGGGGGCGCGGGGGGGGGGGGGGGGGGGGGGGGGTGAATCAGTTATCTACAAGTTTCAATTCTTTATCCAATTAAGTATACTTAAACATAAAGCATAAACATAATGAAATAACACTTGAACACAACACCAATATTTTGGTTACGGAGAAACCCAAATAGGTAAAAACCCCGGTGGGAATTGACACCCACTAATATTCTGCACTAGTGTATTATGATCCTTGTTACAAGATCCTTAACCCTGTTAGGAGTTTCTTTACAATATATTTAGTATAGTAGACTAGGTCAAGGGTTGGACCATGTTAGGATTCTTTTACAATGGTCCCTGTTAGGGTAGAGGAAACACTATTTGAGAGCACACTTCTCAAAGGGGTGAAGGCTACAACCTTGTGTTTAACAGATACACACTATATCTGGATCTTGGTGAACTACACTTTGACCTATTGTCTGGGTCAATTCCAATGTATAGCATAAATACTTTACTTGGTCACATAGACGTTCTTCTAATGGTTCAACACTTTGCACACTCTTCTATGCTCTTACTATCAACCATGAACCATACTCTAGCAATCACAAATGACTGCCTATAAATATCTTTCCTCTAAATGATATAATCAATTTGGCCTTTTATAACCACCTTGAAATCATATTAGAGAATCCATAACAAACTCCAATAATAATTTAGTCGGCTCTACTAAGCACGCAACACATTCTGGGACCTGTCCAATAAGATAATTGTAGACCCACACTACACACTGTCGGCTCTACCAAAACATCTGGATCTTTCTCCTCAAGCTGAATTACTTCATGTGCTCTTAATAGAACATCACTAAATCTTCTCCAAGCTCTAATCCAAGGGCACATACCAAGATGATAGGCACAAATATAGAACCAATATAATCTCTGTCGAATCTTCTGAATAAACATAGGAAACTGCTACTGGCAAATAGCTACTGCATAACTTCACTTCTATTGATCATCAGACTTTGCATCCATGAATGTGACATCACTAACATTTCTCCATCACATATCTAAAGGTGCAAGGTTACATGATAATTGTACGGACAACCATACATAGAACACTACCTGTTACTCTATCAGAAACACTTCTTAACACAAGCTACTATATAACTATCTGTACTAACACTTAACCTTTTCATCCATGATATCATGCTGATAACATGTCCATGTTGTATATACTCAAAGCTTACTGCATAAGTCTTCCATGCATGCTACTTACCATATGTTGTCAGCAATGACAAACATACAGTCAGTACTGGCTTGCTAGAAAATCTCCAACAATCTCCCCCTTTGGCATTGATGGAAACATATGGAATGAAAAACTCCACGAATCCAAATGAACATTTTTTTTATAACATTCTCCATTTCCTCTTCAAAACTTCCCCAAGGACGAATCCTCTACCTACTGCAATATTCTTCAACATTCTCCATTTCCTCAACTGAACTGTTTCCATAACTGAATGTTACTCCCCCTTAGTATATTACTCCTTTTACTTCTATTTTTCATGACTTTATATTACTCCCCCTTTGACATCAATGACAAAGGGCACCAATCAGTTTAAGCACTAATGCTCCTGAAGTAGAGTAGTCAACCATCCATCAGTCCCTAAGGACTAATGCTCTTTCTTCTTTCTTCTAAGCAGAATCGGGGAAGGAAATTACTCCCAAATTCTCCCTAAGATACTCAAAAGTATCCTTTGGCAAGGGCTTTGTGACTATGTCTTCCAACTGATCTTTAGTATTCACATAGTCCAACTTGACTTCTTTCTCTACCACTTTCTCTCTTAGGAAGTGATACTTGATCTCAATGTGCTTTGTCTTTGCATGCATCATAGGGTTCTTTGACATGTTGATAGTGCTAGTGTTATCATAGTGAATAACAATAGGATAATCAATCTAAATTCCAAAATCCTTTATCATCTTCTTGATCCAAACAATTGTAGAACAATTCAGGGCTACTACAACATACTCCGCTTTTGTTTTTGATTGAGAAATACAATTTTTCTTCTTGCTTGTCCAAGTGACAAGTCTATCACCAAGAAACATTGCTCCACCTGATGTACTCTTTCTATCATCAATGCATCCTACCCAATCAGCATCAGTATACACATGAAGCTCAACATTTTCTAAATTAGGATACCATAGACCATAATCTATAGTGCCCTACAAGTATCTAAATATTCTCTTTACTACCATGAGGTGACTTTGTTTAGGCTCTACTGCAAATCTTCCAACTATGCCAACTACATTGGAAATATCAGGTCTAGTTTGAGTAAGATATATGAGTTTACCAATCATAGACTTGTACAATGTTGTATCTATTGTTGGAGAATCATCTTCTTTTGTAAGCTTGCATCCAATGATCATAGGTGTCCATACTGGCTTGCAATCATCCATCTTGAATTTCTTCAATATTTCTTTCACATACTTGGACTGATTAATGAAAATACCTTTCTTTGTCTATTGCACATTTAGTCCCAAAAAGTATTTGATAGGACCAATCATACTCATCTCAAACTCACTCTGCATTTATTTAGCAAATTCTCCACTCAATTTGTCATTACCCCCAAATATAATGTCATCAAAAAATATAGCTACAAGTAGTAGACCTTCAGATGTCTCTCTTATGAATAGATTACAATCTGTTGCTCCTTTCTTGAATCCAATCTTTGTTAGATATCCATCAAGTCTCTCATACCATGCTCTAGGGACTTTCTTAAGTCTATAGAGAGCTTTCTTCAATCTACATACCATATCAGGTCTATCTGATAGGGTGAATCCTTCTAGCTGCTCAATGTATACTTCTTCTTTTAGCTTTCCATTCAAGAATGCTAACTTAAAATCCATCTGATAAACTTTGAAGTTTTCAAATGTTGCAAAAGCTAGAAACAACTTAATGAACCACACTCTAGCAATCACAAATGACTACCTATAAATATCTTTCCTCTAAATGATAGAATCAAGTCATCCTATTAGAACCACCTTGAAATAATATTAGAGAAGCCATAACAAACTCCAATAATAATTTAGTCAGCTCTACTAAGCACATAACACATTCTGGGACCTGTCCAATAAGATAATTGTAGACGCACGCTACATACTGTTGGCTCTACCAAAACATTTGGATCTTTCTCCTAAAGCTGAATTACTTCATGCACTCTTAACCGAACATCACTAACTCTTCTCCAAGATCTAATCCAAGGGTGCATACTGATATGATAGGTGCAACTACAGAACCAATATAATCTCTATCGGCTCTTCTAAATAAACATAGGAAACTACTACTGGTGAATAGCGACTACATAACTTCACTTCTACTAATCATTAGACTTTGTGTCCATGAATGTGACATCACTAACATGTCTCCATCACATATCCAAAGGTGTAAGGCTCCATGATAAATATACAAAGAACCATACATAGAACACTACCTGTTACTCTGTCAAGAACACTGCTTGACACAAGCTTCTATATAACTATCTGTACTAACAGTTAACCTTTACATCCATGATATCATGCTGATAACATGTCCATGCTACATATACTTAAATCTTACTGCATAAGTCTTCCATGCATGCTACTTACCATATGTTGTCATCAATGAAAAACATACAGTCAGTACTAGCTTGCTGGCAAATCTCCAACAAGAACATCACTAGGTACAACAACCAATTCAATGAGGTTATTAATGATATCTGAGGAGGAGGAATAAGTTATGAAGACACTATGGTAAGTAAAATCCTTAGAACCTTGTTACCTACCTATGCTATTAGAGTTTTTGCAATTCATGAAATGAGAGTAGCTCCTGTTAATAATATTTCACTTGATAGTCTAATCAATAGATTGACTGAATTTCAACTTAACAATTATGAAAATAGTATTATACCTACCATTAAATCTGCATTTATGTCATCTTTGAAAATTGATAAATCAAGCAACAAACATAACATAAGAAATGAAAGTGATAGTGAAAGTGGAGAGGATGAACTTGATGAACTTGAAATATTAATGGCTAGAAGTTTACCAAAAGGTAAAGGAAGTGTTACCGAAAATTTCCCTGTCATTCATTTTTTGCCACGGTTCCTGTTTTCCTCTAGAATACTCAAAGTGTTGAAAGTCTAGTGTGTTTTCTACTCAAATTGTCAAAAACCCAGTGTGTTTTCGACCTCCTCTCAGCAGGCTCAGGATGTTTCTGCCTTTTGGTCCAAAAAATTTAGTGTGTTTTCGACCTCAGACCGAAAACCTTATGTGTTTTCGACCCCTTCCGCACTTTTCACTTCTCTGGCATTTGTATTTTTTCCTAAGCGTGCAACTCCGATGCGATGGGTCCCAGTGCCTAAGGTTCTACTAGTGCAAAAGATCCAACGGCTGTTGCATGATTGCATGGGATCTCCTAATCCCATGAGATCACGCGACAACTATTGATACGATATCTCCAATCAGCGGTCATCCACAGTGGTGGTTTGTGGTCGATGACTAACACTTTACGATTGGTCGCATGATCACATGGGCTCTTTTGAGCCCATGCAACCATGCAACAAACCGTCAATGGTTCCGGTTTCTAGCGGTTTGCAGTCCAGCAGGGGAAGCATCATACAATTGGTCGCATGATCGCATGCCATTCCTTGACTACATGCGACCATGCAACAGGCGGTCTGCAAGGGCTTCGGCGGGAAGTGACATGTTCTATTTTTTATGGTACCACTGGCAGTCAATGGCTAACCTCATGCAGTTTGTCGCATGATCACATGGGCTCTCCCAAGCCCATGTGACCATGCGACAAACTAGTAGCGGTTTCCATAGCAGTGGTTCACGGTTGCGCAGTTAGAGGTGGGCCCAGTTCTTTGTTCGGTCAGGCAATCTCACAATGAAAAGGAGAATATTCCTTCTATCTGGCGATTGCGAGATATCATTTAGTCAGGTAATCTCTTAACGAAGGGGAATATGCCAAAAGCTTTACGCGACTCGGCGACTGCTGTCAGATGAGGCTGAGATTAACGATTTTCGCGTGGTTGCCAAATAGAGTTCAGGGTTAGTGAGACTTCCAGTGAATCAGCAACTAGAGGAGAAAGGTGACCCGGGGTAAGCCAGGGTTAGGTTTGCTATGAGGTTTTGCGGGTCTTGAGCGTCCACATGGCAATAGAGGTAGAATTTTAAAAGCTTGTCGCATGATCGCATGAGGCTTTTTTAGCTCATGCGATCATGTGACCATTTTTTTTTTTGTGAGGATGCCCGGTGGCTTTACTTGCAGGTCCAGGTGTCTTGCATGGCATTTGTGGCTATGACTTGGCAATTCAGTGAGGCTTGTCACATGATCGCATAGGCTTTCCTAGCCGCATGCGATCATGCGACCAGTGACCTTTTCAAGGCCAGGAAACCATTTTTCGTAGGGTTTCTTCTACAGAGTGGACATTTGCAAGTGCGGGTAGATGAAGAAATTGATGATTTTTGGAGGCGGTTGCAGTTAAAAATTTGCTGAGATCTTTTAGGCAGCTATTTTTCAATCTTTTCCAGTATCTGATCGGATTTGAGCATTCATGGCAGTGTGGGCTTGCAAAGAAGTAGATGGATTGAGGTCTTTTGTTGGCAAGCATGATCAGTACAAGCATGGGCACATAAAGAAAGATGTATCTGATCGGTTGAGATATTTTCATGAGTATTTATGATCAGATTGGATCACCCTGGGGTTGGATATTATATTGTTTATTCTATAACCCTGGTTAATTTTTTTGACTCCTGCCTGCGTGTAGTTGAGGGATGTATATAACATTTTTTGGAGCCAGTAGTGCTCAGAATTCACAGTTTGTAAAAAGAAAGTCACTTTTCTGGGAAAATCACCTATAGCATTTCTTCCTGCCCTCTATTTTTCCACATCTTGTAAGTTCTCATTGATAATACAAATATTGCAAAGCATTCTGTGACATTTTTCTTCTCCTCATGCCTTCTTTGTTTGGCTTTTCTCTTATTGGATTGAGGTTTATGAATGTTGTTAATGGAAATTGGGGTTCCTGGTCCCTCTCACTTTCTGTGATTTGTGTGTTACTATGTCTGATCTGATTTAGATGTTTTGTGGGTATACTACAGCCCCTAGCAGTCTTGTCTCATTCCTACACCTAGTTGCAGAGGAGGATGTTTGTTTGCAAGTCATAGGTTGAGTTTTCTATTCAAGCCTTCCTATGAAATACTTATGCAAACCTATCCAGTGAGTGGTGACTTATTAGACCTGATTTCTCCATTGGTCTCATTCCTCTATACTGAGATCCAAACCCAAGTTTGGTGCATCACCTAGTAGGTAGATTTTCTTTCAATCATTTCCCTTTCATGCACTCCTTCTATCCCTTTTCCCCTCAAGTTTACATTTCCTGTCTAAGAGCAAATCAAGGTGACTATCCAAGAGGAACCAGCCTAGAACCTGGAGGTCTCATCTCAGTTAGCAAAAGGTCCCACAACCTTGAGATGATTCCCTTATTGTATTGAGTTATCAAGACTATGAGAGCTTGAACTAAGGGTGCAAATTTAGTGTATAACATTTCTGGCATGCCTGATGGGACCAAAGTTCAGATTCATGTTCAAGAATGCTATCTCTGATATGCTGATAGCATGCTACAGACCTAAAAGAGGTCATTTTGCTACATATCTGGTGACTCCAGAGGGTCTACTAGTTTCAAAGATTAGATGCTGGTATGTTTTCAATCTTCATATTCAAGTTCCAGCTGATTGCATGAGTAGACATGTCAAATTTTTATCAACAGTCAGGTTACTCACCATCCTATCATGAGAATAATGCTCAACCGGCTAGTTTTCAGCCTTACCAAAGTCACCCAAAGCCTCCTTTTACCCCAAGCTATTATACTTCTCAAGGGTATCAGTATATCCAGTATGCGCCAAATGAATTTGCCCTTGTGCAAAGTTATGAGCAGGCTCTCAGGCAAGGTGGATCATGGGCTCAAGAGGCACAACAACAAATGCAATGCTAGCTGCCCCATCCTATTTACCACCCACCCCCCCCTTCTCAGCCTACTCAATAGTAGATGCAAACTCTGAGCTCAGACTTCAATGAGATGCAAGAGACAAGGAGTCTGTTGCTTGATTTAGTTAAGCAAGTGTCTAAACTCAGGGAGAAGAGAGAGCAGAAGGCTCAAAGTTATTATGAAGAGGATTTAGCTCCCTACCAGGAGATGGAAGCCCAAAGCTATGAGTAGGGGTTCATTCCTTACCAAGTGGTAGAGGCTCTTGTTGGTGAGCAGCAAGCAAGAGAGTTTCAAGAAGAGATCAGACACTGAGCTGAAATTGAGACAGCAAGGTTGAGATCACTGATTGCTCAACAAGAGGCTCCTAGGCCTCATATTCCAAGCTAGAGGGCCCATTTGCCTCAAGAGCCTACACATGAAGAGCCAAAAAAGAATTCATTTCCAAGCTTTAAAGTTGCTATGCCTTCTTTGTCTCCCCCCTCTCCCCCTCAGTTTCACATCCCAAGCTTCAAGATGAAAAATTCTGTTCAGGAGCCTGTGCTTGAGGTTCAGTCCACTTTGCAAGAGCAGCCTATTCAAGAAAACATTTCATCCCAAGAAGCCCCTTTGGTTTCTTAGGATGATGAATTAATATGGATACCCCAATGGACTCTTCCTCCTGGTAGTGTGATGCCAAGTCTTTTCAAGGACACTAGTCTGGTGTCTGAGCAAGGGCCTGTGGTGAATGAGATTTCATGTGATGAGGAGGAGAGGTGTTCTAAGGTATCAGTGTAGAGTGATGACTATGGTGAAAATGAGCAGCAGGATGGGGAGGTGGAGGTTGATGCTCAGCATGAGCTCTTGGGTGATTTGTTGAATGAGCTTCCCCTCTTTGTTGATGATAAAGAAGAGACCATGCCATTACCTATGGCTGAAGGTCAATCTAAACAACAGGTCCACCATCAACAAGAGGTTGATTCTATAATGGATTCCATGTGCTTGTTGGGTGAGCTGCCTTGTTTTATGGAGCAAAATGATGAAGCCATGGGAGAGTCTTTCCAAGAAAAGGACACAGACAAAAGCCTTGAAGAAGAGCATGAATTTTTTAATATCATTGAGGTCTTTTGTGACAAATTGGATGTTGAACCCCTATTCTTTGGAGTGGAGGTTCAAGGTCATATGCCTGTTGAAGAGGGTCTGGTCTTGGATTGCCCTTTTCTTAAGGAGCTACTGTATGAGTAGGATTTGGAATCAGTTCCAAATCTTCAAGATATTGATAGCTTTGATGAGCTCTTGGCTAGTTTAAAAGAAGATGACAGTCCCCTGGCTATGGATGAGGAGTTGTCTTGGCTATCCATAATGGAAGGCAACCACAAAGATAAAGAAGAAACCAGCAATGAAAGTCCTGCCTTCAGACTTTCAAGAGGCTGCCCCATCAGATACTTGGCCTAGAAGGAGTTCACTAAGACACCTCTATGTGATCCATTAGAGGTGAGTGAGCTTGATTTGTTTTTTTTAGAGGCAGTTCATAACCACTTGCCAAATCTTTGTATGCCTCTTATCTTCATAGCTATCCTCATGTTCCTAATGCACAATACCCTAAGGAGGAAGGGTAGCTACTTCAACCTACCAGTGAATGGTTTTGTTTAACCAAGTCTCTGCACTGGTTAGCTTAGGTTAGTTTTTTCCTATTTTCTTCCAGCTTTCTAGCTTAAGTTTTCCTATTTTCCAAGAAGTGCTCGAGCAAAGTTCTTTTGTCCCTCTCCTTGTCAGAAGTTTTTGTTCTCAAAGGAAGTGACTCTTGTGCCCAATGGATATGTCAAGGCAACTAGTCCTATGTCTAGCAGGCTGACATCCCACAGAGGTCACCAAAATGTTGCCCAAAATTTTCCTGTCATTCATTTTTGGCCACAGTTCTTGTTTTCCTCTAGAATTCTCAAAGTGTCGAAAGTCCAGTGTGTTTTTTGCTCAAATTGTCAAAAAACCAGTGTGTTTTCGACCTCCTCTCAGTAGGCTCGGGATGTTTCTGCCTTTTGGTCTAAAAAATTTAGTGTGCTTTCAACCTCAGACCGAAAACCTTCTATGTTTTTGACCCCTTCCGCACTTTTCACTTCTCTGGCATCTGCATTTTTTCCTAAGTACGCAACTCTAATGCAGCGGGTCCCAGTGCCTAAGGTTGTACCAGTGCAGAAGATCCAATGGTTGTCACATGATCGCATGGGATTTCTCGATCCCATGAGATCACGTGACAACCGTTGATATGGTTTCTCCAATCGGCAGTCATCCACGATGGCAGTTTGCAGTCAGTGACTAACACTTTATGGTTGGTTGCATGATCGCATGGGCTCTTCCGAGCCCATGGGACCATGCAACAAACTATCAATGGTTCCAATTTTTGGTGATTTGCGGTCCAGTGGGGGAAGCATCATACGGTTGGTCGCATGATTGCATGTGGTCCCTTGACCACATGTGACCATGCGATAGGTGTTCTGTAGGGGCTTTGGTGGGTGGTGACCTGTCCTATTTTTAGTGGTACCACTGGCAGTCAGTGGCTAACCTCATGCGGTTTGTCGCATGATCACATGGGCTCTCCCAAGCCCATGCGACCATGCAACAGACCGATAGTAGTTTTCATAGTGGTGGTTCATGGTTGCGAAGTTAGAGGTGGGCCCAATTCTTTGTTCGGTCAGGCAATCTCGTAATGAAAAGGAGAATAATCATTCTATTTGGTGATTGCGAGATATCATTTAGTCGGGTAATCTCTTAACGAAGGGGAATATGCCAAAAGCTTTACGTGACTCGGTGACTACCATCAAATGAGGCTAAGATTAATGGTTTTTGTGTGGTTTCCAGATAGAGTCTGGGGTTAGTGAGACTTCCAGCGATTCAGTGACTAGAGGAGAAAGGTGACCCGGGGTAAGCCAGGGTCAGGTTTGCTGTGAGGTTTTGCAGGTCCCGAGTGGCCACGTGGCAACATAGGTAGAATTTTAAAAACTTGTCGCATGATCACATGAGGCTTTTTTAGCTCATGCGATCATGTGACCATTGTTTTTTTTGTGAGGATGCCCGGTGGCTTTACTTGTGGGTCCAGGTGTCTTGCATGGCATTTGCGGCTGTGACTTGGTGATTCAGCGAGGCTTGTCACATGATCGCATAGGCTTTCCTAGCCACATGCAATCATGTGACCAGTGACCTTTTCAAGGCCATGCAACCATTTTTTGCAGGGTTTCTTCTGTAGAGTGGACATTTGCAAGTGTGGGTAGATGAAGAAATTGATGATTTTTGGAGGCGGTTGCAGTCAAAAATTTGCTGAGATCTTTTAGGCAGCTAATTTTTTATCTTTTCCAATATTTGATCAGATTTGAGCATTCATGGTAGTGTGGGCTTGCAGAGAAGTAGATGGATTGAGGTCTTTTGTTGGCAGGCATGATCAGTACAAGCATGGGCACGTAAAGAAAGATGTATCTGATCAGTTGAGATATTTTCATGAGTATTTATGATCAGATTGGATCGCCCTGGGGTTGGATATTGTATTGTATATTTTGTAACCCTAGTTAATTTTTTTGACTCCTACCTGCATGTAGTTGAGGGATGTATATAACATTTTTTGGAGCCAGTAGTGCTCAGAATTCACATTTTGTAAAAAGAAAGTCACTTTTCTGGGAAAATCACCTGTAGCATTTCTCCTTGCTCTCTATTTTTTCACATCTTGTAAGTTCTCATTGATAGTACAAATATTGCAAAGCATTCTGTGACATTTTTCTTGTCCTCATGCCTTCTTTGTTTGGCTTGTCTCTTATTGGATTGAGGTTTATGAATGCTGTTAATGGAAATTGGGGTTCCTGGTCCCTCTCACTTTCTGTGATTTGTGTGTTATTATGTCTGATCTAATTTAGATGTTTTGTGGGTATACTACAGCCCCTAGCAGTCTTGTCTCGTTCCTACACCTAGTTGCAGAGGTGGATGTTTGTTTGCAAGTCATAGGTTGAGTTTTCTGTTCAAGCCTTCCTATGAAATACTTATGCAAACCTATCCAGTGAGTGGTGACTTATTAGACCTGATTCCTCCATTGGTCTCATTCCTCTATACTGAGATCCAAACCCAAGTTCGGTGCATCACCTAGTAGGTAGATTTGCTTTCAGTCATTTCCCTTTCATGCACTCCTTCTATCCCTTTTCCCCTCAAGTTTACATTTCTTGTCTAAGAGAAAATCAGGGTGACTATCCAAGAGGAACTAGCCTAGAACTTGGAGGTCTCATCTCAGTTAGAAAAAGGTCCCACAACCTTGAGATGATTCCCTTGTTATACTGAGTTATCAAGACTACGAGAGCTTGAACTAAGGGTGCAAATTTAGTGTATAACAGGAAGATATAGAGGTAAACTACGATTGGTATGTTTTAAATGTAAAGAGATTGGTCATATTTCTGCTATATGTCCTAACAAGAAGGAATATGATAAAACTAATGAAAGATCTAATAAAAGGAATTATGACAGAAGAGATCACCAAGATCACAAAGGCAACCAACAGTATGGAAAGAGAGATAACTGAGACTAAGGAGATAAAGGCAAGAAGGCATGATACCTAGTTAAAGATGAAGATGATGGCACTGACACTGAGACTAATGAAGATAGAGAAACAATATTTGTGGCTTTGAAAGAAGATTCCAAAGAAGAAGAAAGGTATGTTGAAACAACACTTATTTTTAAAGTTAGAAAGAATGATACTTGGATTATTGATAGTGGTTGTACACATCATATGACTAGTGATGAAGAGAAGTTTGAATACCTTGAACATTATTATGGTGGATCTATGAAAATGGGAAAGATACACCTTGTCTAGTGAAAAGAAAAGGGCCTATATTATTGAATAATAAGATCAGGTGTGAGAGTTCATATTAGGTGAAAGGACTTAATTATGATCTATTGAGTGTAGCACAACTAAATTATACAGGTCACCGAGTTGCATTTGAGAATAGAAAGGTGAAAACCTATGATGAGACTAGAAATTTGGTCGGTACTAGTGAAAAATTTAAAGGTAACCTATACTATCTTGACAATGCTAAAACTTCTTGTGTATTGGCTAAAAATGAAGATGTATGGTTGTGGCACAAGATATTATGTCATGTGATCTTTGACAACATGGTTAAGATCACTAAGAAAAGAAGACTTGGAGGTTTACCAAGCATATCTAACCCTGACCATGTATTGTGCAAACAATGTCAAATGCAAAAAATATAAAAATCTAGTTTTAAGAGAAAACATTATTCATCTAATATTATTTTGGAGTTATTTCATGTTGACTTGTGTGGTCCTATGAGAACTTAGAGTTATTATGGAGATAGATATTTTATCTTGTTTATTGATGACTTATCTAGAATGATGACTATCATGTTCTTTAAAAAATAAAAATTTGAATCTTTCAAAATGTTTAAATGGTATAAAGAAAAAGTGGAAAAAGAAAGTGGTAAAAACCTGAAATGCTTAAAGATAGAGGTGGTGAATTTATTTATGATAATTTCACTTATTATTGTAATGAGAATAGAATTAAGAGATAGGTATTTGCACTGAGAACACCCTAGTAGAATGGGATTGTTGAAAGAAGAAATATATCAATTGTTGATTGTGCTAGAACACTGATGATTGAAAAAGATGTTGCACAAATGTACTGGGGAGAAGTTGTTAGTATTGTTATTTACACATTGAGCTGAGTTCAACTAAAGAAAGAATCAAACAAGACACCTTATGAATTATGGTATCATTACACACCTAGTGTGAGTTATTTCAAAAAATTTGGAAGTACATGTTACATTCTGAAAGATGATAAAATTGTAAATTTGTTTCAAAAGGTGATGAAAGAATATTTCTAGGATATTATACTAAAAGAAAAACTTATAAATATTTGAACAAGACTACTAACAAGATGATTGAAAGTGTAAATGTGAGATTTGATGAGTTTTCAGAAAGGAATGACAAAGAAATTAAAAAGGAACCAGAAGACTATAGTAGATTGGTTTACATTGAGGAACCTGAAACTCTACTTGAGAAATAGTATGGCATTACCAAGAAATAGGGTAATGCTACCGAGCAACAGTCTTTATAGACCAAGAATTAGAAAATTGTTACCGATGAAGATAAGGATCATGCGCCAAGTGCAGAACACATTTAAGAATAAAGATCTGAACCTATACTTGCAAGATATGTGAGGAGACACCATCCACAAGATCAGATAATTAGAGATAAAAGAGAAGGGATGATGAAACAAATTAATTTGAGAAACAACACATGCTTAGTTTGTGAATTTGAGCCTAAAACTTTTAGAGATGCATTGGAAAATGATGAATGGATTAAGAAAATGAATGAAGAGATCTACCAAATACAAAAAAAAAGAAGACATGGACATTGGTACTGAGACCAAAAGACAAGAATGTGATTGGAACCAAATGAATATTCAAAAACAAATTGAATGAGAATGGAGATGTCACAAGGAATAAATCAAAACTAGTATGCAAAGTTTATGCAGAAGAAGAAGGAATGGACTATGGAGAGACATTTGCACCCGTTGCTAGACTTGAAGGAGTAAGAATATTGCTTGCACATACTTCTTACAAAGGATTTAAAGTTTATCATATGGATGTTAAATCTTCATTTCTGAATAGGATACTTGAGGAAGAGGTATACATTGAACAACTTGAAGGTTTTTTTATCCTAATCAAAGGAATATGATATGTAAGTTGCAAAAATAATTATATGGACTGAAACAAGCACAAAGAGAATGGTATGAAAGACTATATTCCTATCTAATAAGTATTGGATTTGTTAGAACAAGTGACAACAACAATTTGTATTTGAAAGGTGAAACTGATGATAAGATTATTATTGCTGAAATTTTTGTTGATGATATTATATTTGGACAACATGATAACTTATGCAAATTATTTACTAAGGAAATGAGGAAATAATTTGAAATGTCGATGTTTGGAGAGATTAATTTTTTTCTTGGCTTGCAAATATTACAATAGACTGAAGGGATATACATCACACAATCAAAGTACATCAAAGAAGTATTGAAGACATTCGGTATGGTAGATTCAAAACTAGTTGGTACACCTATGGTCACCAGATGAAAATTGACAAAGGATGACAAGTCCACTTTGGTAAATCAAACCTTGTATAGATCTATAATTGGAAAATTGATGTATATTGTGCATAGTAGACTAGATATTGCACATGCGGTTGGAATTGTGGCATGATTCTCTGCTAATCCTAAAGAATCAAATGACTGTTGTGAAAATAATTTTGAGATACTTGAATAATACTGAAAACTATGGTTTATGGTATAAGAAGGCAATTTTGGACTGAAAGTTTACACTAATGCGGATTGGGCTAGAAGCATTGATGATAGAAAAAGAACTACTGGTGGAGCATTCTTTTTGGGAGAAAGATTGGTTACTTGGATAAGTAAGAAACAAGGATGAATTTCTTAGTCCACTATAGAAGCATAATATTTTGTTGCTATTGCTAATTGTTCAAATATTGCATGCATAAAACAACTATTGGAAGATATGAATGAGGAGATCACTAATCGAGTAATAATCTATTGTGATAATACAATTATAGTTAATATTTCTAAGAATTAAGTGATGCATGCAAAGATAGAGCATATTTCTATTAAGCATTACTACTTGAGAGAACAAGTTCAACAAAAGCAAGTTAGATTGGAGCCTGTGAAATCACAAGAACAAATTGCTAATATATTTACTAAACCCTTACTAAAAGGACACATTTGAATACTTGAGGATTAGACTAGGGGTCCATCCCTTGTCTAACAGTCACTAAGGTGATAGGAGGTTACATCAACTTGTACTTTATCAGAATATCTAATGATGTTGATGCATAGTATTCACACTTTGGGATTCCTAAGGTTGTGAAAGATCCAGAAGACAAGCTGAAATTTCATATCAGTACATGCAAGGTACTAAGATCTAAACCGAACAACAAAGATATTGATTTGGCTATTGGAGAGCTGATTAATTTTTTTTGGCATTTTTTTCAAAGGGAGAGAAATATACATGAAATATTCTAGCTAAATCTACAGGGAGAGAGACTACATGAAGTAAGAGAGAGAAAAGGAAAGAGAGATTACCATAAGGGAGAGTATTGATGTTGTGTAGTGATTAAACATATTAAATGTATAAGCTAGGGAGAGCTTACCAAGTTAAAATATTTACATATAGAGTTGTAGAATAAATGTTTGGTATTCTATAGAGTATTTCATATTATGTTTTCATCAATGCCAAAGGGAGAGATTGATAGAATACAACTGATTGAATGTCTTAAAGGAGAGATTGACAACTAATTGGATACTTCAAAGGATAGTGATTGATGATCACCAAGCTACTAAGGTATATGTGACACATTAAATCAATTATTATATTTCCATTGATGTCAACTAGTTTTGACTATACTTATCATGATAGTTACAAACATCTGTTGAAGGAAATAATGATGAAGAAATGAGATATTTACATGAAGATGAAATGTGTGAGAAAGATATGGATATGGTATTCATTGGGTGACTTATTGATGATTATATGACATTATGTTTCTAATTTGATTGTATTACATAATTTTGTTATGGATTAAAGATCAAGACTGAACAAGTTTATGTGGTTGGTAAATGAAGAACTTAGTATGCACTGAGAAAGTGAAGTGTATACCAAGTACAATGTTAACTAAGTAAGAAGTCACTGAAACATTATGATATTGACTGAGTGAAAGAAATAAATAGAATATATGACTGTTGATTAAAGATGATGAGATGGACAATTATGGATGATTCTGAGGTTAAAGATTAATTTTATTATAATGATCAAATGACTAATTAAATTCAAGGATGATTGGATGATGGAGAATGAAACATGTTATAGACACAAGTGTTGAGGAAGGTTAAAGCGGAAAAATCAACGGTGAAGATTAAGAGGCAAAATCTATGTCTGGAAATAAAATGGTTTATTATGTCTATAAAAGGAGAACAGAGATTCATAATGAATTTTCTAATGCACATGAGATGATTGCATTCATGCGAAGCTGGTCAAATAGTTTAAAGATAGAACCCAACAATTCTACAGACAACACTGAGAGTCAAAGAACGGAATTAACCGAGCACAACAGAGTTCGAGGATACAAAGAGATTGAATTTAGTATATTGGCCAAAGGTATTTTGACCTTAGCATAGATCTAAAAATCTGCAAAACAAATTGGCTTTAAATCATATCATTACTGTTACATTTTAACCATTGCTACAGATAAATTTCTTAACTGAGTGGGAATTAACAGTCTTTATATTTCAATATGACATTCAATGAGTGTTGATTTTTTTCTTGTTAACCCCATAGTGAATGTTTGGTCACAGATAACTGTTAGTGATAAACCCTCTAACTAGGTCACACCTTACAGTGTGTTATTGTAACCTTTAATAGGGTTGTCTCTTAACCGAGCTCACTTTAGAAAAGTGAAATTAACTAAATCTAATTATTAATATAAGTTACCAAGAAGGTTTTAAGGCTGAAATTTTTTAAGGGACCTAAGATAAATTATTCTATAACTTATTCAATCCCCCTCTCAGTTATCCAACACCTTGATCCTAATCGTAATGCTAACCTTAACTATAATTCTAACCCTAACCCTAACCCTAATATAAATGATATAACTATATATAAAAATTCCTATAATGTCTTTCATGTTACACCGCAACTGCTACTAGCATATATATACTTATATATAATACTCCAAGATTAATCCTCCTCGAAGCACCTATTGCACATTACAATTTGAAGAAAATAAGTACCTCGAGAAGGATTACTCTTGATGTATGTGTATATGGGTGACCCCACAATAGTGGGTTACACTTTTTTAGACATTATGATTTTCCTGAAATAACACAATTTTAATAAAATATGATGATTTAAGCCTTTAAAGGTTCCATTTGAAGGAATTAATTACAAATTGTTAGCTCAAAGCCTCTTAGATTAAAAAAATATTAATATAACATCTATACTCCTCATTCATACGTACAATGGAGTCTTCTTTGCACCTATTAAAACACTGACAAAAAATCACTTTGAATTTATCTTTTGGAAGATCAAATGAATCCATTTGACAAACCTATCTATGTATTAAGGTAATACTGAGAAAAATCTTTCCAATGATTATAATGTTAATATATATTAATTTTATTATGACTTTGTATTTTTAGTTTTACTAAACATAGATATTTCACCGTATGTCTACCTCTATGTTTGATGCTTATGGAAAAATAGTAAATGAGAGAAAAAAATTTATAAAAAAAATCTATGCCCCAGGTATTGAAGTTCTCTTTCTATTAAAAAAAAAATGAAATTGGACAAAAACATGACAAGTTATAAGGTATGTCAAAATTACAGTTTAGTCAACTTCAAATGTTAATAAAATATGAAATAATTGTGATAATGTCGTAAAACCAATTGCATGCCCTCCATATGAATGTTACAAAACTAAATTCAAAAGAAACACATCATATCTATTTTAGAAAAATAGTTATGCTCTATGAAAACAGTGTAACTCTTTGAAAATGACATTTTTAACAATATACCAGTTTTTGTGGGAGAAAGAAAAAATCATTCAAATCAATTCAAAAATAAAAATAAAAAATATATTTAGAATCCATATAGAAAATCTTAAAAGACTCTAATTTACTTCATCTTTTGATTTCAAACAGTTTAATGACAATATGCATCCAAATCTTTAAAAAAATTTCAAAATGTAGAGTTCAATGTCCGTTCAGGTAAAAAAGTGTAACCCACTATTGTGTGTGTGTGTGTGTGTGTGTGCAGGATCATGGTATGCCAAACTAGGCCCTTAAGTGGCAATGAAAATTCAAAAAATTAGGGTTAGGAAAGTTGACGTAAAAATTTGAACAAGTTATCAATTTTATATAAAAAAATATGTAAGAATATAATCTGTAGAAAAATGAATATAGTTTCTAAGATACTAGCCCTTTTATGAAAATAAATTATTCTATATGGCAAAAATTCCAAATTTCAATGGAATAGTATAAAAACATCAGGGAAAAGATAAGAAGTAGGTGTATGTCTAACCACCTTAAACATAATCAAAGATAATATTTTTTTTACAAGATTCTAGATATAAGTAGTAGACTCATGTTTGAATGTGACACATATTTTTTTGTAATTTTTTTCCAGGTAAATAATTATTTATGATTTTTCTATTATAATTTTTTTAGAATATAAAAACTCTCGTGTCTGACCACCTTAACTTGGTCTAAACTTCATCAA
This sequence comes from Chamaecyparis obtusa, assembly GCA_027943335.1. Taxonomy (NCBI): domain Eukaryota; kingdom Viridiplantae; phylum Streptophyta; class Pinopsida; order Cupressales; family Cupressaceae; genus Chamaecyparis; species Chamaecyparis obtusa. The sequence continues at coordinate 295,258 of BSBK01002945.1, forward strand.
ATTAATTTTATTTTTTTTTTCTTGTATTAGGAAAATCATAGAATGTGAAACATATTTTAGATTTCAAAAATGTTATACCATTTTAATGCTATAGCCATTTTCCAATCAATTTATCAATAGTATAAAAATTTCAGGAAAAAGTTAAGAAGTAGGTGTATGTCTGACCACCTTAAACACAATCAAATGATAATATTTTTTTTACAAAATTCTAGATATAAGTAGTAGACTCATGTCCGGATGTGACACATATTTTTTTATAATTTTATTTTCAAATAAATAATTTATTATGATTTTTCTGCTACAAATTTTCTAGAATATAAAATCTCCCATGTTTGACCACCTTAACTTAGTCTAAAATTCATCAAATTGAAAAAATAAAATTTCTTCTTGTAGTAGGCAAAGCATATAATGTGATGCATGTTTTAGATTACAAAAAATTTTATACTATTTGAAAGTTATAGTTGTTTTTCAATCAGGACTTCTTTTTCACATCGCCACTTTTTGGCATACCATGATCCTGCACATACCCTATATGTGTGTGTGTGTGTGTGTATTATATACATGTATGTATGTATGTATATATATATATATATATATACATATCTCTCTCTCTCTCTCTCTCTCTCTATATATATATATATATATATATATATATATATATATATATATATATATATATACATATATATATATACACATGTACATGTATATGTATATATACATGTACATGTATATATGTGTGTGTGTGTGTGTGTGTGTGTGTCTATATATATATATATATATATATATATATATATCACTTTAACAGAAGGAAAAATAGTTAATTGTAGGAGACCTATTATCAATGTCTCATCCTAATGTATTTTATTTATTTTATATTTCCTAGCCCATCTCCTATTGCTTCAATATATCTCATTTTCTAGTCAACCACAAGAATTGGTTGGCCATTGAACATTGTCATTTGAAGACTGTGGCATAGTGGGAGATTGTTGAGATTGGCCCAGGCCTCTAGTCTAAGTGCTACATGCAGACCCTGGGAGATTCATAATATTTTTCTCAAAGAAAGAGATCTCCTAACCAAATAATACTATGGAATATCAATCATTACCAATGGGAGGAAACAAGGGTACAAAAATATTATTTAGCACTATGTGGTTGCAGTGAGGTCAAAAGCATGTGAGTGTCTCCTTAAATCTACATCCAGTTGATGTGCCTAATGCTAGATTGGCTAAGGAAGCTATGCCATCTAAGTTAAGGAATCCAAGTGAAAAACCAGTGAATGTATCACTAATTCTAAAAACAACTAATTTTACTTAGAAACCAAATTGACTACAAAATCCATGTCATCTGAGTCAAAGAAGATTTTACAAGAGGACATGGTTTTGAGTTCTACTTTGATCTTCACAGACAGCTTAGATGTTGATGAGAAAACAGTTGTTATTGTAACTAAAGACATACTTCATCAATGAATGACAAAGTGTGTTATGGAAGTATTCACCCCCTGAGTATGAGTGCTTGTGTTTGTAACTTTTTCTTCTTTTTCTTCTCATTCATAACTATTCATAGGTATTCATGAAACTTGTTTTGCAAATTTGATCTATTTTAAAATTCCCTAAATCTACCATGTATTAGGTCAGCAATTTGTTCAATTTTTTAGGTTCTTTATTTTTAATGATCAATCACAAATAAATGGTTGCATTTATTGATGATATGTGATGAAGAAACTTATGAAATTTTAGGTTTTAAATTCTTCTTTCCTTGGGTTAGGTATTTTTTAACATTTTGTGATGAATAGTCATGAAGAATTCAGGATCTTCTAGGTCCAATAGTGACCCTCATCAGAAAGTAGTTTCATTTTGTGATAAATGGTCAATAGGGATATAACACACTAGGGTCCCAAAACTCTTCTTGTCTCATTCTTAGGAAATCTTAGCTAGATATTATTAAATCTGGTGACATGGATCTTAGATTTGATGGAAGCTTCCCATATTCAAAACTATAATCTCTAAGCATGATTTTTCTACCATTTATCCTAATGACTACACTATTTTACATCAATGGTAGTAGTAGGAGTCATCCTCTTCTTCAATGCTTGTTTGTGTGAGTTTTTTTTGTCATTTTTTTATGCTAACGATGTTGCCTGAGAAGCAATATTATGACAAACATATCGTTTCTTATCAATAAAATAAATAAATTTATAGATATTTTTAAAATAATATTGAACATTTAATATTTGAACACAGTAGTGGTATTATTCTATAGGGCTATCAACTCGAACCTTACTGGTTTTTAATGTTACAAAATTTCAATTTACTTTAATAAATAGTTACAATAAAATGATTGATTTAGCGAGAATGACCAGAACTATTTTATGTTTTCCCATATGATTCTCCGAGAGTGACTATTTCTTCCCATTATTTTTTGATTTAGATGTAATATTCTATTTTCTAAGTTAATCTAATTTGTCAATATTTTCATAAAAGAAAAATTCATTTTTTCCCCTTCACTATTAGAATAACATTCTATACAAAATCAATTGTGATAGTTGGAAATGAAAGGCAACCATAAATGGAAGTTGAATAGGAATTCTAATTAATTAGACATTAAGATAAGTTAATAATAATTTGGACTTTTCTAATTAAAATGGAGATATTAATGTGAATTTTATTTTTAATTATTAAATATGATCATTTATCTACAATATAATAGATTGAGTAGGTAAAGTTAGAATTAAATTTATAAAAGAAAATGTAGAATGAAAAAATATACATAATAATTTTTTATGTAGATATTAAATTGTGTTGGAAATTAGTCTAAAATTTATTAAAAGGACTAAACCTTTTATAAGAAGCATTGTGATATTTCTATCAAGATTCAAGTCTTGGTTTTTTAATGAAACTCATTAACCCATGATTGATGAGTAGTACTTTACAAGAACTCATCTCTCATGAGAATGAATGGAACACTTGGCACTCATGAAGTTGGTGAAAATAAGGAAATGATAATAAAAAAATATTTTATCAACATTTACTTCCCTTGATAATTAGTGGAGGAAGATTGTCCTTACTATCACAATAGCCATGGCCACAATCATAGAGGCTTGTGGACCATCTAGAAGAGTGGTAGGAATATTAAGAATATGGTGCTTGTAGAGGGGGTTGAGGAACATAACCTAGACTTCCTTTATATGCATATGGTTGTTGTTGATACATCTCATTTCATGAACCTCGAGGGTGCCCCTTGGTTGGTTAAAAATTTGGATTTGTATTTGTGTCTAATGGGTATTATGAATGCCAACACTAGTAATTTTTAGCTTGTTTTTTATGAGGATTAGATGAATTTTTTATTCAAATTGGTCGATGAAATGACCATAATTGTCATCAAAATTTTTTGGTTGATTTTACGACACAATAAACCCTCATCTAAATACCAACGTGTGGAGTGGTTGAATTAACGACGGTCCCACCGTCAAAATAATCGCTTCAACCTAGAAGAATTATTGATCATACCTTCCATCTCTACGACCATTGTCTGTCAAAATTGAGATGATTGAGGGTTGAAATTGTCATCGAGTGTACAACATTCTCATCAAAATGACAAAGAAGGTTCATCTCTCTTTGGACAAAATTTGGTCGGACTAGTCATCAAATATATAGCACTGTCATCGAAAGGACTATTATTGATCCATCAAAAAAGTGACAAAACATTAATTTTTTTATAAAAAAATATATATATATTATCAAATTAAGCATAGCAATATTATGCTTGAATTGTTTACATAGTAGTCATAAATCTCCATCAAAAATCTTAATCCCTTCACTTGGTCTACCAATTTACACACTCTACACATTCTAAGATATTAATCTAGAGAGGTGCAACCTTGAATAGATCACTAAATCCACCTTTCCTTATCATATCCTAAATATCACATAAAACATTAGTCTAGAGAAGAGCATAATATTCAAGCCATTAATGAATATCAACTTATATTTTTATTATTCTACTTCATTAAATATTGGAAACACAAATCAAAGCTACAAGAATAATTTATTTCCATTACTCACAACTACAATGTATAAATCTCAAGGAATAAATCCAATAAATCCAATCTTACAACTATATTTTATTTGGCAATGTCTAAATTTCATAAACTAAAATGAATATCTTACCAAAATCATATAATTAGAAAATGAATATGATAGATGGGTTTATTCCACCTAGATTTAGAGCCCTTCAAAATTTGGAGCGACTATATTTGGGAAGGAACAAATTAGAAGGAAATATTCCAAGTGAGATAGGTCGACTCTAAAGACTTGGACTTTTGTCTCTTATAGGAAACAAGCTATCCAGAAGAATTCTTGATTCTCTTTACAGCCTTAAAGCCCTTAGAAGACTCTACCTCTGTCACAAAAAATTATCAGGAGGGATACCTCTGAGTTTAAGGGGCTGTAAAGGTTCTTAATTTGAACAATGAAGAAGCTCATAAGAGTTTTGATGTTGAATGCAAGGTGTTAAGAAACGTTCGACACTGCAATCTGACTAGGATCTTAACTTCATGTTCATTCCCTGGCTTCCAAGCCTTGGTTTTTGAATTTATGTCAAATGGAAGCTTAGAAAAGCATTTGTATCCCGAACAAGGTTCTTGTCAATTTGGTTTGAAAAAATGGCTGGACATAGCCATTGACATAGAAAATGTCATGGAATATCTGCATTACAACTCTTCTATCCAAGTTGTCCACTGTGATTTAAAACCTAAGAATGTCCTTTTGGACAAAGACCTGACAGGCCATGTAACAGATTTTGGAATTGCAAGGTTAACTTCAGGTACACAATATGTGGGCTCACTTACTTCAACACTTTCCATCAAAAATCAGTGGGTTACATTGCCCCAGGTATGTCTCCACAATTCTCATCCTCAATTGGGTATTTTGACTAAATTTATTGAATCACTTGTGATCTCATTATCTACTATCATGAATGCAGAGTATGGACTAGGAGGGAGAGTAACTATAGAGGGAGATGTCTATAGTTATGGCATTTTGTTGCTAGAAATGCTAACAACTCCTTGTTTGGTATCGGTTTGGCTTGCTCAAAATATTTGGCACAAGAAAGGCCAACCACAAAAGATGTTGTGAGGATTTTGGGGAGTATAAGAGAGGATTTGACTAGTAGTAGTGGATTTTCAATCAAATTCTAGCCAAGTATATATGATTTGGTGGCCAAGCCTCCCCAAGAAGAAGCTAATAGAAATAATTCTTCTAGCAGTGAAAGTTCCTCGACATATTAAAATTCAAGAGTGAAGAAAATCAATGATTACAAATATCATAGACAAGGGGACATAAAATTTCACCAACATCAAGGTCATAAACCACAATGAAGAAACTAGATTAACAACCAAAAGATAACATTTTAGAACATTGGTGTGACAAAAGATAAAGAGAGTTAATATAAATGGAACCTTAAAATGTAAAGCTTAACAAGTAGTTTTAAGGCATAAGGATTGAAAGTACCTTGGCCTCCTTTACTAGCATCATTGCTTGTCATCTTTATCCTAATTGCTTCCAAAAAATTTATGTTTATTTTCTTGCATATTCTCATTAAAAGGGTAGATTTATTGAAGTTTTAGTAGTATTCATTGGAATAGTTTCTATACACATTTATGTTTTGCACAATTTCTTAAGTATACTTAGGAAACAACATTCTTTTAAATGCATATAGGTGTACGTTAACAAATGGAATTAGCCATATCAGTTTTGTGTCAAAGTGGTTATACCTATTCTTCTTAAAGGATGTAGTGAGAAAGATTAGGTTGCAAGTAAAGCAAGAAATTGCACTCATGAAAACAAATAAGAAATTTCTACTCAGTTGCTATAGTTACACAATACATTGCTTATTATGCACATATGTCTAACTGTTAATATTATTGAAAAGAATAAAGCCATGAGCCATAGGTGTCATATAGGAGCTCTTATTATTGTATTTTCATATTACATAATATAGTAGTCACTTGGAAAATTAAGGCTTACTTTCTTCTTCATCATCATGATTTTGGCAGCAGCCTATCTATAAAATCAACAAATAATTACTTACATGAAGAACAATTAGCATGATGACACAAATGAAGTAAACAAAAGATATTTTTCTATTTCCATTGGTTATGCCAATATTCATAAAATAAAGTTATATAATAAAAATTTACCTATGTACAAAGGAATACACCTGTAAGATTCAAGTCAATGACATCCTACCACTGAGATTTTTTCATCCTCATCATTAGTGTGTCCCTTGTGATGCCCACAAAGAAAACTAGGGGCACAAATTGTTATCAAGCACATAATAATTTTTTGGTGGAGTAATTGATGCATCTTGTACAATTATAGGTTCAAGAGATATGAAAGGACAATAATACCTACATTGTTTATCAAAATGTCAATTGTATTCCCATGACTCAACTACCTACTTAAATTTTAAAAAAGTACAAATAATGATTGAGTACAATAGGATATCTACTTGGGAAAAATAGCTTGGCATCAGAATGAGATATTGAACTGATTCCTACTATTTTAAACTTAGCCTCAATGCCAGCCTCCTTTGAAACATCTACTCCATAAATCAATGTTGAGCTACCAGAATCTTCAATCTACAATCAGGTCACTCTTAACGGATTGCTTGATGCCATAAAAACTTAATTTACATTTGACATTACTATAAGTTTTTATAAAATCTAGGAGATTAAAAAAAGCATGAATGGGCACACATGCTAAAGATAGGAGTGCCAAGATTACAAATTTTGGCATCAACATTCATAATAGATACATGATATCAGTATCACAAAAGATATGTGGTCCTATCATTACAAGGGAAACAAGTTACCTCTACTCCACCCTAAGCTAGATCAGAATGTTCATAATGCCAATTTAGTGAAAGACTAAATCAATGATTAGAGTGTCTAATCCCTTGATTATCATTTTGATTCTACCCTACATACCTTCCAAAATATATATGTTGCATCAAGGGTATTGTCACAGTTACAACGCCCATTTACAAAACTGAAGATGTCTTTGGTTAATCTCAATGATTTCTGATATTCACAAGAACAAATTCAAAGGTGGCTATGGATAGGAAAGAATTTAAGAGAGTCCATATACCCAAGGGAAGTTGGTGTGAGATAAATTGAGATATATGAAATGTAGAGATGAAGTAAATAATATCAATGATGAAGTATGGAATGGTATGAAAGATATAAATATATAAATGAAGTCTATGGAATCTTGAGAATGGGCATAAATCAAATATACACCTACAAAAATAAAATCATATATTACTAGATAAGAAGTTTTTTAACTAAGATATCTGGAATCAATTGAATAACAAAGGAATAGTCAACCACTATGAAGTCAGTCCTAGGAAGGAAGTCAATGTGAACAGGACGACACAATTCCTCAAAAGCACACATGGTTTAGTTTGAGCTTCACATGGTTTTGAGAATAGTTTAATATTCTCTACTTAACAAGGCCAACCACGTGAAGGTGGAAGCTCATTTGGTCCCCCCTCCCCTAACATCACTCTAAATTCTCCATTAACATCTAATAACATTCATCCATTTTTGAAATATAACATTCAATCATTATAATCACGTGATAACATTCATTAACACACAACATTCATGAATAATTCATTAACACATAAAATACATTAACACACAACATTCATGAATAATTCATTAACACATCATTCATCAACATTACTTGTACAAAATTACATCCATGAAGACAATGTTCTTTCATTAGCAAAAAATGTTAATTATAATCATTTCTTTTTGGGTTTCTTGCTATTTTTTTAAGGTAACTTCTAAGAGGAAGATCAATGTCCTCGTCATTCCCCTCCTCTACTGATTATAATGACAATGCATGTCTCCTCCTCATCTATTCAGGAACAAGAGGCTAATGCGCCAAAGGGAGATCCGTTGCAATAACAACTACGTCATGAGTTAAATTCACACCATTTTATATCAATGTTACAATTATTTAATTAAGTAAAAGAACTATAAATCAAAAAAGAAATTTAAAAGAACAAAACATAGATTTTCTTTACCTAAATGTGCCACATGATCTACATGGTGATCACTCTAAACATCCTCCACTCGTTCAGCATGATATTTTGTATGCTCTAAAATATACACAAAAAAGGTTACACCAAGTTCAATTTAGATGTTAAATTGTATTAAAAATTACATAATTAATTTTAAATAGAAAATGAACACCTCCATCAACACTATGATGCACATTAGGGGCTTCATCATGTGGCGTAGGATCTGTGTTATGATTAGGAGGCTGCATTACAATTTCATCTGCATTATTATCAAATAGATTGTTTCTCAAGTATTCAATTTCAAATATATATTTTTTGGCATATTTACCTATTCACATGATGCAGGAGACTCTTGGGATGGGCTAGTGGAAGCTTGGCATAGGCATTCAGCCATGGCTTGATAGCCTTCCTTGAAGGAAATTTTTTTTATGTTCTGTCGTGGCCTATAAATTAAATTCAGAGCCCTGCATTTTTTTATTAAACAAAATTATTTGGTTGAATAATTAATTTTTCTCTGGAATTCATTTCCTACTACTTACAATTCATGCTTTAATTTTGGAATATCCACTAGAGCCAAGTTTGTGTTGCCTAATCTTTTGCAGCTTGGCCTTTGTTGCCTTTGATGTGTCCTACAACCTATAAAAAGTTTGAAATATGTTAGATGATATAGATATACAGATCACTAATTAGTGCATTATTACATTGTACTAGTAGTTAATACTATTGCATACCTTCTTCTCTCATTTTTTGATGTAATTCCTCTTTGACCATCCCCTTTCTCCTTTGGATCCAAAATGAACTCATTCCAATCCCTCACTGGAATAAAGGGAGGACGCTCGTACTTTGGGTTCTGGATGAGACTTCTTCTATATGATTCCCTCACAGTCTTAAGATGTTTGGCAGATTTTTCTAAAATTTTCTTCTCCTCAAAAATATTACTACCAAACTCATGCTTTAAATCTTTAATAAGCTGATCTTTTAATTTTTTGTCTCGCAAGTTCCACCTTTTAAGAAAAAACATAAAATTGTTAGATAGAAAAATTAGCTAAAGTTGTGTACCTTGAAGATAGTAAAAGAAAAGGCCTAAATGAAAGGAAAAATACTGTGCCAATTAATGATATGAAATAAAAATAGTGGGATAGGGTTAGTTCACTTATGATGTTCCACCTTGTACGTATGGTGGGCCCGAATATCTTCAGTATGAGGTCATAAAGCATCTTATAAAATGAATCATTTCCTGCAAAAAATATCATGGGATCATCAATCCAAAACTTTTTATGAATAGTTAAATGCATATTACAATATAAAAAATAATAATTTTAAAGTACCTGGAATCTTACGACATTTTAAAGGTATCAATTCATTATCGTCAATCAGCAATGACGTTTGCATAACTCCCATACTAGAAACATGAGTAGATCAAGGAAATGATGGTGAATTATCACCAATACATGTACTATGATCTGTATCTGGCATAGCAGATGATGTCGGTGTATCTCCTACTCCACAAAATTAATCCACTATGAGATGCACCCAAGATTAAAGTACAAATTATCAAATCATAATTAACACAAAACCAAATATAGCAAAACAAGAATTTACCAAGCATAGATCATGAAGGCGTTAATGTTCATAGACCATAGCAAAACATAAAAGAGTATAAAATATAAACCTTTATTGAACTTTTATTATAACTAAAGATTCATTACTGCTTACTTCATAACAATGTGCTTCCACCATCAATTCATATTGCCTCTTTAACATCTCCTTGGTTGGATTTGCTTCTCCCAAAATGCTAATAATTTCTAAATTGATTTTTTTTAGTTTTTTTTCAACATATTTATTAAATTAGGGATTTCTAGGATATCATCATCAAAAGGGGTAGCTATTGCCTCTATTGTTGTAGGTGCTTTTCCCCTATCCTGAACATCAAATTGTGACAGGAATATCTGTAAAACTATCATAAAAACTCTAAAACCCTAAATAAAATAACATAATAATATAACATTTTTCAACTATCTAATTTATACAATTTCAATAAGGTTTACCATTGCTAAACAATGGGTGGGAGGAGTATCCCTGTGGCCTCTATCATGTGGGGGATCCATATCATCCTGTGACAAAGATTAAATATAAAAATTTCAGCGAATTGAAAGCAATAGACTTAGCAAAAAAAACTTATTAATAAAATGGTATATAGTACTTACCACCCTCATGATAGTAACTTTGTTTGTATCTATGCGATTTAAATGGTAATCTATTAGTAGTTCTTCCCCTGCACTTATTGATTTTATTGCACATACAAAAACTTGATTCCCCTCACATGCCTCAAATATGCAATTGGGTTGCTTATTAGTTGAGGAAGGTCACGTACTATTTATAAAACCCATAATATTCTCTGTTGCTTTTTGTCTCCCATCAATGTACATAGAAAATATTTTACTTTGATCATTTTCTTTCCACTGTATAAAATTTTCTGATAGTGCATACCTACGCATACTTTTTTTATATTGAACAATCCACATCCAATCATTGTAATTGTAACAAGGATGGACATACTTCATCAATTCAACAACTTTTTTATAACATACTTTTATCCCATCCATGGAATATAGGCCCAAACCATATAATGAGGATGGAGCTATACAATATATCCTCTCATTAACACAAAAATCAGTGTTAATTGGAGGTAGCTCATTGGGTACCCATTCTTTCTCAAGATGTGTGTACCGAAAGGGAACCTTGATGTCACCTTTGGTCTCATCATCATAAGAACATGACCCCCCTTTAGCAAGGAAAAATTGCATGCATTTATTGAATTTTTTTCTAATCTTGTGACCTCTAGTTGATCTCCCCATTTTAGCCGCACTACATGTAGAACTTTCATCTACCATTCCCTCATTTCCCTCATTCAATGTAGATAGATCTGACAAGTACCTATTTGGTGGGTCCTGCAATCCATCCAATGAGATATTGTCATGTCCCCACTTCAAATAGAATTTTTATAATAATTAAATAATATACATAGAATAATCAAGTTGTGACCCATACGTATAGTTCTTCTTTGTCTATACGTGGGAGATATAAAATGTAAGTTGAAAGTGATTATATAATTATATGTCTATATGATTCTTCTTTGTCTATACATTATATGATTATATAATATGTCTATTTATAACATACATACTCAATGATAAACAAGAGGAATATAAGAAAAATATGTCTATTTATTGACTTATACCTGTTGATCCATGTCACTATGCAAGATCCTTGCCAAAGGGGTTAAATTTCCTTCATATGTTAATCATTTATCTTAAGTTAGCTAAAAATTGCATGATAGATATGCTACAAATAACTTAGAAGACAACATAAACAATATGCAACATCGTAAACATGAACAAATTTACCTTATATATGGAATGCAAGATCGTCAACAAAAGGGATGACAATATCTGTAGTCAATTGCCTGTTTGCAAAAAGGGTGACAATCAAAGAAAATATATACATGTATCAGCTCAGTAATTAATTGAGCATCGTAAGTAAAACATTGGTAATTATAAATCACATATGTTGTAATCATTAGAATTAAACACAATAAATATGTAATAATTAGAATTGAAATAAATAAATCAATATTAAATATATATACTAATCAATATAAATATATATAAATAAGTAAATCACATACCTTGTACATTTCAATCATGTCATTGATCATCTTCTTCATCCATCTCATTATCATCACCATCATCATCATCATCATCACCACCACTATCATCATCGCCATCATCACCATCATCATCATTATCATCATCATCACCATCATCGTCATTATCATTGTCACCATCATCATCATCATCATCATTATCACCATCATCTTCTTCTTCATCTTCATCTTCAATATCTTCTTCTTCCATAACATATACTTTATCGGCCTTCCTCTTGGATCATGTCTAACAACAAATGACTAACCCTGTTTATGTGGAACCTCTAAGTAAAACACTTGCTCACATTGGCTTCAAAGAACATAGGGCTTATCTCCAACTAGCTCAAATGACTTTGTATTAATCATTGTAAATCTATTATCATGTTGAATAACAATTCTATCAAGATCATTTTGATTCAGTCATAGCTTGTACCATTTGATGATGAATAGAACTACTTTGAAGGAGTTAAAGTTGCACTCAATTATATCATCCAAGATGTCATAGTATCGATTTTGAGATTGTTGAGGATGTATGTCATTTCTAGATGATATATTAGTGACCTCAAAAATTGCAGTTATCCCAGAATCACAAGTTTTCTTCGTGTCATCCAACTTTTTTATGCGAAATTTGTGGCCATGATAGTACATAGCTTTGTGGTTCTTGACCTACAATTTTTCAAGCGAGTGAAAATTATTTGCATCATGAGTTGATATGAAACATATGAGTCATGATCATTAATAAATTTGTACGAACCTCTCTACCTCTTAAACCATCGACTAGATCAATTACCATTGGCATAACATTGGAATCTCCATTATGATGAGCTTCTCTAACCAATGAAGCAACACCTTCCCATGTTAATGAGAAACCATTTTATATCTTCTTTATTTATTTCTTTTGATGACAACCACCTCATGTATTTTCCAAGATCATATATAACTTGTTTGACACTATTGTCAAAGTAGTGTGGGAGAGATAGACATAGAACACACTATAATATTTGTAAAATGGTCTTATCAATATTTTATAAAAGAATGCAATGAAAACTACATGCAGTATAAAAATATATAGCGAATACAAAATAACATGAATTACCTTAATAAATGTATGTCAATCATGTGTTTTCATCCCTAGCCTAAATTCATTTTTCTTTGATATAAGATCGTTTATGTTCACAACAAATCCTGTGGGAAATCATATTTTTTATGACTTCTTTTATAGAATTTCTCTATTGCTACAACAATAACCAACTAAGGGAACTTGTATCAATCCAGTCTCCATTGTTATTTGATTGAATGACATTTTTCATTGTATGGTTGGATTCTTCAATGTCACTACAAATTTTGACAATTTTGTCTTTGTCATGCCTTCCATCCAACATTTTCCATAATGTCTCTGTTACATTCTTTCCAATATGCATAGCATCAAACAAATGCATAATTGAGAGTTTCTCATAGTACGACAACCTACCAAATTGCGTAGGATAATTTTTTAGTCCTTTTGGAAGTTGGTCATTAATGCCTTGACAACCTTCATGAGCATCAATTACATCATCAATAAACAAAATGCAATATCAAAATATAAATTTCAAATAAAAACCATCAGATGGAATGACATTACCTCGATGATTTATTTTATTGTATTCCAACTTCCATAGGTGAGATGTCATTCTCTGTGGCTTTGATGTAGTCTCTTCTTTCCCATTGAAAATATGTTTTTTAGTAATTTGGTACTTATGATTTATGTGGAGAAAGGTCTATGCTCATCGAAAACCTACTTTCCTAAACTTTTTGAATGACGAGATTTCATCTTTGGACCAAAAACTAGACATGCAAATTTTCCCTTTGTCTGAAGACCTACAAGATCATGTATAATTAGATTAAATATGTTAAATTTGTGTTAGCACTATAACATACCAAAAAAAGGTGTTAAGAAGAGAACATACCACAAAAAAGTGTTAGCCCAGGGGCATCATGTATTGTCCATATAAGCATTGCATGGAATTGAAATTGTCTTTGTCCTATTGTTCTAGAGATGTCATACATAGTGACCCCATTCCATAACACCATCAAATCATTAATAAGGGGCTCAATATATACATTGATATCTTTAACTTGGTACTTACCTAATTGAATGAACAAAAATATTACATAATTATTATGACCATTTTATGGATTATTTATAATAAATTAATTTAGATGACTATTAAATGAAAAAATACCTGGACCAATTAGTGTCAACATTATGTTGTCCCTCTTCATGGATATCCAAGGAGGAATGTTATTGTTGATAACAAAAATAGGCCACACTAAGTAAGTTGATCTCATCTCTCCAAATGGATTGACACCGTCTACTACCAATGAAAGCTTGAGATTATGAGGTTCTTCTTTAAAGTGTGGTTATTTTTCCTCTATTTCCTTAAATGTCTAACCATTCACCGGTATTCACATAATATCATCTCGACTTCTATTGCATGCATGGTAATCCATAAATTGTTCCAAGCTATTGCACCTGAATAATTGTTGCAGACATGGAATAATGGGAATAACCCGAAGAACCTTGCAAGGTACCATTTTTGTTATTTGATTTGATCGATATCTACTAATATGACAAACAGGGCATTCTATTGCAAATTCATGTTGTTTATGATATATAATATGATCATTCGAACATGCATGTATTGTTTGATACTCCATTCCAATATATTTCATAATGGCAGATAATTCTTGGTACGAGGGAGGTAGAATGTTTGATTGTGGTAACAAACAGTCACCTATCAACCTATGACCAAAAAAATAATTTGTTAATATAAAGAATATTAATTGCTACACGATTCACCTAGTGTTAATTGTAAGGGAATTATGACTAAAAAAATGAAAAAAGATGACATACCTTAACATACGTGTCATTGCTATGTTGGATAAACCATTCATAACCTTCAAGTTCATCAACAGCAATATAGCGGCAAGAAGAGTTGTTTGGGAGCCTTTGTATAGGGGCTCATGTGCCTTCTCAAGTATAGGTACATCAAGCTCTGTGTCAACATCATCATCATCATCATCATCATCATCATCATCATCATCATCATCATCTTGATCATCATGATCATTTTGATCATCATGATCTTCTTGATTATCATGATCTTTTTCCATGGGATCATTACCTTCTACTTCTATATTCACACCTCCATGTTCCCACAATTGGAAATCCACATTCTCCAGATTGTCATGGTCCATAACATGAAACCCAAGGTGGTTGACCTATATCAAAATGATGACCTTATATTAACCATGACCATGGTGTCATCATCAAATCATGTCTTATGTATTTTATAAATTATTAAAATACATACCAATGGATGAAATTCATTTCCCCCTTCAATGTGACCATGCTGCCTACAATGTTCCTCAACTGTTTTGATTAGATATCTTCAGAGTCTTTAAGACCTTACAAATTTTTCAAGGACAATAACATTTTCCATCACCTTTTCTTTTAAAGTTAGACCACAGTCTAGCAATTGTCTCCCTATTTTGTTGTGTGTTGATATCATCATACATGGTCTTTCTTGAATGGAATGACTCATTGGTGGAAGAAGGATGATTTGTTTGCAACCTGCAGATACCATTTATTTAAATGTTTTGAAAGCATTTAAAACTATATCATCACTCTTTTGTTGTGTCAACCAAATCTCTTTCGACAGTAAATTACAAAAATAAAACTAGTGATGTATTTGAGGCATCCACCTATTGTATAACACAAAACTACTTCAGGACACAATCAATTTGGTTTTTAACTATGTTCCCTATTTTAGTTCTTTTCTTGTTTGAGTTTAGTAAAGAAAGGAAGTTTAATGCACCAACTACTGAAAACTACAGGCTAGTGTCTGAATACACATGCTTCCAAATCACACCACCTTAAGGCTTAAACTAAAAATCAAGTACATGGTCCTAAAATAGAGAGAACAATAAGCCAAATCTAATACTTTGTCATTCCTTCTTTCCATGTGAGGATGCCTGAAACACTAGAAGATTCATTTTATTTAAGCATGTGTATTTTTCCTTACAGAGCTTCCTTGGTAAGTGGACCTTTGAAATTATTAAGCACAAAAGGCCCTATTTATTTAAATGTTTTGAAAGCATTTAAAACTATATGCAATGTAAAGACAACTAATCTAATATAATTGAATGGTGAACCAAATCCCCATGATAATAAAGTTCTTATATATGACAATACTAAATCTTTGTCACACTTACTGCAAGTGAATTAAACCAGGTCATAAAATGACAGGTTATTAAAGTATATAGTGACTAGAGAACAAGGCATGTTGTAATTGAGATCATAGAGGTGTAATGGTATCAACCCTAGAAACATCTTTAAAATATAACATACTCAGGTTATTGTAGCTTAGAAGTTCTCTAATATCTATTCAAGGATAGCTGAAATCATATTGAGGACACCATCCACCTTAATGGAAGAATAATCTGACAATTATAACAAATTGTATACATAATACATCTTAATCAGAGACCTACATACAAAAATTTACTTAAATATATTGAAATACCCTACAAATAATTTGAATGAATTCTCTTCTACCTTACTCACATCTAATTCTATAAAAGAGTTGGTAATAAATCTAGGGCCCACATGTTACATCTAGAGTACACCATTAGTTACATATAGCCTATAATCACAACTGCAAAATATTAATATTATATCTTAAATGTTTTGAAGTTTAGAAGGGTTTTAAAGTTCACACTTCCATCTATACTGCAAATGCCACTAAAGGATTACAAAGTTAAACAATTTTAATAAATATAGAGAGATTTAAACAAACCAAAATTTTAAACAAATTTAAGATGGATGATATTTCTTCAAAAGAAATAATGGTGGAAGAAAATATAGTAACAAAATATGTACTTGGAACAAAGTGCAATAGCTAGTTTCAGTCAACCAATATGGTTATTTGAACAATGGGTTTCAACTTCTATGTAGGTGTTTTATTATAAGCTTGCACATGCCATTCTAGATTTTTTAAATTCTAGTATTTCTAGTTTCTCACTTAATATTTTATGGCTCACTTCTTGATAGAATCTTGTTTTTGTGATGCAAATTTTTTTGGTAGAAAAATAGTGCTACATAGTCTCGACTTATAATATCTCATATTTAGTCATTTCTTATTGGAATTGTATACTATATTCTTAAGTGTAGGCTAATTTTATATTTGTTGATGGTATTCTATCTACTTAGGATGAGCATTGTATTAGAGAAAATTCAAAATTATGGCAAAATTGAGAAAATTCAGCTAACACGGAACATGCCAACTGTAAAACATATAGACTTTGGGTTTGTTATATTTTCAACTCATGATGTAGCCTTGACATGTGAATGCCTTTGCAGCCATGATAGATTTGATGTAGTTGATGAGCTCTTGAGGAAGAAAGTAGGGAAAGGGATGGATCTTGGTAGAGATATGTATGTTGTGCTAATTGATGGACATTGTAAACAAGGCAATATGGAGAAAGATCACAAATTGAAATATGAAATGAGAGGAAAACATCTTGGACCTGATTTAGCTGTTTACAAGACACTTACTGATGCACTTTGCAAGATCGAGAAGATTGTTGAAGCATATGAACTTGTACAAGAGATGATCATATGTGGTCTTTCCCTAGATAGTTATATCTAGAAAGATTTATTTGATAATTGTCAAAGGGAATACTAATTAAAAGATAAAATGTTGAAGATTGGTATAATTCTAACTATTCTTACTCATAAGGCCCTAATTCGAGGTTTGTTAAGAAATGTGATCATGGATTCAAAATTTAAAGAGCCTAAACAAATAATTGATCATAAAAAACAAATACAAATTTTAGATTAAGTGTTACTTAGCCATTAAATGATCTCTCAAACTATGATGCAAAGTGGTAACAACTAAAGCTAGAATAATGCTTTAAAATCATTTCTATGGTCGCTTTCAATTGTCGCATAGCTCCCTGACAACATACACTCCTCGATTTCATTTTTATTTGTTCGTTAATGGATTTGTAAAAACTACTGCCCCCGACTATCGTATTAGTCGCATTTTTTTTTTTAAGGTTGAGAGAACCTTTTCAACTAAGAGTCAAGGATTCAGGGGTATCCATTTCACCAAAATCTTTATATGGTACAATTTCGGCATCATCTCTTATAGTGTTGGAGTCATTCACTTAGCATGACTTGATCCCTGGTAAGCTCATTTAGAGCCATTCAACTTCACCAATAGACCAAGGGCCCATTGACACATTAGTCATTTTTATGTTTTAGTGTTTAAATAAGCTTGTTTATACATATCTCTAAATTATTATCTATTAAATCCATTCATTAATCTTATCTAATTAGAATACAAAATTTATCCAATATTTTCTAATTGTCATATAGTAGACTAGTGTATCTACAAGATAATTATTTTCTCCATAAGTTATGTGTCAATTAAAGACTACAACATAGCCCATTAAATCCATAGATTAAAATGTTTAGGAAAAATAACCCATTTCATATTGGACGAAGGAGTTATCTCATTATTGAAATAAAAAATATGTATTAAAAAAATAAAACCTTGCATTTTGATCAATTAAAGAACAAAATCAGGTCACCTAAGCATAAATTGTAGTAAAATATATTCATATTAGCAACAGAAAAGTGCCCATCATTTAAGAGTGTGTATTTACAATGTTACATGTAGAAAATTCTTATCTTAGAATAACTTAGCTATTACTTCCTACTATAGTTTATTTTCCATAACTTTTTGAGAATACCATCATAAAAAATCTTATTTGATTTTGGTAAATTATTTGGATTGTACACTGTATATCCTTAAGATTAGAGTTTTAATTTATATTTGACACATATTTTAAACTTTATCGCCTTCTAGCTTTTCTTCTTCCTCTAGAATGCTAACATCTTTTTATCTTCACCATTTCTCTTTATATATATATATATATATATATATATATATATATATATATATATATATATATATATATATATATATATATATATATATATATATATATATATATATATATATATATATATATATATATATATATATATATATATATATATATAGATAGAGATATATAGATATAGATAGAGATAGAGATAGAGATAGAGATAGAGATAGAGATATATAGATATAGATATAGATATAGATATAGATATAGATATAGATATAGATATAGATATAGATATAGATATAGATATAGATATATACATATATATATATATAGATATAGATATATACATACATATATATATATATATATATATATATATATATATATATATATATATATATATATATATATATATATATATAGATATATATATATATATAGATATATATATACATATATGTATATATATATACATATATGTATATATATATACATATATGTATATATATATACATATATGTATATATATATACATATATATAGATATATATATATATAGATATATATATATATAGATATATATATATGACAAAGAAGAATTCCATTCTATTATATGTCTTGATGAGAAAGAATAATTTCGTCATGATTGTAAATAGATTTGCTTATTTTACAAGTTGAACATTTAGAAAATATTATAATATGTCTAATGAATAAATATCCTAGTGATAATTTGCACCCTAACAAGAGATACTTCTACACAATTGAAGTATGGTAATACTTGAAAATAGAAACAAAAATTGGACTTTATTTTTTCCATATTAGACATGAGGGACTCCAAATATTTAGGCTACACATTCTCCTAAGTTAACATTGAGGAAAGATAAGTACCAAGGCTATTCAAATGATAAAAAAAAAAAGTAGTTGTCCAAATGTTCTAGATGAAGATGCTACTATAAATTTTATTCCTTGTAAGGAACCAAATTGAAGGATTTATTAGAATGTTTCTTGAATGCAAATATTACTTCAATAATTATTTGTGGATGACCAAATCAATAAGATTGAATTTATTTAAATACATGTATATATAATAGCTATTCACATGTGTGTTTGGTTAGTTCGTGAAGCTAGTGAAATGGGCAAGTTGGTTCAATTTGAATTTTTTTTTATAATTTAAAATATCCACAAAAATGATTTGGGATTAGGAAACAATAAAATTAATATAAGAATTATATTTGTTTGATTGTGAAATGTACAATAAATAAAAATCAAACATGAAAAATCACACAAATATAAATAAAATATAAGTTAAATATAATAAAATATATGTGTTGAGAATATGTACGAGTTCAAACAATAGACCCATCTTAAAATAATATTATATCATTTTTTCTTTATATTTATGCATTTTCTTTTAACATAAACTCAAAACTAAAATACATATAATTATATCAATTTCACCAAAAATGTCTTTCTATAGAAGAAGATACAAAAAATATTAAGATGTCTTGTGAGAATGCTTCATTTTCATTGATTTTAGTGAAGTTTATAATGATTGCATGCATGACATGTTGCCCTCTTTTAATTTCATTTTTAAACTCAATTTTAGATTGAGATAAAGTGTTATATGTTATCTTAAATGAGCTAAAAAGCATTACAACATTTGTCATTTTGATGAAATTGTTACAAATGTGAACTTTTTATAAGTACATATGAAAAAACCAATACTAAAATTTGAGTTCTAAAAAGTGAATAAAAAATAAGATATTATATTTAGTTCAAAAGAGTGATTTTCTCACAACACTCATAAGGTGTACTTTTGTTAACATAACCACTAAATTGGCAATATAAATCTAGTGAAATAGAAAGAGAAATGGACAATGAAGGATATGAGGGAATCATTGGAATTCACTCATAGGTAAGAGTGAAGGACTTAAACAATACACACTAATGGTTGATTCTTGGAATAAAAGTGTTAAATAATCAAAGTTGACTAACTTTTTCCAAGGTTAATTTGTTCCTTAGTGTGTATTATATGACTAGAAAATTTGAGCACTATATCATCAACTGTGTCAAAAATGGTCTCTATGAATCCAAGCTTGGTAGTGGGGTTGAGTCCTTTTGTAAAAAGGTACATGAAGAAGGTGATGATATTTGGACTTGAAGATCATTCCTTATCTATTCTTGGGCTATCTCTATCTATTAGTAATTTTCTACTTGCACTCACATAATTACCCCACACAATTAGAAGCATTAGAAAAGTTGCACTCTACTCCTCGGTATCATTCTCTTCTAACAAAAATAATTCACATAAATGAGAGTAGGAGAAATGAGTTGACATGACATACATGTGTATGGTTCTCTTTATTTATATATATATGATGAAATAATCCTTTCTTAATTACTTAATTATTTGATTTACCTTCTTTCCAAAGCTTTTGTCATCAGTCTACCCGATGTGGTCAAGATACTAGATTTAAGTGAAGATTTTTTAGGATGAGATCATTTTGTCTATGTTGATTTAGTTTCTAGAAATATTATTTTCACTTTAGTTGATCCCTTCAACCTAATCAACATTCCCTCCATAGACAATGTTTCCTTCTATTTCTTTGTATAATAATCAAAATCTTGGAGAATAATAATCATTATATTTTATAATACCACGTAATTTTAACTTGAATACTTTATAATATTTAAGTGAGCAAGTGGTGATGTGGGCCCTTTCCTATTCAGACATTAAAAAAATTATCATGATCATTGGATAGCATAAAACTTATCTCTTACAATAAAATCTGTCACTAATGAATAATTTGTTACAAACTAAAATAGATTTGAGGATGTTATATTTAAGTCATAGATTCTATATGGTTATACCATTACTTTCTATTACTGCATGGCACTATCTGTACTCCCCAAAATGTTCATAGTTTGTAGCTCACCTAAATATTTTTAATATTTATTTCTATTTGAATTATTATAAATATGAGAAAATGTAATATTCCTAGTTGATTCAGCAAGAAAAGGTCCTTGATCTTAAATTAAAAAAATCAACACGTAACAAATAGACTTCAAGCCATTACAACCTGAAATCAAAAAACTTCTGCATTACAAGACAATTTAATCTAAAACCAATGTATATATCTAATCTATCACTACCCTTAGGGAAAGCCTTCTCTCCATGAGGGTTTTACGCTTTTAATATTTGATTACTATAATTCCACTATTGCCAAACATCATGTTCTTGGTAATTGTGACTTGGAGGAAGAGATTCCTGAAGAGGGGGATGGTGAAGAGGAGGGTTGGGATACTAACATTGAAGAGATTCATGAGTCCTCTACTCCCACAAAGAAACCTAAAAGGGTAGGTAAGAGAAAAGGCTAGTTCCCTATCCCTACTTCCTTTCACAAAAAGGGTGGTAAAGAAAGTAAGTGGAAGATTGTTGAGCAGAAGGATGTGCTTGAATAAGAGGAAGGCTATGGAGATGGATTCAACATGACACTGATGAGGATTTCTCCTCTCCATGAAAAAACCAAAGTGTAGTGGAATTTCCCCTGTTCATTAGATTGGAAAGGGAAAGGGCAATTCCCCTGGCCCCTCGCCATCTTTGAATTCCAAAAGAGATTGCAAGACCCCCCTTGGTAAAATAAAACAAAAATAATGTGGTCTTCAGAGAGGATGTTCCTATTACGTCTTTTGGCTCTCAGGAATACGATGAGGAATATGAGGTTACTAGGGATGGTGTTGATTTCAGTGAGCTAGACTGGTATAACAGAGAATATTTCATAGGTGTGTTTTAGACTGCCAAGGAGAGAGTTGTGGAATTATAGAGGGTTATTTGATGGGTGTTTCATGAGGTCAAGGACATAAACATCAAGAAAATGGCCCTTCTGAGTAAGCTAGAGATTATTGAGACCAATGGTGTGGGAAAGGACAGTGTGGTGCCTAAGTCTTCTAAGGATTTTTGAACTACTAGTGAGAATAATGTGGTCATTGATGACCTTGCTAAAGCAATTAAAGATGTTTCTACACAAAGGGCAGACTAAGAGATAAAAATTAGTGAAATTGTGCCTAGGATCTCTAGCCTGGATGACACTCTAAAGAAGATAGATGAGTAGAGCTAGAAAAACTCTTAAAGCTTCAACTAAGCACCTAAAAATTCTTGTGGGGAAACTGGAGTAGATGAACTAGGACAAGGCCATTGTGGAGATTAATGCTAAGAAGGAAGTTGTCTCTAAGGAGGTTGTTGGACTTGGAAAAAGGACTCAGGCGAGTACAAAGAAGAAAGAAATGAAGAATAATAAGTATAATGCTCAACTCAAGAGTGCAGCTACCAACATGGATCAACTAGAGATGGTAGAATTTGGCTTTTTAAAAACTTGACTTAGTTCTATTTCTTTCTTTGTTTCTATGTACTAGTTTTTTGTTGGGCTTTGGTGTCATGTTCCAGTCCTTTCTTTTTGTGGGCCAGTTGTCCTTTCTTGTTGGCTATGGCCATAGTACTATTTTTTTGCTAAACTTTAATACTTATCTTATTTTAATCCTAATGTAATGGGTTTCGGGTCCCTAAAACCTATTTTTACATTAATAAAAAACAAACATGAGAATCATCATCTTAGTGAAAAAATGATCATTATGGAAAATCACTCTACGGAATATGAAAAAAATCAACATACTACAAAATTGATCCATAAATAATCCATGATCTTTCATGATCAATAAATAGTACTAATTTGTCTCAAAATATCTTCTACAAAACTTTTATTAACATCATGCATGAAATTAAACTCAAAATCATCCAACACTTCTCATGAAATAGTATTGTATGAGAATTTATTTTTCAAGAAGGGAGAAATCATTATGAGAACATAAACTATTATCAACCATCAAATATTGTATTACTTCAAGTACTACAAAAATTCTCCCTCTTACTCCAATGTTTGTGTATTCATCAATGACTTGGTGGATATAAAAAGAAATTCAAATGCCAACCGATTAAAAATGAATAATTGTGTATGATTGGAAAAACTCTAATACATGACTTATATCAACAATTGGTTACCAAGAAAGAGATCATGAAAATATTGTCAAGAATTTCATTGAAACTTTCCAATTGAGGATTCTTTGACTCCTACAAAATTCTTAGAGATACCAACAAAGACCACAATTCATAAGTGTGGTTTGAAAATAGTTCACACTCAAATGACTTCCCATATGTAAAATAATATCATTCCACCATCCTATGCTCCCTATTATCACCAAAATATTTTAATATAATGTTTGTTCATTATAGATTACAATTCTCTTATGTACTTGTTTCCATATTTCCAATTTTTTATTATATTTCAAATGATGTCATATTAAACATGCACTTCCAACTTAACACTATTAAAATTTTCAGTCACCATTCTTTACATTATTTCTCTCTTTATTTGTTCCTTTTTAAATATTACAATATTTTAATTTCATATATGTATGTCAAAGAAATATTTTGAAGTTCCTAGTTGTAGAAATTTATATTAAAATTTGAGTTTTTTTTGTTTCTTTTTTCTTACTAGGTTCTTTCATGAAAATGCCAAATGAGAAATTAATTTATATGTTAAAAAAAATTGGCATCCTCATTCTGAGTAGACCAACACCCTATTAATAATAAAACTTTTATTTATTTATTATGTATAGTGTGATCCCACAATACTAGGTTACACTTCTTTTAACATCCTATATTTTGCTGAGATCACACATTTTTAATAAAATATGATGATTTAAGGCTTGAAAGATATCATTGGATGGACTTTATAGAAAATGTTTAGATTAGAGCATTTTAGATAAAAATCTCTTTCATATAACCTTTCTACTCCTCAGACATGCATGCAATGGAGTCTCCTTCGCACTAATAAAATTATGACAAAAAATCACTTTGACATTATCTTTTACAGAATCAACTGAATTCATTTGACAAACCCAGATGTAGGATGGTACTACTCAAAGTGATATTTCTAATGATTATGACTTTAATATATGTTTATTTTATTATGACTTTGTCTCTTTAGTTTTACTAAACATGGGTTTTCCACCATATATCAACCAAAGATAACTTTAAGAAAACCCCCCCCCCCACTCTCGAAAAGTATAAAATTGTGGCAAATCACATGTGTGTTGTAGGGAAAAAATTTAATAGTGATGGAGAATTATGTGTCAAAATATGGATATTTGGTGGTGAATTTTTTAATAGTGTATACCATTTTTATAAAAAAAAATGGCGACTACAATTTTTTTTAAGGAAAATTATTAATATTGATGGTGAATATGTTTCAAAAAACGCATATTTGGTGGCAAATTTTTAAATAATGGATACCATTTTTATAAAAATATGGTGAAACTATTTTCCAAATATTTGAATTAATTTATTTGTCATGGTGAATAGTTTTCAAAATTTATAGTCGGTATGGTGATTGAATAATTAGAAATAATTATTACATTTAACATTCCAAGCGATTTAAGTTTTTAGTTCGGTCCTGAGTTTTCATTCTTGAAGAATGACACGTGTGATGATTTCGGAGAGATTTTTCAGTAAAAGAGTTATCTCACCACATTCCATCTGAAATGCACCTTCCACCGTTCATCTCTCTTAATCCAATGGTTTTGATTTGATGTTGAAGTTGCATTGGGTCCCATCGCTATGGTGTCACAGACTCACACAACACATGTTCGTTGGATTTACAACATATCAATGGCCAAAGGTGAATTTTGGGCCTATTGTTGCTCTTCTAATATTTACGGAAAACTCTCGACGAAATGGTGACATGTGGTATGATTGATTGTACCAATAAGCCCACGATCAATCATACCATGTGTCATGATTTTGCTGAAAATTTGCCTTAAAGATTATGAAGACCAACAATAGGCCTGAAATTGACCTTTGGTCATTGATATGTTGTAATCGAATGGACATGTGACACTGTGAGTTTGTGACCTCATTTTCTGACACTGGAAAAGTAGAATTCTTTTGGCAATCTTCGATAATATTAGATAGAAATATTAATTAATGGTGATGAGTAGATGAATCATGACATCAATTAAAGTAATGTGAATTAATGGTTTCTTAGATGGTGTCTTTCAATTTTCACTCACAGATATGTGTTACATCATTACCTTGATATTTAATAACACCTTAAAGTTAAGGCTTGAATGAAAACATCATGCCATCTAAGGACATTGTTTTTTGACTGTTCGATGATCTTACATCAATGGTAAAGCTTCATTTCATGCTGCCATTTCTTAGCTAACGTACTTTGTTGATTATTTCTGCAGAGTGGGCACAAGTTTCAAGTTTTTTTTTATAATAAATAATTTTTATGTCCACTTGCGTGGCGCAATCTTTTTGGCCTTCATTATTCCCAAGATATAAAATATCTTATCATAAGTGTTGTTTTCAATTTCACCCACTATTGCATTAAATATGAAAGATTTGGAGATTTTTGGACAGTTACCATTTATCTTACGAATTAATTAGATCTTTGGGAATCGGGACTTGTAAATAGATCGATCTACACTCGTTAATTTATGATTGTGAAACCATATTTTTTAAAATAGTCTGTGAGTGCTAGGTTCTCTTTAATTTTTTTTTAAAATTAGAATACTAATATTAGTTTGATTTTCAATGGAAACTCCAATTCGTTTGAGATGCACTACCTTGGAGGGTCAGAAGGCATTTTTGGGCCTAGTCACAAACCCAATCCTAGCATCTATTACTACAGAGTTGGGAGCCTTCACTAAGGAGGCTATAAGGATGGTGCTCGAACGTGAATTTCTAGAGAGTGAAAATAGGTATAGAGTTAACACTAACATTTTGTCTCGGTTCTTGACATCTTTGTTGGACCTAGGGGGAAAAGGTGGATATTATCATGCTCCTGAGGAAATTTTTCAATGAAGAGTACATCTACGATGATGTGCATGTTGTCATATTTTCAGAAATTGGGTTTGGAATTCCTTGCGCAAATAATTTGCCTAAGATTCTACAACCAGGAGTAAATGTTCCCAGGTAACCATTTCTATTGAACCTTGATGCTAAGAAGCTCATGCGTCATCGGAAGTGGGTACAGATTGGGAGGGATTTCCTCTGGAAGGGCCACCTACTGGAGGAAACTGAGGACTATCGGTGCCTAGAAGAATTCTATGAGTTTATCCTCTCTTCAGACTTCCACATAGAAGGAAGGGAGCTTCAGCTAGATAGTCCCTAAGTCTACCTAGTCTATACTCTCTAGTCCCTCTACTATGTCTCCCTCTGGTGGTTTTTGCAATGATATAAATTGTAATCACGTATGTTAAAAATTAAAATATGAAAACGTTTTAAGAAATTTGAAGTGCTACTACTTTTCTTTTTTGTTTCGATTATAAGAATAGTTAATAGATATGGTATATCGACATATTTAAATTGTAATGAAATTTTGCCTTATATAATATAAAAAATTTGTGTTGCACTTTTGTTTCATGTAATAATTAAATGTTTCCAAACTTTATCATTTAATGGTGAATGGTTCAAATTTCATGGATAAGCTATAATGATATTCTAAGTGAATATAGTTAATGATTAGTATTCATTAGTGCGTATTAAATTATTAATATTTTAAAATCATGAAAATTGTTGGTGTTGACACTGAAAATTTGAGGTCCTAAAGGAACAAAGGGAAGTATAATATGTTTTTTCATATTTTTTAAATTTCCCATGATAAAAACTAAAATGGATAAAAAGCATGTGCATTTGTTATTTTTATTTTCATGTATTAGGTTGTAAATTGCTTTATTCTAATGCACATTTTTTTTTGATAAATAAAAATTAAGATAAGTTGAACAAAAAATGAGGCGAGAGGGAGTTGAACACTCGACCTCTCAAGCTGACCTTTTTCCTACCTATCTACCCTCCTATCCCATAACCAATTAGTCTATTTGTTCTCTTCAAGAGGGTTAGGAGAAAATATTTATTTATCTTTGTTTTTATGTGCAGGTGAGAAATAAGGTGCAACCTCTTACACAGGGAGTAATTTCTTCCCTAATTAAACTTTTGAATTAAATAAAAATTTCTCTATGTATTTAGTTATTTTTTTATTTTAGGAAAAAGAATGGGGAGAGGGAGTTGAACACTTGACCTCTTGACCCATTCTTTTTCCTACCTAACTATCCAACCCTACCCCTACCAATTGCTCTATATTATTCCTTGGGAGTGTAGTTGTAAATAAATGTATAAATTAAAGAAAATCTTATCTCCTTTGAAATAAAATGTTAAAATGAATATTGTTTGTGATATAGAAATTTCATATGTTATAGTCACTAATAATTTTTTTATTCTTAATTTGTGATTTACCCCCAAAACCCTAAAAGTAAAAATATATGATGAAATAAAGGTAAAATTTGATGAATATTAATTTGTTTAGGGTTTTGATATATTTTGATATTAATTTTTAAATTTTTCATATCCCTACTTTTAATATGATATATTCTCCTTGGTTATATTTTAGGGTAAAAGGCATGTAGGTTGATTATTATTGTTTAGGGTTAGATAGTAATTGATTGATTTTATTCTTTAAATTCAAAATCCATAAAAGAAGTTTTTTACTTTATGCCTTCATCTTAAATTTTAGGGCAAAGTGGGTGTAAATAGTTTTACCCCACTTTACTTGATTTCTCATTTCATGAATTAATTTATTAATGCACTTCATGTAATTGTAATGTTAATTTGCATTATGATTGTTTTTTTATTTTAAGCAAAAGCAATTTTTCCTTTCATTAGGGTTGAAACGTAAAACCTTTTTACCCTAATGTTTCTAAAATATGTTTATGTAGCATTATTTTGTTATGTTTGTAAATGAACTTATTTTATTTTGAAAATAAAATAAAGTGCTACTACCTGATGTCATTTTATTAATTTAGGGAATTATCTCATTATTTGAAGTCTTTTAATAATTAATATACTTGCTTATATTTTGATAAATAATGTGCATGATATATTATTAATTTTTTAAAGTTTCATTTTTCACTCTATGATAAAGTATGAAATCTATTTATTTTTTAATTAATTATTAATTAATAAATGAATAATAAATAGTTTTTATATAAGATTAATATATTACATATGTAATGATTTTTATTTTTAAGTTTAAGATAAGCTAATATTAAGTGTTTTGTGTAGGAAATTAAAAGACGGACTATTATGCACGGGACACCAAAATTAATGTAATTATAGGGGAGATATTTCTTGAAAAACCATTATTATGGTTTAGTTGTACTTTTTAGGGTTAGTTGTATAATTAGGTCCTGTGAAAGGGCATGTCCTTTCACAGGGAACCATTGAAAATATATTTATACTAGTTCATATTGTAAAATAGAGAATACAATGAATCATGGCAAAAATCTACCTCTCACGGATTGGAATTTAATGCCCAAAATCTTATGTATGAATATCAAATAATTTTTTGTACCCTACAGTTAATATAATTTTTTACGTTCAATTGGTTTCTCGGATTACTCTCTAGCCAGGGTATCCTACTGTGTTTTCTATTTCATGCATTTATTTATGATTAATATGTACAATTTGAATAATGGTAGCATGGTCTGAGAACCTATTATTGTTTCCTTTTAGGCTCTTCAGTTGAGTTAAAAACCATAGGACCTATTGTATATATTGTTGTAAATTTTGTTTCAATAGAAACTTGTAAGTTGATGGTCTCATTTTACAGAAGCGAGTTATCTTAAAACTGTCTCCAGTTATACACAACATTGAATGTATCTAACTCTATTCCCATTTTGGTAGCAGGCACTAGTCTATTCATTCATTTGAATTTATCATTTATTTCTTTTTGTGAAGTACATATCTTATCTGTTATCCTATTTACCAAGCATTAAAATTAGGTTTATCATTAATTTCTAGCCTTAGTTTAGATTTCAAGCTATCTAACAATTAGGATATTAGGTTGCTTTTTCCTCCAAGGATCAGTAACTCCTTTGGAAGGAATTTATGTTGTTTATGCATGTGTTTGTGCAGTTAGACAACATATTTGATTTAGGCCTACTAGCCTTGGTTCGATCGAACCAGAATTGCAGAGGCATTTATTGTGCCTATCAATTGGCCTCAAAACGGTCCAGCATTTTTTAGCAACAACAAATTGGTGACTCTACTGGGGAACTATCAATGAAAGACAATTTTAAGATCTCCGATTAATGTTGTAAAGACTCTATTGGGATATAGGAACTCAAAGCAGTTATTAATTCCTCACAGAAGGTGAGGTGGTGACTCTAAAATTCAATTTCAGGTGAAGCCTATGTTAGGGAGAAGATCTCTAACAAACAAGTGGTTCATCGAATTGGAACCAAATAATGAAGAAAAGATTACAAGAAGTGAGAATGATTGGTTTAAAGTTTTTTCTAATCCATTCTATAACATGGATAACGATCGAGAGAACATTAATAATCACTATGACAATCAACACCAGGGGGATGAATCGTGCATGTCTCCCTTGAATGCATTTATTACTTTAGAATGATATGATAATGAAAATGTGGTGAGTTTATTTATGAGGATGATTGATATCTTTGGTAAAATACTTTCTGATATCAGGCCAAGTTTTTCAAACAAAATATACAATTTAGGAGTAACTCCTGAATAGGTAGAGCTCCTTATTAAAATTGTATATGAATATATAATAGAAGAAAATGATAAAGTTACAAAAGGGGCACAAAAACCTAATGATACTCTAAATTGTAATGAACAAGAGAATTCAAATCAGGTTGAAGAAGAATCTGTACATGGTGAGATTTGTATGGAGACAGGTATAAATGGCCATGATGGTGAGGAAGAAAATCTCCTCAGCACAGAACAAATTTTAGATTTTTTGGATGTTGAATATCATAAATATGTTCAAAAGAATGGTTTAAATTTTTCTTGTAATCATCAGGATGGGCATAATCAAGTTATATTTGATATAATAAAATCTCGAAGAGATGAAACATTTGATGAAGGAAATATGTTTATGAATGGTTTTGAAAAAGATGAAGACATTTTTCTTGAAACAAATGGTGATAATTTTTTGATTGAGCCTGATTTGGATACTATGCTAGAGGGTATAAAGACTCTACAAGGAATTGATTATAGGAATGACTCAGTTAGTTTTTTGCAAAATCAAAAAAATATGTTGCAAAATGAAGAAAGAAATCAAATTTACACTATGAAGGATGATTTTTATATGGTTCCCCAAGATGCATATGAAGAAGAAAATACCTACCAGACATGTGAAGAAAATAATAAATCTATCCCTAGGTTCATACCTAAGATAATTAAACATTTACTTTTGGGTGCATCTATTAGGAAAAAGAGTGTGGATGAAAATGAATCCGTAATGGATTCATATATAGATCATTACTGTGATAATCATATTTCGATAGGAATTACATTTGAGAGTAAGGTTGATTTTGATAAATTTTCAAAGGAGAAGTTTTGGGATTCGCATAAAAATATTGTATATTCAGAAAGGAGGTTATATAATAAAAAAGATATCCAAACTTATGACATTCAACATTTCTATGAAAATTACATTTGGATGAAATCTGCATACAACTACAATATGAATAATGAAAAAGAAAAATGTGGTGCCTCCAAAAGATACATGTTGTTACATGACCAAAATCATATTTATGATAGAGGTAAAAGTTTCAAATATTGGGACAGGTAAGTATGTTTTTACCATATTTTTTCTCTATATTTATGTTATGTTCCATATGTTTTTATTTTTATTTAATGTCATATTAATAATTTATATTGATTAGATTTATTTATCATTTCACTATATGTAGCCACTAAATTTTCTGATTAATTGTTTGGGATAAAAGATATGTAATAATAAATAAATCCTTACTTTAATAATGTAAATAGTTACTACATGTATTTGAATATGAGGACAAACATATTACATCGTTCAAAACATTCAAAATATCTGGAGCAATTTGGAGTGGAAGGAAGTAAATTTGTTTATCTTGTTGTAAAAATGAATCACGTTTTTAATATTTGAGCAGAAATTGAGACTTGTTTTTGAGCTTAAAATAACTGCTTAAACATCTAAAAAGGTTCCCAAACTTTTTTCTATGAATGATGAATGACTTTTTTACATTTTTACATATTTTTGAGATGCCAGCAGCCCCAAAAACGCTCAGAAATTTGCAAAAACGGCCAACTCATTTTATAATATTTACCACGAACAAGCCAAATAATTGTGCAAATAACCAGCACGTCAGTGTTGAAGCATTATGTGAAAAATGTTGGAAATGACACAAGAGATACTCACAAAAACATGAGCAGTGTGCATTATTTAAAACAGCTCTCACACCCACTTATTCGCCCATAGCAGCAAAGAAATGATATATGTTATCAAAGTCAAAATCAGCAATCAGGAAATTTGCGTGAGCAGGCAAGTAATAAAGGAGAAAAGGGTGTCCACGTCATTTTGAAGGAAGATACAAAAGCGAAATAGCAAACGGTCGTGAATATAATTTACCAAATATTGACGCACGTAGGCATCTACAGCGCCATACACAGCCAAGTAATAAGCTGAAGGCAAATAGCCAGTATGATAATGAAGATATGTGTTCATATGAAATGTCTGGCCATGGACAAGCATCTGAACACACGCAACATCAAAAGCAGCCATGTAGCAATTTCATAAGGGATGAGCTTGGGCAATAGTGTGGCCTGCGTGAAGGAACATGAAGACTTGTAATGATGCACAGCATAGTGAGGAATATATGATGGGAAATGATACCATCAATCACATTAATCTTGATGGTCCATGTGAGCAGCAGCATGGTCTGCATGGTATGCATTGTGGAGGAAATAAAATACAAGTAGTAAGCCGAATGCAAAACTATGGAAGCTTGCATGAGCAACCATGTCAGTCCAGAATTGAGAGGAGTATGCCCAAAGGGAAATTATACATGCTGGAAATTACAATGCACAACAATATATTAAACCCATGCATCAAAATGTGGAGCCCACGCAGCATGAATTTATTTCACAGTGCCAATTCATTCTCGATAATGTTTTGTCTCCATATGAAGTGGTTCTGGCTAGTTCCAACTTGATCAAAATAACTATACGGATGAATTAAGAAGCATGGCCAAGGCTGGAATAATTTTCTTCAAAAGGGTAAAGTTACCTACTCAGGTAAGTATTTCTTTTAGAAATTAATTATTTTCATTATATTTTCTCTATAAGCTTTTAATTTTATATTTGATATTTTAGCATGAGAATAATTATTTTAGAGAGATAACTGAGTTTGTTTTCTTTTCTATTTAATTTCTTATATTTTAATTTATTTGTTTATCATTAATACTTTAAGTTTAGTGATCTGCTTTTCAGAGAACGCTCGATTCTCGCAGCATCCAGATATGGACGCACATCCCTAATAAGAGCCACTGTTGACACTGAAAATTTCAGGTCCTAAAGGAATAAAACATCAGGAAAGTATAATATGTTTTTTCATATTTTATAAATTTTCTATGATAAAAACTAAAATGGATAAAAAGCATGTGCATTTGTTATTTTTATTTTCATGTATTAGGTTGTAAATTGCTTTATTCTAATGGACATTTGTTTTGGATAAATAATAATTCTAAAAATAAAAATTGAGAGGGAGTTAAACACTCGACCTCTCAAGCCGACCTTTTTCCTACCTATCTACCCTCTTATCCCTTAACCTATTAGTCTATTTGTTTTCTTCAAGAGGGTTAGGAGAAAATACTTATTTATCTTTATTTTTATGTGGAGGTGAGAAATAAGGTGCAACCTCTTACACAGGGATTAATTTCTTCCCTAATTAAACTTTTGAATTAAATAAGAATTTCTCTATGTATTTAGTTATTTTTTTTATTTTAGGAAAAAGAATAGGGAAAAGGAGTTGAACACTCAACCTCTTGACCCATTCCTTTTCCTACCTAACTAGCCGACCCTACCCCTACCAATTGCTCTATATTATTCCTTACGAGTGTAGTTGTAAATAAATGTATAAATTAAAGAAAATCTTATCTCCTTTGAAATAAAATGTTAAAATGAATATTGTTTTATATATAGAAATTTCATATGTTATAGTCACTAATAATTTTTTTATTCTTAATTTGTGACTTACCCCCAAAACCCTAAAAGTAAAAATATATGATGAAATAAAGGTAAAATTTGATGAATATTAATTTGTTTAGGTTTTGATATATTTTGATATTAATTTTTAAATTTTGCATATCCCTACTTTTAATATGATATATTCTCTTTGGTTATATTTTAGGGTAAAAGGCATGTAGGTTGATTATTATTGTTTAGGGTTAGATAGTAATTGATTGATTTTATTCTTTAAATTCAAAATCCATAAAAGAAGTTTTTTACTTTATGCCTTCATCTTAAATTTTAGGGCAAAGTGGGTGTAAATAGTTTTACCCCACTTTACTTGATTTCTCATTTCATGAATTAATTTATTAATGCACTTCATGTAGTTGTAATGTTAATTTGCATTATGATTGTTTTTTTATTTTAAGAAAAAGCAATTTTTCCTTTCATTAGGGTTGAAACGTAAAACCTTTTTAGCCTAATGTTTCTAAAATATGTTTATGTAGCATTATTTTGTTATGTTTTTAAATGAACTTATTTTATTTTGAAAATAAAATAAAATGCTACTACCTGATGTCATTTTATTAATTTAGGGAATTATCTCATTATTTGAAGTCTTTTAACAATTAATATACTTGCTTATATTTTGATAAATAATGTGGATGATATATTTTTAATTTATTAAAGTTTCATTTTTCACTCTATGATAAAGTATGAAACCTATTTATTTTTCAATTAATTATTAATTAATAAATGAATAATAAATAGTTTTTATATAAAATTAATATATTACATATGTAATTATTTTTATTTTTAGGTTTAAGATAAGCTAATATTAAGTGTTTTGTGTAGGAAATTAAAAGACCGACTATTATGCACGGGACACCAAAATTAATGTAATTATAGGGGAGATATTTCTTGAAAAACTATTATTATGGTTTAGTTGTATTTTTTAGGGTTAGTTACATAATTAGGTCTTGTGAAAGGGCATGTCCTTTCATAGGGAACCATTGAAAATATATTTATACTAGTTCATATTGTAAAATAGAGAATACAATGAATCAGGGCAAAAATCTACCTCTCACGGATTGAAATTTAATGCCCAAAATTCTATGTACGAATATCAAATAATTTTTTGTACCCTACTGTTAATATAGTTTTTTATGTCCAATTGGTTTCTCAAATTACTCTCTAGCCAGGGTATCCTACTGTGTTTTCTATTTCATGCATTTATTTATGATTAATATGTACAATTTGAATAATGGTAGCATGGTCTGAGAACCTGTTATTGTTTCCTTTTGGGCTCTTCAGTTGAGTTAAAAACCATAGGACCTATTGTATATATTGTTGTAAATTTTGTTTCAATAAAAACTTGTAGGTTGATGGTCTCATTTTATAGAAGCGATTTATCTTAAAACCATCTCCGGTTATACACAACATTGAATGTATCTGACTCTATTCCCATTTTGGTAGCAGGCACTAGTCTATTCCTTCATTTGAATTTGTCATTTATTTCTTTTTGTGAAGTACATATCTTATCTGTTATCCTATTTACCAAGCATTAAATTAGGTTTAGCATTAATTTCTAGCCTTAGTTTAGATTTCAAGCTATCTGACAATTAGGATATTAGGTTACTTTTTCCTCCAAGGATTAGTAACCCCTTTGGAAGGAATTTATGTTGTTTATGCATGTGTTTGTGCAGTTAGACAACATATTCGATTTAGGCCTACCAACCTTGGTTCGATTAAACTAAAATTGCAGAGGCATTTATTGTGCCTGTCAGTTGCCTTCAAAACGGACCAGCATTTTTTAGCACCAACAGTTGGATTACGAGAAATGAACAGTTGAAGTTGTATTTTAGAAGTACTTTGGGTTTCAAAAAGCTTTTCTGAAAACTCACTCCAGAAATGTGACACGTTGACATGTAATTCATTGAAAAGATTACGTAGTATGTTTTAGAAAGATTATGTTACACGTAGTAGGTTTTAGAAAGATTATGTTACCATTATAGTATAATTATATACCTTTACATTTAATGAAAGGTTTTTAACATTTCCTTTTTAAAAACCTATCAACTCGTAGCAGCAAAGCTAAAATGAACTGTTGAATCGTCACCGAAGATTTCTAGACTGTAATTTGTGAGAGCCTTAGCTGTTCTAACTTCTATCTATCCAAATTTTAAAATTTAATTTCAAGTAAGATATCTAGCTTGATGCATCCAGATTTTGTAATGTCAAAAATTTAGTTTAACTTGATTTTGAAATTTTAATTCTTGCATGTACAATTGGGGTTTTCTTAATTAGTTAGTTATTATCTGTGATTTTGTTAGTAAATATCTATGAATTTGTGTTTTTTCATTCTTCCGAAGAACAATGGAGAAAGTGAAAACTTAAGGCCAAGGGCAAGCAAATGGGAAAACTTTAATAGACTGTAGAAAACTAGTAGAAATCTCTAGTTTCACTTATGAGTATCACGATGTTTATGGTCCAGTTATCGACAATGAAATGAGAGTTATAGAAATTAAACATACATTGTGCAGTAAGGCAATTGGGCCAAAGAGATCTGATTTTATAAAATTTAACCCAGCAATAGGTGCAAAAACCAATAAAGTTGCTTTGTGGGATGTTGTTTTGGGTCACATATTGTTACCCGAAGTTTTCCTTTTCCTAGAAATTGTCTTGATTTGTGCAAAAAATTATTATGAAGAAAGAAAAGCAATTGTGAATAAAAAAAATCAGGAAGAAATTTTATAAATAACCCAGGAAGAATTTCTCAATTTTCTAGACCTAGGGTTTGATTGACAAAACTGTAATGTCCATATTGGCCTAGGATTATTGGCAGAGCAATATGAGGCGGTCCCGCCAAATGCAAAAGGTTCATTTATAAAGGGTCTAATAGTTGGAGAGGCAAAGGCTTCAATGGGTGAGAACCATAAGCCTCCTTATGATTTTAACATTTTTGTGCTATGGGTTTAGGATGTACTATATCCTCGCTAGCATTTTTCCTGGGACTGAAAAATAATAGGGAAGTGGGTGCCAGCATTCTTCAGTTCATTTAGGATATCCATTGTGTCAATGAGCCAGTAAGATATAATTTTTTTGGACACGTGGTTCAATCGATTCAAGAACAATTAGCATTGATTAAAAGAGGTAATTCTAAGACATTTATGTTCACAACCTACTTGTACTATCTTCTGGTAGCCAAGCATGCTGCAATATTAATGAGCAATGGCAATAAGCTTGAAATTCAGAGGGGGACAAGTGCTCCAATATATAACTAGACACCTCAGATAAGAATGTATGATAACAGAAGGAATTACAATAATTTTGTAAACTTCTTTTTGGCACCATTGTACAAAAAAATAACAAGCACTCCAATGCCCAGATTGTCTACTTCATGTAGGGATTGCATCCAACTTGGGAGCACAATTCAATTGGCTGACAAGTACTTATGGAAGAATACAATGTGCTAAGGTTTTACAGATCAAAACTGCAACCCCACAAACTTCCAATGCATCTGATAGACAAGGTGTTTGTAGTAGAATATGTAGTACAACTAGAGAGCATAGATAGACTCTTCGTTGGCCAATCGAAGAAGAGCATATTCCCTTCCTTACCTTTCTTAATTGGAGGGTTAACATTTGAGAGAAAGGCATTCAAAGTGGCAATTTTATTTATAGATATTTTTCAATTTGATTTAGAGTGGTACTGGAAGTATGATCCACTCAAAGTCATTCAAACAATGCTTATTGCTAATAAGAACTCTGCAAACTTATTTCAACATGAAAGTAAACCATTGCTAGAGAAGTTGAAAAATAAGGATAGCTGGGATGATGTTACAAAAGAGATGGAGAAAGTTTTCAGTGAAGAAAAAATTTTAGTTGAACAGTTGTCATCACAAATTATGACAACAATAAACTAGGGCATTGTACAACCTAGGATGTCCTACAATTTCTATAAAAAAGTTGCTCATCCATCAAATATAAAAATACCAAAGAAAATAGCAGAAGCTTGTAGGGATAGAAAATGGACTAGAACGAAAATGAATTATTTTTGGAGTATGAGAAAGGATCTTGGTGAACCAAAGACCAGTGAAGATCTGGATGAAATAGACAAGGATATAGATTTTAGCAAATTGTAGAATTTGGAGCATCCTAACATGGCACACGACAGTAGTGATCTAGATAGTGAGGATGATAATCCACCAATTGCATTTACTCCAAGGACTGGGAGTCAGAGTGGAATCAACGAGGACCCAAAAAAAGTATATAGCAAAGGCGAAATCATTGTGGAAAAAATGGGTTGTAAAGGTGGTGGTTTGGGTCCCATAGGAGAAGGCGTCTGGAATACAATTGAGATAGAAAAACTATTTATGATCATGGTGTAGGCCTTGGTTTTGAATCTATTGCTACTAGGTCTGGTAGTGGCACTGGTGCCAGTGGGACTGGGCAACTTATACAAGAAGTTCCCTAACTAAAGAGGCAACTAGAATATACACAGAATCCCATAGAAGAAGATAGTGTCAAGAAGCAAAAGGTTTCCACTTCCAGAAAAATGACAAAAATGGCATTCAATTGTAAAGAACTGTTTACAATTTCATGTTTAGCAAAACCCTCTAGAAGTCTAAATCATCAAAGAGCATTAGTTAGATCAACATACATTGCAAGCTCTACCTCTGGTTCATCTTTCAAACATTCAAATCCTTCTGCAACACCAGATTTTCATTTCAAAGATTTCTATAATAAATTTGTAGAAAAAACAACCAAGAATAAGGAAATAAAGAAGACATTGCAGACTGGTGTCCTTACTGTAGCTGTAGAGGAACAACCTACATCCAACAAGGTTTTTCCAACATATGACCCAAACAGAGACATGATGGATTTTATGGTTGTTATTCTGCCAAAAAAGATGGAAGCCCACGAGAGAGTTAGATAGATCCGTCTGAATTTCAAGTTGGCACTCTCCAAATGGATTTTTCCAAATTTAAAAATGTGGACAAAATCAATTTGTCAAAGTCTACAAACCAAGTGGTCTACAATGCACTATTAAAGCTAGAAAGAGAGAAAAGAAAGCTCAAGAAAAATATAGAAAAGTTATAGGCAGACATTGCCAATGAAAAATCAAAGAGGAAAGCTTCAGAGAATAGTTTGAAAGAATTATAGAAAAAGATTAAAAAATCAACCTCTACAATAGCAGATACAGAGTAGGAACATGTGGAGGCAGTAGTGAAGGAACAGGAGTAGGCAAAGCTGAAGGCACTGAGAGGAAAATTGGTAGAAATTAGTAAAAAACTAGAGGAAAAAAGAGTCAGTTCAAAAAAGTTATTTAAAACCGTGGAGAGTAATGTTACCTCCAACTGTGAATTGCAAAAGAAATTGGACTCTCAGGCGGATAAAGCCAATCATTGGGAACACAAAGCAGTGGAAGAGAAAAAGAATTGTGAATAAATGGCAAAAGAACTAAAGAAGGCCAATAATACAATTCAAACTTTAACAAATAATAGTAATAATTTAGTGAAGATTACAAAAGAACACATTTGGGGCCAAATATTGGTGATGTCTAATAACTTGTATAAGTGGTTTGAAATGCTTCAAAGTAGGAGAGTATGTTATTTGAAGCTCCATAAGAACATTGAACAGAACATGGATGATGTCAAGAAAGAAAAAAAAGCAAAAGATATTATGCAACAACTCTACAGTCAGAGTGATAGTTATCTATCAAACAAGGGAATTAGCAACCACCTTGATGCCTCAGTAAAGGTATCTAGTATCATTCAAAAATGTGAGAAGCTACGAGAAGCACAGGAATTGGATGAGAGAGCTAAGAAGACAATCACAAAGATGGAACAAAGGAAAGTGAATATGGAAAGTCTTGGTTTGCCTAAGGGATTTGACACAAATAAGTTCATTGGAAGAGAAAATTACAAAATAAAGTTGCAGAACAAAATAAATATTGATTTACACTTTCTTCCTACAAACGTATCTCCTGATACATTCATGGATTTCATCAAACCAGTGAGAACTTTGAATGGAGTTTTAGAAGCAACAGTGTTGTCAAGTCACACTTCCAAATATGAATTGATAAAGAAGTTGCAGGAGTGTGACTATACTATGAACCAAATTGTTCTGCCATCAAAGGATGTTTGGACTGGCCTACAAAGATTGCTCTGGATTTTGAACTACTATAAATTGTAATATATTGCAAATGCATACAAAACAAATTGTGCTCAATCTAATTTTCATGTTTTCCAATTCAATGTATGTTGAGTTACTCTATTTTATTCAGTTATTCTTAGTTGATTTACTCTATTATATGCTATTGGAATTTGGAATACAAAATTTCATTCAAGAATTTCAAATTCAAATATGAATGATCATTGATGATATGATACAAACTACACTCTACAGTAATAATACTCTTTGTTCTCAAATTTTAATGATGAAACATAATACATTCTTGTTTTTCTAAAATGAACATTGAATGATAGGATATATTAGTTAATAAGTTCAGAAAATACCTATTGGTTGCTACTGCTAATTTAGCAAAAAATTTCTAAATTTGCCAATTCATCTCTGCGCCATCATCATCATCCAATTCTGGTATTCTAGTTCCTTCATTTTTCTCTTCATTTTCATTTGTGTCTTCTTCACTCTGACCTCCACTTCTATGACTCCTATTGCCACCTATACTTGTCCCACTCGGAGTCACTGTCAGAGATTGGTTAATGGTGTTGCCCAACCCTCTTCTTTTGCATCTTTTCTTCCAGATTTCTATTGTTTTTTTATAAGGAAAATTATTGACATCATACCTAGATGTGTAGACCCTCAAGCATGTTTCCAAATTCTTGTCTAGTTTGTTTATATTGTATGTGATGTTCAATGGATTGCAATAAAATTTAAAATTATAAGATTGCAAATACCACTGCCCCCGACCATTGCATTAGTCATTTTTATGTTCCATTGTTTAAGCAAGTTTGTTTATACATATTTCTAAATTATTTGTATGCAATGAAAATATGAACCTATTTGTTGCAAATACAAAATACTAAAAACACCAAACAATCACATAAGATGTTAGTAATCTCAAATGCAACAAAATAGATAACTTTCACTACAACCTCTGATGAGCTAAAACAAGGGCACCCAAAGCCTTGTTTGATTTTCTCTTTGAGATTATGTGGGTATGCTCTCCCAACACAAATGAAATGCAAAAATAATGCAAAACTAGGAGATGCAAGCTAGATGATGGTGAAGGGATTGAGAACAAGTATGAGCAACTTGCCCCAAGCTTCACATAAGATAAAGATTTAATGATGCAAGATTGATTCTAGATTATGATAATGCAAACAAGATTAAGATCTAAGAACAAGATTATATTGAAATGAAGAAAAGAACTAAAATGATTAAGAATACTAAAAGATTCAAGAGCTAAGAGAATAAGAAGAAAAAGAAGCTTAGAAGAATTAGCCTAAAATGAGGAGTGAGGCCTCCTTTTATAGAAAATGAAAATAATTGGACAATGGAGATTAAGAGGCAAAAGAATGAGTGGCTAGGATTAAAGATTAGGTAGGGTTTGGAAAAGATGAAGAGGAAAAAAGAAATGAGTGGATAGGATTAAGAGGCAAAAGGTGAAGTGGAAAAAGTCAAACTTCACTTTTAGACGGAAAGAGAAATTTAAAAATGATTGGTGGAGAAAAAAGATGGAGAGGTGGCCACCTTGGAAAGGGTAATTGTGCACATGTTTAGAGGTAATCCACCTTATAATCAAGATTAAAGGAATATTAGAAAAAGGCAAGCATAGGAAAAAAGGAAAATGAATTAAATTAAAATAAATTTAA
Source organism: Chamaecyparis obtusa (assembly GCA_027943335.1). Classification (NCBI taxonomy): domain Eukaryota; kingdom Viridiplantae; phylum Streptophyta; class Pinopsida; order Cupressales; family Cupressaceae; genus Chamaecyparis; species Chamaecyparis obtusa. The sequence goes on from BSBK01002945.1 coordinate 336,964, forward strand.
TTTAATCATGGTTTAGAAGAGCTTTAGGCTAGTGTATGAATAAAATAAATAAAATTTATTTTATAGAGGGAAATGGAGGGATAATATATTAAATTTAATTTAATATATTATAGTATTCAAGTAGAATTTAAATACCAAGGGAAAATGAATTTATTTAATTAAAATAAATTAAATTAAATAAATAGAGGAATATAACGATTATAGTCAATTAGTAAAATTAACTATAATGTTAAGGGAAAATATTAATAAAAATTAATATTAGTATGAATGGACAATTTTAGGTGTCTACATTAGTATCTATTAAGTCCATTCATTAATCTTGTCTAATTAGAAAACAAAAATTATTCAATATTTTCTAATTGTCATATAGTAGACTAATGCATCTATAAGATAATTAAATTCTCCATAAATTATGTGCCAATTAAAGACTACAACATAGCCCCCATCACATCCATAGATTAAAATTTTTTTGAAAAATAACTCATTTCATATTGGAGGAGGGAGTTATCTCAATAATGAAACAAAAAATATGTATTAAAAAAATAAAACCTTACATTTGATCAAGTAAAGAACAAAGTCAGGTCATTTAAGCATAAATTATATTAAAATTTATTCATATTAGCAACACAAAGTTTCCATCATTTAAGAGTGTGTATTTATAATGTTACATGTACAAAATTCTTATCTTAGAATAACTTAACTATTAATTTGTACTATAGTTTATTTTCCATAATTATTTTTAGAATACCATCATAAAAAATATTATTGATTTTGGTAAATTACTTGGACTGTACACTATGTATGGCTTGTCCTTAGAATTAGAATTTATATTATATTTGACACTTATTTTGAACTTTATGGCCTTTTATCAGATCTTCTTCCTCTAGCATGCTAACATCTTTTTATCTTCATCATTTCTCTTTACAAAAAGTATATATTTGGTTCAATCTTAAAATGGCTAATGCTGGTATGATTAGGGATTGTCTTGCTCAAACATATAGTAATGACAAAGAAGAATTACATGATATTATATGTCTTGATGAGAAAGAATAATTTCGTCATGACTGTAAATAGATTTTCTTATTTTTCAAGTTGAACATTTAGACAAGATTCTAATATGTATAATGAATAAATATCCAAGTGCTAATTTGTACCCTAACAAGAGATACTTCTACACAATTGAAGTATTGTAATACTTGAAAAAAGAAACAAAATTGAACTTTATTTTTTCCATGTGAGACACGAGGGACTCCAAATATTTAGGCTACACATTCTCCTAAATTAACATTGAGGAAACATAAGTACTAGGGCCATTCAAATGATCAATAAAAAGAAATTAGTTGTCCAAATGTTCTAGATGAAGATGCTACTATAAATTTTATTCCTTCTAAGGTAGAAAATTGAAGTATTTCTTATTGTCTTGAATGCAAATATTACTTCAATGTGTTAGGTCCAAAAGGAGGCAATCACAACTGAGAGGGGGGGTGAATCAATTATGTATACCTAATTACTTTAATTCCACTTTAACCACTTAGATCTAAATGGTAAATAGTAATGCAAGATCTATAACATATAACACAGAATGCCAAGATTCTTTCTCAAGGAAACCCAATTAAAGGAAAACCATGGTTGGATTCAAACCCACTAGATAACTGTACTCTATTAAAATTAGTACTGTATTAAGAACAAACTAGAGAAAAAAGGATGCACTTGCAACCACACGCTTATAGCCCAATCTGTAGGCTCACTGCCCAAAGCTCATCACTCACAATACAATCTCATATGTGACCCTCAATTAGGTTCACCGATCTATCTTTAATTACAATAGGGTGGACATACAATCCTTTACAACTGAGATGACAAATAGAATCTTCTATGCCAAAACAACCAATGAAGTACAAACTTTTCCTTAAGTGTAGAACACACACATACAAAATCCTCTCTCTCGCATACATACTCTCAATTAAAAAATGATCTCTCATTTATAGTGATTACAAAGAATAATCCTCCACTAGGTCTGATAATACCTATTACAATAAAAGATATAAACAATATACTCAATCACCAATGCGATCCAAATCAAGCAGGATAAGAATTAGATAGGACTCAAATCTTTAACCTTGAATACACTATACCATCACCAATGCAACACCAAGAATCGCAACACATTACTCCATCAAGTTAGCTAGAACCCAAATGAAGAAATACGAACATGCTACCAAAATAGAAAATTTGATCACCTAAATGGACCAATATCATGATCATCAAATATTCTAAGAACTCCAAAAAGAAACATGATTACCATCTAAAACCTTCACATCATCTCCAATATGAAATCCAAACTCATCTTTATATCTAATCAATAGGAACACTAAAATAACAAACTCTGACATAACAAAAGATAGCTTGATGTTCTCTTAATCATAAATAACACTAGCTTTGAACACAATGATAAGGCATCATGCAATCACCAGCTTCACAACCTCTAAAACATCAAATCCTATTCATACTGAACTAAATACTCATCCATTGTTCATAGGAACACTGTGAAACCAGCAACTAGAAAATTGATCATTCCTCATTTAAACTATCATACCAACCTTTGTAGATGATCTACATATACCTTTGAACAATACCTCGTGATTGCAACTCAAGATCTTCAACATAGAACCTAATCAACTAAAATCCTTTATACCAAATGCACTAAATGCATTCTCTAAAATAGTAACTGGTATGTTGACATCAATGACAAAATATTAATGTTAGCACACTCAAAATCTAAAACTCTAACATGCTTGAAACAATCTTCCAATAATCTCCCCTTTTTGGCATTGATGGAAACATATCTCCTAAGGAGTAGTCCCCATATCTCATCAATCTAGGAAATAATATTTAGATAGATTCTCTAGACTATTTTTATCCTTAGCATCATTAGCTCTGGTTTGGAGGGGCTATCACCCTAAGATTTTCCCTTAGATACTCAAAAGTATCCTTCGAAAAAGGATTTATAAACATATCAATAATATATTCCTTAGAAGACACAAATTCCATCTTCACTTCCTTTTCATTAACTTTATCCCTCAAGACATGATATTTTATAGAAATATACTTTGTCTTTGAATGCAAAACAAGATTCTTTGCGATATTTATAGCACTAGAGTTATCACAATGAATAACAACAGGTTCATCAATGTTTATCGCTATATCCTTTAGCATTTGCTTCATCCAAATAGCCTGATTATAGTTAATTATAGTAGCAACATACTCAGATTCAATATTAGATTGAGAAATAAAATCTTTCTTCTTAGAAGTCCAACAAAAGTAGTTTCTTACCCAAAAAAAAGGCACCTCCACTAGTACTTTTCTATCATCCATATTACCTACCCAATTAGTATCAATGTATGAATATAGTGTAAAGTCATCATATTTTTCATACCATAATCCATAGTCAACTATACCCTTCAAATATCTAAAAAAAACTTTGACAGTAGTTCCATTTGATATTCATTCATTTTAGCTTGAAATCTTGCAGAAATTTCAATAACATTTGATATTTTTGGTCTAGAGTGAATTACATATTGTATTCCACCAATCATAGATCTATACAATGTTTAATTAACACAAGGAGAATCATCATCCTTAGTCAACTTGGAACTAGTAACCATAGGGGTTCCTACTAGTTTTGAGTCTTCCATACCAAATTTCTTCAATAATTCTCTAAGATACTTGGACTGAGTAATAAAAATTTATTTATCTAGCTATGTGATTTTCAATCCAAGAAATAATTTCATTTCACCTATCATAGACATATCAAATTCCTTTTGCATTTCATCAACAAAACCTCTACTCAACTCATCATTTCCACCAAATATGATATCATCAACAAATACCTCAACAATCAAGATATTATCATCAATTATTTTGAAATATAAGTTACTATGTGTAGTTCCTTTCTTGAAACCAATCTTTGACAAATACATGTCTAATCTAGCATACTAGGCTCTAGGAGCTTTCTTTAATCCATACAAATATTTCTATAATTTACAAACCATATCTCCTTCTTTGGTTAGAATAAAACCATCAGGTTTCTCAATATAAACATCTTCCTCTAGTTCACCATTTAAGAATGCAGACTTAACATCCATCTGATAAACCTTAAATTTTCTATAAGATGCATATGCAAGAAAAATTCTAGCAACATCAAGTATAGCTACAAGAGTAAAAGTCTCAGTAAAATCAATACCTTCCATTTGTGAATATCCTTTGCATACTAATATTGCTTTATTCCAAACCACTTTACCATCTTCATTTAGCTTGTTTCTAAATACCTATTTTGTACCAATCATATTTTTTTCAATAAGTCTAGGAACAATAATCCAAGTCTTTTTTCTTTTCAATCTAATCAAATTCCTCTTTCATTTCTTTCATCTAACTTTCATCAATACATGCTTGTTTAATATCTTTAGGCTCAAATTCAGATAGCAAACATGTTTCATCTCTAGCAATGCTTCCTCTAGTTTGAACACCTCTATTATTATCATGAATAATGACATCTTTTAAAATGATTAATCTTTACATACCTTGGATCTTTCAGTGTAGGCTATGTAGGAGACCCTTTGTTGTTAATATCCACTTCATTTTCTTCCAATCCTTTCTTCTCTTCATGTCCATCCTGATTCTGATTATGCATTTCCATAATCTAATTATCTTAAATTCAATCATTTCAGAGATCTACAGGTTCTTTATGATCTCTACTCATTCTCATCAACTCTGACATTTTCACTTTCAACAAACTTCTTTAGTCTATAGTTATAATATTTGTATGTCTTTCTCTTTGTAGAATATCCAAGAAATATTGCCTCATCACTTATAGGATCAAACTTTCTAGTATCTTCATCCCTCTTAGTTTAGTATTTACTTCCAAAAATTCTAAAATATTTCACTTTAGGAATATGAACATACGAAAGTTTATAAGGAGGCTTATAGGTTCCCTCCTTAATCTGTACCCGGTTCTGAGTATATATTGTGGTGCATACTAATTCTCTTCAGTAGATCTCTGGAACTTTTCCTTCAATCATCATATAAGTAGTTGTTTCTAGGATATTCATGTTCCTTCACTTAGCAACACCATTTTTTGGGGGGGTTCACAGAGTAGAATTTTGTCTTCTTATCCCATTTTATTCATAGAATGCATAAAAATTATCACATGTAAATTCTCTACCTCTATACAATCTTGTGTACTTCAACTTTCTTCTAGATTTTGTCTCCAGCAATATCTTTAATATCTAAAATTCTTGAAAGGCTTATTATTTCTCCTTGAAAAAACTCACCCACATCATCCTTGAATAATCATCAAAAAATAGCATAAAGTATCCATCACCGAAATAACTTCTTGTCTTAGTTGGACCACATAGATCTATATGCACTAAATCTAACACTACATTTCAAGAATATGTCTTATTTCAGAAAGTAGATCTAGTTAGCTTTCCTGATTAACATTCTTTGAATATATTTTTAGGCTTTATCAATTTAGGTAAATCTATCATGGCATGAGTGGTGCTAATTTTCACCATATTATCAAAGTTCACATGATAAAGTCTTCTACTTCTTAACCAACTATCATAGATCTTAGCAATCAAATGCTTATTTTGAATAGTTATCAAATGAAATAGATTACCAGTAGTTTGTGTACCTATTGCAATAATCTTTCCTATTCTTCCAATGATCTTGTAGATTCCATCCATGAATTCCAATTTTTAATCTTTATCCAATAGGTGTCTAACACTCAAAAAGTTATGACTTAGACCTTCAAGATACAAGAAATCATCAATACTATTTTTACCATCAAGAGTAATAGATCATTTTCCTTTAACCAAACAAGGAGATTTATTACCAAATATAACAACACCTTCATCGTATTCTTCAAGCTTCACAACCTTATCTTTATCACTAGTCATATGGTGTGATCATCCACTATCAATGACTCATTCATCTCTTTTAACAACTCTAGAAACCAATATTTTTTCTTCATTAAGATTATCTTCTTTAATAGAAAAAAAATGAAATTTCTTCCTTACTAGTACCAAATTCATCATCAGTCACACCTTCTTCAATGGCATAAAAAAATTTATGACCCTTAAAATTATTGGTTGTTCCCTTTGATCTTCAAAACTTGTAGATTTATACTTTGATGGTCCATAACTATAATGAAACTTTGACTCTATCACCACTCCAAAGTCTAGAAGGAAGAGGGCCAATTAACAAGGATCAAGGAGATCCTCCTACACTTTGAGCCTCAATGCTCAAGAGGGTGTACCCTTGACTCACTTCTTCAAAGGAGTCTCTAAATAATATATAACTATACCCTTTACTATCTAATTGAAATGTTTATCATTTAATTGTGTGTGTGTGATTGCTGATGATGGACTACTTCCAGAGAATGGATCAGTGCCTTATCCTAGGGCAGAGAGTCACTTAACAACCTATATCACCATAAAAACCTTAACTCAAACACATATAGATTCAGAGTAAGTGCTTTGCCTATTACTCCCCTCACTCACATATTAGGACATCAAATCCTTATCTTGCCATGAACTCACTGGACTCACCTTAAAGACTTTAATCCTAACTTTGTTAGGAACTCAAAGATAACCCCAAAATACTCTTTGTTTACCATATGCTAACCCACTTTGTGCAATCAACATATATGAGCTCAAGAGAAAAACAAAAAGGCATACACCAATATGAGATTGGAATCCAAAATATTCTCACTAAGACTTGCAGAATCAATACATTACCAAATGACAAAATGTACAAAGGAAACAAACCCTAAATCCAAGCTCTCCTTGTTCAAATTTTCACTATCAACAATCTGGGACCAAAACCAAAAGAATTGGAACCCCTGCAAACTCAAAAAGTCTACAACTTACACCCCCTAGTCATCTTGGAAATTTGCAACAAGCTACGGATGACTAGGGTTAGGGTTTCAACCACCCAACCTACTAGAAATAATCAAGAAATTAATTCAGGGGCAGGAAACACATCCAATCCTACAAATACACCTCGAGCCAAGATTGTATCATTCCTTTATAGTACAAATCCCTGCAATTAGTAGTCAAACACTTTGGACCACATCGAAGCAACAAGCGCCACCAAACCAGTCAAATCTGGTCATGAAAGCAATAAAAACCAATCCTTCTTGTCATTGCAAACCCTCAGAGAATTTGAATTTAAATCCCAACGGTCACTTCTTTGGTGCCTACAGAGAAACGATGGCCAAAATTAAAATCTTTACCAACTTTATATCGCAGCCGTCCGATCAGTCTTCCTTTGTGGGCTTCGCAACTTAACCTCCTGTCTTTGGTCGCACTACCGCACGGTCATGAACTTCACCGCCACAGGAATCCGGTTATACATGTGCTTTGGTCACATGATCGCATAGCCTAGAAATGGGCTATGCAAACATGCAACAACCCATCAACATTTACCACCACTGCTTGCCCTTATGTATCAGACCCACCAGGTGTATCCACCTCAGCACTTGCTAGCCAATGAAAATTATGCACATCAGCACCTCCTGGCAAATGGACCCACCACCCGCAAAAGCCTTGCCCCTTTAGGAAGATCAGATGGTGGTCACATGATCGCAAAGGGGAGGAATATTTGTCACGATCATGCGGCCACCGTAGATCTCCCCTGCAATGTCATTCCACCTAAGAATACCGGGGCCACCTTATCTGGCGAACTGGCCACCGAAGAACTTTTTCCAGTACATGAAATGCTTTCCACCATCGCTTAAAAACTTAGCGATCATGTGACCATTGTTCACTGAATCACCAGATGAATTAGGGCATCGCCAAACATTACGCGAACCAGTGACAAGAAGGAAATTTGTTGAGCCACTAAATACTTTATCACAATCACCAAAAGCACTGAGAAATTTCAACCAAGCCCATGTAGGAAGATCAATGGCCATCGCAAGATCTTAAGCCTCTGACACACTCGATGAGATTATACACCATTCATCGATTCGCTAATAGGATCAGGACCCACTGACACTTCAGAAACCAGGTCCCACTAACAACAAGCCACTATGCAAATACATGGATGAATAAAATAGCTCCAATTGTGCACACGTGTCAACGAACCCACCTGCCTTCCTTATGAGAATCAATGACTGTTGCTATACCACTACATTAAAGGTCAAACAAGTTATATCAATGGTATAATGATAGCCACAAGATTAAACCAAACTTTAATCTGCCCGAATGCCAAGAAGACCGGTCCCACCACACATATCTGCCAATGGGCCCCAAGCACCAGATGTCAACCGGTCACATGGTCACATGTCAAAAATTTCTGACATGTGATCATGCAACAACCAATTTTAAGACCCTTTGAAATATTGGGCCCACCACCCATCACACTTGCGCACATAGGAAATGCAAGTCAAATAGAAAACTATGAGGTCGAAAACACACACAAGATTTTCGACACAGCGAAAGACCGAAAACACACAGGGTTTTTGACGCCAAAAGATAAGCACACAAAAGCAAGAAGCACAAGGTCAAGAACAATGAAGGGTTTCACATAGACTGAAAACATCGTGGATTTTTAGAAACACTACGGGTTTTCGACACTTAGATTTTTTAAATTATTTTCTGCAAACCTTAAAACTTGAACAACTTTTTGGATTTTTTGATTCAACACATGTGATTTGGGCTAGAGCAAGGTGACACATTGAAGAACATAGGGCTAAGGGCACTTCAAGAAAATTTGCAAGAAAATAGGCCATTTCCATAAGATTTTGCTATGACTGGAAAATGAAATAACAGTGGCTCTAGTTGGAGATGCATGGCTCTTGTAGGCATGGCAAGGATTCAGAATCACTGGGAGAGTAGACCATCCCATTGGATAAAATTGTAGACAGCAAGGAACAAGCAAGGAAAGACAAGTAACTGGACCAAAAATGGAAAGACCAGGGCAAAACAGGGCAAGGGCAAGCAACCTATATACAGAGATCTACAAAATGTACAACCCTAACTACTGTTCATGGAAAATAGAGTACTTCAAATGAAGTACTACTTCAAGAATTGTCCATGAATAGGAAACTCTTGAATATCACCATTAAAATCCTTGATGATGTAAGAATCTTGGCCCCATTCCTCATGAATCAGATATGGCCCTAACCAGATGGGATCAAATTTACCATGCTTCCCCTTCTCCTCCAATCTGGCATTCCAAACTAACACCAAATCAGCAGGTTCAAACCTCCTGTCAACAGTCCTTTTATCATATAGATTCTTAGCCTACAACTGCAAGTTGGCATTCCTTGCAACTGATTCTCTTCTAGTTTCATCTAGCCTAATGAGGTCCTCAATTCTCAACTGCATTTCATCATCAATTTCATCATCATATAACTACACAAACTTGTACATCTCCAATAAGTTATTCTGAGGCATTCTAGCATGAATTTCATATACTAAGTTAAATGGTGCACAACCAATTGCCCTTTTCACAGTTACCCTATCAGCCCATAAAGCTAATGGCAGCTTTGAATTCCATGCCCTCTTATTTTTCTCAAGGATTCTTTTCAAGATCTTAATCAGACTCTTATTAGTAGATTCTGCCTGACCATTTCCTTGTGGATGATAAGGTGAGGAATTAGAAATCTAAATTCCCAAACCTTTACAAAAGTCCTTATATTCGGCAGACCTGAAGCACATAGCATTATCACTCACCATCCTCTCAGGGCACCCAAACCTTGTAATAATATTATTCATCAGAAAGTCAATTACCACCCTACTAGTTGCATTCCTTGTAGGTATAGCTTCTACCCACTTTGTAAAGTAATCAGTGGCAACTAAGATCCATGAATGTCCTCCACTTGACTTGTTTGGTATCTCCCCTATGAAATCAATTCCCCATTGTTGGAAAGGAGCCTGAACTTCCACTGGCTTTAATGGTACATTACCTAAAAACTTGAGCTTACCAAAGAACCTTTGACAAGCATCACATCTCCTTACCAACTGTTCTGCATCCTTGAAGATTGTGGGCCACCAAAATCTTGCTCTCAAGATCTTATGAGCAGTTGTTTTACCCATATAATGTCCACCACAAACTCCCTCATGCATCTCCTTCAATAATACATTAGCCTGATTCTAATCTACACATTTCAATAGTATGCAATCCAAATTTTTTCTATACAACTTGCATTTCACAATTACATACTTGATGGCCTGTAACTTCAATGTCCTCTTTTGATTATCATTCATACTATCTGGACACCTCATGTTTCTCAAGTAGTAAATAATATCCCGATACCAAATACAATCATCCATATCACATGTATAATCAATTTCAAAATGATTTACCTGGTTTGCATCTAGATTGGATTGAGCCATCAGTTTTGCAAATCCTTGACCTCTAACCAACTTAGTGATCTAGATCTCAACATTGAATTCCTGGATCCTATTGATCCATCTGCACCTTCTTCCAGACACCTCTTGCTATGAGAAAATATCCTTCATAGCCGCACTTGGCACAAAAGCAATCACAACTACTCCCATCAAGTAACACCTAAAATCCTTGATTGCTTTCACAAGTGCATAAGCCTGTTTCTCATTTATGTCATACTTTAATTCTACAGCCTACAAAGACTTACTGAAAAATGCAATAGGCTGCTCAAAACCATCCTTATTCTTTTGTAACAAAACTGCAACAATAGTATGAAAAGATGAAAAGGAAAAGATATGCATTGGGACATTATAATCAGGTGCCATAAGCACTGGTGCATCTTTGATAGCCTGCTTGATGTTCTTGAAGGCCTCATCAAGCTCACCCTCCCAATTGATTATAGATCCCTTCTTCAACGTCTTGGAAATAGGTCTAGTAACCTCTGCAAAGTTTGTCACAAACCTCCTTAGAAAATTGACCTGACCAAAGAAGGATTGAATCCCTTTAACATTCTTTGGTCTCTAAATTTTATCAATGGCTACTACTCTCTCAGAGTCAATTCTCACTCCTTGCTTCCCATCTAAGTGGCCAAGCAACTTACCTTCTGTGACACCAAAAGAAAATTTCCTTGGGTTCAAAGAAATGCCAAATTCCAAGGCCCTCACAAATATTTTTTCTAAATGAGCACAATGGTCCTCTTCCCTCTTGGAATAGGAAATCAAATCATCCTGATACACAACAAGGAAAGCATTGATAAAATTTGAAAAGGCAACATCCATTGCCCTCTGAAAAGTAGCACCAGCATTTGTGAGACCAAAAGGCATTCTCACATAGACATATGTTCCCCAAGGTGTTGTAAAGGCTGTCTTGAATTGTTTTGATTCCTTGACAATGACTTGATTGTAGCCAGAGAAACCATCCATCATTGACATCAACTCTAATATAGTTACTCTCTGCAACATAGCCTCCATATTGGGCAAACAATAATTATCTTTCAATGAGCTAATGTTCAAATTCCTGAAATCCACACAAAGCCTGATGTCACCATTCTTTTTTCTTACAAGAACAAGGTTTGACACCCAAGAAGAATGTCTTATAGGCTTGATAATGCTAGCATCTCTCAACTTCATTAATTCTTCTTGCATCTTGGGTGCCAAAGTAGGATTAATAGGCCTTTGTTTTTGCCAGAAAGGTTTAGCATCTTCGTTCAATGGAATAACATGCTCAAATAAATCCTCTCTATAAACCTTTAGGTCATCATATGACCATGCAAAAACATGCCTGAATTTCCTCAATAATTCAATCAAAGGTCTCCTTACCTTCTGAGATATATCTCTACCAATGTATACTTTCTTAGGTTCCTCATGTGATCCAAGATTTATCTCCTCAAGATCAGCATGATCTTCTCCTTTGATATTCTTTTGAACTCTATCTCGATTGTCAAAGACAGTCTCCAAAACAACAAGCCCCTTGGGCACCTTGTTAGTTCTAAGCTGAATGACCTCATTGCCTAAGACAACCTCCCTTTCTCCTACTAACTCAACCAAGGCTGAACAATCAAGTTCTTGACCATGATACTAATCCTTGCAATCCATAAACTTCAAAATATCATTATCATCATCAAAAACTTGCCAATTCTCAACATTATCTGGTATACTAGGCCTAGCCTGAATTTCAACTTTAGAGGTAGCAGAGAATGTGACATCATTGGGATTGATTGCAATATTGGCTAACAAGTCAACCACCTTGTTGTTACTCCTATCCTTCCACTCAATATTGAAGGCATCAAAATGTTCAATCAAATCCCAAACTAAATTCCTATATTGTTTCAACCTTCTATTCTTGGAAGCATACATTGACCTGACTTGGGACACCACCAACTCAGAATCACCAATAACATTTAGACATTTAATACCATGCTTTTGTGCCAACTTCAATCCTAACAACAAGGCCTCATATTCTGCTATATTATTGGTACAAAAGAAATTCAATGTGAAAGAGAAATTGTAGGTGTTTCCATTAGGAGAAATAAGTAAAATACCTGCTCCTACACCATCTTTTTAATTTGCACCATCAAAGTACATTACCCACAAATCACTCTTCACAAAATCAGCACCTACTTCCACAGAGATAGGTGACAAAATATGTTCATTTTCAAATACAGGGATCTCTGCCCTAAAAGCATTAACATTAGTATCCACAAAACATGTAGTTTCATTATCTATGTTTCTTTCAATCATGTGGCATACTCTTGGCTCTCGTTCAATCTTGACAAACTGATCATCAATCTTGAAAGTTACATAGGACAAATCACACTGTAAACTTCCACCCATGGCAGCACTCCACCTTCTAGACAGCAACATCCCATAATGGAGAGGGATATCCACCACTAAAACACTCATTGTTAGCTCTTTCTCTGGATATCCTGCCAACCTATATGGCATTGCATTGATATTCTCAATAACTAGTACCTCCCTCTGATCCATTGCACAACACCTGCCCTACACTGTATCAACTTGAAGACCCAACCTCTCCGTGATTTTGAAAGGCATGATAGTATTAGAGGCACCACTATCAATCATACAATTTCTTAACTTCATCCCATTCACAAGAACACTTAAGAAGAATGGGTCAATATTTTCAAGGCTGGCATTGACAGAACTATCCAAATATATTGGAGGAATTTGAGACACAATTCCTTGAGAAGCAACATCCTTCAAAGCTTTATCTTGAGATCCCTTGCATGAATTATCATTTATGTGAGTATTACCAACCCATGCAATAGCTTTATCTTTATGTTTAGGGATCCTCAAAAATTCTGACAATGGAACCTTAAGTGTAATTTGTGACAATACAGATAACATGTCAACAGGGGTAGAAGCAAGAATCTCAATCTGCACTGCCTTAACGTCCTTTTGCTTGTCCAGCACATTAGGTGTACTGACCACCTTCACTTTTTCAATCCTAGCCATTGTATTAACTGGCTTCTCAATCTCACTAGAGACCTTTTCAATTCCAACTCCCTTAGGCTCACAATGCTTACCTTTTACATTCTTGAATTTCACCATGTGATCAACCTTTGATTTGTTCTCATTAGGTTCTCTGGAGTTGGTACCCTTTATAAACATTCCTGCAGCTTTCTCATTTGTATTCCTGGCCACCATGCCTCTAGTTTGCACCTGGGCAATCATTTATGCAGTAATCCTATCCATCTCTTCTCTAGAAGGTCTTCTCAAATTTACTAGCTTGGGAGAAGAGTTCATGTTACATGTTTTCTGATCAATGCATTCACCATCAGAAAAAACCTCTTGATGAAAAAGGGTATGATTATGTCTCTTCACATTTACATCTACCTCTTCATCAAAATTAGAATCATCTTCATACCCTAGATATGAAGAAACCATGTTGCATCCAACATCATCTTGTTCTTCTTCTTGTTCTATCTCCTCATTACCACAATCTTGATTTGCAGCCATAGATTGTGCAACCACACAATGCTCTACAGAATGAGGGGACTGGCATGAAACACACCAAGATATGTTCTCCACGACATTTATTGAAGCCTTATGCAGAGGGTCAGGAACACCTCTTTCATTGTTTCCTCTTGTAGCAGGGATAATAGGCTTGCCATCCTTCCATTGGGTGTTGTAGGGGTAGTTCTGCAGTCTATTTTGTTTATTGAAATTGTTGTTGAATTGAGGCCTTTCATTGGTAGGAGCACTGATGTTCCTATTTGTAGGTGCCTTCAAATCCTTCAATGCATTAAGCACCTTATCCAATTTATCTTCTTCTTGCCTCCTAGATCCAACATTCTTATCATTTTCTTTCTTATATTTCTTGTCCCCAAACAACTTTGGGTCATCTCTCTTTCCACCCAATTTTCTTGATATTTTCATGTTGTTCTCAATATTGACAACAATCCTAAAATCATCCCTAAGAGTTCTTGGTTCTTTATCCCTCAATAAATATCCCATCTTCCCATCAAATGCATTGAAGTATTTAGTTAGACAAACATTGTCATCTAACCGCATAACTTGGAACAACTTATGCATACCCTTCTGAAATCTCATGTTGAATTTAGCTACAAACTCATTCTGATTTTTCCTTATAGTGTTGAATTCATTCAATATGAAACTAGCATTAGGCCTATCACCATACTGCTCCTTGAAACATTTTTCAAAAGAGTCCCAAGTATCAATACATCTATCAGGAAGCCTCTTAAACCAATCTCTAGCATCCTCCATTAAAGATTGAACAAATAGTTTCATGACTACATCCTCATGCTCTACCTCATAATCATTAAGCATATCAACAAATAACCTAAGATGCTCTTCACAACTAATAGCATTATTACCAGCAAACTTAGGTACCTTATCTCTAATATCATTTGGAAAAGCATTTGGATAGCCAGGAATTCCATCAAAACTTATTTGCCTATAGCTTTCTAGTTGCATAGGTCTTCTTTGAAAGCTCGAACTAGTGTTAACCCTAGGATCAACATTAGCATCTATATTTATTTGTGCATCTGACTACTGCCTAGGATCTGCACCTATCCTAGCAGATGAAGAAGGAAATGAACTAGTAGCACTACTAAGTGGAATAGCAGTAGTCATAGATGGCATACCTAGTTCAATAGCAGATGGGCCAAGAGCATTGGTTGAAGAAGCCCACAAAAATTGGATCTTCCTTTTCTTTTCTGCAATGGAAGTGTCAACCTCAGCTCTCTCTAGTTCTCTTTCAAGGTCCTCATCTTCTTTTCTCCTTCTCTCTATTTCGGTGTCCTTATTTGAATCAGGTGGTGGGATCCCTAGTATTTTCACTAATTTGCTTGCTTGGTCACCCACCATCTTCAGCTTTCCTTTCTCATTAATGATAACAGCAGGTTTAGTGATCCTATGCCCATCTTTATCTTTAGGCAAAGGGATATAACTTTGCACTTGTCTAACCACAGGGCCCTCCCTATCAAATTCATGACCCTGAAGCAAGTGCTCTTGCTCACTCCTCAAAGCATCAAGATCACCAAAAACATCATGCCGCAGAGTTCTAGGAGCAGAAGGAAGCATTTTGTTTCTCTCCTTCATTTCATTTATTTTTCTAAGCAGAGACTACCTCTCTATCAGAGCATTCACCTTTTCAGCCTCTCTCTCCTCCTGTAATCTTTTATGTATGGCATCTTGCTCTGCCAACTATAACCTCAGTGCATTCAAGTCACCAGGATCCACCATAATGTCATCAGAACCAGATGACACATCCATATCAGGAAGATTTTGATATGGGAAGTGAACTTGCCTATGTCTCATGGGTTCTCTTCCAAAATGATCTTCATCAAGATCCAGGTCAACCTCTAAACCCATATCTCTATTTTGTTCATTCTGACCTGCAAGCAATGGACCTTTGTCCTGAAATGCAGCCTCAGGGGTATCATAGAATCTCTCTTCAGAGTGACCACCAGCTAATCTAGAAACTCTATCTTGTGAACCATCCTCACTTGAGGATACATGTGGTACTCTAGCTCTAGCATTTCTTTGTTCTTTCATGGGAGCACTAGTAGACTCACCATTCCTTTTAATCCAGCTCTTCTTTTCTTGTCTAGGTAGCTGCTCCAAAGTGACCTCTAGATTCTTTCTAACAAAAGACCTAGTATTTCTCCTCTTAGCCATGATTTATCAATATGTAGCACTGGTTCTAACCTTTGAGTCACCACCCACCTAGATGGGAAATCTTTGAAACACAATAGGAAAACAAGAGCACACTTATAACCTTCCTCTCTAGATTCTCACCAGCAGAATCATTGTCTTGTTGATGGCTTGGATGGGCAGGTCAATCTAGTCAATAAAATACTACACAATTTTGAAACCACCAGAGACTCTAATAGATAAACTTCCTTCTCATTGTTCTCCCTAGTAGAGTCACCGTTTTGTTGGTTGTTCCCTTTGATCTTCAAAACTTGTAGATTTATACTTTGATGGATAACTATAATGAAACTTTGACTCTATCACCACTCCAAAGTCTACAAGGAAGAGGGCCAATTAACAAGGATCAAGGATATCCTCCTACAATTTGAGCCTCAATGCTCAGGCAGGTGTACCCTTGACTCACTTCTTCAAAGGAGTCTCCAAACAATAAACAACAATACCCTTTACTATCTGATTGAAACATTTATCATTTAATTGTGTGTATGTGATTGCTGATGATGGACAGCTTCTAGAGAATGGATCAATGTATTATCCTAGGGTAGACAGTCACTTAACAACCTATATCACCATAAAAACCTTAACTCAAACACATATAGATTCAGAGTAAGTGCTTTGCCTATTACTCCCCTCACTCACATATCAGGACATCAAATCCTTATCTTGCCATGAACTCACTGGACTCACCTTAAAGACTTTAATCCTAACTTTGTTAGGAACTCAAAGATAACCCCAAAATACTCTTTGTTTACCATATGCTAACCCACTTTGTGCAATCAACATATATGAGCTCAAGAGAAAAACAAAAAGACATACACCAATATGAGATTGGAATCTAAAATATTCTCACTAAGACTTGCAGAATCAATACATTACCAAATGACAAAATGCACAAAGGAAACAGACACTAAATCCAAGCTCTCCTTGTTCAAATTTTCACTATCAACAATCTGGGACCAAAACCAAAAGAATTGGAACCCCCGCAAACTCAAAAAGTCTACAACTTATACCCCCTAGTCATCTTGGAAATTTGCAACAAGCTACAGATGACTAGGGTTAGGGTTTCAACCACCCAACCTGCTAGAAACAATCAAGAAATTAATTCAGGGGTGAGAAACACATCCAATCCTGTAAATACACCTCGAGCCAAGATTGTATCATTCCTTTACGGTACAAATCCTTGCAATCAGCAGTCAAACACTTTGGACCACATCGTAGCAACAAGGGCCACCAAACCAGTCAAATCTGGCCGTGAAAGCAATAAAAACTAGTCCTTCTTGTCATTGCAAACCCTCAGAGAATTTGAATTTAAATCCCAACGGTCACTTCTGTGGCACCTACAAAGAAATGACGGCCAAAATTAAAACCTTTACCAACTTTATATCGCAGCCGTCCGATCAGTCTTCCTTCGCGGGCTTCGCAACTTAACCTCCTATCTTTAGTCGTGCTACCACGCGGTCATGAACTTCACCACCACAGGAATCCAGTTATACATGTACTTTTGTCACATGATCACATAGCCTGAAAATGGGCTATGTGAACATGCGACAACCCATCAACATTTACCACCACTGCTTTCCCTTATGTATCGGACCCACCATGTGTATCCACCTCAACACTTGCCAGCCAATGAAAATTATGCACATCAGCACCTCCTGGCAAATGGACCCACTGCCCACAAAAGCCTTGCCCCTTTGGGAAGATCAGACGGTGGTCGCATGATCGCAAAGGGGAGGAATATTCCTCATGATCATGTGGCCACCGTAGATCTCCCCTGCAATGTCATTCCGCCTAAGAATACCGGGGCCACCTTATCTGGCGAACTGGTGACTGAAGAACTTTTGCCAGTTCATGAAATGCTTTCCACCATCGCTAAAAAACTTAGCGATCACGTGACCATTGTTTGTTGAATCACCAGATAAATTAGGGCATTGCCAAACATTACGCAAACCAGTGACAAGAAGGAAATTTGTCGGGCCACTAAATACTTTATCACAATCGCCAAAAGCACCGAGAAATTTCAACCAGGCCCACGCAGGAAGATCAATGGCTGTCGCAAGATCTTAACCCTTTGACACACTCGATGAGATTATACGCCATTCATCGATTCACTGATAGGATTAGGACCCACTAACACATATGGAAATCGGGTCCCATTGACAACAAGCCACTATGCAAATACATGGATGAATAAAATAGTGCCAACTGTGCACACGTGTCGATGGACCCACCTGCCTTCCTTATGAGAATCAACAGCTGTCACTATACCGCTGCATTAAAGGTCGAGCAAGTTATATCAATGGTATAATGACAGCCATAAGATTAAACCAAACTTTAATCTGCCTAAACGCCAAGAAGACCGGTCCCACCGCACATATCCGCCAACAGGCCCCAAGTGCCAGATGTCAACCGGTCGCATGGTCACTTTTCAAAAATTTCTAACATGTGATCATACGACAACCAATCATTTTGAGACCCTTTGAAATACTGGGCCCACCACCCATCGCAGTTGCACACATAGGAAATGCCAGTCAAACAAAAAACTATTAGGTCAAAAACACACACAAGATTTTCGACACAGCGAAAGACCAAAAACACACTGGGTTTCTGACACCAAAAGATAAGCACACAAAAGCAGGAAGCACAAGGTCGAGAACAACGAAGGGTTTCACATAGACTGAAAACATCATGGATTTTCAAAAACACTGTGGGTTTTCGACACTTAGACAGATTTTTTAAATTGTTTTCTGCAGACCTTAAAACTTGAACAACTTTCTGGATTTTTCGATTCAACACATGTGATTTGGGCTAGAGCAAGGTGACACATTGAAGAACACAGGGCTAAGGGCACTTCAAGAAAATTTGCAAGAAAATAGGCCATTTCCATAAGATTTTTCCATGACTAGAAAGTGGACTAACAAGAATGATATTTCTTAGAGTTATATTTAACATCCGTGTAATTCTTGTTTTGAAATCTAGATGCAACATGACCAATCTTATTACAATTGAAACATTTTGAGGGTAATCTTCCTTCATACATATCGAAGCCCTTATAATGTTTATCACCATGTATTATAATGTTCTACTCTTATGTACTTATTTCCATATTTCCAATTTTCTATTTACATTTCAAATGATGTCATATTAAACATTCAGTTCTAACTTAAAACCATTAGAATTTTCAGTCACCGGGCTTTACATTATTTCTCCCTCTTTTTTGTTCCCTTTTAAATTTTACAACATTGTAATTTCATATCTATGTCAAAGATATATTTTGGATTTCATACTTGTAGAAATTTATATTAAAAAATGATTTTTTTTTTCTTTTTTCTTTTTACTTGGTTCTTTTCATGAAAATCCTAAATGAGAAATTAAGTTATATGTAAAAAATAATTGTCATCCTCATTGTGAGTAGACCAATGCCCCACTAATAATAAAACCTTTATTTCTTATGGTGTATAGTGTGACCCCACAATACTAAGTTACACTTTTTTGAACACCCTAATTTTTGCTTAGATCACACATTTTTAGTAAAATATGATGATTTAAGGATTGAGAGCTCTTGTTGGATGGACTTAATAAAAAATATTTATATCATAGCCTTTTAGATAAAACTCTCTTTCATATATCCTCTCTACTCCTTGTCAATACCGCAATGGAGTCTCCTTCATACCTATTAAAATTCTGACAAAAAATCACTTTGACATTAGCTTTTAAGGGATCAAATTCATTTGACAAACTCAGATGTAGGATGGTAGGTCACTCAAAGAGATCTTTCCAAAAATTATAACTTTAATATGTGTTGACTGTATTATGACTTTGTATCTTTCATTTTACTAAACATGGGTTTTTCATGCCATATATCAACATCTATGTTCAATGCTTATAGAAAAGTAGTAAAATAAGTAAAAAAGACTAAAAAATATGAAGGCTCTAGGTATTATTTTTTTCTTTCTAACAAAAGAAAAAAAAAAAAAATTTCTTACATATAGAACAATTTATAGATCAATAAGTGAACCTAAGTCTAAATTATAGTTAATGTCACTTCAAAGCTTAATAAAATATAGAATATTCAACATAATCAAATGAATCTAATTGAAAACACTAGATACAATTGTTACAAATCTAAATTCAAAAAAGTCATTTTTTATCCCTTTTAGAAAAAAAAAAGGTTACGCAATGGTAAGTGAATGATTTATCACTTGGACATGCAATACCTATAGGTGAAAAGGAAAGGATGTACTACATTGCCCACTTGAATTGAGACTATATAATGGATGTTCAAGCCTACTCTATGATGATACACTGGAGAGATAAGGTTAATGGGTGCCCAATTTGATAGACGGATAAGAGAAGGCTATGGAGTGATAAGGAGATGATGTGGGATATTGGAGAAATTAATAAAGATGCATGAATTGATGAGGAAACATGTATGGAAAATAAAATGGAGTGATAAGGAGGTGTTTCGATTAGACATAGAGTGATAGTTGCAAGAAATAGATTTCGGAGGTGGTAATGTCTTGACAAAGTGAAAATATCACCACAGTGATGGGGGTACCCCCAAAGTGACCTCACTAGTTCATATCATTGTTGTGCAAGATTTTGATTGATATATAGAGAAATTAAGGAAAATGACATCTATAAAGGAAAGGTTGGTTAGGTTGTGAGGATCAAGTGAAGTGCAGATAATGTATTTGAAAACCAAATCCATATAGAAAAATGATCTCATCCAAGAACAAATCTTTATTTGATAAAATATACTATCCTCACCAGATCGGGTAGACTAATGACTAATGCCTCAAAAATCAAGTAAACCCAATAATTAAGTAATTAAGAAGGATCTTATTTCATCACATATATAGCAATGCAAATAAATTTACACATTCATCTCAAATCATGAAAACTTTTCTCCAGCTCTTATTTCATCTAGCTCTATTTGTTAGAATAATTGATAATTTGGCAAAGAGAATGGCATGGAGGACTAAAGAGCTTATTTTTCTCATGTGTCTCATTGTGTGGGGTATTTATTTGAGTGCAACGAGAAAAATATTAACAAATAGGGATATGCCACCAATAGAAGAAAAAGGGTCTTCAAGTCGATAGACCACCACATTCTTCATGCACCATGTAGAGGAAGGACTTCAAGGAAGTGACAATGCCATATCTGGCAAGCCAAACCAATTTGGAAATAACATCAACTTCAATCTAGTGCATTGAGAATGGAATGTAAATTGTCATCTCCCATCAACTATTCCAAGTGGAGCGATCAACAATTCTCCCTTGTTTGGCGAGTTGCCCGTCTCTTCCACCACTGGCCTTGGCCATAGGCTTGGTCATTTTTGGCCTTGGCTATTGCATCTCATCATAGTCCTAATGCTATATTTGGACAACCTATTGACATCACTATTCTAATAACTATTTTTTTGACAGTCTTCCAATTTCTCCAAGATGCATTTGAAGATGGGAGCAATGGTATATTGGACTTTCATGACCTGCTCCACCACTTTTTTAATTTCTAGTACTTGTGTTTGCAAGTCTTTGAGATTGCATTTGATTCCCATCAGGATATCAACTACTTGAGCAGCTAAAGGAAGCAATAAAAGTTATTACTATCTGGCTAATGGAAAAAAAGGTAAAAAGTATGATTCTTGATTTCAACCCTATATTTAAGATAATAATCTATAGATAGATTAAAAAATAATGAAGGAAAAAATGAGGATTTCAAATAAAACATAGAAAACTAGGGCATCATGTAACAATTGTGCAAGGATTGGAATGCTGTAGAAGATCAAGCCATAAAGAAATAGCAAAAACTCTCTATAATTTCCAAAATTAAACAAGAAGAACCAATTAGTTAAGAGTTCCAACCATAGAAAATCCAATACAACCTAGTGCTAAATGTGAAAGTACTACCTACATCATTATATACCTACATCATTATATCCTTGTTGTTCATTGATCTCCTAACTAAACTCAATTTCATTTAAAAGAAAAGCCTAAAGCATTGGTTAGTTGTATTCCACAAACCTCCTCAATGAAATGGAGAAACAAATCTAAAATAAAACAAACTCACATTGAAAATAAAAAATAGTAGAAAACAATTAAAACCCACTTCTCCTTTCAACTCAGCTTTTCAATTATAAAATTGAAAGAACTACATTATAGAATGGTGGGAAATATATCAGCTACATTAGAAACCCTTCAAATAGAAGTTCTCTTAGCAAAACCAACTCTCTAACAACTTTACACACAATCTCCATGTGTAAAAAACTTGAATTTTTTATTTTTTTAGCAAAAAAGTATTCCAGACTTTGAATATAAAAATATCTATAAAAATATCCATCAAAATATCATGAATTTGTTGACAACAAAACTTTGCCAAAAACCTTAATACTGACCCTAAAGAACAAAAACTATTTCAAAATTATATTCACTTTTGTTTGCAAAGAGACTTCAAATCTTGATCAGGAGATTCTGAATGGAATCAGAAGGATCAATTGTGAGAGAATTAGGTCGAATGAACGGGAACAGGTCCAGATCTGTCACCTGTTCGGTCAAAGCTTACAAAAGTATCTGTTAAAATAACTTGGCATTAGAAAATCCAATGATTATTATCATATTATTGTTCTGCCAGAGTTGGATTGTTATACGGAGAAATTGAAGGAAACAGCGTCTATGGAGGGAAGGTTGATTAGGTTGCAGAGATCAGGTGAAGTGCAGATAATGTGTCTGGAAACCAAATCCACAAACAAAAGAATGATCTCATCCTAACAAATCTTCATTTAATAAAATTCACTACTCTGACCACATCGGGTAGACTGATGACAAATGCCTTGCAAAGCAGGTAAACCGAATAATTAAGTAGAATAGGGCTTATTTTATCGTATATATGCAATGCAGAGATCTATACGCATTCATTTGAAATCAATTCATTTGTTCTACTCTCATTTTAACGCATTCTGTCTGTTAGAAGGGCTTGGAATTTGGAGAATAGAGTGGCATCGACGACTAAAGAACTTTTTCTGATGTTTTTCATTGTGTGGGGGAGTTATGTGAGTGCAAGTAGAAAATTATTAACAGATAAGGAAAGCCCACAAGTAGAAGAGGAAGGATCTTCAAGTCCAAAGACCATCACCTTCTTCATGCACCATTTAACGGAAGGAGTTCAAGGCAGTGGCAGTGCCATCTCTGGCCTGCTAAACCAGTTTGGAAACAACATCAACTTCAATGGCATTGGGAATGGGAATGGGAATGGGAATGGTCCTCTCCCATTAACGATTCCAAGTGGAGCCATCAACAATTCTCCATTCTTTGGCCAGCTGCCCATCTCTTCCACTACTGGAGGAAGTATATATGCAATGCAGAATTCTATACGACATAGTTTGAGCAATCAAAATACAGAATTTCATACTTCCTCCGATTATGACATAGTTTGAGCAATCATAATATAAAATTTCAAAAATTCAGAACTATCTTTAATTTTCTCCTCCACTTCTGTACAATCAACCACATGTGGGGATACCCGGTCTCCCGAGAGCTGTGTAACACTCTTCCAGCCAAGATTCGGATGGGGCTGTGGTGTAGACTCCCACCTCGACCCGCATTTCATCTCCATAGATGCTGGAGACACCTCAGCTGCTACCGAATCCCAGTTACCAGCATGTTCACCAAGATGCGGCATTGACCAACCAGACCTTGCAACATCTCCACCCGACTCCACCAAGACACCGTGAGTGCGACCCCGAGGAGGTGAAAAGTCCAAATCCTACAAACCCAAGGGCACACCTTGCACACAAGGAGATGAGCGAAGTGGAACCCCAGAGGAAAGCCCTTGAGAAGTCTGCAGTGTATAATCTTTGTTTGGTAAACTCAGCATATCCAATAAAATGTACCCTGTACACTTCACCCTTTCTTCCAACTGAAAACCCAGAGCCCTCTCTGTGACTTGCAGGGCAGATTTCATGAATCGAGGGCTTTGCTTCTCGAATGATTTTTGCAATGCTTCATACATTACCATAAATTCATGTTTCTAGAGTAATTGAGACCGCAAGAACAAACCACCAACTAAAGTGTTTCATGCCCATAAATCGTAATGCTGCATTGCCCTTTTAAGATTGTTATCATTCCAAAACTGTTGATGAATGAATTTAATCGCCAAGATTTCCAATAGAGGAACTGATTGTAGCAAGTCCACATTGCGTTTGACAGAAAGATGGACACCAAATTTGACAGAAATAAGAAGTGCCTAGAAGAAGGGGAGAGAATGTCATCCCCAATTACATGCCTAACAGCCCGTCGAATAGATGGTGAGTGTACACAGAACATTTCATCCATGGCGGCTTCATCAATTTGCAAGGGAAGAGCATTTTCCTCCACACTCGGATTAATCCATATCTGATAATTTTTAGGAAGCACGACCCCGTGGAATTGATAGCAGGATTCACATTTGACACAAACCTCCACAAAAGTCGACATCTTCAAGCAAGCAATATGGAAGGGCACTATATCCTTTGTTCTGAATGGAGAAAATAATCTATCTTGCCTGTTATAAGTAAACCTGAAGGATGACACTTAAGTGCGAAGACATGTGTGAGTAACTTACAATCTAATGGGAGCTCATGCTGAAAATTTGAAGGACTAAAAGCCATGTGATTATAGAATTTGATCAGACACCAAATGGATCTCACATCATGCGATGTACATTACACGACCATTGTGAACACTTGACGTACCAAAATGACATCTTCATAACAGGAAATTTGGCGTCTGTAGTTAAATAGGCATGAACAATATTAATTACAAACTTTATCACTGTAATGATGCCCGATGTGTCCAAATAAAAATGATTGAGACTGTCATTCCACTAATTCTGAATTAATCAACACTTGTGATTCCTCGAGTTGCTCAATGAATGTCATCGGTTGAAATGTATAATTCATGATGCCATCACATTGTGAGTTTGAAAGGTAGTCTACAACTTTATTTCCCTCATTGTGAGTATGAGATATAGTTACCTCATAAAATTGATCGATCAAATTCCATATCTGATGAAAAATATACTCAAGTTGCTAGGAATATGTCTATCTCTTGATGCAAGCATTGGTGTAATAGTCCCCTTTCTTTGCAAGGATTAATCCTGCAAGAAAAGCTTGAGCTTATGTTGTGTTTTTAGTTCCTGCTAGTACATTTGGTGTAGTTGTAATTGCTAGCACTTTCCCTTTACCATCTCTTACACAAGCCCCTAATCCTAATTTACCCAGATTTCCTCTGGAGGCTCCATCAAAATTGAGCTTCACAAATCTGGAATGAGGAGGCTGCCAATGCACGGTTGACCTATCTACTTTGGTTTGTGTTTTATTGGTTATTCCAATTCCTGATGGAATAAATAATGTTTTCCATTCTCGAATAATGCTTCCATCCCATGAAGTAATAACAGGATTGATCTTACATCTACTAAGGCTTGCATTGGTAACTTCCGCTATCAATTTTTCAATGCCCTCTAATAGCTTATCTATAGAGGAAAATTCTTTTGTAAAGATCCTCTTATTTCTTTCCCACCAAATAGCCCATATAACTAATGCTGGGGTGCATTTCCATATTTCCGGAAAGAGAGCCCGAGGGAAAAGAATTAGCCATGTTTGGAAGATATCTCATATATTATTCTGTAGAGGAGTAATGTAATTTAATTTCCTGAGAACAAACATCCAGCATTGGTATGCAAAAGGACATCTCACGAAAAGATGATCAGTTGATTCATATTCTTCATCACATGACAAATACTTGAATGCTGGGGCAATATTTAACCTTTCCAAATGATCACTTATTAGGATTCTATGTTTGATTGCAAGCCATGCAAAGCATCTTTCTTTTGGAAGAACCACATGATTCCAACAAAACTTATAAGCTCGTGATGGACTCTTCTCTGATGCAATTCTTTGTAGAAGTTTGTATCCCTCCTTAATTAAATATTTACCATCCTTGGCTAGAGCCCACAATAGTTTTTCCTCATAATTCGATAGAAAAACTTATCTTTTTTCAAAGATGGATCGAAATAACTCCCTGTCTTGTCTAGCTAGTGGAAGTTGATTCGTATCCTTCCATATGACTTTCCTTGAGAGAAGGCAAACTGCATCTATGAAATGAGTGACTTGAGTTCCCCAAAATGATTCTAAAATTGATATTAGTTCTTGAGTGTTTTGCAATGTGATTAGTCAAGGTTGTCCATTCCAGGAATCTCTCCATAAATTTACCTTGTCTCCATTATTTAGTTCCCAAGTAATGTATTTGAGGACAATGTCTCTTGAGGAAACCATAAAGTCCCAAATCACTGACCCCTTAAGAGGATCAAGCATTGAAAATATTCTAGTTGGATCATTGTTATCTAGATACTTTTGCTACATGATCTGACACCATGTAGATTGGGGCTTGCTATACATTTGCCAAATCAACTTGCCACCAAAAGTTGTATTTCTCTTTGATAAGTCATGAACTCCCACTCCACCTACTATAGGAATATGTGTCATGTCTTGGAGAGAGATAAGTGGGATATTTTTCTCATTCATCATATTTCCCACCCAAAGGAAACATCTTATCAAATTCTAAATTTGTGAAAGGACTGATGAAGGGGCTTTGAGGATAGCTGGATAGTAGTTTGGGATAGCTGAAAGTACTAACTTGATGAGAAGAATCATACCTGATAATGAGAGCCATCTGGCTTTCCATGCCACAACTCTACTTTTAATTCTTTGAAGGATAGAATTCCAATAACTTGTCTTATTTGACCCCATAAAAAATGGAATTCCAAGATAAATTGAAGGTAAAAAGTTCTCTGAAAATCCCAAAATCTGCACGATTCTATCTAATATAACTTTGTTGGTATTGAAAAGAAAGATTTTTTATTTTTGAGGATTAATTTTCTTCTCTGAAACATTTGAATATAACTACAATATTTTCTTAATCTGTCTAGCTTCTGAGACTTGTGAAATACCAAAAAGTATTGTGTCATCTACAAATAATGAATGAGTGATGGAAATAGATGTACCACTGATGCTTTCTCCCTTCCACTTACCTAGCAAGTGATGGTGTTTGATAGTTCTACTAAATGCTTTAGCCATAATGATGAATAGGGCTGGGGAAAGTGGATCTCCTTGTCTAACTCCTTGCGTAGAAGAAAAGAATCCTGATGCTTTTCCATTGATAATGACTGAGAACCAAGCCCCGAAAATACATGCTTTGATCCATTTGCACCAGTATTTTGAAAAACCCATTTTCTGAAGGACTTGAAATAGGAAAGACCAACATACTATGTCATATGCCTTCATCATATCTAACTTGATCACAAAATTGGAAGACTGGTTGATGTTGATGGAATGAAGGACTTCATGAGCTACCATTGCTCCTTCCATAGTTTCCAAGCCTAGAACAAATCCACCTTACTCAGGAGAAATTATGTGTGCAATAAGATGCTGCAGACACAAATAAATAGCTTTGGTGACAATCTTGTATGTCAGATTGCACAATGAAATTGGCCGAAAATCAGCAAATATCTTAGGATCCTTTATTTTTGGGATAATTGCAATGTTGGTAGTGTTGAAATATTTGAGCATGGTTCTATTCTTCCTAGATTCCTCAACAGCTGTAAACCAGTCCCAACCAATAATTTCCCAACTACTTTGAAAGAAGAGCATTGTGAATCCATCAAGACTTGGAGCTTTGTCTGGAGGAAATGAGAAAACTACCTCTCAGAGTTCTTGAAAAGTAAATGGAGCCATAAGCATAGTATTATCTCTAGGAGACACCAATGTTGGAATAGCCTCAAGGAGATCATTCACTTGTGAAGGCTGAGGTGTTGGGTATTTAGTTGGAGCAAGAAGGTTCTTAAAGAACTTGATACCTTCATCCCTGATTTGATGTGCATTAGTTAAAATTTTGCTCGAATTTGTTTCTTTGATTTGAAATATTGTTTTAGCAACTCTCTTCTGTTGGGCTGAAGCATGGAAATATTTTGTATTTTTATCTCCTTGTTGTAACCATAATTCTCTGGATTTCTGTCTCCAATATTCTTCTTCTCTACTACACAACTCTTCCCACTCTTGCTGAAGGCTCTTTTGCTTAACATAAGTATCATTATTCATCCCATTTTGAATAATATTACTATATATTTCATCCAGCTGCAATTTGACAACTTCTTTCTGTTTGAAAACATTCTTAAAAACATTTTGATTCCATTTCTTAATGAGCTCCTTGACATGTTTCAATTTCATGGCAAACTAATGCATCTTGGAACTAGGAACAAAGGGTACACTAACCCACCATTGTTTTAAGAGCTGGAGTAAATGGGGATGGTGAAGCCACATTCTTTCAAACTTGAAATAAGATTTGTACTTATTTTGATCCACTTTAAGTGGTTGACTCATAGTCAGAGAGATTGGAAAATGATCTGACCCTGGCAAAGACAGAATCTCTAATTCAATATGATAATTGTAAAGTTTCCATTCTTGTGAAAGGAGAAAGCTATCCAACCAAACAACAATTTGTGCAAATCCAGCCCTCCTATTTGTCTAGGTAAATTTTCCATTCAAAGGATGAATGTCCATAAGGTCATTATTGTGCACAAATTGAGAAAAATCTTGGATAGTTTTAAGAGGTGGACAAATGCCTTATGTTTTCTCTACCTGATTCAAACTGCATTAAAATCTCCACCTAGGATGACTTGCTGAGATTCTTGCTGTTGAATTAACTGAGTAAGGCTGTCCCAAAGTCTAAGTTTGTCCTATGTAGAAGTAGGCCCATAAACATTTATCAGAATAAAATAAATATCAAACTCTGACATCTTCAGCATTTTCCAATTTGAGTGTTGTTGAATAAGTTGCCCCTGAATTGTTAGGGGATTCGAGAGGACAGCGAGGCATCCTGACACTCCAATTCCAGGAGAATGCAATGAAGACCACTCTGGCCATTTAGCTATTGTCTTATCAAAGGTATCTTGTGATAGTTTGGTTTCCTGAAGCATAATAATATATGCCTTCATAACATCAATTAATTACTTAATCCTACTACTTTGGTCAAAGGCATCAATGCCTCTGACATTCCAGGAATTTATCTTCATTGCGGACAAGGAGAACCTTTTGTTCTCCTTGTTACTCGTTTAGTAACTACAAACTTATCATCCAAAGTAGTTTGAATACCTACAGCTATTTCAGTTCTATAAACTATAGTTGACCTCGGTGATTGATTGTATTTTTTATAAGGATCGATAGTGCCACATCAAATCAATCTTGAATTATGCATATTTTTTTAAGAGATTAAAATCTTAGCTCTAAACTCATTTTTTATGATAAAATGATATGATATAAGATAAGGATTATTGATGGTGATAAAGTTGAAGTCGCGAGAACAAAAAAACATCACTTAGAAATATTTTAATTTTATTGAATATATACATTAAATTTAAGATTATTATTTTATTCATATTTAAAATCCTTATACATTATATTTTGTGAGAATGATTCTTCAATAATTATTTTCTAAGGACAATTAAGTGTTGACATCCAATAAACCAATATGGTCAAATGGACTATATATTAATTCAGTATATCTTTGAGTGACTATTAATAATCCATTACTAGGATAGCCTAGGAGGTGTAAAAACACCATAAGTTATAAGTCAACACGAACATGAACAATATATTTTATACATCTTGGCATCAATAACAAAGCATAATAATAATGCACTAGGGTAAAAATATTTTGATTTAAGAGAAAATATCTATATAAAAAGATAACACACATCTATACCTAGATTTATGACTAAAAGATACACAAACAAGAAACAAATAAAAAGTTAAATTTATTGAAATATCCAAAGAATGGAATAATTTCATGACTAGGAGGAAACCTTAAGAAATTTTATTGGATCTAAAGAACCACCTAAATAACCAATATTTTTAAAGGATATGTAGACTTAAATAAATATGTAATTATCTAGAAAAGATTATAATTTAAAATTACTAATAATGTGATATTTATGTATAATAATATTGTGAACAAATAAAAGAGTTGAGTGGATTAGAGAAAAGATGGTGAAAAATAGTGAGAATACCTTCCTAAGATACGTACCTTGGTACTAAATTACAATAATCTTCTCTTAAATGTGCAAATTTATTGACAATATAATTTTTTAAGTTGGTTAAATTAATATAGAAATAGTTTTTGTAGTTCATGTATGTGTTTTATATTCTAAATTTTAAATTTAGTTAGACTAAACTAGGTATATTTTCCATAGTCCATAAACATCTATGTCTGAGATAGCATAAGGAAGATTCCATGAAAGGGTGTCCTAGGTCATAAGTGATCAAATTAAATCTAAATGTTTTATCATCTATGATGTTTTGATCTACAACATAGTGACCCATTAATGGATATTGAGTGTCCATAATATGTTATTATGAATTATGATCAACTTGGTATATTTAATATACTATATGATGGTTGTTTATAAGTGCATAGTTATGGCTATGTGAGTTACAATTCTACAGAGTCGAGCAGTTGGATTTTTAACATTTTCCATTATTCATTTATACAAGTTTGAGCCTTATGTAATTATTGTTGCCTTATTAATAAAATAAATGAAATATAGTCAAGCCTACAATTAACATCCTAGAAAGTTAAATTAAGAGGTGTATTTGGTAAGTATTTTTTGTAAAGTGGGTCAAGATTATGAGTAGATCTTCAAGATTGTAAAGCACAAGCTTTCAAAGGAGCTACCAAGAGTTAATACTTATTACATGAGATGGTTGAATCTATATTCTAGTTATTTTCAAGAGGATAATCTAATGTCTATCCACCTCATCTTTACCCTTGTGAAGCTTCATATTCCAATGTGAGGGTGGTTGAGTAGAAAGATATTCTTCATAATTAGGTTTCTCCCAAGGTCCAACCAATAAATTTAAATTATCAAATTAGTGATATATAACACCTTATTTTAGGTAATATTATTAAAAATTATATAGGACTAGTAAGCCTTCCAAAACAAATCTATGTTTAAGGTATGAATAAATTTTATATATGTATGATTGAACATCTAAAATATTTTTTTACTTTCCTTATATTATTATGACTAAAGGTATCAAAGATCAATACTACTAAGATCCTTATGCATACTATTATGAATGAGATAGTAGTATATTTAGTATCTAGAAGATGGATGGGTAGTCTTCAAAACCCTTTTGAAAAAATATAATGTAATTATCAATAAGTTATTATTAGGAACTAAATTTATAATTATAGAGCACTAGAAACAATATGTTATTAGCTTATGTTATAAAGTCCTTGCATAATTATTTGTATAAAATTATATTTTATTTTTTGTGGTGCTTTCTAAATGTATAAGAATAATAGCTTTTAGATATTGATTAACTCAAATTTAGGGTGAGATGTAAATATTTCTAAACTCATGTTACCTTGCTACCAAAGAATAATCAATTTACTAATTATTTTTTGCTAAGCTATTATATTGATATATTATCTATTAATATGGTTAATCTATATAGTCAAGAATCTAAAATTATTTATTAGATCATCCCTATGTATTCTATTTCTTTACTAAATTATATATTTCTATTAATAATAAATTTGAGTGTGCTCCATAAAACTTAATAAATAAAGTCAAATAGGTCTTCATTATAATATATAGAGTGTAATTTCTATACATAAAATTGTTAGTATAGAATATTCCACCGTATATTTTCTCATGGACTTTTTATTTTTTGAAGATAACCTTTAAGTGTACATTATTTACATTATCTTCCATGGAGTTACATGTCACTTTTCAAGGTGACTAGCAACTACCTTTTATACTTGTACAATGGGAAAATGGGGAGAGCCGTGCAACATAATGATACTAAGTGAATTACTTCCCCATTTCATTAGTTGTACATTAGGAAGGAAGAGTATCCCCAATAGGCTCAAGATGTGACTCAAGAAACTAATTGGGCATACAGATTTGTCCTTCACTAATTAATGAAATGGAAATGATTACGTGATTAACTAGATCTAATAGATAATTCACTAAAAATATGATCAAAATAGACTGATACGAACTAGTTCATTTAGTTGAAACTAACAAAAATGGAAATTGGAAGGCATAATGCACCTTCTCTAGAATTTTCAGCTAAAAATAGAAGGGATATGTCAAAAATTGACGTGTAACTAGGATAGGTCAGCTTTGATGATGTGTTCCTAACACTTTTGAATGAAACTTTCATGAAATCTACAACTATTCTTGTGCTTCCCAGAAAAGTTTTGACGGCTTCATTGCATGTTCCTACACACAAAAAAATAGGGAAAAGGCTGGGAAAAGGGGTTTTCCTTTTTCAAACCTCTATTTAGGAATCAAACTTGAAATATGATAGAAATTTCATAAAATAAATACTGTAAAAAAGGAAAATTGTTGATTTACCTTGCATAAAACCCTCACTCAAACAAATGTAGAAATCACTCAAAACCATGAAGATGCTATAATGAATTTGGAATCCAAAGAGTTGATCTTTGGAATGTGATGTAGAAATAAGGATTCCCTCATAAATGCATATATCTATGATTTCCTTTCCTAGATCAAGAATTTAGATATGCTTGATAACTACATGTAAAGGAGAGAAAAGGATGAAAGAATCTTCTTTCTTGATTGAGAATTCCTCTACTTGGCCATCACGAGAGATAAACTTGAATCAATTATAGAAGATAGCCTTTTACTTGATGGATCTTGAATAAATTGAAACTTGAATATTGTGAATTAAATTCTTTCCTTAAAATATTGAATCCAAATCATCAATTTCTCAACTTGATTGCCTGATTGCTTGATGTATAGCTTGCACTTGATCATGATATACCAAATGGTGGGACAAGAAGTCCTTTTATACTTGACTCCCCCCATTTAGGATTGAAATTCTATCACGGCCAAACACATTGGATGAAGACCCTGATAGCAAGCTTCAAGAAAAAGTTTGGCCCAAAATCCTAGGGACAGGTCAGCTTTGGCAACCTATCCCAAGCAAAAAAAGCTCAAATTTTACCTAGAGATTAGGGATTGTGAATAAGTGTGGGAAAATAAGAGATGGGTCATAAGGATCAAGCCTAATAGGAATTCCAACCTTGAAATCACCAAAATGGGGCCTAATAGGTCCCAAAGTATCCAATTACGAGTGATAACTTTTTAGGACTGTACATTTAGCCCCCACTTTAGTGAGAGTATCAGATAATATCATGCTCATGATAAAGTAGATCAATGCATAAGAGATATATTATCAATTTCAAGGAGACATAAAAACATCAATCCCCCAAACAACTCAATTATTCATCAAATCTAAAACCAAGATAAGAGAGGCATCGCTTGGAAGAGAGAGAAAAGCATGATCACTAACCTAGTAAGGGATTGCCTTACTATGGATCACACATAGGGAAAGCATAGAGAAAGATGGCATTGAAGGTATAGAAAGCTATTTTATGCTTGTCAATCCATCAAAAATGACCATTCCTTAAGGAAAGCATTGTCTCCATTAAGGTATCCAACAAGAGAATTATCAGACCTAAGGAAGGCATTGTCTCCATACTGATCAAGATAAGTGATCAATCCTAAGGAAGTATTTGACTCCTTAGGGATCAAGAAAATAAATCAAGAATAAGGAAAGATTTTTCTCCTTATATATCAAAGGAAGAGGATCCATCCTTAAGGAAATCCTTTTCTCCATTAAGGATCTAATGAAAGGATGAACATAAGGAAAACATTGTCTCCTTATCCATACACAAGAGAGGTTGCATTGAATCATTGTGTAGGAATGTGAAAAATGTGAAACACAAAGTGGAGTGTATTCCCTCACATTAAAGTGATTGCAAATGTCTTAACAAGAGCAATGGATTTAACAAAGCATACATGCACCCACAAGAAATGTTTCTACTATGAGATGCCCTCAAGAAAGGACAAATTAAGGGAAATAAGAACATGACAAAAGAGATAATGGGATGTATCTACTAACTCTGGGGTCAGTATGATTTTGTGATAATACATGAGATATTATATAAAAATGAACTATCATCATCCCCCAAAGGTAGTAGAACTACGAACAAAATGGAAGAATGTCATGTAAGAGTTACAAAGAAGATTTTTTTAGGCTGGCATCGTGGAGACCAAAAAGAATAGGTAGCTACTAGTTTTCATCATCCCCAATCAGACAACACAAAGGAAAATTTACAAATAGTGGCACATGCACTATATAAAATGTAACAACATATAGAAGAAGTGAGATACAAATAGAAGAATGTTTATGATATTTTGATCCCTTTATCACCTTGTGCCAATAGAGCAACAATGTTCATTTAAAGAAATCTAAATAAACATACAGCGTGCATCACATCATAGGGGAAGAACATTACAATAGGAAGATAGATGAAATCTACCATACACGAGGATATAGTCAAGTGTATCACTTGTCCCCTCATCTCGGTTTGTAGTGTTTAGGGAAGGTGGGAAGCACACAAGAAGAGAAACATCAATCACAATAGATGGAACAATGGCCAATTCCAAACAAGGACCATGCTATGAAGATGGGTCACTTTTCTCATCACTAGGATTAAGAGATAATTATTGTGAAAACAAAGTTGTTAAATCATTATTAACATCAATAAGCTCATACATATAAAAAAAAAACACTATTATGAATGTCATTTTTAGTTACATTAGGAACATCAAAAGCATCATCATCAATAGTATCTTATTCATCCAAATTAATTGTAATATAATCCAAGATATGAATAGAATTATCATGTTTGTTCAGTTTCATCTTTTTTAAGTTAACTTCCTCCTTTGGCTCAAGCATGGGTTGATCAAATGGAATCAAAGAATTAGTAGTTGTTGTGGGTAAAGAAATATGTTTAGAAGCACATTGATGGGTCTAGCACAATGTTTATATTGGTGGTTATGAGCATGAAGGTTATGTTTGGATTTACTAGAAATTGGGTTTGGTTCAAGATCAATCAACATCGGGTCCTTTCCTTCTTTAAGGGGAAGAATGGAAGGAATTGTTTGTCTATGGTGACTGATCAAGGAAGTACTGTACACTTTCTATGTATCCTTGCTAAGGTTTAGGGGCGACAGCCCCCGAGGGAAAAACAAATGGGATTGTTTTCGACTATTTTTGGGCCAACATGTTGTAACTAATCCTAATCCTAAAATGGCCAAAAAGCTTGTATAAAAATAGCTTAGGGTTAGGGATTTCAGAATGTATGTTTTTTAGTAGCTTCTTGTGGTAGTATTGAGTTGTAAGGGATTACATGTTGTAATCAAGTTGTAATAACTAGATAATAAGAATATTGGACTCATTGTTGATGGATGTAGCCCAAGGATTGGATGAACCATGTTAAATCCTTATGTCTTTTTTTCTCTTCTGTGTGGTTTATTATTTTCTGATATTGGTTAGATTTGCATGTAATAGTTATTTTTGTCTTGTTAATCCTAACAGGAACCACACTATGTTGCGAGATAACATTGGAAAAATGTTTATAAGATATAGGAGGTGGTACAATGGCATGTATAGGAGGTGTGAGAGGTGTAGGAAGGAGTCCACATCTAGGACAAGTAGATTGAATATCCTTAAGTTTTCTAAGTTCACAAATATTTTGGATGATCTTGTATGATTGACACGATTAGAAAATGTTATGACGAAGGGGTTGGGTTGCTTGAGGCATGAAAGGCTGCAAGAAATCAAGGCCAATAGACTCTTGAGACACTTAAGGCTAACAGAGGCTATAGTTAATAGTCATGATTTTTCCATAGTTTGTAATTTTAAAAACTTATGAATAAGAGAGGTCATGGGTTTCATGGAAGTAATCCAAGGAAGACCAAGTTTGACTTGAAATTGATTAGAAGTTTGAATCACAGTTAAGGTAACATATAAATTTTTACCACTAACTTAACTAAAAATAAAATAGAACCATTTGAAGGATAAAGGAAAATATTTCAAGTTTGGATCATAACATCAGATTTATCATAAAAATCATGTTGCTACAATGTCTATTAAAAATATTCTCTTTAGCTGTTACATTCACCATGCAAGTAGGAAGGACACCACTAGAATGAATGCCATTAACCTTTGTGACAATATAAAGAGGACCATCGAGTGCTTTAATTTTCTCAGTAGGGTCAAAGGTAATGCAAAGCTCAGGTTTAGGTTTAGGTTTAGGTTATGTTTGATCAATGAGATTGATAATTTTATTGGATTCATTACATTTATCATCATAGTCAACAATGTGAGTGGAATAAGAAGGAAAAGGTTGGGTAGACTCAACGATATTGATCAAATGAGATGGAAAGGGGTTGGTATAGATTTACATATTTTGGTTGGGAGGTGCTAAAAAAAATTTTCCTTGATCATTGACACCCTCAAAAAATATAGCATTATAATCAATAAGGTCTTGAATAACATATTTCAAATGGAAACACTTTTTAGTATCATGGCCAGGTTGATGATGGAATCGATGGAAGGATTTATGATTAAAGTGTTTGGGAAATGGTTTGGATGTGTCAATAGGCTTAAAAGGAGAAACATTTAATACTTTATCATTAATAAACTTCAACATAATATTATGCAAAGATTCAAAAAGATAGGTAAAATTATGAGGTCTAAAAATAAATGACAAAGGAGCCACGCCTTTGGATGTTGTCACTTGCCCATCAACATTGTTGGATGAATTATTGATTTTGATGAAGTTCTTTGGTTTTTGAAAAAAATTTAAATTATTGGATGAAGCATCACTCTTATCAACTAGAGCCATTGGTGTATTTCTCTCAAACTAACTCACTTCAAGCTGATGATTATGAATCACTGCACATAATTGAGTAAAATAAGCCAATTCAGAAAGTAGAATCTTATTTCTAATGTATTTTTATAAATTTGCAATAAAATTTCATTTAACATCAATATCAAGTACATGATAAGAAATATAATCACAAAAATTATTAGATCTACCAATGAAATCAGTCACTTTTTCTCTAACACCTTTTTTACAATGCATGAAATTAGTCAACAAAATCTTAGGACCAATGCTGTTTTGAAATTTTTGAATGAAGGAATTAGAAATATTTTGAGAAGAATCAATAGAATAAGAAAAAAATATACCATTACAATTCTTTGTCTCAAAAGGTTCTATTAAATAGTTTATTCATGAATCTATGGCCATGAGAGAAATCACCACACAAGGTTTGAAAATTTTTAACATAAGTCAAAGGATCACCCTTACCATTATAAGTAGATTAAGATGAGGAATCTCTATGTATTTTGGGATAAGGACATGGATGATATCCAAATATAAAGGACTATAAATGTCACAAGTAGGAAGTTTTAACTTGGATTGATACATTGAAGCAATTTATTGTTGCAAGGAAGAGATAGTTTGAGCCAAGCTATTAATGGTAGAATCGGTAAAAAGGATGGTAGGAGGAGATATGTTTAAAATATTGGTTCATTATGAGAAATGGTAGGAATGGTTGAATATAAAAAGGGTACACTTTATAAGTGGGCATTGATGTAGGTAAAGAAACAAATGGCACACTTGAAGGGATAGAAGTAGAAATAGGATTAGGAATGCACACATGTGCAAGATTGATATTTTGAACATAAGTCATTATGATAGGTGGAGCATAAGTGTACACACTAGGATTTGAGGTAGAAATAGGCATATAGGTCTCAACAAGTTAGTAGTAGGTGGAATGAAACCTACACTAGTACATTTGAGGCCATTTTCTAATGGCTATCTGTCAGATTTGTAATGCCTATTTGTCGACACTTAGACAGATATGTCCGTCGGTGTTTTTACATTGCAAATTGTGATGGGAGTGATAACCGTCGCAATTTTGACAGCCTTCCTATCATAACTTGATGCATTAATAGCAACTTTACTATGGGATTTAATATGGTATATTTATCAGAACTCTGATAAATATATGTCGAATAATCTATCAGATTGGTGATGGATATGCAATGATTCTCCGATAGGTCTACCCGTCGGACACATAGCATTCCCATCGCCAACATCTATCAAAAAGGGACCCTCTCCGATAGTATAACTGTCAGAATTGTAACAGATAGGCAACAACTCTCTAATAGGAAAACCCATCGGATGTATAGCACTAATGTCGAAATAAATATACATTATGTCAAAAAAGTGACGAATACTCACATTAAAGATAACAGAGCTCAAGAGACCATCATAGTTGGTCTTCGTCTTTGGTCCATGTACTGACAAAACATTTTACCTTTCATTAGCTCATCAAATGAGGGGATTTGAAAAAATTTAATAGAATATTTTCATGATAATGCATATTATTTAAGTTGACGTTGCACGAATTTATCGACTCGGCGCACTTGTAGACTACGAGCACAGCGATAAAGAAGAATCTCCTCCCATGGCCTACATTACTCAAGCCATGGGAGGGGATGCTTCTTTATGGATGTTCTTGATGTCTACAAATGCACAAAGTTGATAAATTCATTCAGCATCAAACTAAAATAATGTACATTATACATGAAAATATCATCCATTAGATTCTTTCAAATCATTGCATTTGATGAGCTAACAAAATGTAAAATGTTTTGTCAGTATATGGACCAAAGATGGAGACCAACTATGATGGTCTCTTGAGCTCTGTTATCTTTAATCCTAGCTACTGGGTAAGGCCTGGAAGACTTATACTTGTCGATCATCGAGAATAATCACCGCCTTGCCTTTATGTAAACTGCATAGTATCCAATATAAGAGAAGGCAGAAAATATGAATGGATAAAAGAAATAAAAGATACAATAATATTATCTTGTTTTTTACCTTCTCACAATTGATCCCTATCTCGCAAAAGTAATTTTATACGATCACTAGCACATTTCATGCATGGATGAGAAATAGTATCCAAAGTTTCTAGATTCTGAGAAGAGGTATGAGTGGAGGCCAAAAAAGGGATATTTGTGAAGGTTTTATAGACATAGGTTACTGAATCATCATTGTCTACACTGGTACTCAATCTGGAAATCCTCTCTAGAAAATCTCCACATCTAGAAAATCTCCGCA
Organism: Chamaecyparis obtusa; assembly: GCA_027943335.1. NCBI lineage: Eukaryota > Viridiplantae > Streptophyta > Pinopsida > Cupressales > Cupressaceae > Chamaecyparis > Chamaecyparis obtusa. The sequence goes on from BSBK01002945.1 coordinate 376,224, forward strand.
AAAATCCCTTCTGGCCTCCACTGCATATACATCTTCTCAGTATCTAAAAACTCTCCATCATTGATTCCCATCATTTTTTCAGCATCTCTATGGACTAAGACCTTAAATTATTGAGCTTCTCTTTGTTTCGAGAATAGTTTAACATTCTCTACTTAACAGGGCCAACCACGTGAAAGTGGAAGCTCATCTGGCCCCTCCTAGGAGCCTCTTATGACCCTTTACGACATTTTAAGACATCTAAGATGTGTATTCTTAGGGATCGTAAAGGGTCATAAGGGGTCCTGGGACACAATAGGTGAGAAACATAAATGTAGGCATCATGGTCACAAGTTTTTGGAGACAACATAATTGAGTGGTATACCCAGACGATCCCATTTATGCATCATGGTCACATGTTTTTGGAGACAACATAATTGAGTGGTATACCCAGACGATGCCAAAGCATCGTTTGGGTATACCACTCAATTATGTTGTCTCCAAAAACTTGTGACCATGATGCTTACATTTATGTTTCTTAGTTGTTGTGATATCTACATTTATGTTTCTCAGATGTCATGTTTATGTGCATGTTTTTTATGTGTTTGGGAAGACATCTTTCTAGCCTGGGCCTGGATCCTTCGGCAATTAGCTTCATAATAATGAAGTAGATGATAGATGAGCAATTAGCTTCTGAAGAAAAATCCCATAAATGAACTATGTGTACCCCAATTCCTATGCCCTTTGTGCATACCCAAATGATATATTTGAAACAACAAGGGTAAGGCTTAAAGAAGTCAATTTAAGCCTTACCCTTGTTGTTTCAAATATATCATTTAGGTACGCATGGAGGGCACAGTAATTAGGGTACACACAATTCATTTATGATATTTTTCTTGGGAAGCTAATTGCTCAGCTCTCATCTACTTCATTTATTATCAAGTTAATTGTCAAAGGATCCAAGCCCGGGCTAGAAAGATGTCTTCCCATTCTATTTAAGCCATATTCCTTGTTCTTGTCAAACTTCCTTCGTATGGTAGGCCTACTCTCTACAATACTCTTCTTTAATCTATGTTTGACAATAAGGATCTTCTTCTTCTTTCGAATTGCAGCCAGAGCTTCCTTTTCATAAGGATTCAACTCCACTTCCCCCATCTCATCATCCTCATCACCCTTAGTTTCCATCCTAAGCCCTTCTTCCCTCTCCAGTTCTTCAAGCCTCTGCAAGATATCTGGATCAATAAAGTCTACAACATTGTATCCATCCATGATCTTAGGAATATCATCTTGTTGCCACTCTTCATTTGCCAAAATATATCACTTCTTCAAGCTTGTAGAGTAAACTCCAACCCCACCATTTTCATTCTCAATATCCTTCTCTAGCTTCATGGTCTCCTTGGCATCATGTGCCCTGGCATCCAAAATAGCTTGACAAATACAAGGGGGCCTCTCTTTCCCATCTCACAATTTGGGCATTGCAACATGAATCCTATTGAGACAACTATTGATCTTCTTCGACTTCATCTTAATTTCCACTCTCTTCTCCAAAAACCTCTCACATGCTGCATTCTTCACTGCAATCACCCCTTCTTCCTTCAAATCACTCATAGAGAGTAGTGCACCATCATCCCCCACCCCCCTCCTGATTCCCAAAGAACCCACCCATATTTTTTCCAGCCTCAGATCTCATCTCCGCAACCAATTTTGCATCCTCCTCAAGTAGTGTCTCTAGTGGTTGCAAATCAATCTTATTACAAACTACAATAAGAGGCTTATTGGAAAATAGAGGTTTTATGTTGTGAAACAGAGCTGCCTGTTGTGCAATACTATAACCACATTACTCTGAAACATCAAGGAAAAACAAAATAGATTGCTTCAAATGAGCCAAGGCAATAATACTGAGCATCTCGATGGTGTTCCTGTCCTTCAAGGGGTGGTCCAAAATACCAGGGGTATTAATAATCTGATACCTCAAGTACTTATAATCAGTATGCCTGACAAACAAAGACTTAGTAGTAAAAGCATAAGGTTGCACATCCACATCCACCCTAGTAATCTTATTAATAAAAGAACTCTTGCCAACATTAGGGTACCCACAAATCAAAATAGTCCTGGTATTTCAATATATGGAGATTGAACCAAGTTGGGTTATTACATTTCCTTCTCACTTTGTATTGACTGAAGTTAAGTCTAATACATTTTTTAATTGGAAGTTTTTGATATTAAATTGTTACCATGGTTATTTGAGTAAACCTTTATGAATGACATGAATACAATGCTCTCTTGTTTAAACTAAACCATTCATATAACAAATACAAGACGTTGCAAATTGATCTCAGAAAACAAATTCAGTCAGAGTGTTTAGAAAATACATTCAGATCAACTTTAGGATATTACAAGGTATAAATCCAATTGGTGTCTCTTTGGTTGGTTACAACGTTGTCCTATCATTCATGGTGGAAGATGTGAGGGAGAATTTTGTAACTTCATGCAATATGCAAGGTACCATAGTCCATGGAGACATTATTGTTTAAAACTTAAACATGATTCTAATTTTCTGAGTTTGACTAGCAGTTCTTTGTCATCACATGTGCCTTGTAGTGAGGACATTCAAGAGAGGTTTGATGAGTATTCAAATTTCTCAAAGACTGATTTTGAATCAGCAATTGATGAAGAAAATGAATTTGATAGGGATAGGGATTCATTTCACACACCAAATCCTCTTCTCAATTGATAATACTATGAGGAAAATCTAAATTTAGTGGTCTGTGGTGAATCTAAAGATGGAAGGAAAGAAAAGTCCCAAGTTTTGAATTTGGATAGTAGAGGCTCCTTTCCTCATTCTTACAAGTCTATAGATTTGTCACATGGATTAATCAGTAAAGAAGAGGCATCTAGCATTGGCATTCAAGATATAAAGGTTGGGCCTGACCATTGCACAAAAAAGGTGCTTGTATCCATTTAAAATTTGTGACATAACTCCACTGCCTCAAGATATGGTAGCCTCTGGTCAAGAAGAGAACAATGATTTAGATCATATATTTGATGGTACACATGGTGCAAGCATGGGACATGATGGGAATGATACAACTCATCATAATTAATAAAAGAAATCTTGCCAACATTAGGGTACCCACATATCAAAATAGTCCTGGTATTTGGGGACCAATAGATGACAACCTTTCCATATGCTGCCTCACATGTTTGAGGTAAGCCAAACTCGGTCCAATTCTATTAACAATGGTACACATCCATCCAAGTGCAACAACCTTCAAATATCTACAGTGGTAAAGAGAATCCCCATATTTCATCAGCCTAACATAGTCTTTGGCCACTTTGGCAATGAGAACCTCAAAATAGAGAAAAGAAACTTAGTAAAACTAGTCTATGCCACTATTTGTGAGGGTACAGTCATGATAAGTACCTCTCAAACCTCTCCAAACATGTAAGATTATCTTTAAATACTTTATTGATCTCTTCACAATAACCCAAAATGAAGGGTTTTGTATCCTTTAATGAATCTCAGTCACTAGTAACACATGGACAATCAAACCCCTAGTCTCCAAAGCATTCAATAAGTGAATATGAATTTTTGAAAACTATTCCTTATTGCATAGTGGAAAGGAAAAACTAAAACAAGACTTTAACACCTTTAAGGTCATTGATTTCAATTAGAAACCTTTAACTCTCTTCAAACTCACAATATGTTTCATGTGTAATACAAAACTCATGAGATTCTAAAGATGGTCTCATTCTTAATTAGCCAAATCTTCCTTGTACCACAAAAAATTGTGTGATAACTATGTCTCCTCCAACCTTAGTTGTTTAAGAGTTCATCATATCAGATAAAGTATGTCAGAAAATGAAGATTTGTCTGACAAATAGCAGGTCTTCTTTAGTATCTTATAATAACATGCTAAACTAATAAAGGTGTTAGCTGCATTTAATTTGTCAATTACTAATAGATTAAGCATATTATTACTATGCTTAATGTTCCATTTAAATGCATTTAACACAAAAAAAAAATTACAAAACTGAACCAATGGCATTTTTACAACAAAGGTGTAATAGAACTCCCAACAATTCTTAAACATACTTTATCTGATATAATGAATTCTTAAACAGCTAAGGTTGGAGTAGACATAGTTATCACATAGTTTTTTGTGTGGTCCAAGGAAGATTTGGCTAGGTCAAATCTTCCTTCATGCTAGAAGTCTACAAAATTAGACCTTTATTAATAATTCATCATATCAAATAAATTAGGTTTAAGAATTGTTGGGACTGGTCCTTTAGCATGTATTAAACAGAATAGAATTTTCAGCATATTATTATCATTCTATTTCTTTGTTGTAAACATGTCATTGGTTCAGTTTTAATCTACTGGTGTCGTGCCCTAGCCCATGCTTTATCTCCATTATTTGATGTTATTGGTGCTTGTGCTCAAGGATATCAATTCACTTTTTTGCAATGTTGACTATGGTTATCAAATGGAAAAAATAGAAAAAAAAAAATTAGCACAAAAAAATATTTACAAAACTGAACCAATGGCATGTTTACAACAAAGAAATAGAATGATAATAATATGCTGAAAATTCTATTATGTTTAATACATGCCAAAGGACCAATCCCAACAATTCTTAAACATACTTTATCTGATATGATGAATTCTTAAATAATTAAGGTTGGAGTAGACATAGTTATCACATAGTTTTTGTGTGGTACAAGGAAGATTTAGCTGATTAAGAGTGAGGCCTTCTTTAGAATCTCATGATTTTTGTACTACACATGCAACGTATTATGAGTTTGAAGAGATTTTGTTACATTATTTCCAATATGCTTAGTATTAAACAAATGGTGAGCATATTATTATCATTCTATTTCTTTGTTGTAAACATGTCATTGGTTCAGTTTTGTTAAAAAAAATTGTGTTAAATGCATTTTTCCAAACCAATTCTTAAACAAGAAAGTAGTAGCAATGAGGATGGGTCTTCTTCTGAGGACATTGATGAAGATCGTGCACCTCAAAAACCAATTCATAAGGTACCAATCATGTTTTCTATTCGTTTATATTTTTGGATTGGTAAATCTCCTTAGTTTCATGTCCTTTCTTTTGATTACTATTGATGAGATATATATCTTACATTTAACATTCAACTTCTTTACATTTTAGAACATGTAGTGTGTTTTCTGAGGATTTTACCAAATCAAATTTTAACATAAACCGAAAACACCAAACTGAATTGTGTTTTTCTTCTCATCTTCACTACCAAAATAATCACCCCTTTAATCTAACTGCACTATGCAAGTCCAGTTTAGCAACCATGTGCCTATCATCCTCAATCAAGACTAAGGAAAACTATATGCAAATACACTATCTAAATTGTCTACATTAAAAGAAACTATACTGCAAGCTTCTATGAATAAGAAAATAAAATTTAAAATTCATTACTTGCAACTACAACATTAGAGAAAATTTGAATTTTATTTATGCCTTGATGGATATCTATACTGTGTCATAAATTTCCCATTTTGACATAGGATAAGATCATAGTGATAGAGGATAGATCCATTCTGTGCATAACCTGAAGTCATTGTATTCCATGAGATTGCATCTTTTGAGAATTTTTTTTGAATGTTTCAAGGGACCAGTAGTTCTACAATTAAATCATCATAACTTTCCCATTACTTAACAATCACACATGGCACAGACTCTCTTCAAATTCACAATATATTGCATGTGTAGTACAAAACTCATGAGATTCTAAAGAAGGCCTCACTCTTAATCAGCTAAATTTTCCTTGTACCACACAAAAAACTGTGTGATAACTATGTCTACTCAAACCTTAATTGTTTAAGAATTCATCATATCAAATAAAGTATGTTTAAGAATTGTTGGGACTCATCCTTTGGTGTGTATTAAACAAAATACAATTTTCAGCATATTATTATCACTCTAATTTTTTGTTGTAAACATGTCATTGGTTCAGTTATGTAAAAAAAATTATGTTAAATGCATTTAAAATTATCTTCATTGTCTTCTAATTGTCTAAATGCTTCTTTATTTGTCAGCAAATTAATACATGCTAGTATATAAAGAAGATTAGGGGTTGTAAACCTCTATTATGTAAATAATGAACTTTGAATCTTCCTAAAGAGTTTTCCAATCTTATAAAATTCCAATATTTATGAACAAAAATTCAGGCATTAGGGTCATTCTTATAGTTTCATTTTATGTCGCTTTAGTGTGAGAGTATTCATTTTTTATTCTCATTCAATGGCACTTGTGTTTGTGAGAAAAAATGCTTTAATCTTTGAAGATAATGGCTCTTGGTTTTCCTTGAATGAAACTTAGATGAGGAGGAAAGACATGAGGAGGAAGACCAACAAGAGGTGGCAGTAGGGTTGAATGAACCTTCCTATGGGGTCATGAGTGTGGCTAAAGAGGAAGCCATGGATACCAAAGAAATCTTGGAATGCCTAGAGGAGAGGCAAGGTATGCAAGGTGTATTGGTCTCTATGAAGAGAGACTCAAAAATTGAAGATGAGAAAGAGTTAAAGGTTGCAGCAGTTGAGGCTAAAGAAGAAATGGATAATGAGGATCAGACTAAGGTTTAATTTTTTCCCATGGGAGGTAATCAGATTTTGCATGTGTTTGAGCACTTGTTGGAGCAGCAACATGCTAAGATGTCATGGATCACTAGTGTGGATCTCTATAAGCCAAGGGTGAAGATTAAAGGTTTTTATTTTCTGACATGTTTGTGCTTGCAAGTTTCCAAGAGGACTTGGAAAGTTTTCAAAGTTGGGGAGTATGGTGGAGATCCACTAGGAGGGTCTAGAAGTGTTTGGAGAGGTTTGGTTGACAAAGCCCCAAGCTTATGCACCTAGGAATGAGGGTTTTGTGGTTTAGGTAGAGGATCTTGGTGTTACCTCCTTTGAGTGTGAGAATACATTGATTTGGATCATAATACAAATCTATTTTGGAGTTAGAATTTTTGGGGATATGTGCAAATGATACTTGGTTTGTAAATGGAGGGCTAATTAGAGGGTTAGTTACAGAGCACCAAAAATTGTTTGTATATTTTGTCAAAAAGAGTATTATATGATTCTGAGATATGTTGCGTAACTTCAAAAAGAGTATCTAGATATACCTTTATATTTTTGAGTGTTTTGGAGAAGTTTGGAGAAATCCTTGAAAAACCAGTCTGGCGGGGCTACTAGGGAAATAGGCCTAGTAAGCAACCGGTAAGGGATAGTTTGGATATTTGACTGTTTAGAGGAATCCATTGGATGGATTGAGAGACATTGGAGAATTTAAAATGATGTAGAGCCTATGGTGGCACAATACATTGTATGTGCACTCTGATAGTGATGGTGTGGCTTGGATCAAGGAGAATGATGCTAATGAAGATGCTAGTTTGGTGTTGCTACAACACTTGTGAAGTCCCTCTTAATCTAAATGATTCTCCGATAGGTCTACCTCAGATATCCACCTCAGACATGGTAGTAGGCTAAGCTTTCCTATTCCTTTTGTTTTCTCTAGAAGAATCTACCTTGGAAGTGAATTGGATATGTTAGATCCTTAAGGCATACCTATGTATTTAATGCCCTACATCTTCCCTATAAGTGAATTAGATAGATTAGTTCCTCATGATTTATCTTCATGTTTAAACTTTAAAGTGTTTTTTATAGGGTTCTCTCGCAAGGATTAGTTAATGCATATGTACCCTAGTTTGGAGTTGACTTGACATCCTCCATTTTTGCAAGGGTTGCTTAGGATTTTCTCATGTTATCTCTTTTCTTTTCCTTGTGTATGCCAAAGGAATGGAGACAAGGTTAATGATCGATCAAAGATCATATGAAATTATGTAAACCACTTTTAGTAATAAAAAAATATAAATTTCATGTCTATTGCTAGTCTCTATCATAGAGGTACAGTCAGAGGGTTCATTAATCTAAATGATTCTCCGACAGGTCTGCCTCAGATATCCACCTCAAACATGGTAGTAGGCTAAGATTTCCTATTCCTTATGTTTGTTCTAGAAGAATCTACCTTGGAAGTGAATTGGATATGTTAGATCCTTAAGGCATACCTCTATTTTTAATGCCCTACATCTTCCCTGTAAGTGAATTAGATAGATTAGTTCCTCATGATTTATCTTCGTGTTTAAACTTTAAAGTACTTTTTATAGGGTTCTCTCGCAAGGATTAGTTAATGCATATGTAGCCTAGTTTGGAGATGACTTGACATCCTCCATTTCTACAAGGGTTGCTTAGGATTTTCTCATGTTATCTCTTTTCTTTTCCTTGTGTATGCCAGAGGAATGGAGACAAGGTTAATGATCGATCAAAGATCATATGAAATTATGTAAACCACTTTTAGTAATAAAAAAATGTAAATTTCATGTATATTGCTAGTCTCTGTCGTAGGGGTACAGTTAGAGGGTTCATTAATCTGAATGATTCTCTGATAGGTCTACCTCAGATATCCACCTCAAACATGGTAGTAGGCTAAGCTTTCCTATTCCTTTCACTTGTTCTAGAAGAATCTACCTTGGAAGTGAATTGGATATGTTAGATCCTTAATGCATACCTCTATGTTTAACACCCTACATCTTCCCTATAAGTGAATTAGATAGATTAGTTCCTCATGATTTATCTTCATGTTTAAACTTTAAAGTGCTTTTTATAGGGTTCTCTCGCAAGGATTAGTTAATGCATATGTAGCCTAGTTTGGAGCTAACTTGACATTTTCCATTTCTGCAAGGGCTACTTAGGATTTTCTCATGTTATCTCTTTTCTTTTCCTTATGTACGCCAGAGGAATGGAGATAAGGTTAATGATTGATCAAAGATCATATGAAATTATGTAAACCACTTTTAGTAATAAAAAATTGTAAATTTCATGTATATTGCCAGTCTCTGTTTGTAGGGGTACAGTCAAAGGGTTGATTGACAAAATGATCCTTTCAATGGTTACTATGAATATGAATGATTTCATATAGCATATTTCTCATTTTACTTGAAGTTTGGAATAGCTTGTGCAAGGGTGAAAGTACTTTTGATCATTTTGGTCATGATTGTTCATGTACACAGTTAAGAAATGTAACTGTCTAATGATTATATGTAATGTTGAATGGATTAAATGCTTTATTCTTGGTAGAAGTGAATGGAAGGAATAGTGTTGGTGTTAGGTTTCATTTATTATTGAATTCAATGGTTTCCAAGATGTGTTGAGGAGTTTTCTCCTTGTTTAATGTTAATTGTTCCTGCATAATCCACTCATACAACAGTGAAATGATATGTGGAAGGGATGGTTGATAGTGTTCCTTGAGGGAAGGGGGATTGTGAAAGACTTGTTATCATTGTATTGTGTATTTCCAATATGTTTGGATGCAAGGTAGACCAGGAGAATGAAGGATCACTCACTGATTGCATGATAACCCAATTTTGAAGGGTCACTGATTGAGGGGACAGTCAAGGTCCGGATGATTGAGCCATTAGAGAACCCTATTTCTTTGTATTAATTGCTATTCAAATTGGATGCATGGATTTCTTGTGAATTATCAGTTGCTATGTATCCTGTAGCTACATCAGTAAATCTTCATATACTTCTCTAGGGTTGTAAGCCACTTAGGGATCAAAATAGAGAAAATAAATTAAAATCATTCTTTGTCCTATTTCCTTTTAACAAAGTCTCAACTATCAATGATACAATACATTTGTTTCCCTAAGCTATCAATACAAATGGTGCCTAGCTAGAAGCTCACGAACTGTCTATTTGATAACCACAGTCAACATTTCAAAAAAATCAATACCCTTGAGCACAAGCACCAATAACATCAAATAATGGAGTTAAAGCACAGGCTAAGGCACGACACTAGTAGAATGTGGTCACATTATGATGAAAGGTGCTCCCCTTAATACCACAAACACATAACAGATATAGAGAAACAACAACAATATGCAAGAATAGAAAATTGGCTTCTTATTATCTCCACAAATGTGGAATTACAAACTTTCAGAATTACAATATGCAAAGCCACATGGGCATTCCCTTACAATATTCTGTAGGACAAAGCCTCAAACTATTACCCAGATCTACTACCCAGAACTATTCTGAACTGCCTAAGACAATAATACAGCCTTCCTTATATAGGCAATTTTTCCACCGCCTGGGAAGGTTCCAGAATTTTAGCCAATAAGGCCGACCAAACTTAGAATTATTTTATTTTACATTTTATTCCATCATAGTCGGCTCAAGATAACCTTTGAAACCCGAACAGAAATTTTGAAGAAAAATATTTTTCGCCATTTCAGGTGGCCCAACTTTCGAAAACCATAAGTCATCACCAGTTGACCCGATCGGCTATTATAACCCCATTTCAGAAATGCCACGAAGCGCTCTACAGGCTTGACTAGCACAAGCGCTTGTCACCCAAATTTTTGACCTCATCCGGGGCCTCTAAATCCTTCAAAACTGAGTTCAAAGTTTCTATACCCTGCTGCCAATACCGAAAATCTTCAATATCTTCCAATATACACTTGATCTGGCAATGAAACTTTACTGGCAGACTTATATGACCAAAATGAATCTCCAAGAAAGAAATCAGATCATTCTGAGCACATACAAAAATTACCAAAAATAGTAACTTTCCATAAATAGCAGCTCTGCACAAAATAACCCTTATTGAATATAAAAACAAAAATATTTTTGGGTGATGCAAGATTGCTCTTACACCCAGGATGCTCCTGCATCAGACACCCGGGGTAATTTGAGAAGGGACCCTATCACAACTCAGGTGTGCAGAGGAAAACCAAGACGGTTAACCTCCACCCTTGTTAGCCATGATGAATCTTCAACAGGTCATCCTTTCCACTTGACCAGATATTCTTCATATGTCCTGTTCCTTGTGCTTCTGCCAACACGACTGTCCAGTATATCTTCGATCTCCTTAGTGTCTGAACTAGTTGCTGGAATACTCCACTGTGTTGTTGTGATCGCATCTTCAACACCTCCTTCATGATACTCTGTCAGATCTAAAATGTTAAACACTGGTGAAATATGTAGCTCAGTAGGCAATTCTACCTCATATGCATTTCCTGAATCATGTTTCTTCAGTATCTTACATGGTCCAAACTTCTTCATTTTCAACTTGTTATATGTACCAACTAGAAACCGCTCCTTCCGCAAATGAACCATGACTTCATCACCAACCTGAAATTCCTTATACCTCCTTTTCTCATCTACCTTAGCCTTATACTATGCGTTCATCTTGGTAATATGCTTCCTCACCTCCCCATGGATGTTCTTCAAGTGTTCTGCAAAATCTTTAGCTTCAGCACTACTTATTTCTCCTTTATCTATCTTCCTCAATTCAGATGCATTTCTCGGACTACTTCCATATACAATCTGGAATGGTGATTTACCAGTGCTCTTGTTGACAGAATTATTGTATGCAAATTTTGCCTGTGGTAAAATCAAATCCCATCCTGTTGGCTTATCCCCAACCAAACATCTCAACAAATTTCCCAAACTCCTATTCACCACCTCTGTCTATCCATCAATTTGTGGATGATGTGATGAACTGAACTTCAAATCTATCTTCAACTTCTTCCACAATGTACGCCAGAAATATCCAACAAACTTAGTGTCCCGATCTGAAACTATGGTCTTTGGCAAACCATGAAGTCTCACTACTTCTCTGAAAAACAATTCTGCTACATGAATAGCATCATTAGTCTTCTTGCAGGGAATGAAATGTGTCATCTTTAAAAATCTGTCAACCACCACAAAAATTGAATCATGTCCCCGCTGAGTCCTCGGTAAACCAAGAACAAAGTCCATGCTGATATCCTCCCAAGGCTTCTCTGGTACAGATAATGGCTGATACAACCTTGTATTCTGCTTCACTCCTTTTGCCATCTGACATACTCTGCAACTCTGTACAAACTTCTTCACATCTTGCTGCAACTATGGCCAATAATAATTCTCACTAACCAAAGAAAGGGTTTTGTCACGACCAAAATGTCCAGCCAATCCTCCGCTATGCTTCTCCTTGATGAGATTCTCCCTCATAGAACTTTGTGGAATGCACAACATACTCCCTTTGAATAGCATATCATCTTGGATGATGAAATCCAGCCATTTCATCCTGTCTAGAGTAACAGGTTCTGTACAAGCTTTCCAAGCTTCACCAAAATCAGGATCCTCTGGATACAAATTCTTGAGTTCCTTAAACCCAACCACTTTAATTTGCATTTCTATCAGCAATAGTTGCCTTCTGCTAAGAGCATCAGCAACCCTATTGGACTTTCCACTCCTGTGTTTCAAAACAAATGTATAACTCTGTAAAAACTCAACCCATTTCAAATCCCTCTGATTCAACTTTCCTTGACTATTCAAATATTGCAAAGCTTGATGATCAGTATACAAAACAAACTCCTTAGGAAGCAGATAATGTCTCCACTTCTTTAATGCCTGAACTATAGCATAAAATTCCTAATCATAAATAGAATATTTCCGCTTGGCATCATTTAACTTCTCACTGAAATAAGCAACAGGTTTACCTTCTTGGCTCATAACAGCTCCTATTGCAGTACCACTAGCATCACAATCTACTTGAAACACCTTATTAAAATATGGAAGTGCTAAAACAAGTTGTTCTGTAACTTTTTGTTCCAACAATTGAAAACTTTTTTCTGCCCCATTAGTCCACTTAAATTCTTTTCTATCCCCTCTCATTGTTTCAGTCAAGGGTCCACAAATACTACTAAAATTTTTGATAAATTTTCTGTAAAAGCTGGCTAGACCATGAAAAGATCTTACCTCAGTAGCACTCCTTGGAGTAGGCCATTCAAGGATAGCCTGTACCTTCTCTGGGTCCATTTTTAGACCTTCTCCTAAAACTACAAACCCCAAATACACCAACTCTTTCTTCACAAAACTGCACTTCTTCAAATTAATCAACAATTTCTCTTCTCTCAGCTTCTCAAATACCATACGAATATGCATTATATGCTCCTCCAATGTCTTACTAAAGATCAAAATATCATCTAGGTAAACAATGACAAACTTACCCAAAAATTCTTTCAGAACCTCGTTCATGAGCCGCATGAAAGTGCTCGGTGCATTGGTTAACCCAAAAGGCATGACTAAGCACTCATATAGTCCTTCCTTTGTCTTGAAGGCAGTCTTCCATTCATCTCCTTCTCTGATCCGAATCTGATGATATCCACTTTTCAGATCTATCTTTAAAAAATACACAACTCCACTCAAACAGTCCATAATATCATCCATTCGTGGCAATGGAAACTTGTACTTGATTGTGATCTTGTTTATTGCCCTAGAATCTGTACACATCCTCCATTCTCCATTATTCTTTTGTGCTAATACCGCTGGTACAGCAAAGGGACTCAGACTCTCACAGATCAATCTTTTTTGTAACAACTCATGTACCTGTCTGTTCAACTCCTCACTTTCCGCAGGTGTCATTCTGTGTGCTACCTTATTTGGCAAACTCACTCCTGGGATCAAGTCCATCTGATGACTGATCTTCCTGACTGGGGGTAATCCATCAGGCACATTATCGGATACAATATCCTGAAACTCATTCAACAAATTTGCAACTTCTACAGGAACATCTTCTACTTCCTCTTTACCAGCTTTTGGAATTAAAGCAAAACATACATGCTCATGCCTCATACCATCTAGGAAATTTCTTCCATCAACAAAAGTTATCCTTGCATTACCACATACCTTTTCTTCAGTCTCCTTCAATGGTTTTAGCTTATGTTGCACTCCATCCTTTGTCAGGGAACAGGTATTCGCATGACCATCATGTATAGCACATCTGTCAAACTGTCATGGTCTACCCAACAACATATGACATGCATCCATAGATATGATATCACACAATACCTCATCTTGGTATCCGCCAACCTTGAACTTCACTAGGCATTGTTCATTGACCATGACCTTGTGGTCATCCTGTACCCAGGCAATCCGATATGGATGTGGGTGTTTCTGTCTCTTGAGCTTCAACTTTGTCACCATCTCTTCTGACACCAAATTGTCAGTGCTTCCACTATCAATAATCACATCACAACATTTACCTTCACACTTGCACCTGGTGTGAAATAGGCTCCTCCTTTGCTCAGGTTCATTCTCACCACTCAACAGGACTCTTCGGTTAATCAACATTTCTCCTCTTTCAGCATCTTCAGAATTTGATGATCTGACATCTTCATCTACATGTGCAACTCTGGCCTGGCCTTCATTTCTTCTGTCTGTTCTACCTTGGTGCTGAGGACATTCAAATGCCCTATGACCTTCTTCTCCACAGTGAAAACATGTTCCACGGAAGCCTCCTCTTCCAAATCCTTGTCCTCTTCTTCTTCCTCTCTCATCTCTATTATTCTGATCCTGGAAGCGATTGGAATTATTTCTACACTGATTCTGACTGCTACTGGCCTCATCCTTCTTTTTCAGATCTTCATTTCGGCCACCATATGACCGTCCACTAGATCGTCCACCGTGACCTCTTCCATTTTGCCTGCTCTTGAACTTCTTGTTCAGCTTTTCCTCTACTTTTAGGGAAAATTGGTATGCCTCCTCAATACTTCTCATTCGAACCAAATTCAACTCCTCCTGAATACTTGGCCTTAACCCATTAAGGTATCAGGCAAATTTCTCCTTATCAGCTTCTGCATGGCTTGTTCTGATGAGAAGTCAATAGAACTCCTCTATATACTCCTGAACGGATCTTCCTGCTTGCTTCAAACTCTGCATTTTCTTCAGTAGGTCAAGCTCATAATCAACAGGAATGAACTGTCACTTCAATTTATCCACCATCTGATCCCATCTCATGATTTTCTCCTTTCCCCTTCTATTTTGCTCCAACTGAATCTCTTGCCACCATATCTTCGCATGACCTTTCAGTCTGGCCTTCATAAATTTGACCCTATCAGGATCCTCAACATCTTCATACTCAAAATATTCCTCACATTCATTGATCCAGTCGATCAATTCTTCTGGGTTAAGATTTTCAGAAAATGTAGGAACCTCAATCTTAGGTCTTTTCCCAATCTTAGAAATGGCCCAAAAAAGTCTTTCTTCCTCCTAGTTCACAATTTTGACTTCTCCTTCTTGATATTCTTCTTCAGCTTCATCCTCGCTTTCATCTCTGACATTAAGATTCATTCCTCTACGAATCTCTTCTTGCAATGCTCGCACTTGTCTCTGCAGTTCCCTAACCTCAGGTGTTACAACACCAGCTCTTCCGCCACGTTCCCTTCGTGGAGGCATTTTTGTGATGCATGCTGAAACCCTAACCACGGTCCTGGTGCAAACTGTCTCACAGTCAGTGATCTGCTTACACACTCAGGAAAACCTGGCTCTGATACCACTTGATGAAGGGTGCTCCCCTTAATACCACAAACACATAACAGATATAGAGAAACAACAACAATATGCAAGAACAGAAAATTGGCTTCTTATTATCTCCACAAATGTGGAATTACAAACTTTCAGAATTACAATATGCAAAGCCACATGGGCATTCCCTTACAATATTCTGTAGGACAAAGCCTCGAACTATTACCCAGATCTACTACCCAGAACTATTCTGAACTGCCTAAGACAATAATACAGCCTTCCTTATATAGGCAATTTTTCCACCACCTGGGAAGGTTCCAAAATTTTAGCCAATAAGGCCGACCAAAGTTAGAATTATTTTATTTTACATTTTATTACATCATAGTCGGTTCAAGATAACCTTTGAAACCCGAACAGAAATTTTGAAGAAAATTATTTTCTGCCATTTCAGGTGGCCCAACTTCCGAAGACCATAAGTCATCACCAGTTGACCCGATCGGCTATTATAACCCCACTTCGGAAATGTCACGAAGTGCTCTACAGGCTTGATCAATGCAAGCACCCATCACCCAAATTTTTGACCTCATTCGGGGCCTTTAAAGCCTTCAAAACTAAGTTCAAAGTTTCTGTACCCTGCTGCCAATACCGAAAATCTTCAATATCTTCCAATATACACTTGATCTGGCAATGAAACTTTACTGGCAGACTTATATGACCAAAATGAATCTCCAAGAAATAAATCAGATCATTCTGAGCACATACAAAAATTACCAAAAATAGTAACTTTCCATATATAGTAGCTCTGCACAAAATAACCCTTATTGAATATAAAAATAGAAATATTTTTGGGTGATGCAAGATTGCTCTTACACCCAGGATGCTCCTACATCATTTTAGTGAGCATCTCAGCAATATATAGTGGCATCATTAAACGTTCCAGTAATATCAACAAACATGAATCCAAACATTTCAAAATAGTGAATCGATATCCTTGAGCACAAGCACCAATAACATCAAATAATAGAGATAAAGCACAGGCTAGGGCATGACACCAGTAGAATGCGGTCATTTCAGAGAGCATTAATGATCAAATAAAATGCAATGCATTTGAAATTTATGGTCGAATATGATGCCAGAGGCTCGAAAGATGTTGTTCGTCAAAGATACCAATCAAATATAAAGAAATCACATACCTTCTCTCGTGCTCAGCTTTCACCTGCTCGTTCAACTTTCAATACAATACATTTGATACCCTAAGCTATCAATACAAATGGTGCCTAGCTAGAAACTCATGGATTGTCCATTTGATACCACAGTCAACATTTCAAAAAAATTGATATCCTTGAGCACAAGCACCAATAACATCAAATAATGGAGTTAAACCATGGGCTAGGGCACAACACTAGTAGAATGCGATCATTTCAATGAGCATCTCATCAATATACAATGGTGTCATTAAATGTGTCAGTAATATCAACAAATGTGAATCCAAACATTTCAAAATAGTGAATCAATATCCTTCAGCACAAGCACCAATAACATCAAATAATAGAGATAAAGCACGGGCTAAGGCACAACACCAGTAGAATGTAGTCATTTTAGAGATCATCATGATCAAATAAAATAAAATGCATTTAAAATTTGTGGTCAAATATGATGCCAAAGGCTCAAAAGATGTTTCCCATCAAAGATACCAATAAAAGATGAAGAAATCACATACCTTCTCTCGTGCTCAGCTTTCACCTACTCGTTCAACTTTCACCTGCTTGTTTTCTCCCACTCCTTTTCTCTACAATCAAAATAAAAATGATTTGGGCATTTCACTTTTTTTTCATCTATACCCCAAAACTGTCAAAATTCCAATGGTCAATTTAAAACCCATCGGAATATTGAAACCATCGGGGCCTATTACAAAAAAAAACACCAAATTCATAAAAAAAAATTACCTGTCGGAAGTTTCTATCAAATTTTGGCCCCAAATGTAGTACTGCTAGATTTTAAGCATAATCTCTAATAGGTTTGACATTGTTATCAATGAGATGAGAAATACTATGCAATATTTTAACCCCATGTTCATCATTGTAACTTAATTTCCTTAGGCCCTCTATAATAGAAATGACCTCAAGATTAAAGTTTTCTTGTCCTAACCATTGTTCAAATTTCTCAAAGTCATTGGAATGATTTTACACTTGCATAGGAGGGACTCTTAAAACCTTATCATCATTGTGATAAGAATGGGAATATTTATTCTCCACGATAGGATTTATATCACTAGTATACATGTTGGTCTCATAAAAATTCCTAGAAAAGCGAGAAGGCTCGGGATCAAAGGAACCCATAAGTCTTCAGCTTCTTCTAACTGGAATACTATAAGTAGGACTCAAAGTGATAACACTCATGCACAAGGGAATGAGAGAAAATATATATATATATATATATATATATATATATATATATAAAGCAATTGTAAGATTTGAAAGAGATGTACAATCCAAACAAAGAAAGTATTTTATGAAAATAAAATTTAACTATTAAAGGGGTAAGTGCACCAAGATGGTGTGCAAAAAAGTGGCCACCCACTCAAAAAACAACAAAATACTCCTAGCATGATCGACTTACTTTAAATTCAAATAACCCAATTAGGATTATGTTTGGTAAATGAATAATCCAAGGAAAAGGCTAGTTAATTGTTGGAAACTGCAATTGAAGCAATCGTTGTATTTTCATTGATGTGAAACCTTAACTGGTAAGACTGTTGCTATCTAAGAAAGTACTATATCTATTGATTATTGAGAAGGATTAGGGCAAGGGTGATAACAATAGAGCCTAGGGAAAGGTTGAGTTATCTTGATACTTCAATGAGTACTTGATTATGTGGCACAATGATAAGATAATGTATTGTAACTTATCTAAGTGAGAAGCAAGACTGAGCAAAAGTGAAGAAATCTAGTTTAAGCCAAGTGATGTTAGTGTAAACTGAGCCAGTATATGCTGATTAAATTCAGTGTTGACTGAACATTAGTATTAGCCAAGTAACAATTTGAAGAGATGACCGAGTTGAGCAGTGATGACCAAGAAGTTGAACACAGTATTGACTGAGCATTAGTAATTTACATTTGAGGAAGAATTCAGATTCCTAGCCAACACAGTTGAATTCTTGGATTATGTAAATTGTGTTGACTTTATTAATTAAGTCTATGGATCATTTATTGCATAGTAAACCATTTTATTGTGATTCCAATAAAGAGATTGGAGATGTTTCTAGAAGGATGGATGAAGTACATAAATGATGGAAGGATTTGTCAAATTCAACCTAAACCCAAGATCTACAGAAGATATTAAGCGAAAAAAATTGGATCTACCTATTGAGGAGGTATATAGGAAAACCTAAGTATGAGATTGTGAGAAGAGACGCTGGAGTTATTGATGTTATTGACTGATATAGCAGAAAGGTGAAAGGTGAAGGAGTTGATTAGAGTTGTGATTGCTTGAAGGGGTTTCCAAGCAGATCAATGATGGAGATGGAAATGGAACTCAGTCAGTAAGCTAGCATATATGTGCGAATTGGATCTAGTATTTGCAAAGTGATTTGTATGTTTTCAGATCAATACTGTTGCTACTTTCTAACCATTATATTAGTTAAATCCTTTAATCAAGGTTGACCTAATAGTAATTGTATAAATCCTTTAATCAAGGTTGAATTCTAATGGAATGTACTTAAGTCCTCTAACAAGGTGCACTCTTAACAGGGTGGTTCAAATCCTTTAACAGGGTCACACCTAGCAGTATGTTTGTAAACCTTTGACAGGGTTGGCTTTTCACAGAGCTCACTTCAGAAGAGTGAATATATCAGTAGCATGTTACAAAGTGGTTTTTCCCAAATTGGGTTTCCACTATAAATCCTGGTGTTAATACTTGTGTGAATGTTTTGGTTTTAACGTTTCTATGTTTTGTAAGTTAAATATTGTTGGATAGTGGATTGCATTGTTCTATATTTCTGGAATACATTTTGTAATGACCAAGTAGTTGTTGGTTGTTAGATCTAAATTTGTTGAAGTGTTTGAAAGTTTTTTTTATACATATGGACCTGAGAACAACTAATTCACCCCCCCCCCTCTGTTGTTCTAAATCATATTAACAATTGGTATCAAAGCTGTTGGTGCTTACACAGAACAAGTTTGAAGGTACCTGAAGCAAATGATCAAGATGTATAAAAAGGAGGTACTGAAGCTGAATAAGGAGAACTTCCCTGCATGGTAGAGTCTGATGAAACTGCATCTAGTTGGTATTGGTGACTCAGCAAAATATTATGTTGAAAATGACTATGTTGCACCTTTGACTATCGAGGATATCAGAGATAAACAGGAACACAACCAAGCAATGTCAGACATTAAAGATTGCACAATCTGCCTTAAGCTATCCTAAATTTGAAGACATTAAAGATTGCACAAATGCAAAGAAAATGTGGGACACTCTTGCAAACATCTATGGTGGTGACATAAATGTACTAAGGGCAAAAGCTGAAAGCCTGAGAGGTAAGTTTGATGAAATGAAAATGCAAGAAGGAGAAAATATTGCTCAATATTGTGGTAGAATCAAGGAGGTTGTAAATTCTATTAGAGTAACTAATGGAACTATTGATGATGAGACTATTATTGGAAAGGTATTGAGAACTTTGTGTCCTATATATGCCATCAAAATTTTAGAAATTCAAGAATGTAGATGTAAACCTGGTAATGCTCTAACACTAGAAAGTCTTGTTGGTAAGCTTACTACTTTTGAGCTGTCTAATTATGATAATTTCATTGTTTCTAATGTTGAATCTACATTCAAGTCACAAATGGTTTTGCATAAGTCTAGGAAGGTAAAATAAAAATGTATAAGTGAGAGTTCAAAAGTGATAGTGACACTTTTGATGAGGAACTAGAGGATTTTGAAGCTCTTATGGCTAGAAGATTGAAAAGAGGAAAAGGAAAACATAAAGGTAAACTCCCTATCATATGTTTTTCATGTAAAAAAGTTGGCCATATAGCTGCAAGATGTCATGACAGGGATGACAAGGATGAAGAAAGAAAAAGCAAGTATAAAGACAAGAGAGAAAATAAAGGTTACCGAAGGTACAAGGACTACAAGGATAAAGGTAAGAAATCCTACTATATTGTTGAAGAAGAAACTGACACTGATAATAATGATTTTGAAATTGAAGTAGTCTATGTTGCTATGAAAGATGAGTCTGATGAAGATGAGAAAACTACACTTGTTTCTTATGTAAGGAAAGGTGATAAATGCATTACTGATAGTGGTTTCTCACATCACATGACTAGTGACAAAAGTAAATTTGATACCCTAGATCATTACAAAGGTAGAAGTGTTAAGTTTGGTAATGATGCACCATGTCCTATAAAGGGTAAAGGATCAATTAAGTTGACTGATAAGATCACTTGTGAAACTTCTTACTGGGTTGAGGGTCTTAACTATAATTTGTTGAGTGTTACACAGCTTAATAGCACTAGTTACTGAGTGGAGTTTCATCACAAAAAGGATAAAATATTTGATGCCGCTAGTGAATTGATTGGAAGTGGTGAGCAGAATAGAGGTCATTTGTTCTATCTAGACCTATCTGAAGAAACATGCTTGATTGCACAATTTGATGATGTTTGGTTATGGCATAAAAGGCTATGTCATGTTAACTTTGACAATCTACTAAATATTAGTAAAAAGAAGAAAGCTAGAGGTTTTCTAAGATTGAAGAAACCTGATAATGTGATATGCAAACAATGTCAATTGCGTAAAATGACAAAGTCTAGTTTCAAGAGCAAGACTTTTACTTCTGAAAATGCTTTAAATCTGGTTCATACTAACCTTTGTGGATTAATGGGTGTACAAATCTATTGTGGTGATAAATAACTTATTCTATTTGTTGATGATTACACTAGAATGATGACTATAATATTTCTAAAATAAAAATTTGATGCATTTCAGTTGTTTAAGTGGTATTTCGCTAAGGTTGTAAAGGAGACAGGTAGGAACTTGAAATGTCTGAGATCTAACCAAGGTGGAGAGTTTATATCAAATGAGTTTAATATGTTCTACAATGATAGAGGAATCAAAAGATAGATGTCTATACCTATAACACCTCCACAGAATGGTATAGCTGAGAGGAGGAATAGATCTATCATGGATTGTGCAAGGACACTAATGATTGAAAATAATGTTGCACAGATGTACTAGAGAGAAGTTTTAAGTACAATTTTTTATATCTTAAACCGAGTGCAAATAAAAAAGGTACAAATGTTACACCTTATGAACTATGGCACGGTTATGCACCTAATGTAAAATATTTTAGAATCTTTGGGAGTAGATGCTATATATTAAAGGATAATAGGAATGGAAAATTTGATGCAAAAAGTGATGAGGGCATATTCCTAGGTTATTCCACAAAAAGAAAAGCTTACAAGTGTTTGAACTCTAACACTAACAAAATTGTGGAAAGTGATAATGTGAAAGTTGATGAATATGCAGAAAAGAATGAGTAGGAAAGCAAAAGAGAACTTGAAGATTATAGATATTTTGTCTATATAGAAGAATAAGGAGAGGTGAGTAACACACCTACACCTGATGCAGAGTCTCAGATAAGAAATGTTGAGCATCAGGAAGAAAATGTCAAGCATCAGGAAGGCACTGCTGAGAATCAGGAGGATGCTGTCAAGTATTTGGAAGAGGTTGCCAAGCAATCAAAAGCTGAATTTGATAATCTTATTCATGAACCTAGAGAGAAAGGAGAAAAGAAACTTGAACCTACTTTGGCACAATATGTAAGAAGACATCATAAGCTTGATCAAATCATTGGAGATAAAGAAACTGGAGTTCTGACCAAAAGCAAGTTGAGAGATCCTACATGTTTATTGTGTGAATTTGAGCCTAGGAAAACAAGGGAGGCATTAGAAAATGAAGATTGGATTCAAGCCATGAATGAGGAAATAGATCAAATAGAAAAGAATGATACTTGGACTCTGGTGCTGAGACTAGAAAACAAAAATGTCATTGGAAAAAAATGGGTATTCAGAAAAAAACTTAATGAGCATGGACAAATCACAACAAACAAACCAAGGTTGGTATGCAAGGGTTATGCATAGGGAAAAGGAATAGACTATGGGGAGACATTTTCTCCTGTAGCAAGATTAGAAGGAGTACAAACTCTACTTGCATATGTTGCTTATAGAGATTTCAAGGTATACCAAATGGATGTTAAGTCTACATTTTTTAATGGTATATTAGAAGAAGAAGTGTACATTGAGAAACCTGAAGGATTTGTTGACCCAAACAAGAAAAATATGGTTTGTAAGCTGAACAAGGGACTGTATGGTTTGAAGCAAGCCCCCAAAGCATGGTATGAGAGGTTGCACAATTACTTGATACAAATTGGATTTTCAAGGACAAATGACACCAGCAATCTGTACATGAAAGATGAAGAAGGTAAAGGAATTTTGTTAGCTAAGATTTTTGTAGATGATATCATATTTGGTGGACAAGATGCCCTGTGTAAGAAATTTTCAAATGAGATGCAAACTGAGTTTTAAATGTCTATGTTTGGTGAGATAAAGTTTTGTGTTGGTTTGCAAGTCTATCAAATGGAAAGAAGTATTTTTATCACACAGTCTAAATATGTTAAAGAGATACTGAAAACCTTTGGTATGGAGGACTCAAGGCTAGTAAGTACTCCCATGGCTACTGGATAGAAACTATCTAAGAATGATGATATTGTTGAAGTGAACCAAACTCTATATAGATCCATGATTGGAAATTTGCAATATGTTGTTCACAGTAGACCAGATATTGCTCTAGCAGTTGGGATTGTGGCAAGATTCTCTGCCAGTCTTAAGGAAATTCATATGATGGCTATGAAGAGGATAATGAGATATTTGAAAGGGACAGAAGACTTTGGATTGTACTACAAGAAGCATGAAAAATTTGAACTGAGATTCTATACTGATGCAGTTTGGGTAGGAAATGTAGATGACAAAAAATTACTAGTGGTGGAGCTTTCTTTCTTGGACAGAGATTAGTTTCCTAGATAAACAAGAAACAAAATTGCATTTCCCAATCTACAGTTGAAGCCGAGTATGTAGCAGCTGCAGTGAACTGTTCAAACCTGGTATGGATAAAGAAATTGTTGAAAGGCATGAAAGAAGAGATCACTGAACCAGTTGTCATATACTATGATAACACAAGTGCTATCAACATATCAAAGAACCCAATGATGCACACAAAGACCAAACATATTGCTATCAAGTATCATTACTTTAGGGAATTGGTACAAGATAAAGAGGTGAGAATGGAATATGTGAACACAAAGGAATAACTAGCAGACATATTCACCAAAGCTTTACCTATGGATGCTCATGAATATCTTAGAGGTAAATTAGGGGTGCTTCACCTAATTGAGGCTACCTAGTCAAGCTAGGAGCACTGCATCAAATGTGTTGAATAGAGTATCTGACAAATTGATGCAGAAAAGGTCACACTTTAGGAGAAACCTAGAGTTGTGAAAAGAACAACAAAGCTATAAATAGTCATAAGCAAGATGACAGAGGGAGAAACATTGTTACTGAACTGACAAGATGATATCTACATCTGAAAGATGCAAGTTTTAGTTGTTGCTTTGGCATTATTGTCAAAGAGAGAGATATAACTTAGATGCAAACACATGGAAGATCAAGAAAGAGGGAGAGATACATAAGAAAGAGACACATAAAATATTCAGAGGAAGTTACTGTGTGGTCGGTCAAGAAAGTTAGGCTAAGCGATTCAAAATCAGAATGAAGCTAAGGATATTACAAATATTTCTAATGAACTGACAAGTGTTGGATTGGTTGGTGAATTATGTGTTATTCATATGGTGCTGCCATCTATGCCAACAAGGGAGATTGTTGGAAACTACAATTGAAGCAATTGTTGTATTGCCATTGATGTCAAACCTTAACTGGTAAGACTATTGCTATCTAAGAAAGTACTATATCTATTGATTATTGAGAAGGATTAGGGCAAGGGTGATAACAATAGAACCTAGGGATAGGTTGAGTTATCTTGATACTTCAATGAGTACTTGATTATGTGGCACAATGATAAGATAATGTCTTATTTATCTAAGTGAGAAGAAAGACTAGACAAGTAGGCTTAACTAAGAAAAAGTGAAGAAATCTAGTTTAAATTGAGTGATGTTATTGTCAACCGAGCCAGTATATGCCGAGTAAATTTAGTGTTGACCAAACATTAGTATTAGTCGAGTAACAGTTTGAAGAGATGACCGAGTTGCATAGTGATGACCAAGAAGTTGAACACAGTATTGACCGAGTGTCATTAATTTACATTTGAGGAAGAATTCAAATTCCTAGCCAACACAATTGAATTCTTGGATTATGTAAATCATGCTGACTTTATTAATTAAGTCTATGGAGCATTTATTGCATAGTAAACCATTTTATTATGATTCCAATAAAGAGATTGGAGATGTTTCTACAAGGATGGATGAAGAGCATAAATGATGGAAGGATTCATTGAATCTGACATAAACCTAAGATCTATAGAGGAGATTAAGTAGCAAAAGTTGGATCTACCTATTGAGAAGGTATATAGGAAAACCTAAGTATGAGATTGTGAGAAGAGATGCTGGAGTTGTTGATGTTATTGACTGATACATCAGAAAGGCTAAAGGTGAAGGAGTTGATTAGAGTTGTGATTGCTTGAAGGGGTTTTCGATCAGATCAATGATGGAGATGAAAATGGAACTCGATCAGTAAGCTAGGGTATATGTGCGAATTGGATCTTGTATTTGAAAAGTGAGTTGTATGTTTTTAGATCAATACTGTTGCTACGTTCTAACCATTGTATCAGTTAAATCCTTTAATCAAGGTTGACCTAACAATCATTGTATAAATCCTTTAATCAAGGTTGCATTCTAATGGAATGTACTTAAGTCCTCTAACAACGTGCACTCTTAACAGGGTGGTTGAAATCAGGGATAACTTTAAGAAACCCCCTTTTAGGAAAAAGTGTAAACTCCTGGCGAATCGTACATTATTTTAGGGGGGAATTTTTTTTAATGCAAGTGAATTTTTTTTTCGATTCCATGATTTTTCATAGTTTTTATTAGCGATTTTTTCCCCAATGAATGAAAATTTCATAAATTGCTGGCGAATAATTTTCTTTTCAGATAAAAAATAATAATATATGAGGCAAATAATTTTCTTTTCAAGTAAAAAATAATAATATATGAGGTGAATAATTTTCTTTTCAAGTAAAAAATAATAATATATGAGGCGAATAAATTTCTTTTGAAGGGTAAAAAAATATTTCTATTGGCAAATTTTATATTTATTTTATTGGTGATTTTCAAAAGATGGGAAATATTTTGTTATAATGCCTTAGACTAACATACCTAACATACATACATTATTTTATAATGTTAAATATATTATTTGATACCATCCAATGATCCAAGATCAATGGCTAAAGTTTAATTTCAGCCCCAATTTCTTGAAGGAAACAAAGTTGTGGAGGAAGTCACCAGAATGTTGACACATATCAAATAAGGGTTACTTGTCTACACACTACAGTGTACACATGTTGGTATTGATATTCATGGTTCTATTACTATAGTGCAACTTGTAACCTCTTAAATTTGTAAGCAATAAATGCCTTGTCAGTGAGAAGCGACATTCTTTAACTTGTCATGCAGAGTAGACATGCACCACTTCCAAATTCGTACAGACGCTATAACTGATATCTGACATTTTTTGCTTTTATGGGAAAGATTTACTACCAGATATGAAAGATTAAGGACAAAATATTAATTTCTCACACACATGCATTTAGGGGAAAGATTTACATGAAAGATTTAGAGGCATGGTAAGGACAATGGATTTAATACCATTAAAGACAGAATAATTTATTGCTAAGTAACGATCCAGAATTCAAGGGCTATTTATAGATGATCTCTCTTCATTATTCATCGATTCGTCTTTGGCATTTGCTAGATAATTTCTTTGTTTAGGGTCTGCAGTCTGCAAATAATTTGTTTTTAAGTTTTCTGTAGTTTTACTATTTCAGATGGACACTCCAATTAGGCTTATATGCACATCTGAGGAGGCCCAGAAGGCCTTTCTGGGTTCCTTTACTGATGAAGCCTTACAATCTATTTGTAAGGAGGGTGGGCCTTTCGTTATAGAGGCTATGAGAATGGTGTTGGGCAGAGAGTTTCAAAACAATGAAGATAGGCACCAGGTCAACACAGACATTACGTCCCATTTTTTGGCATCTCTTCTCGACCTCAGAGGAGAGAAGGTAGAGATGTTAATGCTGCTGAGGAGGGTGTTTAAAGAAGAGTACCTGGGGGATGACATTAGTGTTGTCATGTTCGCAAGAATAGGGGTGGGGATCTCTTGGGCAATGGAAATACCCAAGCTTCTCCTCCCAAGCCAAAATGTGGCCAGACAACCTTTTCTTTTGGGCCTCAATGCTGGGCAGTACAAGCACCATAGGAAATGGGCCCTGCTTGCTAGGGATTTCCTCTGAAAGTGGTTTTCCCTTGACAAAGAGGAGGCTGAGGTGGGGGAATTTGGGTGGCTGGATGAATTCACGCAGATAATCATCTCTCGTGAATTCTACCTAGATGGAACCGTAGGCCAAAATCAGTAGAGGACTACTACTAGTTTTTTTCATAAAAAGTTTATAGTTTTTTCTTGTTTATAGTATGTTTCTTTTTGTAGTATTTACTATTGTACTGGAAGTAGACACTGGTGACTGGACTACTAGTCTTCTAGTGGTTTTTGTTTTATAAAAACATACCTCATTTTTTTGTTTTTTTTGTTTATAATAGGTTCCTCTTTGTTCTGGAAGTGGAACTGCACAATCTTTATGTAATTATAATTTTATGAAAAGAAAACAATGAAAATTTCGTTCATTTCAATCTGTACAAAAAATGGTTCTTTCACTTCTCTGTCACTGTGATTGCAATATTTTAATTAGTTACTTTATGATTTATCTGTGTATTAGATATGTATGATGTTACATGTATCACAGTTGTACAATGTAGACAGTTATAGTTAATAAAAGAAATGTCTTATCAGTTATCATTCAGTACTGACATTAAGTTTGGGTAATGTTACTTGTCAAAATTTACACACTCGTACATCTAATATGAAAGATTTATAGAATTTTGAAGGACAAATGAATTAATAAGGTTAGATTTATAGAATTTTGAAGGACAAATAAATTAATAAGGTTAGAGAAAGAATTTATGGTATGCTAATTATAATGTATGAGAATTATATGTGAGTCTGTGATTATAATTATCAATGTTAAAGTTATAATCTAAATCAATAAAAAATATCTTTTTAACTTTAAGTATACTATTTAATCAATAAAAAATTCCGCAAGCTTTAACTCATTTCAATTTGTACAAAAAATGGTTCTTAGACTTCTCTGTCACTGTGATTGCAATATTTTAATTAGTTGCTTTATGATTTATCTGCGTATTAATAAAAGAAATGTCTTATCAGTTATCACTGAGTACTGACATTAAGTTTGGGTAATGTTACCTATCAAAATTCATACACTCATACATTTAATATGAAAGATTTATAGAATTTTGAAGGACAAATGAATTAATAAGGTTAGAGAAAGAATTTATGGTATTCTAATTATAATGTATGAGAATTATATGTGAATCTGTGATTATAATTACCAACGTTAAAGTTATAATCTAAATCAATAAAAAATATCATTTTATTTTTAAGAATACTATATAATCAATTTGACAGACAAATGAATTAATAAGGTTAGAGAAAGAATTTATTGTTTTCTAATTTTAAGGTATGATAATTATATGTGATTATAATTATCATTATTAATGTTAAAGTTATAAGCAATAAAAAATATCATTTTAACATTAAGTATACTATTTAATCAATAAAAAATATTACTTTAACTCATGTTTGGGAGACCTAGGGAGTTAGCGACTCAGCGACCACAAAAATCTCATTATCTCTAAACACTAACCTTGTTCCTTAACTCCGGCCTCTGAAATTTATTAGAATTTAATATTATTAAAAAAACAATGCATTTTGAATTTGATTGGCTAAAATTGTTACTATTCAATTAAATAACTTTAAATGTTATTAACTTATTATCCATTATTAATTAATATTATAAAAGAAAAAATAACATTATAACATTTAACAATGTCTGTTGCAAATAACTACCATTGGATGAGCATAGATCGACGATGTACGATGGACTTCAGGATGAAAGGGAAAAGCAACCCCATCTTTTGAAACTCATTCCAGAATCATGACACATGTCGGCCGTCAGTTGAGTGGTGACTAGGTGAGTTAATGGGACCCACAGCCACAAGGGCTCGGGGCCACCAGTGCCACAGGCACACAACACCATTATGACCATTGGATTATTGTAGATCAATGACCGAAGTTGTATTTTAGGATGAAAGGGAAAAAGCAACCCCATCTTTTGAAACCCATTCTGAAATCATGACACGTGTCACTAAACACGTAAGAGTCTTACGTTCCACTCGCAGTCTCGCATGGTGCTACCAAGTACCAACAATGCCATTTGATGATCACATGACATGTCTGACTCGACCGTCAGGTAAGTGGTGACTAGGTGAGTTAATGGGACCCATGGCCATGGGGACCCGGGGCCACCAGTACCACAAGCACACAACGCCATTATGACCATTGGATTATTATAGATCAACAACCGAAGTTGTATTTCAGGATGAAAGGGAAAAAGCAACCCCATCTTTTGAAACCCATTCCAGAATCATGACACATGTCACTAAACATGTAAGAGTCTTACGTTCCACTCACAATCTCGCATGGTCCTACCAAGTACCAACAATGTCATTTGATGATGATGTGACACATCTGACTCGGCCGTCAAGTGAGTGGTGACTAGGTGAGTTAATGGGACCCATGGCCATGAGGGCCTGGGGCCACCAGTACCACAGGCACACAATGCCATTATGACCGTTGGATTATTGTAGATCAACGACCGAAGTTGTAATTTGGGATGAAAGGGAAAAGCAATTCCATCTTTTCAAACCCTGTTACAGAATCATGACACATGTGAGCCGCAGTCTCGAGACTCACATGGTCCTACCAACAATGCCATTTGATGATGATGTGACACGTCTGACTCGTAGTCATCAGGTGAGTCAGCCGTCAAATCATAGATGAGTGGTGACGACTCTAGATTGTACTATTTTGGCACTTTATGTTTCACTTCTGCGGATTTAGAAAGGGTTTACGGATTCTAAATTTCTATGTTGAGGAAAGAAAGTGCAACAAAGTCTCTCAACTGAAGCTCTGTAACCTGTTCCTAGTCAAAGTTTACAAAAATTGAAGCTAAGGGTAACGGGTAACTACTAAAATCCTAAACACGTAGGTCCCACATTTTAAATTTTTCAAATCTCTTGACTTACAACTTTACTGTTTATATTATAGAAAAAAATTATCCTGTTACTTGTTAGGGTTTAATTTTGATTCTTGAATCACCCCTGTAAATTGTAGGCTTGTAGGATGTAGCTGTGTATAAATATTTGAATTTTCCTATGAGTAAATAGTGATACTGGTTTAGGTTACCACTTACCAGCTTACCACGATGGGCAAAACAATTATCAAGAATAAGACTATGAGTAAAAAGACAAGTCAAATAATAGAATTCCACAATCTGCTTAAAACACCAAGTTTCACAAATGTATTCCATGATATTTATGATCCTGTTATTCATGGAAATAAGGGAATAATGCAAATTAGATTTGCAATTGAAAACAAGTGGAGCAATCCAAATAAGGGTTCCAAATTTTCTAAATTTAACCCAAAGGTAAATGCAATGGAAAATAAAATTGCATCGTGGAATGTTGGGTTGGCAAGCATGGTGTTACCTCAAGTATTCCATTGCCTAGAAATTGTCATGGTCTACGCCGAAAATTATGATGAAAATAAAAAAGCAATTGTGAATAAAAATACTCAGGAGGAAATTTTGTCCATAACTGAGAGTGAATTTGCTAGTCTGTTGAACCTAGGGTTTGAACAGCAAAACTCAAACGTGCAAATTGACCTGAGAAAGTTGGCAGAGCATTATGATAAAATAGATGCAACATAGAGAGATTCTTATATCAGAGGAATAACAATTACAAATAGTTCAAGCCTGAGTCTAGATCATAGGCCTCCTTATGATTATGAAATTTTTGTGTCATGGGTTTAGGACAGTATTTCCTTGCTAGCATTTTGTTTCAGATTGGATAGCAACAAAGAAGTGGGTGCCAGCATTCTTGAAATGCTTTTTCATACTCATTTTGAAAAAGAACAAGTAAAATATTGTTTTATTGAGCACATTGTTCATTGCATGCAAGAAAAATTAGTAATGATTAAAATAGGTTCACAGAAGACATTTAGATTCACAACCTACTTGTGCTATCTTCTCTTAGCAGAGCATCATGCAATATTTCAGACAAACAAGCTTTGCAGTCAAGGCCAAAATCCAATATATGAGTTGACACCTCAGATAAGGATGATTGATAACAGAAGGAACTACAACAATTTTATAGACTTCTTTTTGGCACCAATGTACGATAAAATTACAGGCACTCCAATGCCTAGATTACTTACTAGTTGTAGAGATTTAATTCAACTTGGAAGTAAAATACAATTGGCTAACTAGTCAGGGTGTTGCTAATCCTCATGGTGTAATTAGCAGCACCACAGGCAACATAGGTGGAAGCTCCTACATCAGTGCAAGTGCTATTTCACCATTCAAACATTCAATTGTGTCACAAAACCCTGATTTTCATTACAATGATTTTGTAACTAACTATGAACAATCAAAAAATAGGAATAGACAACATAGTAAGACAATGAAGATGGAAGCAGTTGCTGCTGCTCGTGAGACAGAACCTGCAACAAACAGGCTATTTCCCACATATGACCCAAATAAAGATATGATTGAATTCATGGTTGTTATGCCCCCAGCTAGAGATAACAATCCACCAAAGAGTCAGTTAGATCCATCTCAATTTCAAGTTAGCACCCTCCAAATGGATTTATCCAAAATTTAAAATGTGGACAAGATAAATGTGTCGAAAATGACCAACCAAGTGGTCTACAGTTCACTGATGAAGTTGGAGAGAGAGAAAGGAAAGCTTCAAGGCACAATAGATAAGTTAAAGGTAGACTAGGAAAATGTAAAGGCAACTGAGAAAGCAGTAGAAAATAGGTGCAAAGAGTTAGAGAGAAGGATAAAAAATTCATCCTCTAAAGAAGCAATTGGAGTTGGACAAAAAGAACATATTGACGCAGAACTGAAATCTATGAGGGAAAAATTGGAACAAAGCGAACAAAAACTTCAGAATGAAAAAGCCTCTTCATTAAGTATTTAAAAAAACTTGGAGATTTCAGGAAAGGCAACCAATAACTTAAAGAAAGAATTGGAGAATGAGAGGGTAAAAACAAAATAGTGGGAACAAAAAGCAAAAGAGTGGGAAGAGAAAGTAGAGGAAATAAGAAAAGATAGTAAACACAAGTTCTCAGAAATGAGAGAAGACCTAAAGAAGGCAAATAATACAATTAAAAATTATGAAAATAGCTTGAATGACCATGTAAATAATACAGTCAAGCTAATAAAAAAATTCTTCTGGGTCCAAATAAAGATGTCTTCTGATAGGTTGTGTGATTGGTTTGAACTGA
Organism: Chamaecyparis obtusa; assembly: GCA_027943335.1. NCBI lineage: Eukaryota > Viridiplantae > Streptophyta > Pinopsida > Cupressales > Cupressaceae > Chamaecyparis > Chamaecyparis obtusa. The sequence continues at coordinate 408,335 of BSBK01002945.1, forward strand.
ATGAAACTCTTACAGATGTTTTTGGGAAGTTGAGAGAGCACATTGAGAAGAAAAAAAAATTTTGTCAGAGAAAGAAAACTACAAAGCAGATTATGCAAGAAATCAACAGTAGTGACAGGCATTTGGCAAGCAAGGGAATTTAAGACCGCATTGCTACAACAATAAAGGTGAACTCTATCTTCGAAAAATGTCTGAAACTAACAGAAGTAGAAGAAAATGTTTCCTTATTCGGGCCAAACCTCACTAAGATGAATAGTAAAATAAGAAAATTGATATCTCTTGGTTTGCCAAGTCCTTGTCTTGATTACTCATCAATGAGTTTCATTGGAAGAGAAGCTTACAAAAAAAAGTTGGAGGACACAGTGATGTCTGATTTAGGCAACCTTCCTCAGGACAGAACTTATGAAGGCATTGCAAAGTGCATCAAAACATTCACAAATTTGAATGCAATAATGGAAGGAACATTTCTTACAATTCACTCTTCCAAGTATGGATGGCTGATGAGGTTTCTGGTCATGTACTATAACATGACAAATTTTTCCCTTCCAACCAATGAAGAATGGAGCATGCTAAAGAAACTGACAGAATCATCTTGATCTCATCAATCATAGTATGTGAAAGTACTTTCAGTTTCAATCATCTCTATATCTTTAGTATATATCTTTGATATTATCCTAAATACTAGAGTCTAGAATTGAGTTTAAAGTAACAAGTTTGAACTTTGTTTTTTGTACAGGATGAATGCTGCAGTCTTGCAGATGCTATTGCCAATGCTAATTTACTAAACCAGCCTGTCAAATGCAGAAATGTACAACTAAAGTTGTAGAGATGTTGTATACTTGTAGTTGTCTTACTAATTTAGATTTTGAAACTTCTCACTTCACATTAGGCAAATTGACCTGAAGCTATTGTTGCTCCCTTGTTTCAATAAAAGGGAATTCAGGGTCATTACTCATTGGCTTAGGGTAATGAAATTGAAATTGGGCAATGTGCCAAATTGCCAATGGGTATTGAGTCATTGAGTTTTGTAAATAGAATCACAGAGTTGTGTTCTTACTAGTATTAATGAATGAATTGTTACATTGTATCATATTTTTAATTAAATTAATGAGGATATGTATTTCTAACTCTAAGAATTCTAACATATGAATTGCTATGTTGTCAAAATAAATAATGAAAAATCTACAAGAATTGTACCATATGAGCTGAATAATGCAAATGAAAACCATTATTAATTATGGAATTGAATATTGATGACATTATCAACCACATTCATGTTTTTGACATTGGAATATGCTATTATGCATGACTGATGATGAGATATAGAAACTGGTAGTAGACTTCAGGAAAAAGATTAATAAATACCTAGGAGACTAGGAACTACTACTTCTACAATGGTTCAACTTCAAGTTGCCACATCATATCATCATTGAGATCATCGGATTCAGTGCCATCAACTCTATAGATTCCTTGGTTCTTCGATATGTTTTCTTCACTCTGCATACCACCGCTTAACTGATGTTCACTGCTAGCAGTACCAATACCAGTAGTACATGAGTCAATGACATCATTATTTCTGGCATTCCCACTCCTAGTCCCACTTTGGTTTGAAATGTTTCCCATCCCTCTTCTCTAACATTTCTTCCTCCACAATTTTAGTGCCCTTTCGTAAGGAAAAGTATTGACTTCATACCTGGATGTATAGACCCTCAAGAAATTTTCCAGATTCTTGTCTATTTTGTTTCTTAGCTTTGACTTTAGGAATCCCAAAGCACTAAAAACTCTCTCATCCTTCACCGACCCCAATATCATGGTCAGACATAAATTAGCAAGCTTGAAATATTATGATATTGAATCAGTCAACAATTCGCTCTCAGCTAGATTTTTCCAAAGCCTTGATACCGATCCATCTTCGCGAGGGTTTTGCATAATATTATATTGTTCCCTCATTGTTATTAAAAAATGACCTGATTTCTCTCTCAAATGATTTCCATCTAAAATTTCATATAGAGTTACTCCATTTAACTCTTTGGTTTTGTAGAAATGATCTATCAAAGTTAGTAGCCTAGTTTTAAAATCTTTCGGATTGTTCATACTCCAATGTCGAGGAAACACAATAGCCATGGATTCAAGTAGTTTGACTGGAGGGAATCTTGCTCTAATCTGTGAGGAAAGATCATAGGCAATGTGCTTCATAAAAGCTGTTACAGACTCAATGATCTTGGTAAAGTCTTCCCTTTTAATACTTAATACTCGCCAAGTCCTGGTGTTCTTTCCTAGTTCCTCAGACTCAATCCTGGCAAAGTAGTGCATTGGTATCTCAACTCCGTGAACTTCTGCACATAACTCCCTATTTGAACCTATTTTTAAAAATTTATCAGGATTGTCCAAATCTATGACTTTCAGCTAGCTGGAAAATTTTACATCATCTTCACATAATTGATAGAGACTATCAAGCACCACGCATGTCAATCTACGCAGTGAAGCATATTCTACAATATACATAGCTCTTTGCTGGGCCTTTTTCATTAAATTTCTCATTTCCTCAAGCATGGGGAGAATACCTGCTAATGTTAACAGTGTCTCTACATTAGTTAACATTGCCAGCAGCACAGGAAATTTTGGTTGCCCGGCTTCGTCACAACTTGAGTTCATTAGACCAAGCAACGATTGTATTCTTGAAAAACTTGATGTGCTGGTCCATCCAAAGAGATCGATTTGGTATCATTATCCTTAAGAAGCTTGTTCCCTTTGGTTAGTCCTTCGACAAAGTGTTGAAATTCCCTAAATCATTTCAGACTTCGATAGAAGTATTGGTAGAGCTCTTTGATTAAACCTTCAATTTTTTGTACTGGAGCATGCTTGCTGACAACTCCAAAAGCTAGATTCATTCTGTGGGCCATGCAATGAATGGGAGTAATGTAGGGTGTAGAAGAAGATTGTATCTTTGTGCAAAGACTACCCCTGTGGCATTGCATTACTGAAGCTACATCTGCTCCAACACACACTAGCTTTTTGGCAATGGTCATGTCATTTATATCTCCATATTCAATTAGAGAACTCTTTACTAGTTCAAATAAATTTTTCATTGTTGCATTATCCCTCATTTTAGCAATAGTTAGTAGATGAGGTTGGCGAACAAAATTCTGTATAGTATAAACATGCATGCATGCCTAGGAAGTATTGTCTACTGCTGTAACCTCGTCTAAAGACAATGCAATAAAATTTGACTCTTTAATTTTTTCCTTCAGATCCTCTTTTTCAATCTCGGCAAGACAACTTGCCCATTCCCATCCACTGTTTACTGACCAGTGACTATTAGGATAGTTATGAACTTTCAAGAAGTGTAATAAAGCACTCAATGATGGATAGTCAGTCATAGGATGCCCTCTGCTCAAAATATTAAACACAACACCTAATTGAACAGATTTTCCCATTAGTTCTACTTCCAATGCTTTTCCAAAACAATCTTCAATAGAGCCTTTAACTTCACCAGGCTTCATTTTTATATTATGCTAAAATTCATATAATTCTGCATTCCTAACATGCTAAGATTCCTCCTTTGTTTTCCATCTTATCACTAATTTTTGAACTCCATCTATCATTTTCTTTTCGTAAACTTTACCCATATGCTTCTCTATGGTGTCAATTTTTAGCTGCAACCTCTTTTCCTTCTTATTTATCTCACTGTAAATCTTACATCTACATTCTACTGGAGGCTCCCCTTCAATTTGATTATCCACTAGTTCAATGAATGGATACTTTGACACCCATTCTATTTTAAAATTCCTTGATAGATCCCACATTCTATCATTCTTTGATTTGTATTTTCTTTTCTTCCCTGCACCATCATCTTCTCTGACATTCTCAGTCTCATCCAAGTTGATTATATCATTATGGCTACTCTGGGTATTTAACTAAAAATCTTCTTCAAGTTCATCATGATCTGAGATATCAGGTTCGCTGACTTCTTCAATATGTTGCGTAGGTTTAGCCTTAGGTTGTGAATCTTGAAAATCTTCTTGTGATGAAGTAGCTTCCTGATTTTGGCCAGAAACATTTCCAACACCATGACCAAAGTACGATGATAGGGTTCTGTATTTTGTTGGCCTCTCTTGGCTTTCCCCATATGCGAGAGCCTTACCCTTATTCTTGTTTGACATCTTGATTCTTCAATGAAATAAAGGCTACCAGCCTACCAATGAAAAAAAAATGTTTACTTGTTGAAGAAGTGACAAATGACAATAGAACTATAATATATAATGTTTACATAGCCACAGAATAATAATCACTTACCTTTGCCTCAAATTCAATCGCAGTCGCGACTCACCAAAGCAGTCAAGACTCAATAGTCTAAACATCGCTATGGATCAAATTAAAGTTGAACCGATCCAAATTGTGTAAAATAACATTGATGTATGAATGTATTTATACTAATCTTTATTGGCAAATTGGGCGGGAGGTATTAGGTCAGTGTCCAAATATTTGGTGAAGCCCACGTAATTATAACATGTCTTGTGTTATATCCTAGGTGATTATGGGTCATCCAATACCATGGTAATATTAATAAAGTTGGCGAAAATCAATCGGTTTGAGACATGCGTTCGTAAAATGGTTGGCGAAGTTGGGTCCACCTAAATATATATATATATATATATATATATATATATATATATATATATATATATATATATATATATATATATATATATATATATATATATATATATATATATATATATATATATATATATATATATATATATATATATATATATATATATATATATATATATATAACTATTGGGGAATATAGGCCATCCATTTGGGGCTGCTTTGAAATTATAGGCGAATGTTAAAAAAATATTGTGCCCAAAAATTATATGCCATTGGCGATGATCCCGACCATTGGACCCAATTTTCATAAACCAATTGGCGATGAGCCTGGGCATTGGACCCAATTTTCATAATTGTGGAGCGATATGATCATTCCCAGGTGGCCAATATATTCGCCAAATTGGGGGTCGACGGCAAGCAACATTCACCAATTGGCAAATAATCGCCACTAAAGTTTTCACTGGTTGAAATCCTTTAATGGGGTCACACCTAGCAGTGTGTTTGTAAACCTTTGAGAGCGTTGGCTTTTCACAGAGCTCACTTCAAAAGAGTGAATATATCAGTAGCATGTTACAAAGTGTTTTTTCCCAATTTGGGTTTCCACTATAAATCCTGGTGTTAATACTTGTGTGAATGTTTTGGTTTGAACATTTCTATGTTTTGCAAGTTAAATACTGTTGGGTAGTGGACTGCATTATTATATGTTTCTCGCATACATTCTGTAATGACCGAGTAATGTTGGTTGTTAGATCTAAATTTGTTGAAGTTTTTGAAAGTTTGTTTTATACATCTAGACCTAAGAACAACTGATTCACCTCCCCCCCCCTCTCTATTGTTCTAAATCATATTAACAATTAATAGCCTTGCATAACAAGGTTGAGGCTTGGGAGCTTCATTTCCCTACTTTTTTACTTGTTCTATTCTTTGAAATAGGTTTCTCAACTTCTTAATCATCAGCTTTACACATCATCAAGTGGTATTTGTGAAATTACCACCATAATTTCACACATCTTTTAAGATTTCTAACCATATAATTTTTCCAATTTTTGGACAACATTAGCATAGTACAGTTTAATTTTCTTTACCAGTATCTCCAAAGTTCTCACAAACATATGTTTATCATTTTCTTAATAACTTTTGATCTGGTTAACCAAATAGAAAACAAATTACATATTATTTTTCTACACTTGATTCTATGTTCTTTAAAAAAATAAATTTTTCATTTTTAATTATTTTGATGTAAGTTATGTCTAGCGCACAAATAGACACCTAATTTTCAGGATGAACCCACTTCCAAAAATCATAAAAATTAAAATACTTCATAGAAAATTACAAAAAATTACATATCTTCTAGATCTCTATCTTATCTACCTTTATGCCAAAGGGTTTTTTAAAATACTAAATCTAACTACGTATGGGTTTTTATCAAAAAATCATAAATATTTTTTGTGCACAATAGATTTGACCCTCTTAATATTATCTATCTTAAAGAATATTAAGTAGTTTAGAAACTAGATAAGAGTACTATAGTTCTTGTTCTTAGGACATATTCTAATTTTGAGTACATAACTATAAGATTTCTCTTCCAAGTTCAGGTTTATCTAATTTTAGAAAAAAAGTGGCCACTTATACCCCTTGTTTTTGCACACCATCTTGGTGCACTTGTGCACTTATCCAAAGTCAAAGATGTAATGTAAAGCATAAAAAAGTAGATCTAGATGTTAAAGAAGTATACAAATAAGACCATGCAAAGAGGATCTAACTACCAAATCAAAAGTATGTCAAAGAGTTGGGTTCACCAAAATGTACAATGGAAAAATGGGGAGAGAAATGCAACATAAAACATACTAAGAAAATTACTTTCTCATTTCATTGATTGTACATTAGGAAGGAAGAGTCCTCAATAGACTGAAAAGGTGAATCAAGCAACTAATTAGGAATACATATATGTCCTTCTTTAAGTAATGAAATGAATGAAATGGGAATGATTAAGTTATTAAATAGATCTAAAAGAGAAGTCGCTAAAAAATTGATCAAAACAAATTGATATGAACTGATATTGAGTTGAAACTAACAGAAATGGAAATCAGAAGATAGAACACAATTTCTCTAGAATTTTTAGCTAAAAATGACAGGGACAAGTTAAAACTCAATGTGTACCCAGAATAAGTCATATTTGGTGACATGTTCCCAACACTTTTGGATGAAACTTTCAAAAACTCTCCAACTATTCCCATACTGCCCAAAAAAATCCTAATAGCTCCGTAGCCTGTTCCTACAAAAAAAAATGTTGGGAAAAAAGGGTTTTCCTCGATCAAACCCCTATTTAGGAATCAACCTTGAAATATGATAGAAATTTCATAAAGGAAATAATGTTAAAAAGGAAAAAAAAAATTAACCTTTCATAAGACCCTCATGAAAAGATGTAGAAATCGCTCAAATCCATGAAGATTCTTGAATGAATCTGGAATCCAAAAATTTGACCTTGGAATGAGATGTAGAAACATGGATGCCCTCACAAATGCATAGATCTATGATTTCCACTCCTAAATCAAGAATGTATATATTCTTGATAACCACATGTAAAGGAGAGAGAGAGAGAGAGGGGGGGGGGGGAGAGAAGGATGATTGAATCTTCTTTCTTGATTGAGAGTTCATCTACTTGACCATCATGGGAGAAAAACTTGCATTAATTGGAGAAGATAGTCTTTGACTTTATAGATATTGAGGAAATGGAGACTTGGAGACCTTTAATTGGCTACTTTCCTTCAAATCTTGATTCTAAATACTTAATTGCTCAACTTGATTTCTTTTTTACTTGATGGATAGCTTTCACTTTATCATGATATAACAAATGATGGGAGAGGAGGTCCTTTTATACTTCAGTCCCTACATTTGGGATTCAAATTTTATCCAAGTGACCATAATTAATATTCTTAGAAGAAGACCCTAATATCAAACTCTAGGAAAAATTTGGGCACAAAACCCTAAAGATAGGTCAGCTTTGGTGACCTTTCCAAGGCAAAATAAGCTAAAATTTTACCTAGAGATTAGGGGTTGTAAGTGCAAGAAAAGAAGAGATGAGTCAGAGGGATCAAGCCTAATAGGCATTTTGACCTTGAAATCACCAAAATGGAGCCTAATAGGTCCAAAAGCATCCAATTATAGGTGATAAATTTTTAGGACTATATAATACTATAAATAGGGTGTGTGCAAGATCATGGTATGTCAAACTATGGCCTTAAAATTTTAGAAAAATGGGGTTACAAAACTTGACGTAAAATGTTGAATAGGTTATAAACCTTATATCAAAAAGATATAAGAACAAAATCTTTAGGAAATTGAATGTAGTTTCTAAGCTACTAGCTTTTTTAGAAAAAAAAAATCTATTTCGTGAAATTTTGCAATTTCAATGCAGTGGTATGTAAATTGTAGGAAAAAGGTAAGAAGTAGGTGTATGTCTGACCACCTTAATCACAATCAAATGATAATACTCTTATAAGATTCTATACTTAAGTAGAAGACTCATGTTCGGATGTGATGCATATTTTTGTGTAATTTTTCTCCAAATAAATAATTAATTATGAATTTTTTACTACAATATTTTTGGAATAAAAAAACTCTCATGTCCAACCACCTTAACTTGGTAAAAACTTAATATATATTTAAAAATTTATCATATCATACAAAGCATAGAATGTGAAGAATGTTTTAGATTTGAAAAATGTTATACCATTTGAAAGTTATATACATTTTTCAATCAACCTATCAATTAGGACTTTAGACATAATCCAATTAGAAAATAAATAATAATTATTTATTAAACTCAAAACTTGAAAGAATTTATATCGGTGGAAAGATTAGAATATTTTTAAGACATCCTCTTTATTTCATCAATTTAGAATTAAAAAAAGCATCAACTAGAAGGTCAAAGTTTGGAAACATAGGGAGATTAGTTGGCTATAGATATGCACTATGAACTATTATGCTACATTCATTATACTTATCATACTAACGAAATGCTATAGGATTGTGGTGTGATTCATCTTCCAAAATCACCGAGAGACTTACTAGATCAATTTTTATGTCCTAGAGATGATCGTTATTTCTTCTATAGAAATGATTGCTTAAATGATAAGTGCTCACAATGTCGTGGCTTGTTGAATTTTTTTGAATGTTTTCATGAGGGAAACGAACATGAATTTGGTAATAAATTTGTTCAAAAAAATATATATGAGAAGATAAAATATACTTTGAAGAGTGAAGATGAAGGTTCCAAATGTGAGTTGGTTACAAAAGAATGTAGTGTCATTGATCTTACTTCAAATTTCAAGGAAAATATTTTCTAGAAGTATGCAAGGCATAGTCATGGGTCTTAGCAGTTGAATCATCAATTCAGGATGTGTAAGGATTCTTTCTCAATTGGAATTATTATATCAATGTTTTACTTCTCAAAAAACTACACATTTCAGCCACAAAATGAGTTGCAAGCTCAATATTACAATTCTATTCAAAAAAAAAAATTAAGATAGTTTATAAAACTAGAAAGTAGAGTCATTATAGAAATATTATCATCAGTACTTTTAAAATTATCTAAACCCCTCCCTTTACAAGGTTTATAGAAAAGAGACCCATATACATAGTCACATTTTTCCATATGCCAAAAAGGAAAGCAATACTATAAAATCTAATCTCATTGTCTTATAATGTTATTACTACATTCATCCTTGTAAGATTCAAAGGCCCCAATCAGTGGCTCCATAGTAGCCAAGATGTTAGTTACATCTTCCTAGTTCATTTCTCTATCCTCCCAATTTTTTTTTATCAGCATATTCTCCCTCTCGGTATCAATACCTTTCTCTTTAACAAACAGGTTTAGATTGTCATGTTCTTCCTTGTTCAGTTCATCAACATAGCTAACAAAGTAGTTGGCTGACATAATATCTTCTTTATATATAATCATAGCTCCTTCTTGTATCAGAATCATGAATCTATCCTTTGGAATATCAAGAACTTCAGACACTTGAGACATAATATGAAAATGGGTGAGTTTACAATTAAACTCAGTAACCACCCTCCTCTTTTGATGGAAAACATCTTCATTTCTCCTCTTCCATAGAAACCATTAAATCTCAGTAGTGAGAGATGTGTGTGTATGTTAAACACCTTCATGAAATTAGGATCATTAACTAACAATTCTAAGCATTACAATGCAAATTTAAACTAAGAATTGAACTTAACATCCATGACATCTCATGGTTCTCTAACTAAATTTGGTAAGTGAAGCTCTCAGCCTATTCTCCACTAGTGACAAATCTAGAATGAGAAATATGATACTACAAATGCTTAGTCTAGCTCTCAAATTGATAATGTGATACAAAGATAATTCAAATGCTCTCAATTGGTATGAAAATGACTATAATGGTGATGCTTTGCAAATGAATTTCTAAGATGATTATTGCTCTCAAAATGCCTCTTATTTATAGTAAATTCCCAAGGGTAGGGGGTAGAGTGAATTAATCATGATTTAGCCTTGGTTGAGTCAAAAACTTTGAAATGTTTTTAAATGGGGGGACAATTTAAATGTTTGTCTCAAACCTTTGGACAAAAGGACAAAATTGAGTGGATGAGATTCAAAGTTGAAATGTGTGATTGAGATTCAATTCCTTTGAGTGATCCATGTGCTTTTGTTCTCAATTCTCATTGGTTGCTCAAATTTTTGTTGAAAGATATTAGGATTAATTATATTTCATCAATTAATTAAATTAGCCATGTAAGGGAATAGGTTCAATTTGATTTTTGATTTAAAACTATACAATTAATTGATTAAAATCAATTATATAGTGTTTTTCACCCCTTTAGGCTTGTATTTAATTATTTAATGTCATTATTTGATTTTCCTTTGATTTAATGATTTTTTCTAATTTTGATTAATAAATGTCCATTTAAAAATTGATTTGATCCACTTTGATGAGAATTAGTGCATTTTGATTAAGAATTTGCAATTTTAATGATTTAAAGCACTTGCCCATTTTTTAGTGTCTACAAATGCCCCTCTTTGAATTGATGTGTGAAGAACATTGATTCAAAGAAAATTTTAAGTCCTAATCACTTTTTCAGTCCTAATTAACTGATACACCACTGATTTGATTTGATAACTTGATATTTCCTGATATGATTCAACCTTTGATATGATATGCCCCATTGATAATAGTTCAAAAATTTTGATGCCCCAAATTTAATGTGATGCCAATTTGATACTCTAATGTCCCCTCATAAATGAAACATATTGATTGCTTGATTGAAGAAGTTGATGATATTGATTGATATTGATCCAATATGTTTTCATTTCTAAAAAACATTGATGATGGTGTTGGTTCAATGATTGTACATCCAAGATATATAGGTCTGTTGTAGTTAAGCGAAACAATTGATTAGGATATTAGGATAATGGTACCAATGAATTTGATTTGTCAATCTGATAGGACAATAAAACTGATATGGGATAACTGATAGGTAGGTCACTAATAGGATTAATACTGATCATATTGGTCCCGACTCACAATCAAGAGTTGGGAAATAATAAGTTGGTACTGATTGGTTGATTGATTGATTGACGTAAAATGATTCACTGATATAGAATACTGATATGATTCCCTTGATTTGCAAAACAAGAACATTTCTATAAGTTATACATACGGTCCCTAGCTTCTTGGATATTAGATTAATGGATCTTCCTTGTTGTGGATTTTGTATCATGTTGATGCTTTTTTTATCAGTACTTGATGTATCACTTTGTTGTTGATATTGTATCTTGATATATAGATTGTTGGATCTTTGATGTTATGAACACTTATATGATTATTGACTTTTCTTGATTCTCATGATGTGTTGATCTCACATTTTTTATTTGAACCAAGGATAATGAGATGTTTAATTGAACCCCCTTTTTTATGATTGATCAAGATAATGAATGAACTAAACCCCCTTTCCCTTGGAAAAATACCTCCAACCATGCACCTAGTCTAACATGAAAATGCAATGCAATGCAACTAATTTGTCACTAGCTTTTAGCAAAAAAATGCAATACAAAAATATTTTCATCATTGAGCATTGTAAGACCAGAAAGCAGATACAACCATCACTGACCACATCATGATGATATGAATACCGCTTTTATATCACTTTTTGGTAACACATTTTTGGAAACTAGTACAACCCACACTAGTTGGATGACCAACAATGGGAGTATGAATACCGGTTTCAATGGATTCAATGTTGAAAGTGGATTTTGGTATTAAGACATGGAAGATATAAATAGCCAAGGTATCCATTTGCGTAAACAAGCAAAGGTCAATTCTTCATCCTATGTGATAGTCCTCGATGGTTCTTTGATGACCATGTCGTTAGATGAATTCTCATAAGTTGATGGATCTCCCTCAAAATAGTCACTCAAAGGCAATAAAAATATCATGTCTCCATTATGGCCAATCTAGTCGAACCATCATCGATTAGCTAAAAACATGATAAAAGTCATTTTAACAAAAATCATCAAAAGAAAGCTTCAAGTGTTTTGTAATGTATCAAGATTTTCAAATAGAATTTCCAAACATTCTAATCTTTTTAAGTGTTGTCAATTTTTAATCCCGAATAATAAAGTCAATGAAGGCTCAAGGATCAAGTTGTGGGATCAAAATACTTGGGTGTGAACAATGATATCCATCAAAGTTTCACCAAAAATCTATCTCTTCTGAAGCTCTGATAAGTCTCTCTCTAATGTTGTGACCGAATGTAGCACTAATTGAATCCATTCGTACCAAAAATCCAATCCTTTCCTACCCCCAAGTGATAAATGTGATCGTGTGACAAACTTAGGGCAAGTAGACAATGCAATGATGCGACTGAAAGGTTTTATTATGACTATGCACAAATTGCGAATGCAATGAAAATGTACAAGTGAGATGTTGGGAATGCAATATGTACACATGCAACTAGGAAATGACTTAAGGGAACAAAAGGCACTTGATTGCCAATTTTTCACCTTTTGGATCTTTTTCTCTTTTTCATTTCTTTGCTACCAAGGCGCCTATTTCTAGGTTTTCACCAAGGCACTTTTTTCTTTTTCAATTTTTTTTCTTTTTTTCTTTTTTTCAATTTTTTTTCTATTTTCTTTGTTTTCATTTTTTTTGTATTTTCAAGATCTCTTTTGACTATGTACAATAAATATGATGCTTCTCATCTGATACTTTGTATACTCGTTCATCTACCTCATGTATAGAAACTCTTTAGATGGATACTATTGATAAGTTCGTGTAGCTCTTCTCCATCATAATCTGCTAATTTATAAGTTCCCATTCCAAATGAAGAAAAAATGATGAACGGACCAAGCCAATTCACCTCCCATTTACCAGTCTTCTCTCTTTCTACATGATTTCTAGGGTTTTCTCTTAGCACTAAGTCACCTACTTGAAAGACTCTTGGTTTGATATGCTTATTATAATTCCTTGAGATCCTGTTCTGATAAACTTTCAAGTGTTCATAGGCTTGCATTTGATGTTCTTATACAAATTATAATTGTTGAATCCGAGAAACTCTATAGTCCTCATCTATTATTAACCCTTGTAATGATACTCGTAAAGATGGGATTTCAACCTCCAAAGGTAGAACAGCTTCAGCTCCATAAACCAATGAATATGGTGTAGCTCTTGTAGGTGTCTGGATGCTAGTTCTATAGACCCATAATGCCAGGTTGATTTGCACATGCCAATTTCTTCCTGACTTATTCACCAATCTCTTCAATATTTTGAGGATGTTCTTATTTGTAGCTTCAGCTTGTCCATTTCCTTGAGGATAATAAATGGATGAAGAGTGATAAGTAATATGGAATGCGTCACAAAGTTCATCCACATATTTGTTTTTGAATTGTTTTCCATTATCTGTGATTATAGCATGAGGGATACCATATCTACAAATGATGTGATTCAAGATGAACATGGAGATTTGTTTTCCCATGGTTGTGATCAAATGAATGGCTTCTACCCACTTTTTGAAATACTTTGTAGCGGTGATGATGTACTTGTGCCCATTGGAAGAAGGTGCATAGATTACGCCAATCAATTCAAATCCCCATTGATAGAATGGCCATGGTGTAACAAAGGGATTTAACTCTTGTTCCTATACATGTATCATGTCACCATGGTATTGACATTTGCTACATATTTGAAAAAGTGACAAACATCTTTCTCTAAGGTTTTCCAAAAATACCCCATGCGAAGGATCTTCTTGGCTAGGTTTAAACAGCTTGAGTGCAACCCAAAAATGCCCTCATGAACCTCATATAAATCTAACTTACACTCTTCTTCCTCTAGACATCTAAGTAACATCCCGTCAAGACCCTTACGATATAATGTGTCAGAAAGGATTAAGTAACAGGCTGATTGTCAGATGAAATTTCATTTTTGGGCTCAGGATTGGTTTGAAGGTAACACTTGGTCTTTGAGATAGGTATAGATAGGGTCATACCAAGGTGAGTCATGTCCATTGAGTAGAGAAAAAAATTGGGTGTCGGGAAGGTCAAATGCTAGTTTTGCCAACTCTTCCACCAAGAATTCATACTTCTCATTCTGATCTGGTTTTTGAAGTAAGGAAGCCAAGGTCACCATTGCATCAGCTACTCTGTTCTTCTCTCTTGGAATTTGTTCAAAAGTTATCAAAGAAAATTACTTTTTCCAAGCATCTATCATACTCTTGTATGGCATTATTTTTTCATCTTTGGTATTGTATTCATCATTGAGTTGATTGATTACTAATTGAGAGTCTCCATATACTTGTAGCTTGGTGATGTTCCATTCTAGAGCCATCTTAATGCCAATGAATAAAGCCTCATATTCTTCTATGTTGTTTGTACATGGGAACAAAAGCTTGTATGACTTGAGGATAGTGCCCTTGTGGGGTAATCAATATTATGTCAGCCTCGGAACCTCCTTGTGTATACAATCCATTGAAGTACAACTTCCATGTCTTGGCCTCTATGTTGACAATTGTTGAATCTGAAAACTCCACTTGAATGGTTTGTGTAGAAATCAATGGGTTTTCAGCTAAGTGATCTGCTATCACTTTTCCTTTTATGGCCTTCCTATCCACATATGCAATGTCAAAATCATTTAATATCATGACCTATTTTTCTATCCTACCTGTTAAGGCAATTTTGCTTAGCAAGTATTTTAGAGGATCAATTTTTGCAATAAGTTTCACCTTGTGCATCAACATATAATGCCTCAATTTTTGTGATGCAAAGACAGCTGCTACACATGCTCTTTCCATGAATGTGTAGTTGAGTTCATACTTGATCAATGTTCTACTCAAATAGTAGATTGCTCTTTCTTTTCCTTTCTCATCTTCTTGCAACAAAAGAACTCCTAGAGACCTCTCAGTGGTAGATATGTATAGAAGTAATGGTTTTCCTTTGATCGGTGGCATTAGGATTGGCGAATGTAATAGATAAGTCTTCAACAAGGTGAAGGCTTTATCACATTCTTCATCCCACATGAAAATAGTGTCTTTGTGTAGTAACCTTGTGAATGAATGACATTTTTCTACCGGTTGAGAGATAAATATCCTTATTGATTGAATTTTTCCTTGAAGGGACCTCATTTGACTTATGTTCTTTGGAATCTCCATATCCATTATGGCTTGGACCTTTTCTGGATCTACTTCAATCCCTTTTGATGAAATTATGTAGCCTAACAATTTTCCAGATTGGACCCCAAAGGCACATTTTTTTGGATTAAGTCTCACTTTGAATAGCTCCAATCATGTGAATATCTTTTCTAGAATTTTTAGGTGATCTTCTCTTTTATGTGACTTTGCCAATATGTCATCCACGTAATCTTCTAGAAAGGTGTGCATCATATCATGGAAAATAGTGGTCATTTCCCTTTGGTATGTAGCTCCAACATTTTTAAGGCCGAAGGGAATTACATTCCAACAAAAGGTACCCCAAGGGCATGTAAAGGTTGTCTTCTCCTTGTCTTTGGGTGCAGATTTTATCTAATTGTAGCCACTAAAACCATCCATTAATGAAAACATGGAGTGACCTGTTGTCAAGTCCACTATCACATCTATGCTTGGAAGTGGGAAGTCATCTTTAGGACATGCAAGATTCAAGTCTCTAAAATCCATGCATACACAAATGGATTTGTCATGTTTGGTGACCAGTACAATATTGGAGATCCATTCAGCATATGCAATTGCTCTTATAAATCCCACCTTCAACAATTTCTCCAATTCGGCTTTGACTAGGAGAGCTACGTGTGGGTGCATCTTTCTCAACTTCTGCTTGATGGGCTTAACCCCTGATTTGACATTCAAATGGTGCATGATGAAGTTAGGATCCAATCCTAGCATGTCGGCATAGGACCATGCAAAGTTCACTTGTTTTTCTTGGAAAAACTTGATAAAATCCTTCGTTTCTAAAGGTGTAAGTGATGTTGCTAGGTGTATGAATTTTGGATCCAATTCTATTCCAATGTTGAACTTCTCCATGGGTTCTATGAGAATTGGGGACCTTTCTTCTTAATGTTTGGGTAGGGTATCCAACCTCTCTTCCTTTGGTGCCACAATTGGGTTTTCACCATAGGAAACATCCTTTATCTTTACTTTTTTTGGTTCTAGTGCTACCACATAGTGGTTTTCATCACTAGAACTTTTCATTTTTATTTTTTTTTTTCATTTTTTCTTTGGATTAAGAGGTTGAACCCCCACTGTTCTCATCATTTTCAAATCAAACTCATTGGTTAAAGAGGGCTCAACCACCTTCAAGTATTGGGCTATTTCTTTGTCATTTGGGAAATAGAGTAAGTCACTTGGCTTGGTTAGGTCCCAATCAATAAGGTCAGGATGCATCAAGGATAAGGATTCATTTGGTAAAGTTTCATTGGTTGGATTTATGGACATGACCTCATTGGGTAGTTCATACATTGTATCATTAAGGTCAATGATGTGAGCTTCCTCAAGATGGTCCATGGAAGAAGGATCAAAGTCCTCTTAACTTGAGTCCTCAAAGACTTCCCCAAGAGAGAAAACATGCATGGTAAACCTACCATATGAATCATCCCACCACGAAGGTATATAAGGTTCATCTATTCATTTATATTTATGTGCTTTCCCTATGAGATTCTCTTGTGGATCCAGTTGTATGTGTGTAGGAAGTTCCTCTAGATCTGCACTAGCTTGAGTATTGTCTTGAGTATTGTCCTCCAAGAATTCTATGGGAAAGAATGCATGTTGGTTAAAATCAACATTCAAATCACTTTGCCACCGAAGGTACCCGAGGTTCCCTTACCATTGGTTGATTAATAGGTGCTTGTCCTATGTTGAGTTCTTGTATATCAGGATTTTCATTAGCTTGAGTTTGTTTCCTAGGAACATTAGTATAAGCATGTATTGTGACAACCTCTTTGTCATGGCATGATCCATCAAACAAAGTATCCCACTCAGAGTCTCAGGAATCATCGCCATCAACATCATATTCCACCATGTTCACTTGTGGATAGGAATCATGCATGGGGCTGGAACTTTCTCCTTTGTGCTAATAGCCTACCCCTGATTTTTCTTCTTTTGACCTCCAAGAAGGTTCAATAGGCTCTATCAAACCTCTATTTCTTTTTCCTAAAGTTCCTCTTCCCTTGTACCCCTTTTTTTGCATTATTTCAAACCCTTTTCCATATTTATCAGTTTGAATGTTAATGTGTTGAATTCTCTCCATGGGAGTATTTGAGGTATCATTTTCATCTTGATATAACCATTGGAGAACTTCATCTTCTTCTTTGTCAAAGGCTGACTTGTCACTTTCTCTTACTAAATAAGAGTAATATTTATGAGGAAGATGTTCCTTGGATGGTTTCCCATGTGTTCTCAGAGATGTAGGTAAGTCAAATAAGGAAACAAAATATTCCCCTACTCTTTTGGAACTAATTTTGCATTGTTTCTCAAATGTATGCATCATCTCATTCATTTTTTTTCTTTAGCTTTATCTTTTTCTTCTTTGGTGGATTTTGAAAATTCTACCTTTGGTATAGATGCTTTTTTTGAATTTTCATTTGAAGTTGGATCCTCATAACTCACTTTCTCCTTTCCTTTAGTTGATGTAGTTGAGTTAGTTCAAGGAGGATTTGAAGTAGAAGTATCACTTAATGTTAACTTAGAATCATCTACTTTAATGTCTTCAATGGTAGCCCTTTGGATAATCCCTTCTCTGTTCTGCGGAATAAATAATTCATGGAGAGGCTTTAGTGCATTGCAATATTAGAAAGGATTTGAATCCCCACCAATCATGATTTCCTCACCCATGTACAGAAATTTTATGCATTGATGATACATGGATGGAACCGCTTACATCTCATGGATCCATGTTCTCCCCAATAAGATATTATAAGTTAATTTCATATCTAAGACTTGGCATTTTGTGTCCTTTTTGACAAGTCCAACTTGAATGGGCAATATAATCATGCCTTTCAAGGCTCTTTCCACTTCATCATAGGCCTTTATGGTAATTCTTTTTGTAGGATCAATGAATGACTTGGATAATCCTAGAGATTTGACAAGGCTCAAAGTGCATATGTTAAGACCAGCTCCCCTATCTATGAGAGCTCTCTTGACCCTATGGCTTTCAATCAAGACTTCTATATGTAGTGGTAGATTTTGGGGATGGGTAATGGACATGTCATCATGGTCTGAAAATGAAAGGCAATGGGGCAGAATGAGATGTCCTACCATATTCTAAAACTTCTCCTTGTCCAAGTTGGTAGGAACATTAGTTTCCACTAAAGCTTTCTCTAAGATTTCCTTGTGATTTGGTGATAACTTTAATAACTCCAAGATAGAGATTTATGCTAGAGTCTTTTGTAGTTGATCCACCAAACTATATGGTTTTTCAATTGTAGCCAGTTGTTTTGCCAAAATGTTGGATTGTGGTGGGCCAATAGGTTTAGGATCAACCCCTTGTAAGGTAATCATTGAAGCCTGCCCCCTAGTGATAACATTAAACGTTTCCTTTCAGGGTTGTTCCTTGATCACAATAGTATTGGCAATATGTTCATGACTACATAAAGTATTGATGATTTTGTCATAACGAGGTGCAAAATTGATATTGTTGTTGCTTTGTTTACTCCCATTGGATGGTTCACCTTTTTCATGGTTATAAAAAGGTTGTTTAAACATTGTATGATCTTCATTACTTTGAGGCCCCTCTATAGTGATCATACCATTATCAATCAGGTCTTGCACCATGTTCTTTAGCTGTAAGAAATCATTTGTTTGATGCCCTCTAATTCTATGAAATTCACAATGACTATTCTCACTCCACCAGCTGGGTTTATTCTGTGGCTTATAGGGTTGAATGCTAGGTAAATTAATGACCTTGTTAGCAATGAGAGTCCTCAATGCTTTCTTGAGAGGTTCACCCAAAGGTGTGAAGGTCCTCTTGGGATTTGGTACCAAGAATTTCTTAGATTTTTTACCTCCTTGATTGTTCCCAAAATTGCCACTATTGGTATTATTGTTGTAAGGAACTTTGGGAGCTTGATTTGCATCATTCACCTAATTAGGTGTTCTTGTGAGAGAAAAGGGAGTCACTTTTAAATTACTAGAATTGAAAACATCATCATTGACCACTCCCTTATTGTTTTTCTTCAACCCAAATTGATTATAGCTATTAGAAAAGTTCTTATCTTGTTGTTATGGTTGTTATTGGAGGTATTGTTATTGTAATTCTTATTGTCCTTGTAGAGTTTTAACTCTCCACTCTTAACTAATACCTCTTCATTTGTCACCCCATTCTCAATAAGATCTTGGAAGGTCTTAGGACATTGCATTCTCAACCGCTAATTCATCTCACTACTCAAGCTATTGATAAAGATATCCATCTTCTCCTTTTCTAGTACACTCTGGGAATATCTAGCAAATACCATCCTCCATCTTTGTAGGAAAATTAGGAATACTTCTCCTTCTTTTTTCTTGGTATTAAATAAGGTGATCATTGTGAATTCATGTTTGATGTTGTATGAAGTGTACCAAAAATTTAGAAGCCAACTCTTCAAAAGTTTTAATGCCGAAAGGTAATTTTGAAAACCATTCCATGGCCATACCTCCCAAACTCCTAGGAAATAATCTCATTAAACAAGTGGTATCGTGCATGAATTCCAAGCTCAATGCACAAAATTCCCATAGATGATCTTGAGGATCCGATGTTTCTTCATATTTATCATACTTAGGAAATACTACATTGATAGGGAATGGTACCATGACTAGACTCTTGTCAAATGGAAAATGACATAATGCTTCTATTGAAAAGGGTTTTGGAGCCCCGCTTTCCTTTATCATGTCTAGTTGCATTTGAAATAACTTAAATTTTTTATTCATGATATCGATCAGGCTCTCTTCAACTTCTGGTGGTCTAAGTTGATTAACATCATAATCCCAAGGAAGTTTAAGACCCTTTCGGGCTAGGTCTAGAAAGTACTTTTCCTTGTCCCTTTCCATTTCTTTCTCCATAAGTTTTAAGAAATATGGACTTTGTATAGCTTCACTAACCTTCTCATTAGTTGCATCATCAGTGTTTGGTTCACCATTGACCCCATCAATATTGTTAGTGTTATCAATCCCCTATGTGTTTTGGTCTATTCCTCCACTATTGGTATTACCTTGATTGTTTGGGTCAATACCTCCATTATTGGTATTACCCTGATTGTTTGGGTTGATACCTCCATTTTTTTTATTACCCAAGCTACCATAGTACAACATGTTGGTTTTGGCTTCTTGAACAGGTGGTTCTTGTGGTACTCTTGGGGTGGTAGAAGTATCATTTGGGAAAGGAAGCTCTTGTCTCAGATAAGTTCCATCTACTTGCAAGGTTTTCTTTACTTAATATGATCGAGTAAAAGTAGGCATGAACATAAACCACTTGAAAACAGGCTTTGAACTTGCTTGCATGTGGCCGAATCCTTGTGAAATTTTCAAACTTACTCAAAACCAAAATTTCTGACCATACAGGGTACTGGACCAAATAAAACAGCCAAAAGGGTATCTAAATCTAGAACCAAAAAATTTTAAAACCCTCAGGAAATGCTCACTATTTGCCCTATTTTATTTCTGGGTGTCACTTGCCAGTGTGTAGGTGTGACTTTAAGTTTGATATGCGGTGACTGGAATATTCTCAGGTGGCACTCTATAGTTGAGCAGGCGGCTTTTGCCTCTTGGTAGGCATGATTTAAATTTTTCCAGGGGTCACTTAAACTATTACAGGCATGACTTTATTATTTCTAGACATTTGTTTACAAATCATCTAGGTGTAACTACTATGTGCACAGGTGGTTTTTCTCTTTGTATAGGTGGCACTTGACAGACCAAGTTGTAAATTTCAAATTTTAAAAATTGTAAGATCAGGTCTATGGAATTTTCTTACTTGAAAATGAAGTACAAATGCAACACACACATCAAATTTGCACCATGTTCCTAAAACCACACTAAAAGTGTATGTTCTCGGTCATTTTTCATAAGTATTAAACAAGAAAGTCTTCCACGCAATCTACCTATAGTCAAATTTGTCTTTTAACATGTTTGGCTCTATAAGGTAGCTTACTACTTATCAGGATTTAATGAATATTTCCATTCTAAATCATGCCAAGTTCTTTTTCCCACTTGCGGGCTTCCCACATGCACAAAAGCATGATTTGGCGCAATCCAAAAGGACTACTAGAGGAAGTGAAGAAACTTGCACATAATCTAGTCACTCTCCTATTAAGGAAGAGGGTACTTTTTTATAGTGGGTTGGATAGTCCCGAGGCTAAGGCAATTGTCTCCCACTTGGGTCATTCCCTCTCACTGTCCTCGTAAGTAAAATCTTAGGAGGTAGACCCTCTATTTCTCTATTTTAACTAGCATGTATGGAAAAGAAAAAAATTGAACTTAGTCCAACAAGTTTTGGAATTTGGTTGACTTAAAAAGTGAAGAGCATATCCCTATTGTCTTTCTTCATCCCAAACACTTTAAGCAACAATTGTTCATTTTCAATCTCTTGACAAAGAGATTCTTATAATTGAAGTGTTTGGTTAATTCTTTATTTCTATTAAGGTAGATCCAATTGAAGCCACAATCTAAGAAAATGAAAGCTTGATTTGATGAATACCTCTCTTTTGTAGCTAGTAAAGGCTAGGTGCTTTTATGGGATTTTTGGCTTTTTGATTTTCTCACTCACCTAGTGGTGATCGTTCCCACTCCCTCCTCCAACAAGTTAGTCCAACAAAGCCATACAAAGTGAGGGAAACAAAAAGGAAAAAAGTGTAATTTCCATTAAGTGTTTTTGACAAGATTTTTTAAAGAAACTTCAACAACTTAATGTAAGCAATTTTAATCCAAAGTAGGGAATTTATTCTTGGAAGCTTCTAACAATTTAATGTAATGAGCATACAATTTCTTTTCTAACCCCAAACTCTCTAAAATTGCAACACTATGAATCTCTTTTTCACATTTAACTTGAATTCTCACCTCTTTGCTTGGTTGTGTGACTCTTCTCTCTGGTTTTCAAACTTTTTTGCGTTTGCTCATCTGCAGGAAAAACACAGACAGAGAGTAAGAAAACAAGATTTATTGATTTGATAGCCAATTATAGCAGAAAGTACTAGGTCTCATTAGTCCGCTAATAAGTTTGATTTAAAAATTAGCAGGCATAACCTTAAAAATAGTAGGTGTCACTTTCCAGTGACTCAAGTGATATTTAAAGATCAGCAGTCGTAACTTTAAAAATATCAGGCATTAAAAGTATTGAAAATTGTGTACGATAAGATATTTAAAGCGGAAATAAACAACTACTAGGTATCATTTAAGAAATACTAAGTGTGACAGATCACTGTAAATTTCATCGTAAAGATCATCACAGGCAGCAAAAGACAGTGAATACGTAATACTTCTCAGGTCTCAGGTGTCTCTTTACTGTCTCAGGCATAGCAATTTATCTCACAAGTATCACACTTTATCTCTCAGGTGTCATTTAATTACTGATAAGCGTCATTATAATAGCCACATGCATCATTAGATTCTTCATACACATCATTTCTCCTATTTTCTACAAAAATTCACAAAAAAGTGACAATAAAAACACACAAAAATTTGATGAAAATGTTAGAAATGAGGCTCAAGGCCCCACGATGGGTGCCATTTTTGTGTGTATGTTCAACACCTTCATGAAATTAGGATCATTAACTAACAATTCTAAGCATTACAATGCAAATTTAAACTAAGAATTGAACTTAACATCCATGACATCTCATGGTTCTCTAACTAAACCTGGTAAGTAAAGCTCTCAGCCTATTCTCCACTAGTGACAAATCTAGAATGAGAAATATGATACTACAAATGCTTATTCTAGCTCTCAAATTGATAATGTGATACAAAGATAATTCAAATGCACTCAATTGGTATGAAAATGACTATAATGGTGATGCTTTGCAAATGAATTTCTAAGATGATTATTGCTCTCAAAATGCCTCTTATTTATAGTAAATTCCCAAGGGTAGGGGGTAGAGTGAATTAATCATGATTTAGCCTTGGTTGAGTCAAAAACTTTGAAATGTTTTTAAATGGGGGGACAATTTAAATGTTTGTCTCAAACCTTTGGACAAAAGGACAAAATTGAGTGTATGAGATTCAAAGTTGAAATGTGTGATTGAGATTCAATTCCTTTGAGTGATCCATGTGCTTTTGTTCTCAATTCTCATTGGTTGCTCAAATTGTTGTTGAAAGATATTAGGATTAATTAAATTCCATCAATTAATTAAATTAGCCATGTAAGGGAATAGGTTCAATTTGATTTTTTATTTAAAACTATGCATTTAATTGATTAAAATCAATTATATAGTGTTTTTCACCCTTTTAAGCTTGTATTTAATTATTTAATGTCATTATTTGATTTTCCTTTGATTTAATGATTTTTTCTAATTTTGATTAATAAATGTCCATTTAAAAATTGATTTGATCCACTTTTATGAGAATTAGTGCATTTTGATTAAGAGTTTGCAATTTTAATGATTTAAAGCACTTGCCCATTTTTTAGTGTCTACAAGAGAAAACCAAAAGGAATTTAAGAGAAAGCCCAAAAGGCACAAAAAAACCAGGTAAAACTTCTTTCCAAGATAGACTAGGTCTACTATTCCAAATAACCGGATTACCAAGAAATAAAGACCAATCTATGGAGGAAAAATACATTCAAAAAATAGATGTTTAAAGGATTGAGGGAAACCACAAACAGAGCAAATCATAAGTTCCAAACCAACGGAGACAAGAAAAGATCCCACAACAAACTTTCTAATAATCAAAATCCATCTAAAGGAGAGAATTGTTGGTTCAACTTGAGAGTGCCAAAACAAATCAAACACATGGTTCCATCTAGAATCTGACTAATTAAAACCCCAACTATGATTAATATTCTAAAAGATGGAGGTGTTTTTCTTCAACATGTTGTAAATATTATTAGTAGAGGTAATCAGTAACGAACTGCCACTAGGTCATTTAATCTGGTTAAAGGCCTACTTAGAATCCAAAAATTTACCAGGAAATAGGAAACCAACAACTTTATTGATCATAGAATATGTCTTCTTTTGAGAGTGAGGAACCCAAAACTTATTTTTTATTTCCTCCCAGCTACTCAAATGATTTTCAACCAAAATATATTTAATGAGAGTAATTCCCTTGTTATTCTAGGCCCTAGCAGAGCAACCTTGGGTGAGTGCAAGAGGCTTATTATTCACATAAATGCCCCACTAGATAGACCTATCTACAATAGAGAATGTAGGAGAACTTCTAATAGCATTTTTAGAGAAAAGAAAACCTCTCACCTAAGTCCATGCCTTCCAAATGGAAGCAAATACCTTTGAAACAAAACATTTAATATCAAACTGACCAAACACAATATCAACAAGGGGCATATTATTCCATTTCTTACCTTTCTTAATGGTGTATTTTTAGATGTTATTTCTAACCAAAATTTTCCAGGGCTCATCACCATATAGGATGTTCAAGATCCATTTAGCAGCAAGGACTAACCCATGGACCTATAAATCCTTCAAGACCAAACCCCCAAACTTCCTCAGGGTGCAACACCAGTCCCATCTAACACAATGTCTCTTATTCTTCCCCATACTATCTGACCACAAGAAATCTCTTAGGATTGTTTCAAGTTTTTTTTCCTAGTACTTAGCAAATAGCCACAATGAAGCATAGTAAATAGCATGAGAATCCAAGACTTTATGAATAATTTTAACTCTGTTAGCTAGAGATAGCATGTGTGTTTTCCACTTCAAATGCTTCCTCTCAATCTTGGAGTAAATCCACTGCCACATATCCTTGAGGGTAGGCTCCACTACAAAGGGTATGCCAAGGTATCTAAAAATTTCATTAGGGTCATTCCACATCCACCCTCTTTGAGTTAGCCAATCTGGAGCATTCTTGTTCCATCCTAGAACAGTTGATTTATGTGGAGAAACCTTAGGCTCTGCAACCAAACATAAGTAATGTAGTCTATTCATGGTATTGTCAAAGTTTCCCAGGGAGAGTTCAAGGAAGAGAGCAGTATCATCTGTAAACTAAGCATTAACCAGTTCATCTCCATTGGGTAAAGTTATACCTCTAACAGGGGAACCAAGCTCAGTGGCTCTAAGAATATAAAATAGAGCATCACCCGCTATGACAAATAAGTATGGAGTAATGGGGAATCATTTCCTTATATATCTTTGAAGCAAGATAGGTTCATAAATATCTTTGTTTACTTCTATGACTATAGAGGAGTCCTTAAACAACACTAAGATCCATCTACAACAATTTGGGGGGAATCCAAAATCTTGTACCATATTAATCAAAAAATTCCATTCCACCCTATCATATGCCTTCTCAAAGTCCATAAGAACCATCGCTACATTCGGACCATTCTTATGATCCCAATTCATGGCCTCCTAATTGGTGATAAGATTTTCAAGAATAAATATATCTCTGATGAAACCTATTTGAGTAGCTGAGATGATTTTGCCCATGATTTTAGTAATTCTTCTTGCAATAACTTTGGCAATAATTTTATAAGACAGGTTCAACAGTGTAATAGGTCTCTAATTTTTAACTTGTGATATATCCCCATTCTTAGGTAACAACTTAATAATGCCTCTATTGATCTTTTCACCTAATGTACCTTTGTCAAAATCATCATTATGTACCTCTAATAACTCTTGGCCAATCCACTTTCTATTTTCTTTGGAGAATTCAATAGGAGTCCATCCAGACCCAGAGATTTTCCATTAACCATGGCTCCAATGGCCTCTTCAATCTCCTTGAGGCTAATGCTCTGATGTAACATCTTATGTTCTTATTTTGAGATCTTGTTAGGTATAAGTTTCATACATTCTTCCAGAGCATAGTGACTATTAGAGTTGAATTCAGAGGTAAATGGTACTTTGTAAAAACTAAAGAATGCTTCCATAATGTCTTTATTATCCTTGGATAAGCCCGAGCTAGTTTGAGTTTCTTCAATGAGCTCCCTCTTTTGCTTGGCCATGATAATATTGAAGAAATATTTGGTTCCCCTATCACCATCCTTAAGCCAACTCATTCTATCTCTCACTTTCTTCCCTTGAATGTCATAGTTTTGAAACCTTCTCAACTCATGCTTAGTGTTAAAATAACTAATTCTTTCTCTAAGTGAGCATTATGCCCCTCTTTCTTCAACATCTCTTCAATCTCATACAACTTCTTCTGACAATTGGTCTCATCCTTTCTTTTGTCCATAGTCATCCTTCTTCTAATGGTTTGGAACATCTTCTTCCTCACTTCCACCAGCTATCCCCATTTTTCTCATGGAGAATAGGATCCACTAATGAATTTGGATAAGAAAGTGACTATTCTAATGGCATCCTTAAATTTATCTTATAACAGGGCGATATTAAGTTTAAACAAATTTCTATTTTTATCCACACAATATACAGGCATTCCCCTGATAGTACAAAATAGGATAGGAATATATTTAGAGAGTATGAATTTTATATGAGTGATGATAGAAATCACTCTTTTGAGTACGTGCAACATTATTTTGAGAGTTTTTTTTAATTTATTGTGATAAATAGATATTACAATGGATAGACATCTCGTTTGGTCAAACAATAGCTGGGTCAATTCAAGAATGCTTCTATGTTTTATTGGTTGATTAGAATGCACATAGAGAGGGGTGTACCTAATATTTGGATTTATTTAAAATCTTGGCATGGGAAAGGGGAGCATGACAGAGCAAGTGCATGGGTGAAGAGAGATCTAGTTAAGGAGAAATTGAGGATTTCAAGAGCTACACTTCATGAAGCTCATTTTATTATTGATTGGTGTAGTTCAACATTATTACTGGGACGGACACTTGATTTAGTCAATCACATATTCTTTTGGTTGGTTGAGGAGGGCACGGTAGGATATAGATTATATTGTCAAATAGTTAAAGATTCTTTACAGAGGCATTCATTTTGAAGCTCACATGCAAGTACATTGACCATTTGGATATGAGAGTTGGTTATTTTTTTTCCCATCTATTTTTAGTGTGATTGGGATCAGTGTGATTCAAGTGAGTGGGTGGATGCATGGGTTCCCCAGTGTCTAACTCCTTTATCTCAAACAATCTACATAAGAAATGATGACATGGAAAGTTTAGTTGAGTGCAACAATCTTACAAATCTTATACAACCAAGAAAAAAATATTTATTGGTTGCACCATAGAAGCATGATGAGGGATTAGATTAATGGTTAGCACTTTGTCTAAAAGGAAAGAAAAATCTTTCACAACTGACAACAAATGATGATGGGTTCACATATCCAACTGGTTTAGTTGTTTTTGTGGTAACATGGTTGTAAAAATACATGATTAGAAAGAATGGCATACTTGCATTTGAATACTATGAGAAGAAAAAAACTATTCTCATTTTTTCTCACCTTGTTATAGTATAAAATGTTAATTTTTTTAAGCATCAAGAAATACCAAAGACAAAATAACGTTGGACTATTAGTAATGTTGATCATGAAGCAATATTGGTGCAAGAGAACCTACAATATTAGCTAAGTGTCCTACCCTTATTTTTGGCTTGTACTAATCCTATCCAAATCAAAGGGTTAATAAAGACCCCAAAATGGTGTAGGTTTTGTGGTGAAGTTATTTGGATAGATTAGTTTTGGTTTGTGTTAGTAAAGCTTGCGATGAGAGCCAAATGGCTAGTATAGTCCTAGGAAGTGAAAAAGGCCCTAAGGGTGAAATGGACCCCAAAATGCTTAAAATGGATAAAATAAGCCTAAATGAGCCTTATAAGTGTTTTTATAACATCCTAGGGAGTTAGAAGTGGTTTGGAAGTGAGTAAGAGAACTTAGGACAAAGTTGCTCAAAAATTGCTAAAAAGTTGTCATGACAACTTTTGCAAAGTTGCATGACAACTTTTGTCATAAAGAGACCGAAGGATGGAATTAGGTCTTATGTAGGTCCTAACCACCCACATAGGTGGAAAAAATATATTTAAGCCTCAAAAATCTCAAATCTAGAGGTTAGAGAACTTTTGTAATTACTAACATTAAGCAAACAAACATTGTCACAAACAGTTAAGGCACAGTCTACTATTTCTTTGCATTAATAAGATCTAATAGAATACATTAGTATCTTCATTGAATAAATTTTATAGTGTTTTTATTTTTACTTTATTTCTTCATAGGAATAGTTATTTTTTATTAGTTTTGTAAGTTCTTTGTTTTTCTTTTGTTCATGTCAGTTCACTGGCCTATACATAGGAACAATCTCTAAAATGGCTACCCCATAAAATCCCACTATGTGTTCATCAAAAACTTTTGGGAAATGGATTTGGATCCCATGTAAAGTGTGCATAAGAAATAATAAGGTCTGGAGAACTATTTATCTATATTTTTGACCTTTCCCTAGGTGAGCTCAATCAATGCCTGGCTAGGAACAAGGAAGTTGTATGTAAGTTTACTTGCAGGGGTGACTATGACTATTGAATCCAAGAAACTAGAGATGTGTAACAAGATGAAATAGATCCCTAGTGAAGAAATAGAGGCTTGGCCAATCTATTTAGAAAACATTTTCTTTCAGTGACTTGTGAACTCCTAGAAGCTATTAAAACCCTCATCAAACCCTCATAGTTTGGATAGGGTACTGTACAAAGGCTTAGGACCCTAGGACCCACCAAATATCTTAGGGTTTTATAATTTATTAAAGAATCCATAGTTTATTTGGCAGGTCCTTAAGAAAAATTTTGCAAGAAATCCTAAAACCTTGGACTAAGAGACCTAATTGAGGGCTCAAGGGCTACAAGGCCTAAAGAGACAAATTGGTGAGATCAATAAAGGAAAGATGGATTGACATGGTCAAAATGTGTCAAGAATTGGTTAATTAGATGAATTTTACTACCTCCATACCCCTGCAAGATTCATCACTTTTTTAGGAGGTTGAGTACACTTGAAAGAATGGAAGTGAGCATGAGAAGGGAAGGTACATTTGAACATTGATAGGTCACCTAGAAGAGTGGGAGTATTTTTCTCTAATTGAGGACATTGAGAAACTCTTTAGGACACAAGGAATCACCTTGTTCAAGCCCTAATCAAGGAATTGTAGAGTTAGTGAGTTAGGAAACCAGGTCGGTCCTAACAGGAGATTTGAAATCTAGAGTGATCCTATCAAATTGGTATCAAAGCCTAAAGATTAGGCTAGAGGACAATTGATGTTGTATTTAGCTGAGTCAGTAGATTCTTCAAGGGTGGTGAAAAATTTAGAGTTGGACAAGAAAGTGGAAGATCGGGAGGATAAGAATAGATGCCTCAGGGAAAGGCTAGAAGAGATAGAAAGAAAACTTGGTGTAGTGGAGACCGAGACTGAATTGGTTAGAGAGAAAGTTAGAGAGGTGGAAGACAGGGGAAAAGAGTTGGTAGAGGAAGAGAAATTCCTTGAACTAGACCATGTGTTATAAGAAGAACCTTTCTTGAGAGCATTGAAGGCCATGAGTGGTAAGTCTTTGGAAGGAACACCATTGTTTAGTGCAAATATTGAAGCAGAGGTAGTCATGGAATGGATAGAAGGAATGGAGAACCATTTTGAGTGTGAAGGCATCAGTGAATTCCAAAGAGTTAGAGTGGCTAATTCAATGATGGGGGAGCTTCCCTCACATGGTAGAAGTTTGTGCAAGATGAGAGGGTAAAAGAGGGAAAGAACCATATTGCCAATTGGAAAGGTATGGTGGCAAAGATTAGAAAGACCTACCTACCAAATGATTATGAGGTGAAACTACACAAGAAAGAAAAAACTTAAGGTGGAAGGACCTTGAAGTGAGTGCCTATACAAAGGAATTCCATAAACTATGTCTTAGGTCACATGCGATAGAGTGAGGAAGAAATCCTAAAGGTGGCTAGGTATTTAAATGGTCTAAGATGTAATATACAAGAGGAGATAAGCCTCTTGAGCCCAAGAAAATTCCACAAATGTTATCAACTTTCTCTTGAGGTAGAAGAGAACCTCAAGAAAAGAGATGACTCAAGCAGTCAAGGTAGACGCAGAGGGAGAGATAGTAGAGGTCATAGAGGAAGCTTTAGAGGAAGAACTTTAGAACAAAGAAATCAAGGTGATACTAAGCTCACAAAGAAGCAAGGAGAAGTAACCTATAGCAGAGGTGGTTACAACAGGGGTATAGGCTCAAGAAGAAACTTTAGAGGGAGATCAAGTGGCCAAGGAAGAGGATCTTACTACTCTTCCATGAAGTGTTACAATTATCATCAGTATGGGCATCCTGCATATAGGTTTCCTGAGAAAATTTCATCATCCCAAGGTGGAGAGAAGAGGATGAGCTATGTACAAGAGGAGTCCTCAAGTAGCAAGATTGTTGAAGTGGCATTAGATTCAGAGGTTGGAGATAGCCTGATGATTAGGAGAACTCTCATCAAGGAGCCAATCCAAAGAAGATCACTATTCAGGATCAAGTGCAAGATACTAGGAAAAGTTTGTAAGATATTTATTAATTATGGATCCACAGATAATATAGTCTAACATGAAGCAGTCAAAAAATTGAATTTGCAAAGGATCCCACACACTAACCCCTATAGGGTCACTTTGTTGAACAAGTTTTAGCATGTGCTAGTGAATGAACAAGATAGGGTAGACTTCATCATACGGAGGTATAAATATAAAATGTTATGTGATGTCTTACCCATGGATTCTTTCCATATCTTATTGGGAAGATCCTAGAAGTTTGATAGGCAAGCCATTCATGATGGATCCAATAACTCATACTCATTTAAGAAGGATGGAGTCACATTTAGGATTCATTCAATCCTAGAAGAAGGGGAAGTGAAACTAGTAGGTCCTAATGTACTCTTGGTTGGAGAAAAGGAGTTCCTAAACATACTAGAGGAAGGTGAAGGAGTGGTCTCTGCCTTAGTGTTGAAACCTAAAGATGAGGGAGTGGAGAAGAAGCCAGATGTACCCATAGAAGTTCAGGAGTTATTGGGAAAATATAAGGAGATAGTTAGTGATGGATTTAAGAAAAACTCCTCATATGTTTGTGGCCTATCTTGGCTTGGATATACTGCACAAGCAAAACTTTCTTATAATGACACCATAAATAGAACCACTGGTAGAAGTCCCTTTGAGGTGGTCTATGGAATTCATCCAAGAGGAATCCATGAGTTCAGAGACCTAGGGGATAAACACCTAGGAGTAGTTATGCAGATGACTTTTCTCATTCCACGAAGGATGTACAAGATTCAGTCAAACAAGACCTTATGGATAGTACCACCGAGATGAAGAACAAATTTGATGAGAGAAAGAGAGATATTCAGTTCCAATTTGGGTATCTAGTGATAGTTCACTTGAGAAATGATATATTGCAAAAGGGAGTCCCTAATAAGCTCTAGATAAGAAGGATTGGCCCTTGTTCCATCCTAGCAATGTACAAAAGCAATGCCTATAAGGTGGATTTGTCAGCAAACATCAGACTCCCTACAGTGTTTAATGTTGTATATTTTGTACCTTACAAAGGACATATCCTAGTAGAAGGCCATGAACAATATGAAGTTGTAGAAGATGTGGAATCTTTGAAGCTACTAGTCACATTAAGACCATAGGAAGAGAAGGTCTTAAACTCCTGGGTTGCTAAGAAGACAAGGCATAAGACATACATGGAATATCTTATCAAATAGAAAGGAAAAGATCATACAGAGGCTACATGGCTCTCTGAGACATAGTTTCACAAGTTGGGCATAGATCTAACTTAATCCCTTCCAATGGGACTTGATCTTTTTTGTTTAGGGGAGAATGGTGCAGCAAGCACCTAGGACATTGGCTAAGTATCCTACCCTACTTTTTGGATTATAATGATCCTATTCAAATAAAAGGGATAATAAAAACCCCAAGAGGGTCTAGGTATTTTGGTTAAGTTAGTTGGATAGGTTAGTTTTCGTTTGAGTTAGTAAAGCTTGGGATGTGAGCCAAATGGCTAGTATAGTCCTAGGAAGTGAAAAAGGGCCTAAGGGTGAAATAGAACCCAAAATGCTTAGAAATGGATAAAATAAGCCTAAATGAGCCTTATAAGTTTTTTAATAAAATCCTAGGGAGTTAGAATTGGTTTGGAAATGAGTAAGAGCACTTAGGACAAAGTTTCTCAAAATTTGCTAAAAAGTTGTCATGACAACTTTTGCAACTTTGCAAAGTTGCATGACAACTTTTGTCCTAAAGAGACCGAAGGATAGAATTAGGTATTACCTAGGTCCTAACCAGCCACACATGTGGGTAAAATATATTTAAGCCTCAACATGCTCAAATCCTGAGGTTGGAGAACTTTTGTAATTACTAGAATTAAGCAAACAAACACTATCACAGATAGTTAAGGCACAATCTACTGTTTCTTTGGATGAATAAGATCTAATGGAATAGTTTAGTATCTTAATTGAATAAATTTGAAATTTTTGTTATTTTTACTTCATTTATGCATAGGAATAGGTGTTTTTTATTATTTTTGTAAGTTCTTTTTTTTCCTTTGTTCCTACCAGTTCACTAGCCTGTACATCGGAACAGTCTCTAAAATGGATCCCCCATAAAATATCATTGTTTTTTCATCACATCCTTTTGGGACATGGAAATGGATCCCATATATAGTGTACATAAGCAAGAAGAAGGTCTAGATAAGTGTTTAGATATATTTTTAATCTTTCCCTAAGCAAGCTCAGTCAACGTCCGATTAGGAACAAGGAAGTTGTTTGTAAGTTTACTTGCAAGGGTGACTATGAAGATTGAATCCAAGACATTGGAGATGTGAAAAAGATGATATAGAGAAATGGTAAAGAGATATAGGCTTGTCCAATCCATTTGGAAATCATTTCCTTTTAGTGACCTGTGAGCTCCTAGAAGCCATTAAAACCCTCGTCAAACCCTCATAATTTGGATAGGGTACTGTACAAAAGATTAGGAACCCAAGACCCAATAAATATCTTAGGGTTTCCTAATTTATTAAAGAATCCATAGTTTATTTGGAAGGTCCTTAAGGAACCATTGTCAAGAAAGCCTAAAAACTTGGACTAGGAGACCTAATTGGGGGCTCAAGGGCTACAAGGCCTAAAAAGACAAATTGGTGAGATCGGTAAAGGAAAGATGGATTGACATGGTCAAAATGTGTCAAGAATTGGTTAATGAGATTAATTTGACTACATCCATACCCCTACAAGATTCATCACTTTCTTAGGAGGTTGAGTACACTTGGAAGAATGGAAGTGAGCATGAGAAAGGAAGGTACATTTGAACATTGATAGGTAACCTAGAAGAGTAGGAGTAGTTTTCTCTGATTGAGGACATTGAGAAAGTCCTTAGGAGACAAGGAAGAACCTTTTTGAAGCCATGATCAAGGAATTGGGGAGTTAGTGGGTTAGGAACCTAGGTTGGTCCTAACAGGAGATTTGAAATCTAGAGTGATCCTATCAAATATCAGATACCCTTAAGAAGAGAGATAACCCTTTAGGAACACTTGACTAGGTCATACCAAATGAAAGGTCTATTATGTTCATTATGCTTACATTCATTACATTAAATTACACTTTGCTTCTTCTTTTTTCTCAATAAACTGAGTCCTCTTGTAGATTGTAAATGTAGTTGGTTGCAAATACATGATTGAAAATACAAGACTCAAGCACACTTAAATAGCTCATACCAAATGATGAAAAGGTTTAATATTCTTAGGTTCATCATTTTTTTTGGTTCATTATGCTCATTATGTTTTATTAGTTTAATAATTTTGGTCAATAAACTTAGTCTTCTTGTGGCTTGGGAATGCGGGGATTACAAATACGATGGACATATGAGACTCCACTACCATGTTTTGGATTTTCTCTTACTTTGATTTTTTATTTCTACATTTATTTAGTATTATTTCTCTAATACTGATATTTTTTACACTATTGCAATGTAGGTGTCTTTGAGAGTTATAGTGGTTGGAGATATACATTACAGAGCACAAATATAAGAACCAAAAGTATTAGTTATGTACATCTAGAATTTTTTTGATAACATTGATGTATTTATATATGATGTCATTCTATTATTCATATGCGATGTATTTGTAGATGCGAAAATGAGTATCTTCTATTTTTTGATAGAATCGATGTATTTCTAGATGGTGTAGTACATTTCTATTTTCAATGTAAAATGACAAAAAAAAATCTCTAATATTAATGTGCTAATGAAGCTCTTATAATGTATTTTTAATGTATCCTAAATTATTTATTAGGCTATGGTAATGTAGTGATTAAGCAAAAAAATGGTTTCATAATTGATATATATTTAAATAATACATGCAAGAACCTTTTCTTTGATATTTCTCACTAACCCTTTACAAAAGAATATATTTACAAAAAATGGCATGTACTTGCATGAGGACATTATATATTACATAAATCTCACTATCAGCATCTCAAAAAGTAGCAACTAATTGAAAATAGGATCATCAATATGCTTTAATAAACCAATATCTCCTTTTCTCAGGAAACATATGGGTTCATCTACTCAACTGGGGCATGTTTGGTAAATGACATTTTCCATTTAAAGTCAACCTTCTAGAAGAAATTATATTTTTCAGTGGAGGTGATACTCACTATGATGTTTGTTGCCCATCAAATAAATTTTTACCTTATTTATATACAGCAATTTGTGAAGATGTGTCAATGTTTAGGTTGCAAATTGAACCGTGAACTTTGAACTTGAAATGGTCGGTTCAAGGTTCAAAGTTCAATATATTTTTCTCCAAAAGCATCACGTGTATGTTGTGTCTTGTAAAAGCCTTTTCTAGCCACATTCACATGTCAGTGTGTAAATGTTGAATTTAATCTTGAACTTTGAACCTCAGTTTTTCAATTCAATGTTCACATTAGAATATGCACTTCTACAATTTTACACTAAAAAGTCTCACAAGCAATGGTTTTAAAATTGTATTTTATAATTTTCCTGAGCTTATTCTCAAAGTTATTGGGGCCCAGCATAGTTGTTTTATGTGCATAAAAATTAACACATCATGAATCACATACTTTGAACCCAAACATTATGGTTCAAGGATCGATTCTTGAGGTTTAATAATACGCGGATATCAGCCACGAGCCAAATCTTTATCGACTGACAATGAAATAATTGACATGGTGGGAAGAGTGGTGTCACCTCAGCTCAGGAGATTTTCTTACTAAACGAAAGTGTGTGAAACAAGCTATTATCATTTATTGCCGTGTGAAAGTGAATTGATGGCAATTTTTCATGAAGTGATGAGGAGTGAAGAAAATGTGTATTTATTTTTCCCTCTCTTTACATTTCTTCATTCTATTCTACTATCTTTTGGAGGTATTTTGGGAGCTGCGAGGTAACTTTCTCGAAAGGCAGGAACATGGTGAGTTTCACAAGAACCTTGGCCCTATAATTCATTTGAGCTTCTACACTTTAAAAGAGTTGTCTTCATAAGAATTTTACAAGATTGTATTTCAAAATGTCTTATTCCAAAGTAAAACTCATGAAGGAAAATAGATTTTCTCCAGTTAGTTGTTATTTACCTTAAATAAGGGATATAGCTATAGTAGATGATGATATTAGAGAAATCA
Source organism: Chamaecyparis obtusa (assembly GCA_027943335.1). Classification (NCBI taxonomy): domain Eukaryota; kingdom Viridiplantae; phylum Streptophyta; class Pinopsida; order Cupressales; family Cupressaceae; genus Chamaecyparis; species Chamaecyparis obtusa. The sequence continues at coordinate 444,140 of BSBK01002945.1, forward strand.
TTTCAAGGCTAAAGAAAATGGTAGATGAAGCCATATCTGTTAGGATTATAGAAAGTGGTTTATTAGAAGCTGTTGGTTTTTCGGAAGTGATTCCATGCTTGAAGTTAGTTTTAGAATGTCGTAATAGGTATAGCAAGGTTAAGAGGTGCATTAAAATAGAAAGTGGTGAAGTTCTAGTAAACATTGATAGAACAGTAATCATGGCCCCTCTCAGATTCCAGTAGTTGAAATCTATGGAGATTGGAGTATCCGTAAAGCTATAGTGGACTCTGAGAAGAACAAGAAGGAATATATAAACAACATAGCAAGGGATTGGTTGTTAAACCCAAAAAAGGGTGGTTCCCATTTCCCTAGACCACTTAGAAAGGATCACCTATTCAGAGAGGTTAGGGATATAATGGTAATGTTGAACAGGGTTAAAGGTAATCCTATAGACACCAACTGGGAAGATTGAATGTACATTTTTGTGTAGGCTATCCTAGATGTTGGTAATGTTGTTGACTAGGCCGAAATACTAGGTGATCAATTACATGAAAGTTTATCTCAGCCAGCTTTAATTTCCAATTTTTATATGTCTTCATACCTCTTTTATATTCTTGCCATCTGTAGAATCTAGGATGGTCTGCCTCATCAAGAATGGAATAGAAGTATGCCCATCTATGAATATCACCCCCTATTATAAAAAGGAAAACATCCCATGGGTTTTAAGAAGGTGCATGATACCTTTTCCTCCAAATTGGTCTTTGAATTAAGAGGAAAACCTAATTGTAGGATATCAGAGGAGGCTATGGAATTTATGAAAATTTATGGAAGTTTTTATATTCAGTTCCCTACTTTTACCTATTTAAGAGTAGGAGGTTTTAGTGATGCTCCGTTAAAACTTCCCAGGTATTTCCCAGACAAGTGAATTCTTCTTGAAGTAGGCAAATAGTTATTAATGATTGAGAAGAAGTACAAGGTCAAGAGAGGTATTGGCACCTTCTTCCCACTTGAACTGGGACATTACAAATTATGGTTGATGCATGACTTTGCCTTTTTTATCAATGAATTAAAAGAAATGAATCTCCAACCATATCAGGAAAGGAACTACTTCGATAGCAAAGGTTTTGTTGAGAGCCATTTCAGAGTGGATGCAATGTTCCTTCATCAACCAAGCTTGGAAGATTACTGGGATGATTGCATAGATGAGGTTGAGGTTACTAAGAGATTGTGTTCTAGGTTTTCCCTTAAACAAATCACTGCCTTTAAGCTACCTTTCAGCATCAAAAATATAAAGGAGGAAGATGGCAATGGATCAGAGCCAAAAAATGCAATATCAAGAGCTAAAATGGTAATTAGAAGAATTGACTGGCTGGTAGAAGAAGAAGAAAATGTGAAGTCTTTAAGTAAGGAAGTTTTCCAGAAGATAGAACAGTGGCTCAAGGCTTAGAAGAAGAAATCTTAGCTACCCCTGTGTAGGGAACCAAAAAGAGTCCAAGGGCTCATAAAATTAAATCCTCCCCTATTTTGACTAATAAGACTAAACCATTGCTTTCTACAGGTGTTTCATATTCTCCAGAAGTTCCTGAAGATTTAGAGTTGATTTCTAATGATGTTGTGAAGTTTACAAGACAAAGGAGCAAAAGAAGTGAGAAGGTGGATCTTCCTTTTTGCATTGTCCTAGATTCTGACACTAAGGAGCCTAGCATAAAGCAATTCAAAAGGTTGAGAAGAGGTAAAACATCCAATATGGATTCAATATCAGTTGGAGGTGATGGGAGTTCAAGTCAACAAGAGCTTGTTACCCCGAGCAATCCCAGTACCACTATTTCCCTACAGAATGTGACTCCTAGTTCACCAAATTGGATGGATCTAACTATGAATAAGAAGAGGAACATTTTGTCTACCTCAATCCTTTTTGGTGATTTGGTCAATAAATACCTTGGAAAGTCTCCCAGAACAAAGAAGCCTAAAACAGAATCTATGGTGGATGTGGATCTGACCACAGGTCATTGGGTTGCCGAGATTTTCAAGCCCAATTCCAACAAGACCAATGCCGAAGTCACCAAGCAAGATTTCACTGTGGAAAGGGTGGATTTAGGAGTATCTTCCAGAGCTATTTATTTGAAGATTTTGAATGCAACAAACAAGAAAATCAATCACAAAGTGCTGAAGGATGTTGACGACAAAGCTAAGCTAAAGCAAGCTTTATGTGAAATGGAAAAGTACATCCATCAGTTGAAGAATCCTATTCCTCAACCTTTGGTGATGGTACCCCTAAGTCTAGATGTCAAGTCTCCAAACAATCAAAAGTTTCTTGATCAAGTACATAAAGAGAGATCCCTCTCTAAGGCATTCTATAATTGGATGGGACAAGTTGGAGACATTGTTAATTGCTTCACTCAAGCTTATGAGAATTCCACTAATGGGTCTTCTGAACTGGTATCTACCTTAGAGGCTAAAGTCAAGCTTTGGGAAGGAAAGAGAGACAATCTGGAGATAGCAATAGCTAATATGGAGGAAGCTTTCAGCTATGGCATAGAAAAGTTCTTGTCTGAGAAGACAATTCCTGGTGATGATACTAGTATCCTCTTTGTGGCAACGGTAAATGAGGAATGGTGATGTACCTTAATTGATCAAGGTATTGAAGAATTAGAGTAGATTCTAAAGATAGTAGCCTGTGTTGAGGAGGTTGTTAGCAATCATATAAACTATGTCTACAATCTATCCATAGGAGAAGTGAAAATGGGAATACGCGAGACCAGAATGAAAGAATCCTTCACCAGAAAATCACAAAGTTTAAAAGATGACAAAGAAATGGTAGCACGAGACTGCTCATTCATCGCCAGGGTACAATCATTGATAATGCTCCATGAAGAACAAGTGAAAATGTTGAATACTAAGCCAGAGTAGTTACAAAACTATAAAGATATCTGGGAACAAAGGCTGGATATTGTTTCTTCACCAAATAAGGAGATGTTGGAGAGATTTGCAGTGGCTTTCAAGGAGTGGTCAGACGAGTGCAAAGCAACTGAGGCCACCATTAATGTTGAAGTCGAGAAAAGCCAATCTGTTTTGATTAGTCTTTGAAAAGGATGGTTCCAAGTAGTTATAGGGTGTTAGTTCTTTTCCAAGAATAGACTTTAGTTATGAAACTAATTATGCCCTGCATGGCTATAAGTTAATTTTTGAAAGACCTTGTAAGGGTCGGTTATCTGGTAGCAGAAAAACTTATAGTTTAATATTTACTACAAATACTTTCATGAAATGGTTCATGTTTTGATTTGAAACTCATAATATAGTATCAGTGGATATACATAACAAATAGCAGTATCTTTCTTAGATCATTGTGTTTGGTTAATACATGTGTGTTGATTTTAGTTGGAATTGATTTCATGTTGCTGTAATCTGTGTATGTGAGATCATACATTCCTTTTCAGTTTTATTTCAGTATATGTTGAATCGATCTTTCTGGGAATTTTCTTTATAATCTCAGTTAGTTGGCTTAGATAAATGTGGATTCTCTCTCAGAGAAAAAGTCTCTCTATAATTATTTCATGTGAGTCTTGAAAAAGCCTTTTTGTACTTTCAGGTTAAAAGTATACTTATCTTTTACAGTTTTCATTCTTTTCAAATAAGTGAATTGTCAAGATTGATCTTTATATAAGGTAGCTGCTCCTTAGATTGCACAGAGTTTAGTCGTGAGTGACTAAATCAATTGTTGTATGATTTTTTCCTTCATCTTGGGCTAGAGTATTTGTAATTTGTTATAGTTTTAGTAAGGAAAATATGTATACCAACAAATTTTTGGTGACTCTACTGGGGATACTTATAAGTAGACCAAAGCTTAACTCTTCTCATTTAATGGTCAGTTATGGTACTACATGGTGAGGTAATTCCTGGCTAGTAAGAGCTTCCCCCAGTGTTACAACCTAATCTTCACTTCACTGATACATAGGAAGACATTATTGCATATTTGAATAATACTACTTGGAAATTAAGAACAAGTGGTCAGCAATACCAACAAGTGAGATTAGTAATTAAGGAAGAAGAAGAGAATGGAGAGTGGTTGATACATTTTCCCTTGGCTCAAATAGCTACTATAGAAAATAGAGCAGCCCAAAGACCTAGAGGATAATCTTTTCTTTTTATATATTTCTAGTATAATCCTAATCAAAGCTGGCAAAAAGGAGATATACCCGAGGGGATAGAGCAAAAGGACTGGTTGATGAAGATTTTGAGGCCCTTGAGTGATTGAATTTTAACCCTAATATTCCTATGAGAAGAAAGACTCAAACGACTAGTAGAGCCTCCTATCTTATCAAGTCTACTATTCCTATTTCAAGTTTCCAAGCTCTCACATTATCTGGCACATTAACCCCATCCATTTTTAATCCTCAGCCTCTAAATTTTTCTCTGCCACTCATGGCCCAAAATCAGCCATGGGTCACTCAGGCTGGTCCTCTAGACCTATCAAATTTTAACCTACAAACTTTACCCAAAGGGGCTAGAGAGGTTCTTCCCAAGTTCAGTGGTGATGGTAAAGTTTCTCCCAGTGATCATGTTAATGCTTTTAATACTGCATGTAGTGTGATAGGCGTAGGCACAGAAGATGTGGTGATATATCTTTTTATTTAGACCTTGATCAAAACTGCGGCAGATTGGTTTCATCATTTTCCCAATGGGTCCATAACAACTTGGAATGGAATGAGAACAACTTTCATGGCTCACTTTAAAGCAGTCGATGATGAACATTCCTTATTGTTGCAACTCTCCCAATTAAAGAAGGAGATGCAGGAACCTATGCGAGAATTTATAGCTAAATTTAACAAGCTCTTGCAACAGATTCCTATTGCTCATCATCCCAGTGATGAAAATAGAAAGGGGTTCTTTGTAAATGCTATGCCCCCTGATATCAGTTTCCATCTTAAATGAGGAAGAGTGGTAGACTTTCTAGATGCCCAAGAATTAGCAGTGGAGCTTGAGGATGACATGATTATAGGTGGGAAATGGAGAAGAGACATTCAAACTCTTGGTAATCAAGCTTCTACATCGGGGTCTTTTGATCATGTGGTTTAGAGACTGGTAAATGATATGATTACCTTAAAAAGGCAATTACCAAAAACTACCCCTGCTCCATGTCAAGACATTCCTTGAAGATATGGAGGCCAAGGAGCAGGAAATTATGTAAATAAATCAAATACATTAACACATCAGCCTAGACTTCAGATTGAAGCACCTCCTACTAAAAACAACATGTGTATTTTTCACTTGACTAATGAGCATGGTGGTGATTCTTGTCCTGAGATGGTGTGGTTCAAGAAAATGGAGGCCAACAAAGAGACCATTATGGAAATTCCTAGTAATGAGGATAACTTCGAAGGATCTGGTGACTCCGTAAGTTATTATATCAAATATGAGTCTGACTCGGAATGAGGTGGTGACATTCTTACAACTCTAGAGCATCCCTCATGTTTAGTGCTTACTCGAGCGCAGCAGGGTGGCAAAACCCACAATCATTCTCCATCTCCATTTCAAGGCAAGAGAGGTAAAGAACCAATAAATCAAGCAAACATTAATACAAAGACTCCAGGGAGTGAACCTGTAGGGATTAAAATCCTTAAAAGGTCCAATTCTGAACCAACTTTTGATTTTATAGAATTTTGTAAATCTGCTAAAATTCAGATATCCCCTATTGAATATTTGAAGTCAAATCCTAGTGAATTAGACAAGTTGGTTGCTTATGTGAAAGGATCTTCTCTTGTTGTTTAGTCCAATCAAGTAAACACCACATCCACTAATGAACCCCCTATGGAACCAAATGTAAAACAACCTGAGATCAAAGAGCCCATCATTAATCTTGAATCCTCAGAACCTGCTCCAGTTATAGGGAAACTTGAGCCCTTTTATGTCTCATTGTTCATCCATGGTCATAAGCTTAGTAATTGTATCATAGATTTTGGAGCTTTTGACAATATCATACCCTCTTCGGTAGCAAAATCCCTCAATCTACCTTTGACAAAAACTTTTGGTAGGTGCTACTCCATGGACTCTAGACAAGTCCCTTTGATTGGCCAAATCAAAGATGCTCAAGTTGCTTTAGCAGCTTTCCCCGACAAAAGACTCATGTTGACCATTTTGGTTGCTGATATTCTAGCAAGTTATGGTATGCTCTTGAGTAGAACCTTTTGTAGGGATCTAGGTGGAGAGATCAAATTGGATTGGTCTCAAGCTATTGCTCCCATTAGGGATAAAAAAGTTACTCTACAACCTGAGACTAAATGCAAGTACATAGTTTTTCCCTCTAATGATCCTAAGTCTCATATTTTGTACCAAGAGACTAATTTCTCTAACTATTTGATCATGCCATAAATTGAAGTCATGAATGAAAATGATGATGAGGAACTATGGACCTTAGAATTTGATGGTAGTTGTTCATCCATTGGTTCGGGGGCTGGAGTGGTTTTGATATCACCTACTGAAGAAAGATTCCCTTCTACTTATAAGCTTGAGTTCAAGAACACTAATAATACTGTAGAGTATGAAGCTCTATTACTTGGGATTCTAGAAGCCAAGAGGAAAGGCATTAAAATGCTTAAAGAAAAAAGAGATACTGAGCTAATTGTGAAACAAGTAAGAGGAAAATATGCAGTTAGGAATGATAGAATGAAACATTACAGAAATAGAGTTTGGGACAAAATAGAAGGATTTCAGGCTTTCTCTATTGAATCCATTCCTAGAGAAAAGAATTCTAGAGCAGATGCCTTAGCTAGTTCTGCAACACTATTGATTCCTCATTCTTACTTTGGCAGTGATCAGTATACTATTGAGCTCATCCATCGACCCAATGTTCTTGATAATGCTAATTCTTTGTAGGTTTTTAGCGATGATGCTCATGTGTTGTCCTTTCTTCAGGGTATCAAAAAATTTTCCTCTATTTTCTTTGAGGGTTCAGAATCTGAATGCCAAGAGTTATGTTCTGATGAGAAGGTTGAAAAAGAAGAAAAGGTTATTCAATTAAAAGGAAACCACATTCCTAAAGGCCTTGTAAATATGGAAAAGTTGTTTGATCGTAAAGATTTCTTTTTAGGTCATACCGATGGGACAAAAGAAGATCAGCTCAGTACTTATGAGAAAATCAATATTGGAAGCAATGAGGACCCTAAGTTCGTCAACCTAGGCATATGTTGTAATCCAATTGAGAAAGAAGTATTTACAAAAATTTTGCAGGAATTCAGGGATGTTTTTTCTTGGTCATATGAGGATTTAAAAGATTTTAGAGAAGGCAAATTCCAGCATCATATCCCTTTAAAGCCAGGAGCTAAACCCTTCAGACAGAAATTAAGAAATTATAATCCTAGAGTCGCTAATGCCATTTTCTGAGAAGATGATAAAATGCTTAAGGAAAAAATAATTTATCCAATTCATCATTCGACCTAGGTGGTGAACATAGTTCCTATCCCCAAAAAGAATGGAGAAATTCAAATTTGTGTTGATTTCCTAAATCTCAATCAATCTAGTCTGAAGGATAATTTTGCTCTCCCTAACATGGATCATATCCTTCAAATGGTAGTAGGATCTGAAATGATGTCGATGTTGGATGGGTTTTCAGGGTACAACTAAATTAGTGTGGCCTCAAAAGACCAACACAAAATGGCATTCACTACCCCTTGGGGTATGTTTGCATATAATTGAATGCCATTCAGACTGATTAATGCAGGAGTGACTTTCCAGTGTGCCATGAATTCATCCTTCAGTCATTTAATGAATAAGGTGATCGTGGTGTATCTTGATGATATGACTATTTTCTCACATAGAAGGAAGAAGCATCCTAAAGACCTGAAGCTCATTCTCCAAGAATGTAGGAACCAAGGGATATCTTTAAATCCCAAGAAATCAATCTTCTGTGTGACTGAAGGAAAATTTTTAGGTCACATAGTTTTAGAGAAGGGGATTGCAATAGACCCAAAGAGGGTGTGGGTGATTCAACAATTGTGTTTACCATCCCATAGGAGTGGAATAAGGTCTTTCTTTGGATAGATAAATTTTCTAAGGAGATTCATGCCAGATTTTTTAGAAACAACTAGACCCATGGTCAACTTGTTAAGTGAGAAGCAAACATTTAGGTGGAACGATGAGGCTAAAAGGTCTTTTGATAAGGTTAAAGAAGCAATTGCATAGGCTCCTGTCCTTGCTCACCCAGATTTTTGTAAGGATTTTTTGATACACTGCTATGCATCTGAGCATACAATGTTAGGAGTCCTGTTACAGAAGAATGACGCAAGTGAGGAAGTGCCTATTTCTTTTATGAGTGTCCCTCTAAAGAATCATGAATTGAAGTATTCTCCCATAGAAAAATAGGCTTACGCGGTAGTAAAATCCATAAAGCAATTCAGGTATTATATTTTGCATTCTCATTCCACAGTGTATGTCCCAAATTCTATTGTCAAGAGCATACTAACTCAACAAGAGGTGTCTATGAATAAGAGAGCTAATTGGGTGGCCAAAGTTCAAGAGTTTGATCTAGAGATCAGACCTACCAAATTGGTAAGAGGCCAAGGTCTGTGCAAATTAATTTCTAAAAATGATATGATTCTTGAAGGTGATATTCTATTATCTTTATTTACAGGATTAAAAGACACATGGTTCTCTAATGTTTCCTATTACCTTACATATGGAGAATGTCTGGCTCATCTTACAGCAAAGGAGCAGAGAAACTTGAAGCTTAAGGCAACTAACTATGTGATAGTGGATGATATTCTATATAAAAGAGGTTTGGATGAAATGTTTCTTAGGTGTGTAGATGAAGATCAGCAGAAGAAATTACTTCAGTCATTTCACAGTGAAGCATGTGGTGGGCATTTCTCCTCAACGGTAATTGCTTTCAAAATTTTGAGGAACTTTTATTATTGGCCCAAAATGTTTAAAGATGCCTACAAATGGGTAGCACAATGTGAAAAATGCAAGTTATTTTCAGGAAAGCCACATTTAGCTGCCTTGCCCTTAAGACCAGTAATAATTGATGAGCCATTCAAGCAGTGGGGTTTAGATTTTATAGGACCAATAAATCCCCCATCTAGTGTTGGACATACCCATATTCTAATAGCTATAGATTACTTCACTAAATGAGTAGAAGATGTTGCAGTAAGGAAAACTACTACTCAGGTGGTTTGTTCCTTCTTGAAAGAGAAAATTTTGGTTAGGTTTGGTGTTCTTGCAAAGATTGTCATTAATAATGCATAGAACTTTTCTTCTCAAGATATGCAAATTTTCTTCTATGATAATGGAATTCAATTGGCACATTCATCTGATTACTTTCCCCAAGGCAATGGGCAAGCAGAATCTACCAATAAAAACTTGAACAATATTATGAAGAAGCTAGTGAATGAAAATTCTAAAGACTAGCATAAGAGATTGTTCAAAGCTCTCTAGACTGATCGTACTTCTCCTAAGAGAGCTATAGGTATGACTCCATTTGAACTGGTCTATAGAGTAGAAGCTCAACTCTCATTGCCTCTGGAGCTATCAGCCATAAAATTGTAGAAAGTAATTGAAGATCAAACCTTTTTCGATGGATTGGATAAAAGGAAAATGTACCTAAGCAAGATCCAAGAAGAACAAGATGAGATGGTGAACTGCATAGCCTTGCACCAATCTCAAGTGAAGAAAATTTTTGACAAACGAGCCAGGCCCAGGAATTTTATGGAGAATGACAGAGTGTTTTTATGGGATAAAAGAAGAGAGCCTTGGGGTGCTCACAGCAAATTTGAGTCCCTTTGGAAGGGACCTTTTGAAATCAGTCAAGTATTGGGACCTAATTCTTTCAAACTCAGGTACGTAGATGGAACTGAAATGCCCTTATCTTATAATGGGCAAGATATGAAGCTTTATGAGCTATAGATAAGTTCAGCCTTCCTTTGTACATAAGTTTTTGTTGTGTTGTAGGTTAGTCATGTTTGTTGTCTTTTTGGCTTGTGCGAAACCAGAGAGCTTGAATTCCTTGTTTAGTCCTTCATAGTCCTAATCCCCAGTCGGAGCCACCTGTTTCCCATCAAATAAATTTTTACCTTATTTATTTGTGGCAATTTATGAAGCTATGTCAATGTTTAGGTTGCAAATTGAACCATGAACTTTGAACTTGAACTGGCCGATTCAAGGTTCAAAGTTCAATATATTTTTCTCCAAAAGCATCGTGTGTATGTTGCATCTTGTAAAAGCCTTTTCTAGCCACATTCACATGTCAGTGTGTAAATTTTGAATTTAATCTTGAACTTTGAACCTTAGTTTTTCAGTTCAAAGTTCACGTTAGAATATGCACTTCTACAATTTTACACTAAAAAGTCTCCCAAGTAATGGTTTTAAAATCGTATTTTATAATTTCCTTGAGCCTATTCTCGAAGTTATTGGGGCCCACCACATTTGTTTTATGTGCATAAAAATTAACACATCATGAATCATGTACTTTGAACCCAAACTTTATGGTTCAAGGATCGATTCTTGAGGTGTAATAATACCCGGATATCAGCCACGAGCCAAATCTTTATCAACTGACAATAAAATGATTAACATGATGGGAAGAGTGGCATCACCTCAGCTTAGGATATTTTCTTACTATATGAAAGTGTGTGAAAAAGGTTGTTATCATTTATTGCTGCGTGAAAGTGAATTGATGGCAGTTTTTTGTGAAGTGATGGGAAGTGAAGAAAATGTGTATTTATTTTTCCCTCTCTTTACATTTCTTCATTTTGTTCTGCTATCTTTTGGAGGTGTTTTGGGAGCTGCGAGATAACTTTCTCGAAAGGTAGGAACACGGTGAGTTTCACAGCAACCTTGGCCCTATAATTCATTTGAGCTCCTCCATTTTAAAAGATCTATCTTCGTAATAATTTTACAAAATTGTATTTCAAAATGTCTTCTTCCAAAGTAAAATTCTTGAAGGAAAATAGATTTTCTCCAGTTAGTTGTTGTTTACCTAAAATGAGGGATACAGCTATAGTAGATGATGATATCAGAGAAATCATTTCAAGGCTAAAGAAAATGGTAGATGAAGCCATATCTGTTAGGATCACAAAAAGTGGTTTATTACAAGCCCTTGGTTTTCTTCAAGTGATTCCATGCCCGGAGTTAGTAACAGAATTATGCAATAGGTATAGCAAGGTTGAGAGGTGCATTAAAATAGAAAGTGGAAAAGTTCTAGTAAACATTGATAGAGCAGTAATAATGGACGCTCTCAGGATTCTAGTAGTTGAAATCTATGGAGATTGGAGTATCCGTAAAGCTATTGCGGACTCTAAGAAGAACAAGAAGGAATATAGAAACAACATAGCAAGGGATTGGTTGTTAAACCTAGAAAAGTGTGGTTCCCATTTGCCTAGACAACTTACAAAGGATCACCTGTTCAGCGAGGTTAGGGATATAATGGTAATGTTGAACAGGGTTAAAGGTAATCCTATAGACACCAACTGGGAAGACTAGATGTACATTTTTGTGCAGGCTATCCTAGACATTGGTAATGCTGTTGACTGGGCTGAAATAATAGCTGAGCAATTACATGAAAGTTTATCTCAGCCAGCTTTAATTTCTAGTTTTTATATGTGTTCATACCTCTTTTATATTCTCACCATCTGTAAAATCTAGGATGGTCTACCTCATCAAGAATGGAATAGCAGTATGCCCATTTATGAATATCACCTCCTATTACAAAAAGTAAAACATCCCATGGGTTTTAAGAAGGTGCATGATACCTTTTCCTCCAAATTGGTCTTTGAATTAAGAGGAAAACCTAATTGCAGGATATCAGAGGAGGCTATGGAATTTATGAAAATTTATGGAAGTTTTTATATTCATTTCCCTACTTTTACCTATTTAACAGTAGGAGGTTTTAGTGATGCTCCATTAAAACTACCTAGGTATTGCCCAGACAAGTGCATTCTTCTTGAAGTAGGCAGACAGTTATTAATGGTTGAGAATAAGTACAAGGTTAAGAGAGGTATTGGCACCTTCTTCCCACTTGAACTGGGACACTACAAATTTTGGTTGATGCATGACTTTGCTTTTTTGATCAATGAATTGAAAGAAATGAATCTCCAGCCCTATCAGGCAAGGAACTACTTCGATAGCAAAGGTTTTGTTGAGAGCCATTTCAGAGTGGCTACAATGTTCCTTCATCAACCAGCATTCAAAGATTACTGGGATGATTGCATAGATGAGGTTAAGGTTATTAAGAGATTGTGTTCTAGGTTTTCCCTTAAACAAATCACTGCCTTTAAGCTACCTTTCAGCATCAGAAATATTAAGGAGGAAGATGGAAATGCATCAAAGCCAGAAAATGCAGTATCAAGAGTTAAAATGGTAATCAGAAGAATTGACTAGCTGGTAGAAGAAGAAGAAAATGTGAAGTCTTTAAGTAAGGAAGTTTTCTGGAAGACAGAATAGTGGCTCAAGGCTTAGAAGAAGATCTCATCTACCCCTATGTTGGGAACCAGAAAGAGGCCAAGGGCTCATAAAATTGAATCATCCACTGTTTTGACTAATAAGACTAAACCATTTCTTTCTGCAAGTGTTTCATATTCTCCAGAAGTTCTCAAAGATTCAAAGTTGATTTCTAATGATGCTATGAAGTTTACAAGATAGAGGAGAAAAAGAAGTGAGAAGGTGGATCTTCCTTTTTGCATTGTCCTAGATTCTGACACCGAGGAGCCTAGCGTAAAGAAATTCAAAAGGTTGAGAAGAGGTAAAACATCCAATATGGATTCAATATCAGCTGGAGGTGATGGGAGTTCAAGTCAATAAGAGCTTGTTACCTCAAGAAATCCCAGTACCACTGTTTCCCTACAGAATGTGACTCCTAGTTTTCCAAATTGGATGGATCTAACTATGAATAAGGATAGGAAAATTTTGTCTACCTCAGTCCCTATTGGTGATTTGGTCAGTAAATACCTTGGAAAGTCTCCCAGAATAAAGAAGCCTAAAACAAAATCTATGGTGGATGTGGATCTAACCATAGGTCATTGGGTTGCTGAGATTTTCAAGCCCAATTCCAACAAGACCGGTGCTAAAGTCACCAAGAAAGATTTCACTGTGGACAAGGTGGATTTAGGAGTATCTTCTAGAGCTTCTGATCTAAAGATTTTGAATTCTTGAAACAAGAAAATCAATCACAAAGTGCTGAAGGATGCTGAAGACAAAGCAAGCTTTATGTGAAATGGAAAAGTACATCCATCAGTTGCAGAATCATATTCCTCAACCTTTGGTGATGGTACCCCTAAGTCTGGATGTTAAGTCTCCAGACAAACAAAAGTTCCTTGATCAGGTACATAAAGAGAGATCCCTCTCTAAGGCGTTCTATAATTGGATGGGACAAGTTGGAGAGATGGTTAATCACTTCCCTCAAGCTTATGAGAATTAAACTAATTGGTCTTCTAAACTGGTATCTGCCTTAGAGGCTAAAGTCAAGCTTTGGGAAGGAAAGAGAGACAGTCTGGAGATACCAATAGCTAATATGGAGGAAGCTTTCAGCTAGGCATAGAAAAGTTCATGTCAGAGAAGATGATTCCCAGCACTGATACTAGTATCCTCTTTATGGAAAAGGTAAATGAGGAATGGAAATTTACCTTAATTGATCAAGGTATTGAAGAATCAGAGTAGATTCTAAAGACAATAGCCTGTGTTGAGGAGGTTGTCAGCAATCATATAAACTATGTCTACAATCTATCCATTAGAGAAGTGAAAATGGGAATAGGCGAGGCCAGAATGAAAGAATCCTTCACTAGAAAAGAACAAGGTTTAAAAGATGCCAAAGAGATGGTAGCTCAAGACTACTCAGTCATCGTCAGGGTACAATCGCTTATAATGCTCAGTGAAGAACAGGTGAAAATGTTGAATACTAAGCTGGAGTAGTTAGAAAACTGCAAAGATATCTGGGAACAAAGGTTGGATCTTGTTTCTTCACCAAATAAGGAGATGTTGGAGAGATTTGTGATGGCTTTCAAGGAGTGGTCAGATGAGCGCAAAGCAACTAAGGCCACCATTAATGCTGAAACTGAGAAAAGCTAATCTGTTTTGATTAGTCTTTGAAAAGGATGGTTCCAAGTAGTTATAGGGTGTTAGTTCTTTTCCAAGAATAGACTTTAGTTATGAAACTAATTATGCCTTGTGTGGCTATAAGTTAATTTTTTAAAGACCTTGCAAGGGTCAGTTCTCTAGTAGCAGAAAAACTTATAGTTTAATATTTACTGCAAATACTTTCATGAAATGGTTCATGTTTTGATTTGAAACTCATAATATAGTATCAGTGGATATATATAATAAATAGTAGTATCTTTCTTAGATCAGTGTGTCTAGTTAATACATGTGTGTTGATTTTAGTTGTAATTGATTTCATGTTGCTGCAATCTATGTATGTGTTTCGAGATCATACATTCCTTTTCAGTTTTATTTCAGTATATGTTGAATCGATCTTTCTGGGAATTTTCTTTATAATCTTAGTCAATTGGCTTAGATAAATGTGCATTCTCTCTCAGAGCATAAGTCTCTTAGTAATTATTTCATATGAGTTTTGGAAAATCCTTTTTGTACTTTCAAGTCAAAAGTATACTTTTCTTTTATAGTTTTCATTCTTTTCAAATAAGTGAATTGTCAAGATTGATCTTTATATAAGATAGTTGCTCCTTAAATTTCAGAGAGTTTAGTCATGAGTGACTAACTCAAGTGTTGTATGAGTTTTTCCTTCATCTTGGGCCAAAGTATTTATAATTTGTTATAGTTTTAGTAAGAAGGAAAATCTATATACCAAGAATGTTCATTTCTCTTCAATTGGGATACTCTTTCCAAAATTGATTCTACCCTTTTACAAATTTGGGAAATCAGTGGGTCTATCTATGGACCTCTAAGGATTTGGTCACCTAAATGAGAACCTTGAGATGAATCAGGAACTTCTCTACAAAAGAGATCAGTACCTTGAGAAGATATCCACTTGTCCAATGAATTAAAACCTTGGACTATAGATGAATTCCCTTTGTTATATTAAGAAATACCAAAATATTTGGGGATTCCCACTTCATTCAATTTTTGAAGGCCATGAGGATCTCAGTGAGGAAAATAGATAGGAAGTCTCTTATAGAAGATTCTTCAAAGCCAAGAGGAAGGAGAAGTGGAAGTATTAAGAAACAACATGTCATCAATGATTATCACAATGAAGATATGATAGTGACCAATTGCATTAAGGCACTAATGAATGGAATGAAGCATTTGCATAAGATGCATCTTCAAGCCCTATGTTTGAGCCCATTTCTCTTTCTATAGATAATGGTAGCCTTGCACCCAATTTGATTTAACCTGGTCTAGAATTGTCCATTCCCAAGAACAATAAGACTACCCATAGTGACTCCAATATTAAATACTATGCACTTTCCCCATTCTATTCATCAAGTGCATACTAGAATCTAAAATCATATCTAATGAAACTTCCTTCAAAACCTTCACAACCATCCTTAATCCCAAGGAAAACATAATTCAATAATAATTTTGAGGGATCATGTCCAACATAAGTAACCTAGCTTCTCAGGTCTCGTAAATGCAAGGGCATTGACGAATATCAATTTATAATTGAAATATTTATGGTGTTGGAATGAATTATATGACCATATTCATTATCTTTTAATGAGCCAATTTGAGGCTTCATTTCACATTTCCCAGTGGATAATTACACAACACTTATTACTTCTTTCTCTGGAATTTTTTTGTTAGTGTACATGTGCATTCAAGAGCTTCTATCACTACTCAATCTACTAGTAGATGAAAAGTATTCATCCTCATCATATGATATAGGCTCACACGTGTATCTTACAATTTTATGTAGCTAGGGAATGCAAGGGACATCATCAGTAGGCTATGTGGTTTAGAATTTTTTCATGTCGAGAGGCAAAATAGGACCATGCCTAGGGTAAACCCACCCAATCAGAGGAAATCACAATGTCATTTTATTCCCATGACGAACAAAATGTGATATGGACTACTTGGCAACTTTGCACTAAGTGCATCTAAGAATTTTTGCATGAACAAAAAACTTGTTTCCCTACAAAAATGACTATGAGTCTTCAAAAACTAAGACAAGTTATTGTACAGGACCCTAACATGACCCTATAGGTTCAAATAGATCATGCATAGGTACAATAGATTGTAACAAATGGTCCATCAAAGTTTGACAATTTTGTGCACATAGGGCACTTAAGGGACATCACTGGTAGGATATGGTGCTAAGAGTTCTGATGTGTAGGGAAGAAAAGGTGGATCATGCCTAGGGTAAAACCAGCCAACCATAAATGTTTTCACTGATAGTTCGACCCCATAGTGTACACAAGTGTTTTTGTACTACCTTGCAACTTTCAATTGAATGCATTTGACACTTTTTCGATCATCTAAAAAATTTATTCCCTACAAAAAGAACATTGGTAGTTTTCAAAATATGAGAGAGGTTGTTGTAGAGGGGCCTTACATGATCCTATAGGACTAAAAATAACTACTGCAAGTACCACAAATAGAAATAAATGGTCCATCAAATTTGGATAGTTTTGTGCACTTAGGGCACTTAAGGGACATCATCAATAGGGTATGGCATCGAGAGTTCTGATGCATGGAGAGGAAAAATGGGATCATTACTAGGGTAAAACCACCCAACTAGACATATTTTCACTAATGATTTGACCCCAAAACAAACATAACTTTTTTTGTGATGCCTTGCAACTTTCTATTGAATACATTTGAAAATTTTTGCATGAACAGAAAATTTTTGCCTTGCAAAAATGACTCTAATTTTTCAATAATTGAGACAAATTATTGTAGAGGTGCCTAACATGACCCTATAGGTTCAAACAAATCATGTGCAAGTGTCAAAGATTGCAAGAAATGGTCTACGAAAGGGACATCATCAATAGGGTATGGCATCGAGAGCTGTAACATGTGTGAAGGAAAAAAATAGATCATGCCTAGGGTTAAACTTCCCAACCAGAGATGTTCATGCTGACGCTTCAACCCCATGACAAACACAACTCTTTTTGTGCTACCTTGAAACTTTCCATTGAATGCATTTGGCAATTTTTACATGAGCAGAAAAAATTTTGCCCTACAAAAATGACTTTGAGTATTTAAAAGTTCAAATATATTATTGTAGATGGGCCTAACACAACCCTATAAGTTCAAATGGTCTTAACATGTGCAAGTTCTAGGGATTGCAATAAATGATCTGTCAAAGTTCAACAATTTTGTGCATTTATGAAACTTAAGGGACATCATTGGTAGGGTATGGTGACGAGAGTTTTTATGTGTGGGGAGAAAAAACTAGATCATTCCGAGGGTAAACCCACCCAACTGGACATGTTCACATTGATGGTTTGACCCCATGATGAACACAACCCATTTTGTGATACCTTGCAACTTTCCATTGAATGCATTTGACACTTTTTGTCTCATCTAAAAAATCACTTCCCTACTAAAACCATGTTGAATCTTCAAAATCTAAGAAAGGTTGTTGTAGAGGGGCCTCAATTAGACAGAACCACCACAGGTGCCATGAATAAAAATAAATGGTCTATCAAATTTGGACAGTTTTGTATGCATAGGGAGGTTAAGGGACATCATTGGTAGGGTATGGCACAAGAGTTATGATGCATGGAGAGGAAAAATGTGACCATGCCTAGGGTAAACCTATCCAACCAGACACATTCACACAAACAGTTTGACCCCATGATGAACATAACTCTTTTTGGGAAACACTGTGAAGGATTATGTAAACTATGTATGTTACATATGATAACTACAAGATATATTATAGATCAATCATTGTTTATTAATTTTATTTGTTTTTAACATATAGTGATATATGTGTATCATCAAAAATTGAAAAATAATCAAATATTATGGTAACACATATTTAAATACATCTAGAACAAATATTGAAATAAATATTTTGCAAACACATCAAATATTATTACCAATGGCACTCACATTAGAAAAATCACGTAATGATTCCATAAACACAATTAGTACATTTAGTGCACATAAGGAATAGATTATATCTAAACTCATATTATATATAATAAATTGTTTAATAAGTATGTATGTCCATATACAATATGGCATAAATGCTAACCGAAACAAAGTTTTATAAAATGTGGCATATGTCATCTCAAAATGTGTTCAAAAATTTATATATGACACCTAAATATGTCTATGAAATCCTAGGCTATCGATGAATCATCAAAATGGAACCTCTTCAAGGCACTCTTCAACTCTAAGGGATCTTGCAAAAAATAATAATTCAAACCAAAATTGAGATTATTTAAATTATAAATTGAAATTTCAAATTTAATTCTTGTATGTACCTCTACTCGACGTCTCCTAGTGTGGTCAGGAGTCCTGGAATATTTCCTTGGTAGTGAAGGGATGTTGTCAAGACTAGGAACATGAGCCTATATATGTTCACAGGAATAATTTAAAAAATCATCCTATAAATTTGTCACTGATTGGACCATAAATTTAAGAAGGTTTTGAATTAAAATAAAAAATATACCTATGTGGGCGTGCCTTCTTCTAGAAATGTTGGCGCAGTCAACAAGGATGTAAATCCATACTATTGTACCTCCCTCACACTCGGTGTTACCTAAAAGAATAAAATAATATCAAAATGTTAGTTAATATAGACTTAAAATAATAAAATCCTAAATGAAAAGCATGTATATAGTTAAAAAATGCAAACAACTAAGTACACAAATACATAATAGGTGGCTATCAAGGCAAAATGAAATGGCCAAGAGGTTGGGCTCTTCAACCTATGTCATTCCCTCCTCAGACATCAAGTCCTATTACATAGACCATGCAAATAAACATTAGTACACTCTAATGATAAGTGCATTCATAATCACTCTCAAAATTTTCATTGTCTTTCCCTTCTTAGTATGCACCACTAAAGCCCCCTTGTATTGCACTCCCCTAGAAATAGGTGACACCTGTAAGAGTTAAATAAGATGAAAATGTTAATTAGTATATAATTTAAATAATTATTACGATTTAAATGAAAAACATATCTGCTAGTAAAAAATTAAATGACTTGAGTGCAAAAATATATACCATAGATCTATGAAGGCTAAATGAAATGGTCAAAGGTGTTGCATCCTGCACCTCTCTCATCTCCTCCTCTTTCATTAACTAAACATAAATAGATCAATTATTAAAACATAAGAATGCATTCATAATAAGTTATCTAATAAAACTATACAATTAAAATTAAATGTAGTATGACATTAAACATCTAATAAAACTATACAATTAAAATTAAATGTAGTATGACATTAAACATTAAGTCTTAGTGTAACATGAGGAATAAATGATGGTTGTGCCTCCTCATCTCTTGTATGTGAGGACTCTATTGTAGGCTCTAGTCCCTATTGTCAAATCTGGCACATCACCCATATCACTAGCCTCATACTCCTTAATGTCCATAGTGATGTAGGAGCATCTCAGGTTCTTGGAAATCATGTATCACCAAAAACAAGTTAGATTTTTTAGATATGATCGTTAGTTGATTTTGGGCTCTCAGTGATGTATTCTTGTTTCCACCAATGGGGCTCAGTTGCTACTTGGTTCCTTCATTCACGAAGTTGGCTTGGTTGGTTCACCGAATTACTTTCCTATCGCTTGGTAATCTTTCTCACCAAGTGGTTTATTTCGATTTCTATTGAGGCTGACTTATGCATTTAAATTTGGTCATGGAGTTAATGGTTGTATCAATCATTGGGAAGTGTGTGGACCTAGATCTAGTTATTCCTTTCTCTAATGATGGATTTGAAGGCCAACTTGTTTCGGTAGACTCTTGTATAAATAAAGTAGTGTGTTGTAGTTGTAGACATCAGTTAAGAAGATAGAAGATAGGTTCTGAAAGTTGAATACTCGCATGTTGGAGGACAATTGTAATTGAATTCTGATTATATTTGGTAGTAACCAAGAAGGTCTTATAGCCCAGAATGTATAAGGTTATTGATGAATAATATATGAAGTATATGCTTTCTCTCTCTCCCTTCTTGTGTTATTTCTTTTGTGTGATGTTTCTGCAAGGAGGTTCATGATTTGGGTGCAGCATTAGCCCCTCATCCTAGTATCCTTGCGTCAGGTGGTATCAGAGCGAGGTTGAGATATGGATCTAAATTTTTGAATTTAGGTCAAGGGTTCCTTTTTATAAACCCTAGTTGATATTTTTTGTGGGGTGGCAGATTTTGATTTGACCTACAATTGCAAAGGGTTTAAAAATGGTTCATGGGAGATAAGATGTAGATCCAGGCTTGGTAGATATGATAAGACAAATTATTGCTAGGTTAGAAATTGTTGAGATAGTCCAATGTAGAGGAATACATCTTGAGGATGTTAGTGATGAAGAAGTTGAAGATAATAAGGTGAAGCAGAACCTACACCTATGTTGGATCAAGGTGAAGAAATACTTTTGAAGGCATTCACAAATTTAAAGTCTACACCACATTTCAATCCTCCTGAATATAGTGGTAGGCTAGATTCAGATGAGTTGACGGATTGGATAACTGAGATGGAAAAGTATTTTGAATATGAAAATGTCCCTGAGGAAAAGAAGGTGAAAACTGAGAGTAAAATGTTGAAAATTCATGCATCCTTATGGTGGGAGCATCTACAATTGGATAGAAAGAGGAAAGGCAAAGACAAAATCAAGGTATGGAATAAGATGGTGAAAAAATTAAAAGGCAAGTTCTTACGTTGTAATTATCAGATTAACCTAGCTAGTCGAATGCAAAGTTTAAGGCAGAAAGATAGCCTGGTAAAAGATGATACTGAGGAATTCTATAGATTAGACATCAGATCTGGATATACTGAAGATGAGGTAGAAATAATTTCTAGGTACCTGAATGGGTTAAGAATTTCTACTCAAGTGGAAATCAGTTTGGTTAAGTTGGAAAGTATTGAAGAAGCTTATTAGTTTGCACTGAAAGCTAAGGAGAAATTGAATAAGAGACATGAACAAATAAAATGAGGAAGAGGTGGTAGATTCCCTATAGGAAGAGGTAGATCGTATGGTGAAAATAATAGATCTTATCAAGATAAAACAAATCAGGATAAAGGCAAGACCAAGTGGAAAAGTGAAAGTTCTTCTAGAGGAAGAGGCAGTAACTGTGGAGGTTGTCATTTCAATGTACGATTGTAGAGAAGAAGTAAATAGTTCATTTGAGTGTACACATGCAAGAAAGAAGGTCAGTAATAGTATAAATGCTTTGGTGCAAGAAGACTCACCGAGTGAACCTAAGAAAGAAAAGACTTGATGGTCAGAAGAGCACTGTGGAGTGAAAGTAGTAAGGAAGATCTGGTAAGGAAATTTTTATTCAAGACCAGAAACAGAGTTGTTGACAAAGTGTGGAAGGTAATCATTGATAGTGTAAGCTCACATAATCTGGCATCTAAGGAAATGGTTGAAAATTTGCAGTTGGAAAGATTGAAACACCTGAGACCTTATCAAATTTCATGGATCAAGGATGACCATACACTATTGGTAAGTGAACAATGTTATGTGAATTTGAAAATTGGAAAGTACTATGATAAAGTATTATGTGATATCATGTTTATGGATTGTTGTCATATTCTATTGGGTAGACCTTGGCAATATGATAGACATGCTATATATGATGGAAGATTACATAAATATACTATTTGGGTTGATGGGAGAAGACAAATCTTATTGCCTTTGATTGAAGAATCTGTTGGTAATTTGTGTACATCTGTGAAAGTTTGTTTAATGGAAGGAAGGAAGTTTGTTAAGGATTTAAAGAAGAATGATGTATGTTTTGATGTGATTCCTGAAGAGGTTGATAAGATACTCACCAAGTATAGACAAATCATTTCTGATAATGTACCTGATGGTTTACAATAGAAAATAAGCATTGATCATCGTATGGATCTAATTCCTAGAGCTAGTTTATCAAACAAAGCACCACATCAGTTGACACCTCCCAAGAATTAGGAACTTAACCGACAAATCCAAGAATTATTGCAGAAATGTTTGATCCAAGAAAGATTGAGTTTGTGTTCAGTATGAGTTGTATTGGAATCTAAGAAGAATGGAGAATGTGTATTGATTCTAGAGAAATCAACAAGATAACAGTGAAATATAGGTTCCCTATATCGAGAATGGATGACATAATTGATAGCTTAAGTGGAGAAAAGTATTTTACCAAAATTGATTTGAAAAGTGGATATCATCAGATAAGAATCAGAGAAGGTGATGAATGGAAGACTGCTTTCAAAACAAGAGAATGTTTGTATGAATGGTTGGTTATGCCTTTTGGTTTAACTAATGCACCAAGTACTTTTAGGAGATTAATGAATGAGGTTTCGAAGAAATTCTTGGGAAAATTTGTGATTGTATACCTAGATGACATTTTGATATTCAGTAAAACTACAGAAGAACATTTTTTGCACATTAAACAGGTATTCCAGAGATTGAAAGAAGAAAAGTTGTTGATTAATCTGAAAAAGTGTTCTTTCATGACAGAAGAGATTGTATATTTGGGATTTGTGATTTTAGTTGATGGTTTGAAAATGGATCCTGAGAAGGTTGAATCTATTTTGAATTGGCCTACACCTGAAAATGCTAGTGAGGTGAGATTATTTCATGGTTTAGAAAGTTTTTACCAAAAGTTCATCAAAAATTTTAGTTAAATTAGTAATGTTATGACTGAGACTATGAGAGGAGATAAAACAAAATTCAACTAGACACATGGAGCTGATAAAAATTTTGAGACTTAGAAGCAAAAGGTTGTTGAATTTCCTATGTTGGCTTTACTTGATTTCAATAAGGTATTTCAAGTTGAATGTGATGCAAGTGGCAGTGCAATAGGAGTTGTTTTGAGACAAGAAGGTAAACCTATTAAAAAGGAAATATTCTATATATGATCAAGAGTTATATGCTATTGTTCAAGACCTAAATAAATGGAGACATTATTTGATACCAAGTGAATTTGTGTTGTATACTAATCATATGGCTTTACAGTATTTGGGTAGTCAAAATAAATTGAATTAGAGACATATGAAATGGGTTGAATATTTGCAGAGTTATACATTTGTAACAAAAAATAAGAGTGGAGTCACTAACTGAGTTGTTGATGCATTGAGTAGAAGAAGATATTTGATGACTGAAATGAGAATTGAAGTTCTTGGTTTTGATGACATGAAATATTTATATGAAACTGACCCTGATTTTTCTGAGTCATGGAGAAAGTGTAGAGCACCTATTCAAAATCGAGTACTAAGTGGGAAGAATATTTCATTCAAGAAGGTATGTTGTTTAAAGGTATTCAGTTGTGTATACCAAGAGGATCAATGAGAAATAACATGATAAAGGAAAAACATAGTAGTGGTTTGGCTAGACATTTTGGCATTGGCAAAACATTGAATTTTCTTAATGAGAATTACTTTTGGCCAGAGTTGTAAAAGGATGTTCAAAAATTTGTGAAAAGTTGTGGAGTTTGTCAATTTGCAAAGGGAGTAAGTCAAAATATTGGATTGTATACACCGATTTCTATTCCTAAGAAACCTTGGATTGATATCAGTATGGATTTTTTTCTTGGCTTACCAAAGATAGTAAGAGGTAATGATTCTATATTTGTTGTTGTGGATAGATTTTATAAGATGGAACATTTCATGCCCTATAGAAAAACATCAAATGCAGTGCATATATTGTTAGGATAACTAAGAGGGGGGTGAATCAATTATCCAATGTCCCAATACAAAATGTATAATCCAAAACAAATTCTTCAACTTCTGCTACTCGGTAAACATAAAATACTTTCACTGTCTATGCTTTTATCGATTATCAGTCGAAAACTTATAGTAGTTACCAATCAAATCTAACATGTAATATGCAAAGTATGATAACAAACAAATATCACAATCAACACATAACACAAGAGATTTAACGTGGAAACCCTGTAAAGGGAAAAACCACCTGGGACCGGCAACCCAAAAATGTTCACTCTACTAAAGTGAGGTCAATGAACCCAACCCTATTAAAGGTTACAGATACACTATTAGGTGTGACCTTGTTAGAGGATTTTAGACCAGTATTAATCGTCCAACCAGCAGTCACTCTGGGGTTGACAAGATAACAATGTTCACTCTATGAATGAAACATAAAAAGACTTTCTTAGTCTACTCGGTTAAGAGATTTGACTGTGTACAATGGTTAAATATGTAATAGTAGATGATCTGCCTTGATACAACTTCAATTACAGTTTACAAATCAATATTCAGCTCATACAAATCTTTCTGATCAACATATCACTTCAGATTCAGCACTATATCAACTTACTCTCCATTGGTAATTACTCTATGTAGCTCGGTAATTGTTCTGTAGTTTGATTCTCACTAAATAGTATGATCAGAATGCATGAAAACTTGTTCACGTGATAATTCTGCAGTATCTTCTTTCTCCAGCATTGTTTCAACAATGAAACCAATGTCTCTTATATAGATGAGTAAATCATTTTCTTTGTGTCTATCATATTTTGCCGCTTAATCTCATTCATTGATTTTTTCGCTTTAACCTTCTTTAGTTGATGTGTTAGCAACACATTTCAATCTGCTCCATTAGATCTTCCTTGAATTATGTTAGCTATCGATCTTCATAACAAACCTTATCTGTTACTTCGAACTCATACACTTTCCAGGTCATCAATCTATTATCTAAGCTAATCATTTAATTCCTTTTTGTTCTACTTGGTTAACAAAGAAATGTGTCAATGAACACAAGATCGGTTAACACTGCACTTGGTATACACTACACTCTGTCAGTGTATACTGGAATGCTTCATTTATCGACAACATTGTTTTGTGTCTTTCAGCTCTATTCTTCATCATAGATGAATGCAAAATAATAAAGTCAATATCAGAAAGTCATAGACTCATCAACAAGTTACTCAGTGTATTCCTTATCATCATCAGACATATACATCTTCCTCATATAGATACTTCTGTTCTTCATCTCTTTCACCTTTCTTCAGATGTTTCGGTATAGTAACTTACAAGATAAGTATTGTCAAGCTAGTTGACATCAATGACAACATAATACTAATTTAATCATCTTACATATCTAATCAGCAACTCCTCAGTGATCTTTAATCATAGATTCTTCATTCAGGTTCTAAATTAGTTGTAGTTCATCAATCTCTCCCTTTGACTTTGATGGCAACTCAAGTAATATGAAGTGTACCATACACATACCAAACATGTATTCTACAACTCTATGAACAAATGTTTTGCAAGCTCTCTCTAGCTTAATATGTTTAATCACTATGTTACTAAACAACATTATAAAATACAACTTTGTCATTCTGTAGATATGATCTTTTCAGCTCTTAGGTTCCTACTTTTGTTCTTTGTAACTGATCTTCAATGTTCTATTTCTTTTAGAGTATCTCTCCCTTAGATAGTTTTCATCGGTGCATGTTTAACTTTTCTTTCATATTATTTATCTCTCCCTTTGACAACAATGCCAAAGAAACAAATAAATAGTTAGCTCTGTAGTAGCTAAGTAACTCTCTATTGTCCAATACAATCTTTGTATCTCTGTTATACTAATATCCCAATCTATTTTAGTTCTTCAAACTTAATCACAACCTTGAACATTATTCAAAGTGTGAACTATGCTACATCAACATGTGTGATCTTCTGATAAGATTAATCTGATGCAACATCCAGATCACATTAGTGACTGGTAGACAGGGGACGGACCCCAAGTCTAGTCCTCAAGTATTCAAATGTGTCCTTCAGTAGAGGCTTTGTAAAGATATCTGCAAGTTATTCTTTAGATGTAACAAATTCTAACTTCACTTGCTTCTCTTGCACTTGTTCTCTTAAGTAGTGATACTTAATTTATATATGCTTTTTCTTAGAGTGCATCACTGGATTCTTTGAAATATTAATAACACTGGCGTTCTCACAATATATAATCACCGGGTCAGTGATTACCTCATTCATTCCTTCCAACACTTGCTTAATATATGCAATGTTTGAGCAATTAGTAGCAGCAATAACATACTCTGCTTTAGTTGTAGACTGAGAAATACAAGCCTGCTTTTTACTTGTCCAGGCTACAAGTCTTTCACCAAAGAAGAATGCTCCTCCGATGGTGCTTTTTATGTCATCCACATTTCCAGCCCAATCAACATTGGTATAGACCTTCAGTTCAAACTTACCTTCCTTAGGATACCGTAATCCATAATCGTCTATCTTTTTCAGGTATCTTAGGATTCTTTTAGTGGCAATCATGTGTGATTCTCTAGGGTTAGCAAAAAATCTTGCAACAATTCCCACAGCATGTGCTATATCTGGTCTACTATGAACTACATACATTAGCTTACCAATCATTGATTGGTACAATGTCTAGTTTACCTTAGTAGTTCCATCTTCCTTAGTCAATTTGCATCCAATAGCCATCAATGTTCCTATAGGTTTAGCATCTTTCATGCCAAATGTCTTCAAGACTTCATTTATGTATTTAGACTGTGTGATGAATATCCCATCACTCTACTAAATCACTTGTAGTCCAAGAAATAATTTAATTTCTCCGAACATAGACATCTCAAACTCTTTTCTCATATCATCAGCAAAGGCTTTACATATTTGATCTTGACCTCCAAATATGATATCATCCACAAAAAATTTAGCAATAAGAATAGTGTCATCAATATCACCTTTCATGTACAAATTGTTTTTCTCACTAGTTCTAACAAATCCAATACTTAACAAGTAAGTATGAAGCCTTTCATACCAAGCTCTCGGTGCTTGCTTCAAACCATATAAAGCTTTATGTAATATACATACTATGTCTTTGTTTTCTAGATCAACGAATCCTTCTGGTTGTTCTATGTAGACTTCTTCTTCAAGTATACCATTCAAAAATGCTGACTTCACATCCCTTTGATAAACTTTAAATTTCTTGTGTGTAGCATATGCAAGTAGCATTCTAACTCCTTCCAATCTAGCATAGGTGCAAATGTCTCACCATAGTCAATTCCTTCTTCCTATGCATATCCCTTGCATACCAATCTAGTTTTATTTCTTGTCACCTCACCATTTTCATTCAGTTTGTTCCTGAATATCCACTTAGTACCGATAACATTCTTATCTTTAGGTTGAGGTACTAAGGACCAGGTTTTGTTCTTCTCTATTTGTTCTATTTCCTCTTTTATTACATTAACCCATTCTTCATTCTCTAATGCAACTTTCACATTTTTTTGTTCAAATTCACAAACTAGACATGTACCTTGACTTGCTTTGCTTCTTGTCTGCATGCCAACTTGTTTGTCTCCAATAATTTGTGTCTTAGGATGATGTCTTCTGACAAAACTAGCTAGTACTCAGTTTCTTCTTTCTTGTTCATCCTATTCAGGTTCATGTGCTTTCTTGGTAGCTCCATCTTGTTCGTCGGTTTCCCTTTCTTGTTCCTTGGGGTTATTTTCCTACTGACCGGTTATCATAGGTTGTGACTTTGGTAGATAATCAAGATGTTCAATGTAAGTGAATCTACCATAGTTTTATGGTTCCTTTCTACTTTCCTCTATGTTCTTGTCATCAAACTCATCAACACGGACATTAGTACTTTCAATTATCTTATTTGTAGCCTTATTCAGACATTTATATGCTTTACTCTTAGTAGAATATCCTAAGAATATTCCTTCATCACCTTTAGAATCAAATTTCCATTTGTCTCATCTTTCAGAATAAAACATTTGCTTCCAAAAATCCTGAAATAACTTACAGTAGGTTTGTGTCCAAACCATAGCTGATAGTGTGTCTGGTTGGTGTCCTTCTTCAGTTGTACTCGGTTAAGCACATATATAGCTATACTGATAGCTTCCCTCCAGTATGTCTAAGAAATATTCTTTTGCAGCATTAGTGTTATTGCACAGTCAATTATTGACCTATTCCTTCTTTCAGCAATCCCATTCTGCTGAGGTGTTCTGGGTGCAGAGACCTGTGTTTTGATACCATGCTCATTACATAAATTAGTAAATTCATCAGAGATAAATTCACCTCCTCTATCAGATCTTAAGCATTTTAATTCTTTTCCAATCTCTTTTTCTACCTTTGCCTTATACCACTTAAACATCTTAAATGCTTCAAATTTTTCTTTTAAGAACATAACTGTCATCAATCTAGTATAGTCATCAACAAAAATAATAAAGTATCTATCACCATAATAACTATGAGTTCTCATAGGACCACATAGGTCGGTATGAACCAACTCAAGTATCTTCTTTGTTGAGTATTCTTTGTTGTTAAAACTAGACTTAGTCATCTTACCTTTCTGACATTCATGACACATAGCATGATCAGGTTTTGATAAGTTAGGCAACCCTCTAACTCTTTTCTTCTTACTAATCTTGATCATGTTATCAAAGTTCACATGGCATAACCTTTTATGCCACAACCATGCATCTTCATCCTTCATTAATAAACAAGAAGACTGATCAATATCAAGATAAAATAGATTACCTCTAGATTATGTACCGGTTCTGACAAGTCTTCCTCCATCATCATAGATTTTTACCTTTTTTCTCTCAAAAGCAAGTCAGTGGCCTGAATTATTCAGTTGTGCCACACTTAACAAATTATAGTTCAATCCATCTACCCAGTATGCATTTTCACATTTTATTCTATCATTAATCATCAGTGAACCTTTACCTCTTACCATACAGGGTGCATCATTTCCCATCCTAACAAATCCTCCATAGTATTCATCAAGTAGATCAAATTTCTCTACATCACCAGTCATATCATGTGTACAGCCACTATGTATGATCCATGTATCATTTATGCTTACTTTAGAGATCAGTGTTGTTTCTTCATGTTTCTCTTCTTCCTCTAAGTCATCTTTCATAGCAACAAATACTACTTCTACATCATCATCAGTGTCAGATTCAGATTCAATATCTTCAACTATGTAACATACCTTTTTCCCTTTGTCATAGCTATCTCGGTTGTCTCTATTATTGTTTCGGTAGCCTCTGTTGACTCTTCTCCCATAGATTCCTTCGGATCGGTCTTTGGATCTATCATCATCTTTCTTATTTGGACATCTAGTAGAGATGTGGCCAACTTCTTTACAAGTAAAGCATGCCAAAGGTATCTTACCTCTATACCTTCCTTTACCTTTGGGTAACCTTTTGGCCATAAGAGCTTCAAGCTCATCAAGTTCATCATCGATATTACTATCACTGTCAAAATTCTTATTATTCATGCTACTAAACTTACCAATCTTCAAAGAAGACATGAAAGTAGATTCAATAGAAGGTACAACACTGTTGTCAAAGTTATTCAATTCAAAGGTTGTAAGCTTACCAATCAGTGTGCCAAGAGTAATTATTGATTTAGCTCTTGTTTCATGAATTGTAGAGATCTCGATTGCATAAACTGGCAGTAAAGTTCTGAGCATCTTTCTTATCACTGTTTCATTAGCAATAATTCCATCTGATGCTCTAATAGCATGTACTACCTCTTTTAGTCTATTTGAGTATTGCACAATGTTCTCACCTTCTTTCATCTTCATATCATCAAATTAACCTCTTAGGCTTTCTACTTTGGCTCTTTTAACATTCAAATCTCCACTGTATATTAGAGTCATTTTATCCCGCATGGCTTTGGCAGTAGTGCATCCCTTAATGTCTTCAAATTTGGCATCGGTATAGGCAGCAGCAAGTTCCATCATAGTATTATTGTGTTCATGCTTGTCTTTCAGTTGATCAAGGGTTAAGGGACCAGTGATCAGTTGTCAGTTGTATATAGCCATTCTCCATTAGTTCTAGTGTAGAATTCCCAATTCTAGATATGTGCAACTTCATCTAGCTTTGCCATACTGCGAAGTTTTCTTTGTTCAATCTTGGCACGTCCCTCTTATACATCTTGAGATCTTTGTGTTGGAGTCCTTACAACTCTTTTATAAGCAACCACGGGCTCTGATACCAATTGTTAGAATAACTAAGAGGGGGGTGAATCAGTTATCTAGTGTCCCAATACAAAATGTATAATCCAAAACAAATTCTTCAACTTCTACTACTTGGTAAACATAAAATACTTTCACTGTCTGTGCTTTTGCCGATTATCAGTCTAAAACTTATAGTAGTTACTGATCAAATCTAACATGTAATATGCAAAGTATGATAACAAACAAATATCACAATCAACACATAACACAAGAGATTTAATGTGGAAACCCTGTGAAGGGAAAAACCACCTGGGACCGGCAACCCAAAAATGTTCACTCTTCTGAAGTGAGGTCGGTGAAGACCCAACCCTGTTAAAGGTTACAAACACACTGTTAGGTGTGACCTTGTTAGAGGATTTTAGACTAGCATTTATCATCCAACCAACAGTCACTCTAGGGTTGACAGGATAACGATGTTCACTCTATGAATGAAATGTAAAAAGAATTTCTTAGTCTACTTAGTTAAGAGATTTGACTATGTACAATGGTTAAATATGTAATAGTAGATGATCTGCCTTGATACAACTTTAATTGCAGTTTACAAATCAATATTCAGCTCATACAAATCTTTCTGATCAATATATCACTTTAGATTCAACACTATATCAACTTACTGTCCATTGGTAATTACTCTATGTAGCTCAGTAATTGTTCTGTAGTTTAGTTCTCACTAACTAGTATGATTAGAATGCATGAAAACTTGTTCACGTGATAATTTTGCAGTATCTTCTTTCTCTGGCATTGTTTCAACAATGAAACCAATGTCTCTTATATAGACAAGTAAATCATTTTATTTTTGTCCATCAGATTTTGCCACTTAATCTCATTCATTGATTTTTTCACTTTAACCTTCTTCAGTTGATGTGTTAGTAACACATTTCAATCTGCTGCATTAGATCTTCCTTGAATTATGTTAGCCATCGATCTTTATAACAAACCTTATATGTTACCTCGAATTCATACACTTTCCAACTCATCAATCTATTAGCTAAGCTAATCATTTAATTCCTTTTTGTTCTGGTCGGTTAACAAAGAAATGCATCAGTGAACACAAGCTCGGTTAACACTACGCTCGGTATACACTACACTCCGTCGGTGTATACTGGAATGCTTCATTTATCGACAAAACTACTTTGTGTCTTTCAGCTCTATTCTTCATCATAGATGAATGCAATATAATAAAGTCAATATCATAAAGTCATAGACTCATCAACAAGTTACTCAGTGTATTCCTTATCATCATCTAACATATACATCTTCCTCATGTAGATACTTTTGTTCTTCATCTCTTTCACCTTTCTTTAGATGTTTTGGTATAGTAACTTACAAGATAAGTACTGTCAAGCTAGTTGACATCAATAACAACATAATACTAATTTAATCATCTTACATATCTAATCAGCAACTCATCAATGATCTTTAATCACAGATTCTTCATTCAGGTTCTAAATCAGTTGTATTTCATCATATATCAGATCTTTTCTTTAAGGAAATTGTCAGATTGCATGGATTATCGAGGAGTGTCATCTCTGACCGAGACAATAAGTTTGTTGGATACTTTTGGAAGACTCTTTGGAAAAAGTTGGATACCGAGTTGAGGTATAGTTCTACATTTTACCCATGGACTGATTGATAGACAGAGGTTGTAAATAGAAGATTGGGTAATCTTCTGAGATGTTTAGTTCGAGATAAACCAAGTAATTGGGATTCTATGTTGGCACAAGCAGAGTTTGCATACAATAATTTAGTGAATAGGAGTACTGGAAAAACACCTTTTGAGATTGTTAAAGGCATACAACCGAGAGGTATATCAGATTTGAAGGACATTTCTAGTGAAGAAAAGAGAAGTGTTGAAGGAGAAGAATTTGTTGAGTTCATGAAGACATTGCATGAGGAAGTAAAACATAAGTTGGAACATAGTAATCAAAAATACAAGGATAGAGCAGCTAGATCAAGAAGACATAAGACTTTTGCAGTTGGGGATGAAGTAATGGTACACTTGAAGAAAGGAAGATTTCTTGTTGGAACCTATGGAAAATTAAAGATGAAGAAATTTGGTCCCTGCAAGATATTGAGGAAGTTTGACAGTGGAAATGCTTATGAGATTGAATTACCTCATGACATGGATATATCACCTATATTCAACATTACAGACTTCTATGAGTATCATGAACCTGATGAAGAAATGACAGTATTGAATGATTATCCTAAGAAGCAAATAGAAGAAGTTGAGCAGGTTTTAAAGCAAAAAGTTGGTAGAAGCACAAGAATAAAGGAGTACATGGAGTACTTGGTAAAATGGAAGAACATACCAATTGAAGATCATTCGTAGATTACACAATCTGAGTTGGATTTAACTCAGGTTTTACCTACTGCATGATTCAGAGAATCATCTCAAACCAACCCCAGGTGTTTGATGTATGAGCATCTCAGGTTCTTGGAAATCTTGTATCACCAAAAAAATGTTAGAGTTGTTAGATATTCTCAGTAGCTTCTTTTGGGCTCTCAGTGATGTATTCCTATTTTCACCAACAGGGCTTGGTTGCTACTCAGCTCCTTCATTCACCAAGTTGGCTCAGCTAGTTCACCAAGTTAATCTCCTATCATTCAGTAATATTTCTCACTGAGTGGTTTAGTTTGGATTTCTATTTAGGCTGACTTATGCATTTAAATTTGGTCACAGAGTTAATGGTTATATTGATCATTAGGAAGTGTATGGACCTAGATCTGGTTGTTCCCTTCTCCAATGATGGATATGAAGGCCAACTTGTTTCGGTAGCCTCTTGTATAAATAAAGTATTGTGTTGTAGTTGTAGAGATCAATTAAGAAGATAGAAGATAGGTTCTGAAAGTTGAATCCTTGCATGTTGGAGGACTATTGTAATTGAATTCTGATTATATTTGGCCGTTATCGGGAAGACCTTACAGTCTTGCATGTATGAGGTTATTGATGAATAATATATGAAGTATCTTTTTTCTCTCTCTCCTTGCTTGTGTTATTTCTTTCGTATGATGTTTCTTCAAGGAGGATGGTGATTTGGGTGCACCATTGGCCCCTCATCCCGATATCCTTGCATCACATAGGTTCCTCGACAAGGTCATCAAGGGAATCCAAACATATCTTCCAACATGTACTACAAGTATGAGGCACACAATTATGTGCACCCAAGAAGGATGCATTAGAAAAATGAGGATGTTACATCAGTGATGCAATGTGCGTAACTATATGGTTGCTCAAAGCTTGAATAGCCCTAATGGTCTCCAAGACAACCTTTGTAATAACATTGGGATGATTCATTGGAGGAGGGGGATCAATGAGAGGAGGGGGAACATATGGGCTTTGTACTACTCTGGGTGCCCCTAGTCTATCCTAGGGCTAGCCTCCACCTATGCCCATGAATGATCTCATACTCCAATAGTTGACATTTTTACCCAGTAAAAACTCAGCATATAATTTTTTTATGAAATAAAAAGGGGCATCCATATTTTTTTGGGTGGTTTATCAAAAACCATCTACCAACGATCCAAGAAGTTGGCTTGTATATCAAGATGTGTGTAGCATTTCATAGACAACTTATCTTTTTTGGTATCAAGAGTTTGTTCAGTACATGGATTCCTAAATAGGGAACATATTTTCTCTATAGTGATTCCAAGGTCCTTCACCCCATCATAATCCAACCCATCATTAAATTGGACATGCATTTCCTCTCTCTATCGAAGTGCAACATTTTGTTGCGTGATGAGGGTCTCCATTAACTCTATGATAGAATATACAATTCCAAAAATTGGGGCTAATCCAGGGATCCTATTATAAATATCCCTAATCCTCCTCAACTATTTAAAATTATCCCCTATAAGGTCTTCTACTGACCAAGGGTTTGTCACTGGAGTGTAAGGTTGTTGGTCTTCAAGGTGTGGGTTTTCAAGATGTGGATTATCAAGGGGTGGGTTTCCAGGGTTAGGATTATTTGTATTATCTACCATACCTAATTAAAATGAAAATTCATATAAATAAAATGAATTTTAAACAATACAGAAAATTTCAAATTGAAAAACATAGTTTTCATCTAAAAATAAAAAAATGAAACATAAAAACTTAAAAACTAAGAAAAAAACAATAAAACTCATACATATATATGAATTTAGCAAAGAAAAGTTCTCTTGGGATTGAATATCAGATACTAACTGATATTGGTTATCAAAAAAATGGTTTTTTGCAATGAGGGTCACCGGTAAAAATGACACACGGCCCTATCTTTTGCAAATATATACTTATCAATATTTAATATCAGATTTGAAATCTGATATCAAATATGCAAAAGTATTATTTTAATAACTCACAATCCCATGAGGACCACAAGTTATTAGCATTTAAACGTATTAAAAAAAGTTATTAACATGTGTTATTAATATTATTATATGTTAATATAATAATATATTAACATATATTATTATTAACTTATGTTAATATTAATATATAATATTATGTTAATATAATATATAAGATATTAATATTATAATATGTTATGTATATTATATTATATTATATATTATTATTCGCTTATGTTCATATTAATATATATTAATATAGTAAGATATAATATTATGTTAATATATATATATATATATATATATATATATATATATATATATATATATATATATATATATATATATATATATATATATATATATATATATATATATATATATATATATATATATATATATATATATATATATATATATATATATATATATATATTATATTATATATTAATATTAACTTATGTTAATATTAATATATATTAATATATTAAGATATAATATTATGTTAATATAATATATAAGATATTAATATTATAATATGTTATCTATATTATATTATATATTAATATTAATATAAGTTAATATATATAATATATTATACATTAATTTATAATTTAATATACATAATATTAATATAATATGTATTATATAATATATTAATTTAACTAATATATATTATATATTAAGTTAAATGTTATTATATATATATATATATATATATATATATATATATATATATATATATATATATATATATATATATATATATATATAATCGAATTCGATATTAGATTCCGAATAGTGTATTCAATATCAAATATCTACTCAGCATTGGTGTTTGCTATGGTCAAGTGTACTCACACCTAGGCCTAGCAAAAAGTCAAAATGGATTTTCACGCTTTGAGGTAGATGAAAAATGTTTTTTTTCCCATCACCACTTTTTGGTCCCCCATGATCCTGCACTAACCCAATATATACATTTTTTGTTAGTTAATCTATCAAGGACTGTTATATTTCTCAATTAATTCATTTTATTATCACCTTCAATGGTCCATTTCTATATTACTAACATGCATTTTTCTAGGTCTTACAGGAGCATTTGAGTATTCATCTTTCAAAGCTCAACCAAATGTCATAATTCTTTTATAAGATCTTACTTTCCATATGGTATTAGAGTGTTTTTGCATGGTTCAAATGGTCATATAGTATAGCTATATATTTTAGCTTGAAATTATTTTTTCACTAAGGAAGAATTTTTTTCTCTTTATTATGTGTATCTTTTTTATGCATTAAGGTTTGCACATCTAAATAAAACATGGACTAGGGAAAATAATGACAATATGCTTGTTTGGCATTATTCCATGTGATTTGGTCAAAATATTACATAGAAGGTTGAGGGATCTCATTTAAGTTATTGGCCTTTGTTTAGCTACCAATTTTTTATATGATTAATTTTAGCTATAAAAAAAATTAAAGACTCAAGATTTCTATTGGAAATTGGTAGGATATTTTTTAGGAATGTTGTGGAACAATGGGTTGGAACCTAAGAAAGATTGTTTAAATGGCTCTTACAACTATAAAAATTATCTTATAAGATGAAAAAATTAATATTAAAATTTGCATTAGCCACAGACAGACTGATACAATTAGGAATATCATTTTGAATGTTTCTTTGCAAAAGAAGTATGGAATGTTTTTTGTAATGATTTAAACAGTTTGAATCTAAATTATTTTTGGAAAGATATTGATTTGTCAACATATAGAAATTACCAAAGGTCTATAACTTATTCTAGAATATAACATCTATTAAAAGTATGTTTTTATTTGTGATTTCTTAGAAATGAGGAATAATTCCAAGGGAAAGGGAGGATGCTTATTGATGTTTCTTTGAAAGTTACAATAATAATGGATATGTCAATGCACACATTTATGAAGCTAATGAAAATGAGATTATCACAATTAAATCATCCAAAGTCTCATATTCATAGACATGGAGATTCAACAAAAAGGAGAACAAAATCTTCACACAAGGACTCCTAGAGTTAATCAAGATACATAATGTTGATGAGGATGAAGAAAAATAGAAGAAAGATAAAGGAAATAGGAAAAAAAGACTTTATATAAATGAAGATCAAGGCATGGACAGTAAGGAGATAAGATCCAATTAGGATCTTACTACATGGAATTACAAAAAGGTAACTCTAATTTAAGCTTGGATATTTCATTTATAGTAGAAAAATTTTAGGTAGTCTTATTTATTTTTGTTTGATGTAGTTTACTATATAAGTTGATCCAAATCAATATGTATTTATTGTGAAGTCTAGTATAATTACTAAATATGCATTTACCAATGTCCTTCTATAATTCAAGAGTATTTTTGTGAAGCAATTTACCTATCTAAGGAATAAGAAGCTTCAATCCAATCACAAGATAGTCATATATATGGTTGAATAAGAAGAGGAAATACCCTCTAATAACCCAATAGAAGATACTTCAATATGTACAACATTGGTAAGACTATCAAAATTGACCTAAATGACTAAAATATGGGAAATATTAACTGCTGGTGAAAATACGATCCTTGAAAGTGTTAGTATCAAGCTCTTAGGATCCTTCAAAAAAATTAAAATAACCTTGTACAAGAGATAAAATCAACAATATTAATTCATAATTCCTTATGTAAAATATATTAGTTAACTACGATCAATGATTTTTTTAGATGTAGTATATATAATAAAATGAAATGTATATATGATACATTTCTTATATAGAAAATGTAAAGAGATGGGACTAACTAGGATGATGATAAGTATCTTAATCCTATGTCATATGATGTCTAGGGGATAAGATCAGATGTCTATGTAGGAGACTTCCAGAAAGATTCCTAACCAAGTAAACTTAGCATGTGAGCATACTTTTTTCTTATGTTACCTCAATATCTGAGTCAATCTACTAGATATTGAACTTGGCTCTTTTTGAGGCCTTGGATTTAATTTTAAGGTTAGAGTCATTCATTTTTATTTTCTCCAGCTTCTCCATAGTCATAGTGGTGGGAGAGTGTTATAATTCTTAGGCACTGAGACGGGGGTGAATCAATACAAATAAATTTAGAACTAGTTCAACCACAAATTTGATTAACCTTAATAATACCTTTCAAATAGTAAAGCATATAACTGAAGTAAATAAATAAAAGATAGAAATATCAAACATCCACAAAATCATCATGCATGACACAATGATTTTTGCATGGAAACCCTTGGTTAGAGGGAAAAACCATGGTGGGGATGACACCCACAAGCCCACTACTACAATAAATGATTTTTCCCTGATAGGAGCTTACAATTACCCTTTTCTAAGGGTTCACCCTGTTTGGAGTGATTAGTAACTTGTTAGAAGTACAACCAGACCTACTAAGATCTACCTTGCTAGAGGATTTCAAGACTCTATTAAGAGCTTGCCCAGTTAAGTGATTTGCAATGAAAACCTGTTAAAGCTCACCTGATTAAGGGATTTTCTTGATGTAACTACTAGGGAAAAACAAGTTGAATGATCTGGATATAGCATTAACTGCTTGGAAAATCCAATATGTTTCTTGCTCTCTGTAACTGTTCATGAATATGACTATATCAAATCTCTGATCGCAACCCTAATTGATTTCACAATCAACCATAACTGATGAGAGCCAATTATAACCTATTTAATGCCCTATTCTAATCCATCTTATGCACTTTCCTACTTCTCCATTCCATTTCTATCCTATTTCATTCCATTTTACCATTATAATGTTGCATATAGTTTAATATAAATAAGTAGTGTTTAATATTGTTTTGGGATTAAAATATGGAAAATTCATTGTTGATTGCATTTTACTAATCTTTATTATTGCAGCATGTTTATTTGTGGCATAGATCTTCTTGTCACCTGTCAGTCAGGACTGCAACTTCCTGTCGCCTGCCAGTTGGGACTGCAACTTCCTGTTGCCTGCTAGTTGGCACTGTAACTTCCTGTCATATTTGGACGTGAACTATTATTCTTCTAGAATAAAATGTCTACTGCTGCAATCGCATTTGAGAATATATGTTGGTTGGACACATGTATTACAATCTATATGGAGTTTAAACCGCTTAATATCTACCTTTGTTTCCATCACACGATGACCTCCAGCCATGTAAGTGGTTCCAAATATCATGTGGACAGGAAACCGCAAGATCAAATTCTCCCTATATTTGTATTTTGTTCCAAAAACATGGCTCAACAAATATGGATGAAAGCAATACCATTATGTTGGATCAATAACAGAAAATGGCCTATTCTTTACATGTAGAGTTTTTCTGTTACAAGCTTGTTATGTAATTCATTAAACATATCAAAGGAATGATATTAATGTTGCGTATATATAAGTAGCCCAAGGAAGATTAACATGTATTGTTCTCCCTTTGTAAAATCTAAGAAATAAAGATTATCGACTCTGCTGATCAATCTCGTGCTCAACATTTTCTGTCTCACCACCTAATGGACTGAGGAGGGGGCCCACTTCTCGGGACGTCTGGTGTGTTTTCTAGTTTTTATTTTAGTGTGGTATGTTTGTATTTTAGTAATATCAAGTTTCATTTGATTATTGTTTCTGAACTAGTTGGTAATCTGATTTGTATTGATATTGTATGATTGTTGTTCCTGTAGCAGTTTGTAATAAGATTTACATTAGTATAATATAATTATTGTTTCCTTATAATTTGAATTACTACTGTTTTGTTATGGTTTTGATTCACTGAATAGAAATAATTATATTTTTATTGATGGTAGAAAGATGTTTTTGTTTCTGATGTTTTTATTCTCTAGATCATTTTAGTAGGTTTCAGTCAAGTTCCTGTCGCAGGAAGTGACAGTTCCTATGGCAGTTTTGTTTCAGTTCTTTATAGGTTCATTTTCATGTGTTTTAGCTGCATCCATAATTGCTCAAATCTCAACTATCATTCCTTGATAGCATATTGCTCGGATGCCTTTCACAAGCTTACGCTCTCGGATTGACACATATAGACCAGCAGAACTTTTTCATAAATCATTAATTCTTTCCTATTATTTGCCCCAATGTTGGCCTATCATTTTGGCACCGCTGCTGGGGAAAGGTGTCAAAGGCATGTTAGTCTGCTAATTTGAGTTAGGAACAATGCGTTAGGATGAAAACTTTTGCAATTGCTAGCCTTGCTTAAGTAATTAATCTTAATTTGCGTTGCGTAAATCATATAGATGCATTGCTTTAAAGTTTTATTTTAGAGTTTGCAAGTAGGCCTTAGAAATTAGATTCATTAGTTGCTTTATAAATTAGTTTCAATTTTATATTATCATTAGTTGTTGTGAGTTATTGGTAGAAAAAAAAAAAAAAAAAAAAGGCTATTTTGAAGAAAATTGTTAAAAATGATGCATTTTCAAGGTTGTTTAAGTACATCAGTTTTGGTTGAAAATTGCTTCAAAAATGAAAAATTTGAAGGGAACGCAAGAGGCAAAATGTGCTTGGTGTCGGGGGCACTGCCCCTCGACCCCGCCCTGTACTGTGACAGGGAGCGCACCTTGGGCGCTGCCCCAGGCCCCCGCAAGGGGCGTTGCCCCTTGACCCCACTGGTGGCTGCTGCCCCCAGACCCCCACCTTCAAATTTAAAAACAAAAGAAGAAATTGGTGGGGAAATTGCGCCAACCAAAGGTGATATTTTTACATCCTCTCTACCTAATGAATGCAACTTAAATGATCTTGATCTTCCATTATCACAGGTATGCAATAATTCTATCTCTATGTTTGAACATGAGCAAATCATTGATGAATTCTTAGAGCAATGTGATTTTGATGATGAAAATTTAACCACTTGTTGTTCTAATTGCTACAGGAAAGATGACCAATGCATATGCCCAAACAATCAAGAGAAAATGATGAATGAGGTGCAAGCTTTTTGTGATCCTTACCATGATAAGGGTGGAAGTGAAAAAATGTTCCTTGTAACTTATGAACCATTTCAAATGTCAACTCACGAAGATCAAGGTATGAATTATGTTGGTAACATGAATTGTCATACTATTTCATTACAAAGCCAACATATTTCTTCAAAACATACTTCTTCACCCAGTATGCACAATGAATGTAATCATGCATGCTCACAGCAACCTATATATCCCTCTTATATTCCACCATATTCATCCTTACCATCTTTATTCCACCCATCCTACTTATTTCCATCTACTTTATCTCCTTCATACTTATTACCATATTCATTATCCCATTCACATTGCACTCCACCTTATCCACCAAAGGCAACTATATTGCCTCATATACCACTTCATAATAAGGTGGTTAATAGTACATATACACTTTCAAGGATCCCTATACAATCTAATGATGTGCTTGAAATTGATAAATCAACAATGGAATATATCGATGCACTTAAGAAATGGGATTTTGGTTTAATTAAATTAGAAGAACAATATTATTTATTGGATTATAATCAACTTTGTTCTTCTTTTCTTCTTAGTGAATTCCAAATACCTACAAATGAGCCCATACTTCAAATTGCGTCAATTTTAATTAATGGACTCATGAGTATGTGTGATAATATTAATCATGCACTAAGTTATATTAAACCACATACATTCCATATTCTACAAACATGTTGCTCGATCCTCCAAGATCTATATTTTACTTTTGTACTTATACATATTGATATTTGGAGGCCTATGGTTAAAATGTGCATCCCTCACATACTTGTTGATTTGGGACCAATAATTGACTAAGCACAATCATATGGGATTCTATGCATTAATGGCCAAAATGTTAAATTTGGATGATCATTATTCCTCATTTTTTTAATTCTTTCCATGATCAAATAAACTATGGATGATTCATTTATTTAACAAGGATCACAATATTAATATCCATATATTCTATATTCATGGTTCTTGTATCTTCATATGATCATTCATTAATTATATATGCTAATTTCTTAATTCCTTGGATGATTTGACTTCCTTGCGCTTTTATAACCTACAGTTTATTTGGGAATCCATCCATCGAATTATTGAAATAATTGATTAAATAAGACTCACAAAATTCTAAAGATGTATTACTCTCTATGGGTTACCTAATTTCTTTGGTTATCCTAATTATTTTGTGACCTTGTAGCATGAAGTTAAGTTGGGGGGAAATCCTTCTAACTTTGTGGTGCTAGGATGATTTCCAATCAGGATTCATTGATTGTTTCGTTGGTCCTTTTTAGCAAACTTCACTATGTGACATTTGAAAAATTCAAGGTATGCATTGTTATGTTGATTGACATTGGTATAATCATAGTAATCACATTCTTTTGTTTTTATCAAGTATTTATTTATATTAATGAATCTACCTACCATTTGTTTAAATGTATTACTCATTTAATGGTAGGGTTATTAATTGGTTAAAATTGCTTTACTATACTTGATATGCTTGGTTTTGAGAATATGGTTACAGGTCTCTTGTTGTGGTGAGATGATCTAAGAACCAATACCAATTGATGATTCTTCTCTACACAAGCATTGCAAAACATACTCTGTTAGCTTTCCTAACATTGTGTGGGCTTGCTAGCTATCTGGTGCATCTTAGTTTTACTTGTGCTTCACTATTCAAGATCACATGTCGATTTTGGCATAAGGTGTTCATTTCCTTGAGATGAGATTTCTTTTCTTTGGTAATTTATCACATGGAGGAAAATATGCAACTTGATCCTTGAGATTCATGAGCTACACATCCGGAAACACTTTGAAGACATTGCAAATTATCATATTCCTTCCTCAAGTTGTGTCTCCTCCTCTCTGAAGTTCTATGGACAAATTGGAGACTACCATTGATATTTCACTCTATGACCTTGTCCTTGATACTAAAAGTGTGTTTATTTCAGAAATGGATATCTCTCATTCTTTACAAGGATTGGATATGTAGCACAATTTCATGCTAGGCGATCCGGTTTTATCATAACACTATGTCATATGAGTATCATCATCCTTCTGAGTATTCTTTCATCCAAGTGTGTTAGTACGTGTTCCCAATCTCTACAAGGCACTTCTACATTTAGCAGTGTGAGATACATAGATCAAGGTTGATTTGTGCAAGTGTTTCAATATTCCTAAGTTTGTGGAGATTATTCTTAGTCGTCATTTCAAGTTCATTAGGAAAATAAGTTTCAATAGTGCCTTCTGTGAGGTCATGGACAAAAATCAAAGCTTTGGATGGTATCATTACTAATCATCCATGTAAGGATTTCATTTCTTTGGTCATTTTATGCAGTTATTGAAAAAAAAAAAAAATGGAAAATGAAAAAAGAAAAAGAAAATTGAAAAAAAAAGAAAAAAAAAAAAGCAATAAAAGATCCAACAACAAAAACCTTCGGGCATTGTTGGCCAGTTAATATTTGAAAACCAGTTTCTAGCGGATATTAATTGCAAAATAAATTCTTAATGGTGAAAACTATTTTTACAGCGCCATTAAGCGGTGAGTGATTGAAAACTGGCTTGCCAGCAGTCACTTGTCGTTAAAAAAAAAAAAAAAAAATTTAGAAAAAAAAAAAAAAGAAGAAACAAAAAAAAAAAAGAAGAAAAAAAATATATAGCAAAAAAATGCAATAAATGGTCTTCTTGGTTTTTTTTGCTAATCATTATTTTCAGGAACACTCATTGGCTTCAGTGGTTCTTTCATTTTTGGCACCTCCTGTTGCTCACTACTGCAACTCTGCTCCTCTTCAGTGTGATCGTCAAATCTTTGATCACCAATACTCTGAGTTGCCTGTTTAGTTGAGGTGTTTTCAGTGGAATGTGCTACTTTTTATCTAATTTATACTAGTTCAGTTAATGATGGTGGCCCCTCCAAATTGCAGTCATTCTCCTATTTTTCTGGTTCCTTCCAATGGTATGATCTTCGGTGCTTTCAGTCAGATGGTGGTCTTCTATGGTGTTGCAGTTTTGGATACCTCTCTTCATTCCTTCTTGATGATTCATCCATTTCGGTGGTCTTGGTTGCTAAGCTACTCTATGTTCCCACTTTGGTCTCTCTCCACATGCATGTTGGTAAATCAATCAATTTTGTTTTTCCTTATTTTATCTCTTAACTTTATTGGTATTACTTATTATATTGATCATTGTGCAACACCCCTCTTTATCCTCTCCTTGTTTTCCGTGGATGGTCAACCTTTAAGTTGGGGGGAGGAATGTCATCTTATTATCTTCCATCCATCACCCTTAATAATTCCCATTACATTATCCATTATATCCATCATATAATAGCCTTTGTTTTGTCTCTTATCTCTCCCACTTCACCCATTTAAACCTCTCTTGTGCAAATTGAGATAAAATTCCCCTATATGCAACCTTCTGAACCATGATGCTATAAAAAATGAAGGAAAGAAAAAGAAAAGAGAAACGAGAAACAACTCACAAAAAGTTAAAAGAGATATCCCTATTAAAGGAAAAAAAAAAAAAAAAATCTTTTCATGTGAAGCAAAGAAAGGGATTTGTGTTTATATGAGTTGTCATGGTTCGAGGTGGAGACAAAGCTAAAAAAACATAAACCTAAAGTGCTTTCAGTTAAAACTAAAGACCTCATGATCATAATGATTGCATGAGGACGTGCAATAAGCTAAGTTGGGGGGAATGATGAGAGCCAATTATAACCTATTTAATGCCCTATTCTAATCCATCTTATGCACTTTCCTACTTACTTCTCCATTCCATTTCTATCCTATTTCATTCCATTTTACCATTATAATGTTGCATATAGTTTAATATAAATAAGTAGTGTTTAATATTGTTTTGGGATTAAAATATGGAAAATTCATTGTTGATTGCATTTTACTAATCTTTATTATTGCAGCATGTTTATTTGTGGCATAGATCTTCTTGTCACCTGTCAGTCGAGACTGCAACTTCTTGTCAACTACCAGTTGGGACTGCAACTTCCTGTCGCCTGCTAGTTGGCACTGTAACTTCCTGTCATATTTGGATGTGAACTATTATTCTTCTAGAATAAAATGTCTACTGCTGCAATCACATT
This sequence comes from Chamaecyparis obtusa, assembly GCA_027943335.1. Lineage (NCBI taxonomy): Eukaryota > Viridiplantae > Streptophyta > Pinopsida > Cupressales > Cupressaceae > Chamaecyparis > Chamaecyparis obtusa. The sequence continues at coordinate 488,560 of BSBK01002945.1, forward strand.
TGAGAATATATGTTGGTTGGACACATGTATTACAATCTATATGGAGTTTAAACCGCTTAATATCTACCTTTGTTTCCATCACACGATGACCTCCAGCCATGTAAGTGGTTCCAAATATCACGTGGACAGGAAACCGCAAGATCAAATTCTCCCTATATTTGTATTTTGTTCCAAAAACGTGGCTCAACAAATATGGATGAAAGCAATACCATTCTGTTGGATCAATAACAGAAAATGGCCTATTCTTTACACGTAGAGTTTTTTTGTTACAAGCTTGTTATGTAATTCATTAAACATATCAAAGGAATGATATTAATGCTGTGTATATATAAGCAGCCCAAGGAAGATTAACATGTATTGTTCTCCCTTTGTAAAATCTAAGAAATAAAGATTATCGACTCTGCTGATCAATCTCGTGCTCAACATTTTCTGTCTCACCACCTAATGGACTGAGGAGGGGGCCCACTTCTCGGGACGTCTAGTGTGTTTTCTAGTTTTTATTTCAGTGTGGTATGTTTGTATTTTAGTAATATCAAGTTTCATTTGATTATTGTTTCTAAACTAGTTGGTAATCTGATTTGTATTGATATTGTATGCTTGTTGTTCCTGTAGCAGTTTGTAATAAGATTTACATTAGTATAATATAATTATTGTTTCCTTATAATTTGAATTACTATTGTTTTGTTATGGTTTTGATTCACTGAATAGAAATAATTATATTGTTATTGATGGTAGAAAGATGTTTTTGTTTCTGATGTTTTTATTCTCTAGATCATTTTAGTAGGTTTCAGTCAAGTTCCTGTCGCAGGAAGTGACAGTTCCTATGGCAGTTTTGTTTCAGTTCTTTATAGGTTCATTTTCATGTGTTTTAGCTGCATCTATAATCACTCAAATCTCAACTATCATTCCTTGATAGCATATTGCTCAGATGCCTTTCACAAGCTTATGCTCTCAGATTGACACATATAGACCAGCAGAACTTTTTCATAAATCATTAATTCTTTCCTATTATTTGCCCCAATGTTGGCCTATCAATAACAACCTTCACAATATCACAACAACATCAACATTAACACTAACACTTTTCAACATATGATCAGTACCACTTATATATATTTCTAGCACCGAATGCATGAAATATAAATACTTTCCCTCCAAGGTGATAATCTCTATGAAAAACATAATTTCTTATGACTACTTTGGCTTACAATAAGATTTGCATTATATTTCTCCAGAATAGTGAAACATGTTTTGACTTCTCCAATGCACCACCTTAGATCTTCCATATACAATAGCATTGATTCCAAAAATAACATCTTATTAATTCTATAACTCATATTACATGTCATCAAAATATTAAGTATCATCGCAACCTCTATACCACTTACTGATTTAGAATCTTTCAACTGACGCTCAATAGTTCACAAGTGTTCTTACCTATTTGAATGATTGTGACAATAAAATCTCAATCATCGATCAACCAAATGAGTTGTGGTCGAAACCACACTTTACTTTGAGCATGTTGATATTGTAGTTGTGACTACACCTCATAATTCTTCACTCGTCATGACCACTACCAAGGTGTTTACCTCTTTGTCTATTGGTCTTGTGAACTTAACTAATTTCCTATATAATCGACTACTTATTCTTCACACTGATTGCATCTTGCACTTCAATGATTAACTACTCTTAATTATTTACCATCAATATCAACCAAACCAATTTCTTTTGATTACTACAACCATGAAAACTCATCACAATACCAACAAACTCCCCCTTTGGAATTTATGGTGAATATCTTACGCTTCCTGCCATACTCTCCTTCACATATTCTCCCCCTTTGACAATAATGTCAAAGGTACAAAACTAAAATATGTATAATTATAAATAGTTTTCTTACATCCTATGAAAGATTACCTTGAGTTTTATCTTTTCTAACTCTAAGGATGTCTCCCTTGACTTCTTCATGTGATTCAAAGCAATAATTTTCTCTAATAGACTAGACACTAGCTTTTCCATACTCTCTAAATTCCTCATGTCTGATATAGAAAGTATCCCTTTAGCTTTCTTCACATGTTGATGCATGACCTATAATGTAGGACATAAAATTGATTGTAGCTCTAGTATACTAACCAATATTATGTTGTCTTGCTCCTACTCAATATACTTCATCTTTTGACATAACTGCTTACTTGACCACTAAAAGAAGTAACTGAGTTTGAAATGGGATCAACCTTCTCAATTAAGCTCTCTAACTCCTTTTTCACTTCAACTCTTTTATGTTCCAAATCTTTTACAAACTTTGAATGATTAGATACTTTGGTGAATATATTTCCTTCCTTGACCAATGAAGTCTTAACTTCTTTCACCAATACTATCAATTTTTCCTTATCTTCAATGATCTTTTCCTTGAGTTTTCCTATCATCTTCTTCTCTATTTTATCATCTGGCATATTTACCATTGCAGACTGCAAATTTGGGCCTTGATCTAAAATATATTTTATCAATATGTCCATTTGATCTATCACAGAATCTTCTTCAGGAACTAACTTTTCTAGGGTATCTCTTGCTTGTCTCAATACTCTTTCTTTCTTCTTCTTTGTTCTCATTTTATCTCTTTTATCTTTCTTCATCAGTTGTTCTGAATATTTTATTAATTCTTTATGTTTCAACTTTTTTATATCTATCGGTGTGGTAAATATTTCTTCATCTCCTACTTCCTCTTCTTTTTCTTCTTCTTCTACTTGCTCTATTTTCTTCTTTCTTATATTGGTCTCTCCAAGACTCATTTTTATTCTTACATCATATTCCCCTTCAACCTCTTTTTGAATTTCTACTATTTCCTCTACCTTCTTAGGAATCACTTCTTCTGAATACTTCATAGGGGATGATGAGGGAGTATTCTCTTTACTTTTTATATCTTCTATAATTATACCATCTTAACCGATTTGTCCTTGTGTTTCTACTCCACTAGTTTGAGTTAACTCAACATCTTTCTCATCAATGTCTTGCACATGTATAGGAAAATCAAAAAGAACATCACCCATAATCTCTTCATGAGAAGATGAATCATCAATATCTTCAATCGTTGGTTCTTTCAAAAACTTTTTCTTTCTTTTTCTCTTTTTCCGCTTCCTTCATAACTTGGATCTTTTTCTTCCATATCTCCATTGTTTCATCGAACACAATCTATGTTTTTCCAAAAAGTATACTAGCTTCTCTATTTCTGATTTTAAATTTCTATATGTAGGCTTCAACCTACATCTTTACTTCATTAGGACTCATCTCATATCGCACTTGACTAGAAGTTCTCTTTCCATTATTTATTTGTCCATAGATAGTGCAACTTTACATCTAGCATGGATTAGATCATAAATCTCATTGGGTAAGACTTTATATAACTCACATGGAGTCATACAAAACATGTGAAGACTAACTATAAAAACCTCTTCTATTTTCTTCTTGTCTTCATCATTGAGGAATCTATATCTTCTACCTACTCCTCACATTCAACATGTTTCCATTATGTCTTTAGCAATATAATCAACACTGGGGGATTTCTTCATACCACTCTCTTTCAACTTTTTAGTTTCCTTGTCTGATTTAGTCTGAACATCTTCAGCTTCTGCATTATCCTTTTGATCAATCTTCTTATCTGGGGATCTTCTCTTTCACTTGTAAGTTTTCTTTACCGGTTCCATCTTGGTTTCAAATTCTTTTATTGTAGGTTAACTCTCTTTGGTCTTCACCTTTACATAAGTAGATGGATTAATTAATGATGGGTCTTTAGATTCATCTTCAATAGTACCAAATGTACCCACTTGATCACTACCAAATTTCCACTCTAGAGTAGATAACATTATTATAGTTTTCCTTTCAATGACTATCTTCTTCAATTGTATATTAATTTTTAATTTTAACAAACTCCTCTTCATAAGTTCCAAACCCTTATAGTTTCCTATCCAAAGGTTTTGATAGTAACTCGTTTACATGAAGGTTCACTAATTCACCTTCTACTTCATATCCCATAGGTGGAACCCAATAAGTTCTAGCTTCAAATGCTATGATGATACAAGAACTGGTATTTACTAGGAAATATATATCATCTTTGTATTTATCTACTATGCTAGGAAGAATTATTTCATGTTTATGCATGTTTTCTTGGAAATCTTTGAAATAACCCCACATAAAATTGTTAAAATTCATACCCAAATCCTTAATGAATTGACTTATCGGCACTACTACCAGTTTTTTCATTGAACAAACTACTTTCCTCTACCAAGGAAGAAATTTTGGATGATGAAAAACATGCATTCCAATAGGGCACCATATTTGAATGTTTTCTTCTTGTCTTTCTTAATCCTCTCCATGTTCACCAAAAAAATACTTTCGACCATCTCACATAACTCATACATTGAATCATATTTCACTATCTGATAATTGGCATGGATAGCACTATCGGGCATGTTGTTAACTCTTCTCAATTGGTATACTCAATAACCTATTACCATTGATGTGAACTGGACTTCTTTGTCTTCAATATCATTTATAGTCATAGCTCTGTAGTCTTGTCTGGATTTGGTTAGCTCAGTAACCAAATGTGTCGCAACTATTCTCAATGTAAATTCCAATCTTTGCACTCAAAAACCAATAACTCTATGAATTATCTTTGAAATCTTGTAAGGCTTGTCCAACCAAATAAATTGATCGTGCACTATGTTCAACACATAGTGAATCCAATCAGGATGGAATTCAATGGGAATATCCACCACATACGTTAAACCTTTCACCTATAGATATTTGAATTTGTCTCTCAACACACCATCGGTACACATATTCTCATATTCTTTCTTAATAGCACTAGCTCCCAATTATTCAATCTAAAAATGAATATATGACTAAACATCTTCGATCAATATCATTCGCGGAGGAATCTTAGATAGGGCACCAAAAATATCAATCTCCATCACTTTGATTGAATGAATCTTGAACATGGGTTGAGACTTATCAACAATTTTCATCAAAATAGGGGTATCAACTTTCCTTTCCTTTTCAAGTGACTAAAACAACACACAAATTCAACTCCGAACTAGATAGATAACTTCACAAAAATATACCTATTAGGGCTCTCACAAAATTGATAGAAAAATAGGTTCTAATCATCAAGTAGATGTAAAGATAAAAAGTGAGATCACTTCCCTCAATTTATCATTGAGTTATAACCATTACATTCTTCCAATGGTAAAATAGATTTTTTCGATGGTAGGAATGGTGGCATATAGCTGATTAATGTATATCCACGGATAGGTATTTCAACCATTATAACCGATATCAAATGATAAAAGATATGTACCATGAAATTCAATTTTGATTTCCACATAAACATCAAGAACTCCAAAATATTTATCAAAACCAAAAAATCACAGTATCTTACACCATAATGTGCATATAGATCTTACCGCTCTCAGATCTAGGGGATTAGTAAAGGATTTTTCTTTAAGTGCTCCCCTTAAGAAAATAATGTGCTTAGTTTGAAGAAGAATCCTCTGCACCAAAGGATGATTAATTCTCTTCGGATGGATTTACTTCTTCTTGTTTACCTTATTTCTTCTCTCCTACTTTCATCCAAATCTTCTTCATTCGTCAACCAACTTCCTCAACATCAATGATATTCTTGCCCTTTCTATCCTCTGACTGGTAGAATGACCGGTTTTTGAATCGACAATCTTTTCCAAGATGACTAACCTTATGACAAACAAAGCATGTCATACTATTTGAACTCCAAGGTCCAACATTACCTCTTTGTGTTCTCATTGTGAAATTCATCACTGGATGAAAATAATTACCACATACAAAACATGTTACATCAAATTGTCTTTCCTTTCCATTAGGGCTTATTGGTTCAACTAGAGATCTAGGAACATAAGCTTTAGACCTGCAATTCTTAACTTTATGTCCATACTTGAACTACATACAAAATAGTATCCATAAAATCTACTACCACTAGATCTATTGCTAGATCTACTGCTAGATCTGGAGCTATAATCATATGCAGTATGACCATACTTATGACAATTATATAAATAACCATCAAATAAGTATGGTTTGTTCATAGGTTTACTCCTATATACATTTTCAATATGACCATGATTTCCACAGTTATAGCAATTAGGTCTATTAGGTTTCTTACCTACATTTCTTGGCTCTTTCTTTTGGTCTTGTGGCTTCTCATGTTTAGATTTAGATGATTGTCCAACTTCAAATGTTCCTTGACCAGTGTAACCAAGAATGGTTTTACCATTGTTTCTCCTTTGGTTGCTCAATTTTCAACAAGATTTTGTGATCTTTCATTGTGATTTTTCAATTGCTGATTGATTTCTTTCTCAAATTGCAAATCATTCTTGAGCTTTTAATTCTCTTCTCTAAGTATTTCATTCTCACTTGTGACCTATAGATTTTATTCAGCTATATCATGCATTTGACTTCTATATAAGGAAACTTCATGCCTCAGTCTATGAAGTTCTTCATCTTTTTCCTTTAGGTCATCCTCAAGAATATTTCTTGCATTTTCGATTGTTCTCTTTCCTTCTAGGTCTACACACATCCTGATAGATTGACTTTCAAGTTATCTTTTCAGATTTGTCACTTCTTCTTTGAGTCCTTTATTCTTTTCCATCAAATTTGTAATTTCTTCTTCAGAATCTTCAGACATACTACCTTCAAATAGTTGTTCAATGTAATCTTGACTCTCATTTAGATGTTCAATAAGTTTTCTTCTTATAGCCAATGATTTCGTCAATTTTTCCTTCAGCTCATAGATCACCTTGTGTGTACTCTCAAGTTCCATTTCATGCTTGTAACTCTCCATAGTTATAGATCTTTCATTCAATCTATTAGACTTATCAAAAAGAGCACCATTTCTTTGATACCAATTGTTAGAATTCTTAGGCACTAAGAGGGGGGGTTGAATCACTGCAAACAAATTTAGAACTAGTTCAACCACCGATCTGATTAATCTAAATAATACCTTCCAAATAGTAAAGCATATAACTGAAGTAAACAAATAAAATATAGAAATATAAAACATCCACAAAATCATCACATGTGACACAATGATTTTTGCATGGAAACCCTTGGTTAGAGGGAAAAACCACAGTGGGGATGACACCCACAAGCCCACTACTACAGTAAATGAGTTTTCCCTATTAGGAGCTTACAATTACCCTTTTCTGAGGGTTCACCCTATTATAAGGAGTAATTAGTACCTTGTTATAAGTAAAATCAGATATTCTAAGATCTACCTTGCTAGAGGATTTGAAGACTCTGTTAAGAGCTCACCCAATTAAGGGATTTATAATGAGAACTTGTAAAAGTTCACCTAGTTAAGGGATTTACTTGTTGTAACTTCTAGGGAACAAAAAGTTGAATGATCTGGATATAGCACTGATTTCTCGACAGATCCAATATGTTTCTTTCTCTCTGTAACTGCTCATGAATCTTACTCTATCATATCTCTGATCGCAACCCTAGTTGATTTCATAATCAACCATAACAACCTTCATAATATCACAACATCAACATTAACACTAACTCTTTTCAACATATGAGCAATACCCCTTATATATATTTCTAGCACTGATTACATGAAATATAGAAATTTTCCCTCCAAGGCAATAATCTCTATGAAAAAAAAAATTCCTATGACCACGTTGGCTTACAAAAAATTTTGCATTATATTTATCCAAAATAATCAAACACATTTTAACTTCTCCAATGCACTACCTTAGATCTTCCTTATACAATATAATTGATTCCAAAAATAATAACTCGTCGATTCTATAACTCATATTACACATTATCATAATATTAAGTATTATTGCAACCTTTATACCACTTATTGATTTAGAATCTTTCAACTGACACTCAAGAAAAAAAAATTTCTTACGTATGTGAATAACGGTGACAACAAAATCTCTATTACCGATCAACCAAATGAGTTGTGGTCAGAACCAAACTTTACTTTGACCATGTTGATACTATAGTTGTGACCGCACATCATAACTCTTCACTTGTCATGACCGTTACCAAGGTGTAGACCCCTCTGTCTACAAATCTTCTAAACTTAACCAATTTCCTACATATCTGACTACTTATTATTCACACTGATTGCATCTTGTACTTCGCCGATTACTTATATGACTTAGTTTCCATCAATGAAAACCAAACCAATTGCTTCTAATTATTACAACCATGTCAACTCATCACAATGCCAAAAAAGAGGTATTTGGAGGACCCTGGAGGGTTTTGAGGATTGGATTTTTAATGCATTTCTTATTTCTTAGGTTAGGATAATCCATGATACTTGTTGATAGAGGAGTTGAATTTGCAGGGGCTTCTTCAACTATAATAGCCCTTCTGGGGAAAAGTGCTAGATGGAAGTGATACAGTCTAAATATTAGACCATGATGAAGAATAGTGGGTTTCTTTCCTTGACTTTTAGACTCTATAATATCATTAATAGTGCACTCAAGGGAATGAAGTGGAAAAAATTGAAATGAAATAGAATCATAGTTTCTAAAATGATTCAGAAATAGAATGTGATAGTAATAATAAACCCTAAAATGCCCCTCAAGGGTAAAATATTTCATGAACATGGTACTCACCTTATCCTATGGTTCGAGGAGCTTCTCCCATCAATAGCCTCCTTACATCTTAATAGGTTGTTCACCCTCCCGAAAGAACTAGTTGACACTTGCAACATCTAAAGCCCTACTCATTTTTTTAATTGAACATTCACTATAGTATTTTTAATTATGTGCTCTCATTTATTATATGTGAACTATTAGGTTATGGATGTTGATGCCATTGTTTTGTTGGATTTATAGTAAAGTGTGCTACCTCTAGATGGGAATTAGAGTTAGCATGGGGTGAATTAGAAAGATTGACAAGGGAGAGTGGTCAAGGAAGGCCAATTCAAAAGAATGCTCTGACAACATTAGGATCAAAGATGAAGCCATTGATTTCCCCATTATGTCAAGGACACTATCATGATAAACCCACAGATATTGCCTTTTTGGGTTTCATTTTCTTGACCAAATGATACCACTTTTGTTCTCTTCTTTTTCAATGGGTTCATCTTCACCCAATAGGTTAAACAACAAAGGAACTTTACTAATATCTTAAAGAGCATGATGTTTGAGTTTTTAATTGAAGTTTACATAAATGCTTCAACTGTTATGAATTTGAACATCGGGTTTAGTGTTTCCCTAATAAATCCATACACACTAAGCTAAGAACTAGCCCAATAACTCCATACATATGTAGTTTTAGAAGCAAGGAGAGACTAATTCAAGTCAATGTTAGAATAGCCAAAATTGGAAAGAATTTCAGGTGTGGTGCCTTTCTTGATTTTATCTACTCTATAAAATGATTCCACTTTTATGAATTTTAGAATTGGGTTGAGGAATACCATACATATGTATATTTTTTTAGAAGCAAGGAGAGACTAATTCAAGTCAAAGTTAGAATGGAAAAAATTTCAAAGGTGATGCTTTTTTCAATTTTATCTACTCTAGAAAATGGTTTTTATGAATTTGAGCATTGGGTTAAGGACTACCACAATAATTCCATATATATGTAGTTTTAGAGCCAAGAAGAGACTTAATCAAGTCAAAGTTAGAATGGGCATAATTGAAAAGACTCGGATGGGTGAAATTGTGCCCAAACATTTAGAATGGATAAAGAATGGGAGTTCCTAAGAAAGCTTCAACAACATTACAATGAATAATGTAGGCATTAATTATCTTTTGATGGTAACAAAATTGTAAAATCTAAGTTATAATTATGAATAAATAGATGTCCAAGTCTATAACATTCATAGTAGACTAGTATCAATCATGGCACGATGTCAACTCTAGAAATCATGTCATTTATACAACATTCATAATATTTTTTTGTGGTTGTTTAATAAGGTTAGTTTTCTCTGCTCTTCATTTACACCAAAGAATTTTCTTCATTGTGCATATTTTTGAAATTTTTGATGTTCTAGTGATGGGACTTTTCTTTGTCTTAGAGCTATCATACTATTTTGGGGATTTTTGTGGTTCATGAACCGTATCGATTGAATAGTATGTGGAAGCCTTTGACAAATTTATGAGCCAAGTTGGAAAAAATTATGGTTCATGAACCTCATCAAGGCCCTTAATGTGAGTTTTGAACCTTCTAACTTTTTTGACATTTCCAAACCCAATGATAAATTATCCTTTTAAATTTTGCAATACATTTTTTCTACTTTCAAAATGTTCTAGATTTATTTAAGTATATAATAAACTACATACTACTATTAATTAATAATAAATTAATACTTATATAAAATATTAATTATATATATTCTAAAAGGTGGTTGAGGCCCTTTACAAAATATTTTAATGTGTGTAGTTTTATTTGTTCTATTTTAAGCTGTGAAGTTTTATTTGTTTAAACTATCATGATTGGATAGCTTTCTCTAATATCTATTAAATAATCTAAAAATTATTTTCTTTCTGGTTAAAAGCATGTGTAGTTTCCATTCATTGCATATTAATTAAAGGTAGCTATGTATTGCAAGATAGCTAAAGATTTAGTGTAAAATATAATTATATTTAACCCAAATGGTAGTTTTGGTTTTTGTAAACTAACAAAGTCTGCAACTTTGTTTAAATGTTTCCCTTTTTTTAACTCATCCTTACAACCTCAATAAGTCTCACATGTAGTCAGTCATTTTTGGAACCTACTCCCTTTGGTTCTATACCATCCTAAATTGTAAGCACCTATAACTAGATGCTCAATTAGGATCCATTTTTTCTTTCTCAATATTGTATGTTCATTATGCTTGATCCAACTACCAACTACTTGCATTTCAATCTTTTTTTCCTACTTCCTTATTTCCAACTTTATTTTCAACCATTTTTGGTAGGAGGAGGACATGTGTCCTCTTCTCAAGAAGAGAACACCTCTAGGCCATCCTCTTCCCCAATATTTTTCCCAAAATTTGAATTGGGGGTTCGTTTTGTGGATTTTGTGAGATTTCTAAATATGTGTTAGCCTCCTTAGAGTTTTGAGCTCTGAAGTGTTGTGAGAGGTATAAAAGAAACCTATCTCTCCTCATTTTCATAAGACAAGTTAGATTTCAAGTGCTCTCCTACAATTTCCCATCCAAACATTCAAGACCAAGTTTTCAAGCATCCAAAGGATCTTTAAAGGAAATCTTCTCCATTGTATCATGCATCTCTCCCATGATGGCCAAGTAGAGGATACCTCAATTAAGAAATAATGTCCTTTGTCCATCAAAATGTATCCATCCATCCATTATTTAAGGAAAGAGTCCATCAAGCATAAAAAAATTAAATATCTTTGAGGATTATTTGTATATCTATGCATTTGTGAAAGGTAACCTTGATTCTTCTTTCCACAATTCAAATTCAACATAAAAGTACATTCAAGCAACATACAAGCATCTTCATAAACATCATGATCTCAAAATTAGTTTATGAAGGTATATACATTTATAAGGTAGATATAATATTTGCCTTACATTTACATGTTTTCATTTCATGCAATTTAATTTATATTTCAAAGTTGATTCCTTAATCGGAGTTTGACCAAGGCAAACCCCTTTCAACACAATATTTTTTCACTTTTTTGTGTGTATGAACAAGTGGTGAGTACATCATTTTGGATCCAAAAAGTACAAGATCCAATAGTACTAAGAACATGATGCCTTTCTCACCCTCTTCTCAAGAATAGGATTCCATAGGTGACCTCTTCCCTACAAAATGGATTCAAATTGAAAGTACAGATCAATGGTGTTCTCTGGTTTCTATTTTTGGTACCTATGCATGGTTTTCTATTTTATGTCAGTCTGTATATTTTGCAACTTGTCATTTTTTCCAATTTTTTCTTTTATCTTGAATTATTCAATCACATCTCCTCAATTATTTTCTCATATTTGCAATAAGAAAATGAAGGATCATTGCACTCTCCTAGTGCTTAAGTCCTACTTGGGCCTAATGGGTCATCTTCCTTCTTATTGTGCAATAATAAAAGAATTGGTTAGGTGTTGCACTAGGGAACCACTCTAAAGCCCATTTTTTTCCTAACCACCTTTTCTTATTGTAGAGGTTCAAAAGTTCAATAAATCCTCAATTAGCTAACTACCTTTACTATGTAATTTGTTGTCACTAGTCGACTGTAGTGTTGAAGTCCTTGAAGTCATCCAATCAAGTGTTATTCAAACTCGTACAATCTTTACTTTTCATGGTTCAAGGAGTCAAGAAATTAGAAACTACCCAATTGTATGAAGTTTGTATTGTTCAAAGACATAGTCTTTTTAAGGAGCTAGGAAGTATGACTAATTAATAACAAGCTATGTGATAGAAAGCATAGAAATGTGCTTCCATGATTTTTGAGGAGGAATAATAGTACTCCTCGCCGCCAAAAAATGATTTCCTTCCTAATTTGTGTTTTTTCTCAGTTTTGATTGGCATGTATCTCATTTATCATTACTAACATTAATTGTACGTGACTAAAGTTTATTTTTAATCATGTCTCTCTAAAGTGCATATGTGCATTTTAATTTTTTGAAGGACCCCTCTATTTTTCACATTACTAATGTTTTTGATTAAGGTAAAAATAGGTTTTGAATGGAACCCAAAACCATTCACATTACTAAAGTTGATTGACATGATTCTACTTTTTTAGCATTATTTTTTATTTGCACTTATCAAGAAGTTGAGACAATAAAATTATAATATTTAGGATATGTGATCATAATCTTTATTTCATGACATCTTACTTTGTTAGACATGATGATCGGTCAAAGAAATTTGCTACAAAGAAGGAGTAGGGATGAAAAACATTAATTGTTTAGTATATTATTTTTAATTATGTGCTCTCTATTTCTAGAATGATATTAGGTTAAGGAGGATCATGTCTTGATTTTGTATTGTTGTGAATATTGCAAATTATGCAACCACAAGTTATGTAGTTTCAAAAGTAAAGATATACTAATTGCAGTCAAAGATAAGATGGTTGGAATTGGAAACAATGATAGGGGGTAGTCAAATAAAGGAAATTCCTAATAATTCCCCCACAACATTAGACTATGTCATTATGTCTACAAAATTGTGATTCCAATTTCATCTTCTTCTTTTTCTGCTCATTAATCTTTTCCCAAGTGGCTAAAGAACAAGGGAATTTTGTAGTATTGTATTTTAAATTGTGTATTTTAATTCTTACAAGGACTCTATTAGGTTAAGGAGGATGATACCATTGTACTATTGGCATTATTGCCAATTCTACTACCTCCCACTATGTAGTTTCCTAGGAAACGATAGACTAATTCCAGTGATAGTTAGCATGGGTGAAATTGGAAAGAATAAGTGAGGTGACATTATGTGTTGATAATTAAATTAGTGAAAGAATTGGAGTTCCAAATAATGTTCCATCAACACTAGGGTGAAGGATTAATCCATTGATTCTATCATAAGAATAATTATGTTAGAATGGGGGGGATTGGAAAGAATTACTATGGTGGAATAATTTTGGTGACAAGCCTTGATATAAAGCTTCTAAAATTGATACAAACTTAAGGAGGCTCCTTTTATGGGTTTCACACGTTCTATGTAAAGAAGTACATGCTCCTTGAAAAGGGGAGTAGATAATACCACTTTTTCCTTCTTTTTGGCACATTGGTCTTTGCCCTGGATATGGGAAATAAATTAGTTGTCGTGCAACAATAGGTTGAAGAAGAAGGGTGTTGTGTGGATCCTAAAGCTAGAGTCAAAACATTGTATATTGTCTAGGACATTGAGCTAATCAACGAGCCATGATGATATTGACCTACCCCCTAAACCATCGTCAAGATGTTATTATGATTCACCACATCCCTCAACTCTAGAATGACATGTCATTTATACAAAATACATAAGATAATGCTACTAGCTTTAAACATCCAATAAGAAATTATACAAACAAATATAATATGTATCGTGTAACATTGTAATTCATTATTAATATGTAATGAATAGTTATGGTTTAACAATATTACTATTGCTCATTAATCATTTTCAATAAAGAGTTCCCTTTATTATGCATATTTCTATCATTTTAAAGTTTTGGTTCAACATACGACAACCTTTATTTATATAATTATTTATAGTGTCATTACATATTCAACAATTTAATAATTTAAGAAGAAAAATGAAAAATATTTCCAACATTAACACTAACCATTATTACCCACACTCCTCGAAATATATAAAGCCTATCAACTAATTGTTGCACCCAAAAAAGCACAGAATTACTATTTTACAAACTATTTAAACATATTTATTAAGTAAATAAATCTATTTAACGACACATGTAAAACAAAAACTAGGGTTTTAGAAAATATGTACAAGTATTTATTATTTTCAGGTATCATTTTAAAACATTCTCACATGTGGACTCCATAAGGAATTAATTATTGGGACTACAAATCTTAGTTATGCGTTTAAATGTATGGAAAAGGGTGAAATTTATCCTTTTAAAGGAAAAATAATACTATGTAAAAGTGGCTCTCAAGGAAGCGTGTATTATTTACAAGTTCATCCCCTATTTATGCCAAGAGAGAAATCACTCTGGAACAAAGTCTACCCTACATTATAATTATGCATTACTTCATACCATTTCTTACTATGTAATTAAGTATAAAAACAAATTTTTATCTTAAAATCCATCAATTTCTATTTAAGATCTCTTTTTCATTCATAATGTTTTTTAATTTAGTTTACTTCATTTCTATAGTTTTTAAAAAATCAATCATTAAAAGTATGTATTTTTTAAATTTTGAACTAGAAAAAAGTAAAATGGCTAAACTCATTTAACTTCAAATATTTAATTTAGGTATTTTATATATGTATGTGTCATATTAATTTTTTCATCATTATTATATGTTTAACATGAATAAAAAATATATTCATATTTATAATCTTGGTTACTATTAAGATAAGTCAAAATTCCTCATATCTTGAAATAAATCCACTATAACTTTGAACACAATTAAATTTTTAAAATTAAGTGCAAGATAATGCTAAAGCTAAACAAATCTCTAAAGGTCACATCAAAAGAAGGTGAGACCATTACATCAACATTGTGTAGCCTTATCTATAATAACAAGATCCTAAAGTAGAATTATGTTACATGTTTTTAATATATGATTCATCTTCTAAATTTTTATTCTAATCATTTCTTACAATACATTAACAAGTAATAATTTTTTTATTAAAAAAAATAAAATGAGCACTATTGAAAATATATATAAGCACTTTGTTGTTCTACTAAACTCTTGTATTTAAGTCACATTTATGAAGCCCTATAATTTAGGAACAATATTTTTCTATAAAATCTAGTTAACTAATCTAACAATAATAGTGTCAAAGCCAATTATAACCTACTCTTTATTATTTTCAATTTTGAAAATTCAATTATGTTGCAACCTAATTTAATTTTAATTGTGTAAATATATTTCCAAATGTTTAACTACTTGAAATCTTACTTGTATACTAAATGATATGTGAGATAAATCAAAATCAATCAATCACATGATAAAATCAAATATCATTTAATTTTTATTAATTTAAATGAATGAGAAAGTAAGATATCACTTCATTTCAAAATAACATGGTTTAACATTCATTTGAATACATGTCTACATTAAAAATAAAATTCACAAAGATACGTATTCTAAATAGGTACAAATCTTGGAGTTGATTGTTCATAAAATGATATAATAGGAAAATTAAATTATGGTGCTAAAAGATATATTGTATATTTAAGTGTTTAAAACACTTTAGACCCGCCTACAAAACCCAACAAGCTCTCTCATTCTCAACTTCATAAGAAGTGGGATACTCCCCTTCATAAATATATTCAGTTTATGAAGTACCATTAAAGAGCTCGAACTCTAGTAAAAGCCATGTGATGTGCAACTTAAAATAGAATTATTTCTATGTGATATAAAATCCTCGAAGAAAAAAGTAGAGTTCCTATGGATAATAGAAAATCTAGTTATACCATATAATGTATAACCTATTGTATAGGGTACCATCAATGAGTGAATCTAATAGTATTGCATAATGCATAAGATATAGTAGAATAATTTTAAAAGAAGAAAAATACGAGCTATAATGCAAAAGAGTATGATAGGTAATTTCCATGTAGAAAATCTAATAATACAATGTGATACACAAGACTGTAACAAATAGTTTCACTCTATATGGATCTATAAGAAAAACAAAACTCTAATAATCAAGTGAAACGTAAAAAAAAAGGAAAGACACAATTAAAAACTACCTTGCAACACTTTAGAAGTGAGGTCGATAAGTGAGCAATGCCTAAGAAATAGTTGGAAATGAAAACATGTCTATTTTATAACAAAAAGTTAGTATAGACGTAATGGCATTATATCGTCAAAAATGTAGTCTATGATAACATTTGTATCAAGTACAAAGATTATCAAAGAGTGAATAACCTAACCACTTTGTTTGAGGGGGTAAGACTAGACAAAACAACAAACATTATGATCAAAGATTTATTGTAGAACATTTGACATCAAAAGGAGTCCAAACTAATTGAACAATACCTATGTATAACAATTTTTTTAGCTTAAAACACTTTTACTAACACTCTTAATCTTACAAACTACTCAATACCATAAACAAGAACTTTCATCCATTCATTCAACAATAAGAAATTGTAAATAAAATATGTACAAAAAAAAAGATAAAATAACAATAATTCTTTGGGGAAGAGCATCAATAATCATTATAGCTCACTTTGTACATCCTAAGCTCCTAAATGATACATCAAATCGAGCAACAATTTATTTTTTATGTCTTTGTTTGCAACTTAACTACTTACAACTATTGCTCTAACTTTTAGGTAGTGAAGACGAACATTGTGAGATCTATAATGTACATAAAGATCACAAAGTGGTCATTTCAAAGTGTCGTCTGAAACATATTCCCTATCACTCAACTACTCGTTCGCTCTGACAACCAAAAAAATGCACAATAAATCAAATACTTATGTACAAATGTCCCAATAACCGTCCACTATTCATACCAATAAAGTTACACAATTGATTTAATTACTAACCTTTTTTAACTAAAAATAAAAAAATTAACTCGCTATATAATTTTTTAATAAACGTTTAACTAACAAAATCTTATTAAAAAAATTTGAAAGATGGAAATAACTAACACTCTTCACCTCACACCAATTCAATACTTCACATTTTATTTAATATGAGACCATCACTCTACTAATTAAAATATTGTCAACAACATAAAAATATTTTCAACATAAAAACCAGATGAGATATACCATATCCTCATTTTTTATGCATCCATTTTTGACAATAATTGGAAACAACAATCGTTAGGTTCATCTACTTCATTTCTATTCCACGTGAAAGCGACCACCTTCACACTTCGGCGGTTGATTACCTAATCCACCTTCTCTTCAAACTCTTCAATTATAATATATGATATTTTCATAGCTTTAAAGATACGATATTGGTAATGAAGGCTATCTAAATAATTCTCCATATATTATGGTTTCCCAAATTAAATTATTAAATTATTGCATACCTAAAATTTGAAGTTTTTCCTTTTTTAAAGTTTGAACTTATATTTTTCACTAAAAACAAGATTATATTTATTTGCAGAACTTTGAAAAGAATGATTTTAAAACTAAAAATTAGATTTCAAGAATAAAAAATACATTATTTTTTAAAAATATTGTTAGTTTTAATAGTAATTATTTGTGCTTCTTTCTAGAGTTTTTATTTAATATTGAATATTGATTATTTTGATTTTGAGTTTTATATTGTTTTTTTTTTGTTTTTTTCAAAATTTTGTTAGTTGATAATTATAAAATAATATTGGAGAAACAATCATGCATAATCATTTGTATAGGTGGAAACCTATTTTAAAAAGTAGCTTCATGTTAAGCATTCATCTACATAATAACAAAAAGATTTTTAGTCAATAAGCTTTTTTAGGGGAGAAACTCCCCACCAAAATTGTCTCGTGCTGTTTTTTCTCGCTGAGAATTCTGGAATTGTTGGAAAATGAGTCGACATTGGTTACTGTTGGCAGAAAGTCCTTGAATCGTCATGGAAATTGAAACATTGTAGTAGAGTTGTAGGATATGAATGAAATGGATATGTTAGAAAGGCGTTAGACATTCTTTACAAACGCAAATGGCATGTTGAAGCCAAATTTTGTAACCCCTCTGTCAGTAGTCTTCATGCCTCTGCCAAAATTGCACACTAAAAATGTGATCTCAACTGACGTACAGGGTATGTACATTGATAGATGCATAGTAGGCGAGATTTTGTTAGATTTTATGGATGGAAAGTTGTGGAGAATTGAGCTCAGCTAAGGTATGTGAATTGTTTAACAAACACTCAATGTGATCTTAGCTACATACATGGTGTATAGATTTTTTGAAAAATCTCTCAAAGAAATCTACCCATATACAGAGCACGTGAACTGTTTGACGCAATGCCTTAAAGAAATCTATGACCATAAACAAAGCATGTGAATTGTTTGATGGAACTTCCCCAATAATTGTGGTCTCGTGAAATACCATGATAACAATATATGTTCAAAATAAGATCACTTAAAAGGCTTTAGAATAGTTTAAACAAATGCCACTATATCTTTAAATTTTCTATTCTTTAACTCTTTTTAGTAACATCTCAGCATGTGTCGAAAAGAGAGGTGCTTTCAACATGTTATAGATGTTTACTAAAGCGTAGTGAGAAGGTGTTTTATGCTAGATATTATAATTGGAAAGGCTCTGATAGAATTGTGTGTGAAATGTATGGATCTATAATATCCATGGAAATAATATTCTCTACTCTCTTTGTAGTGCATACATTCTAAGTATAACAATTCCATTGTTTTTGCACTTACAATCATTATTGCTTGGCACAACAAATGCAACAATTTGTCTCCGAAGTTGCTCATTTTTGTAGAAACATAAATGTGAAGAAGTTATTTTTTAAGGAATAGTTACTTCAAGCTATGACACTGGATACAAAAGATGGTATTTTTCCTTTCATTGGGAAAATGAGCCAAAATTTTGAAAATGAAGGGACAATTAAGCTTGTTAAGAGTACAAGTAATTCTCCTTCATGTCAGGTACCTAAATTGTCTCATCAAGCTTCCATTTTTTAACACCACGACTGAAATGTATACAATTAGATGGATTAAAATCCTTAGTGCTAGAGAACTATTCAGAGAAGAAATGGTGGATTATATTCTCAAAAATGGTATCTAAAACTTCATTTCGTTAAGGTGCGAACATCCAAGCAAGGTATTATTAGGGTACATAGAAATGAATAATTGCATTGATACTTCAATTGAGCATCATATTAATTTCAACTTTTTTGATAGGTTGGAGTCACAAAATATAGGAAAGAAGTCAATGTCCCTCCATCTCACTTCATCAATAAGCATGAAGCCAAAAACTTGTGCATTCTTGTTGAGTGAAAATAGTTTTGTTGCTAGATAGGTATTTTAATAATTGAGGTGTGATGTGCAAAGACATATATTCCTACAAAATAGTATCCATGAAATTTTTTAATTTCTAGAATATCAAACCATCAATTGAAAAGCTTAAAATTTCCAAAAACCTTGAAATGATATTGTGTGAGATGAAAACCTACTTGTGTGGAACAAGCTAAAACATGCAGATGTTAGTGGATAATCATTCTACCAATATAAAACATTTATAAAAAAATTACAACAACACAAGTTCCCATCACAACCTCTTATGGAGCCAAAAACAAGTGCACCCATAAAGGCTTGTTTGATTTGCTCTCTTTTGGAGATGTGGGTGTTCTCTCTCTAAAAACACAAATATATTAATCCCCAAGTGATTTTTTCTTGATGGTGGATGAAATTACAAATGAAAGCTAGTGGATGATGGGAGAACTCTAGAACTAGTATGACTAAACTAGTCTCAAGCTTCCCACAATAGAGAAAATGAAGATTTAAACTAAGATGAGATGCAAATTTAAACTAAGATTGAAATGAAAGGTTTAAAATAAGAGTCATTCGTAATTAACCTAGCATGTCATATCTAGATTCAACCATGAACTAAGATTGAAAAACATGAAAATAACTATGAAATTCTAGAGTTATTCTAGCATGATAACAATGCAAAAATGAGATATGATTTGCAAGGAGTGAGGCCTCCTATTTATAGATTTTTGGAGGGAAGGGAAGGGCTTGGATGAGGTGACACCTATGTGGAATCCACATAGGAGCCACATAAGGGACATATAGGCTAGAAGGGGTGGTTATGCAAAAGTCAACAAATGGATTTTAAGGCTTTGTGAGGCTCAAGGTTGCTCACACATGTATGAGAAACTTTTGGGAAATGTGTGGATGGATTCCTTGGGATGGGTTTCTCACACATGTGATGTTGGGTAACCCACAAACAAATGACATTTTCTAAGTGCATTACGCAACCACAAAAGGATTGCCGGATGCAAAGGTCACATCCGACTGACTCATGGGCAAAAAAAGAGACCAAAACCTTGTCCCGGGTGTATCCAGTCACAGCATACCATGATACAAAGGATTATTTATTAGCATAACTGATGTAGTGATGCTAATTTTTGCATTGGTGAAGATTGGTACAGATTTAATGACAGGTGAATCAGTTACGATTTTGTCATTGATGTCAACTTAGTAATTGTTGGTTAACAATGTTCTTGTTATGATAAGATATGTCAAGAGGTTGAATCCTGAGCTATGGTATGAGTTCATGTGTGTGATCATGAAGGAAACTTATGTAACGTATCTAGATGATATATCCATGACCACATAAGTTTATCTTATGTGTGTAGTAAGTTATGATTGTTTGAAGGATGTTAGGTAGACTGGAAGAATAGGTTGAAGCCAAGGAGTGGTGATTTGATTATTGTGTCAAATCAGTTGGTGTGATTCTTATGAGAGACTTAGGTTTGTATTTGGATGTCTAGTGTGCGATCGCTATTGTTGGTGTAGACCGGTAACTAAGTTATGGTTGGAAGAAGTTTGGAGGTATAACTACTAAATCAGTTAGTGACTGATAGTAAGTGATTTGAATGTTGTTTCAAATTGGTAAAGTATTTTATAGAGCGATCAGAGGATATGATTGATAAAAATTTCTAAATACTATGTGGAGGATTGTGACTTATAATGATGACAGGTGAGGATGATTTAATTGACTGGAAGCGGTATTGACATAATGAGTCAATAAACAAGACAGAGTTCTTGAACAGGTAATGAAGATTTGTGAACCGGTGAAGAAATCTAAAGTGGCAATAGGATTGGTGATGTTTGTAGTGAAGTAGAAAGATATTTTTGTGATTTGTGGAAAGTGTTTGATATCACTTTGTCTGAGGTATGCGTTTGAAGTGGATTCTTGAAGAAGTTTCTTTTGGTTTAAGGATTTTTTTAAGATGGTTCAATTTCCAAGGTGAAATCTATATAGAAGTCAACATTATTAGAGAAAAATGTTTTATGAGTTTTTAGATACTTTGTATCTTACCTAACATGATTTGGATTGTTCGTATTTCAGATCTAGGGTTTATTTGAATTCGGTGGAAGAAAAGTTATATATATTGGAAAGTTGAAAAAGGAGTTGTTTGTTGATTGCAAATTACAGAAGGGTGTGGTGACAAAGAAAGTAACTTGGAATCAAGTGCAATCAAGCTAGGAAAGAGTAAAGTGTGTAGAGAAGAGTTTCAGATATTAATAGGATCTTATCATACATAGGTAGTGCAATATCAAAGACCATCTTATTTGTTGATTTCTAACCATTGTAACACTGAAATCCCTTAACTGGGAAGATCCTAATAGATCTTAGTTGTAAATCCTCTAATAAGGTGGCATTCATGTTGAATGTTTAAATTCCTCTAAAAAGGCTTCTCCTAATAGGGAAAATATCCTAACAGGTCTATAGGAAAATCCGTCAATCAGGTAGCACCTAACAGTGCTTTTGTAATCCTTTAACCAGGTATGCTCCTCATAGGGTGTATCCCATAAGAGTACAAACTTAGTGGATACCAACTCCCACTGTAGTTTTTTCCCCATTTGGGTTTCTGTGAGAAAAATATGGTGTCTTCATTGTGTGATTGATTATTTTTGGATGTATGGTTTGAAATTTTCTATTCATGATTAGTTGATGGTAAATATTTTGGTACACAAAGTTTGAAAAGTTTTAAATCATAGAGTTTGTTGATTATTTATTCACCCCTCTCCTCTTAGTAATCAGACTTGTATTAACAATTTGTATCAGAGATTTAGTCCTCTCGGTGATAAGCTTAACATCTTGAGGGAAAATATATAAAGATGTATAGGAAGGAAGCACCAAAGTTCTATAAGGAAAATTTCTCTACATGGGTAAGTCAGATGAAGCTACATCTATCAGGCATTGGAGATCAAGAATTGGTTCCTCTCACAAACAAGTATGTTCTACCTACTGGAACCTTAATTGATGAACAAACAAAGAGAAATCTGGAGCATAACTCTATAATGATAGAAATAGCTAGTGGTATATATGATGGTGGATTTGTAGATATCAAAGATATGGATAATGCTAAAGACATGTGGGATAAGTTGATAATGGTTTATTGCGGTGATGTTCATGTTTAGAAAGAAAAAGTGGATAGTCTTAGAGGAAAATATGATGAAATGAGAATGCCTGAAGGTGAGAACATTGCTCAATATTGAAAACTTACTTCCATATGTCAATTGCCTCATTCTCCACTTCCTGAGTTTTTTTACCAAGATTCTTGCAGCTGTGCTCCTTACTTTGAATTTATTGATGTTCTCCTTCATATATTCATCAATTTCTAATGTTGAGAGGTTAGGAACAGTTATTACAAGATTTCTTTCTTTGATCTCTCTATATGTTTGAAAAGCATATTTCTAGCTTGCATCAACCTTTTGATATAGTTCTTTGAGAGTATCATCTTTCATCTCCAATGATACTTTTTGAAATATGTGCAGATGTTCAATGAGAGCATCTTCCAATAGTTTCTTTTGTTCATCAATCATAAATTTGTACTTGTGCGCACTAATATTTCCAGTTCTTCCATGTTCAATTATCTCTTTGATCAATTCTTAAGCTGAGGGAATTAACCTATAAGAACTACCCTTCTTGGCTATTTGAGAGATATCCTTATTAGAATCAGTTCTCTCATCATCTATTATTTTCTTTGTCTTTATCTTTTTAAAAATTTTGGGGGGCAGTTTCATTGGTACCTGTATTTCTTCTACTGCTTCTACAATGGAGGGGAAGGATTTCTTTGTCATTGGTTTTCCTTTCTTCTTGGCATATACCTCAGGTATGGTTTTTGACTCTCCCTCTAAACTACTACCTTCACCTGTGGCATAATTTTGCTCAATTTCACATATCATTTTTCTTGTTTTTCTCTCAATTCTAGGTTTCTTCAATTATGACTGTATCCTTGCATAGGCTTCTTCAAATGTTCCAAACCTAGGTGTTGACTGGTCTAATAGTTTTTTCAGCATTGAATCTATGTGTAGTACTAATATATTCTCATCCACTTCATATCCCATAGGAGGTACCCATGATATTCTAGGATCTACTGCTTGGATGATACACGAATCGATATCGACTATTAAACACAATGTATCCTTATACTTTTCAACTATATGTGTTGGGATCCTAATCCTCTTCTGCATCTTATTCTAGAATTATTTGAAGTATCCCCACATGATATTATTAAATTTATCTCCTAACTCCTTAATATACTCACTCATTTGATAAATAGCAGGTCTAGCAGTTTTCCAAGTTACTTGACCTTTATTGGGAAAGAAATCTTGCACATAGAAGAATTAACATACTAGGAGAGTACCATACTTTAGTGATTTTTTTTGTGCTTTTAAATTCTTTTTAGATTTGCAAATATTTGACTTCGCACCATATCGGCTAGGTCATATTTTATACATTCCTTCACAATTTTGTATGCAACATGAATTGCATCACTTGGTATATTGTTCAATTTGTTAGATTGATATACTTTGTATCCTATTATCATTGATGTAAAGTAACCTCTAGGTCTTCAATGTCAACTACCATCATATCTCTATGAGCTTGCTTTGATTTTGTCAACCGCATTACTTCATAGGTTGTGATTTGTGTTAGTGTGCAGGGCTCCACATCGGTCATGAATCCTACAACCATATGGATCATTTCCTTTATGATTTTAACCAGTCTATCCAACCAAATGAATTGGTCATAGAATCTTCTCAAAAGATATCGTACTCATTTTGTGTTCAACTCCATTAGCATATGCACACAGTGCATTAAACCCTTGGTTTCTAAGTGTTTAAATTCATGCTTTAATACTCCACCAACACATAAGTTGTTGCATTCCTTTACAATTTGGTAATTTCCCAGCTCCTCGATCTTGCAATGGATGAACATCCTGATGTCTTCTATTAACAGCACTTGTGGAGGGATGGAGGATAGGGCTCCACCTTTATCAAGCTCGGCAGATTTCATTAGATGTAATTTGTACTTTGGTTGCACTTTCTCAACAATGTCAATTAATTTGGGATTTTCTATGCTTCTAGTCATGATGAATAACATGATCGCACTTAGACATTTTCTTGTCAAGGTTTATCTCACACCACTCTACTCAACCGATGGCTAGGGTTCCTTTAAATTCTAGGTTCGATCTCAAATCTCAACAGCTCCAGCTTAAATTGCACTTAGCATTTTCTTTGAATTTCACTCAGAAGCTCTCAAGTAATATCACTAAATCACAAAGTGACAAATAAATTTAATGTTCACGATTATATTATAGTAATGATCTCTAATGATGATAAGATAATGTAATAAATGCTCTTAACTTGTTAAACTTACATATTTTGTATGTCGGTTGATACTTGAATTAACTTGTACTTGAAAATGTATTGACCTTTGTATACCTATCATCATAACTTAACAAAATCATAATATTGTACTATAATATATCTCAAAATGTAGATAGATCTTACTAAGCATAATCATAAGGGGACCACTTTACTGATTTTACAATGCAGTGTTCCCCCTAAGCAAGTAATCTACTTAGTTTAAATTAGGATCCTCTTTACCATAGGATGGAGTCTCTTCCACAACCTTTTCTTCTTGTGGTTTCTCTCCTACTTTCCTCTAGATCTTCTTCATCTTATTCTTCACTTCTTCAGGAAACAATATTTTTACCTTTCCTATCTTCATTTCTTGGTGACTCGTTCTTTTACCTACAATCTCTTGCTAGATGTCCAAACTTGTGACAATGAAAACATGTCATACCTATTTTCCTTTAGGGTCTAGCATTACCTCTAGGGTTTCTTAATCTATAGTTCACAGACATGTGTCCATAGTTCCCACAAATAGTGCATTGATATTCATGTTTCCTTCTCTTCTTAGAACACTCACCAATTTGTTAGGCATTCTTGATGAAGGTACTCTTCATCTGCAATGTTCTACCTTGTGTCCAAAATTGTTGCATGTGTTATAGTAGCCATTGAAAATCCCTTTAGATGACCTACTATTGGGTTTTGATTTGCACTCATAAGCTTGATGACCAAACTTTCCACAGTTATAACAATAACCATTAAATGAATAAAAATTTCTTATCGGTTTTCTCCAATAGACATTAGTTGTATGACCAATCTTTCCACAGTTGTAACAAGTAGGTCTATGAATTTTCTTACCAGGATTGTTTGTTTCTAATTTTGGATCTATCTGTGGCTTTTTAGATTTAGGATTTGATGACTCGCCAACTTCAAATGTTCCTTGTCCTGTGTAATCTAGACCGGTTAGTTCATTGGGTCTCCTTTGTCTTTTCAATTGTTCCTTAATTTTTTGCATTCCTTCACGTTCAGCTTCTAATTTTCTTCTTTCTCAAACTTCAATTCTTTCTTTAGTTTCTCATTCTCTTCTCTACGTCTTTCATTTTCACTTAGGATCTATTGATTCTCCTGAGATATTCTAGAGAGTTGTTCTTCCTTTCCTTTTAGTGAATCCTCAATAGCTTTCTTATCTTGTAGAGAAACTTTCCTTGCATCTTCAGCTTTCCTTTTTCCTTCAATATCTTCACACATTCTTATGGCTTGACTTTCTTGTTCTCTTTTCATCTTGTTTACTTCTTCAGTCAAGATCTTATTATTTTCTGGATCAAGTCTGTTATTGTTGCTTCAGCCTCCTCAGAGTTAGCACTTCCTTCAGATAGTTCATCAATGTTGTCCAGCCTTACTATTAGTTGTTCAGATAATTCTTTTATTTTTGCTAATGAGGCCTTTAGTTCGTTCTTCAACTCTTCAATCATCTCATTGGCTGCTACCAACTAAATACCAATTGTTGGAAACAATAGGTGCTAAGAGGAGAGGGTGAATCAGAACTAATAAAACTTTCAAAATTTTATTGATACCCTTAAACAACAACAAAAGAAACTTATATACTATAAATCATATAATAGGAATTGTTATGTAAAAGTGCATTAAACTAAATAACAATGCAGGTACACACATAACACACCTATTTTATCATAGAAACCCTTGGTCAGAGGGAAAAACAATGGTGGGAATTAATACCCATGAATATTCTCACTGTAGTTTTGAATTTTTCCTTGGGCTTACAATGTCTCTTATGGAGACTCACCCTGTTAGAAGTGTTTAATACCCTATTAAAAGTATTGGAAGACCTATTACAGTCTACCTTGCTAGAGGATTGTTACAACTCTGTCAAGAGCACACCTAATTAAGGGATTTACAAATAAGTTCTGCTAAGAACTACCTTGTTAAAGGATTTACAAACTTGTTGTAATAGCTAAGAAACAACAAGATTAATGACCTGTATAATAGCACATGCTTGTTGAATCAAATCCTTTTAAGCTCATACAATACTCTATATTGACCTTCTATGACTGCTCCACTGAATCACTTGATCGCATCTTCAGATGTATCTGATATTTTACTGTTATGGTTTTCCAACACACCACTTTGTCAATCTCACCAAAATATTAAATTGACTTCATACCTTTGCTACATAACACGTTTAGGGTTCTGATCATCAACCCTAATCACCATCAGAAAACTTTTCTTCGACCATAACACAATTTACTTTCACCGTCTTATTCAATTCTTGCATCTTTGTTTTCATTCCCAAGAAAACAAACTTATTTCTTATTTTCTCTAAATCCACCTAGGAATCATACACAATCAAGGTTGTGATCTCAATAAGTGTAATGTAATGATACCTTGTTGACCATACTTTACTTCCTGAGTGTCTAGATTCACTGCATCTACAAAACTTGTTACCGATTACCGATATGTTCAAGTCGGCTTGATAAACTGTGAATCATTATTGTTGACCAATTGTAACACAACCAAACTGCTACCTATTCACAATACTGAGTTGGGATCACAAACATTTTTTCACCTGTTGTCAATACACTTATCTCTTTAACCTCTATGTACAACTTGTCAATTTTGTTTATCAGTTCTAATGTCTTACTTCACTCTATTCATCGATTTGTACTTAGTCATTTTTTTGGTTTACCTGTCTTACTTTTTGCTTATGGGTTTGACTAATATCATGTACTTTGCAATATTCTTTGTACTTGTTCATCTTATGACATCAAATGAAAGCATGATTGCCATCAATGACAACCAACATCAAATATGCACTAAGTGCTCACACCGACTTCTACAATGCCAACATGAATAGACAATGCAAAATAAAGAAACTATAAGGAAGGATTTGTTTTATCACATGTCTATAAGAATATCTCGCATGTTTATAGTTAATTTCATTATATAATGTAAATCACTACAATATTATACAAAACTTTTATATTATCATTACTTAATTTTTCATTAAAAAATAATATAATTTTATTTCACAAACAACAAACACATCATCAAATGTTGAACTCTTCTACTTTTCTAGTTTCTAAATAATACAAAGTAACTTCTATGATAATATATTTACCCTATTTAATATATATGAACAATAAAATTACAAATGCATATTCCATGATTGACAACATCTAACTACAATACTCACACTCTACATATAAGATAATCATTAAAATTACATAAAATAACAATCTTACAAAAAAAATCCTCAAATCAAACAATACAATAAATACATCAAACCATATAATGAATATTTGTCTCTACACTACACTTTTTTTTAATGTCAACCCATAATATATGACAATAGTTAATGAAATGAAACTTACATGAACAATAAAATTACAAATGAATGTTCCATGATTCTACAACACCTAACTACAATATCCAGACTCTACATATAAAATAATCATTCAAATTACATAAAACAATATAAAATAACAATCTTACCCAATAAAAAAAATCCTCAAATCTAACCAAACCATACAATGAATACTTGCTTCTACAGTGCACTTTTTTTAATGTCAACCCATAAAATATGACAATATCAAATGAAATGAAACTTACATGCAAAGACTTGTGACATGAAGCAATGTGAAAGAGATGGGAGCCTTAGGCATTCCATCATGTGAGACTTTAATGTAAAATATTTGTTTTAGATTGAAGCAATCTTAAAGTCGATTTTGTTGTTAAAAGAAAATGAAATGAAGGCACATATTTCACTATTACATCACGCGTAGCACATGCTTCACTTTATCACGCAATTCATGCCATCACATTTTTTTCTTCACTTAACACCCGTTGTAAGTGGCCCAAAAAACGTCACATCCCTTCTTTAACTCGTCAAAATGTTCCCAACCATTTTTTTGTATGGAAATAAATAAATATAAATATTTTGATTTTTAAATGGTAGATTTTTTGTTTGGAAATAAATAAATATAAATATTTTGATTTTTTAAGTGGTAGATTTTTTGTTTGGAAATAAATAAATATAAATATTTTGATTTTTTAAATGGATTGAAATATGTTGAGCAAGTACATATCTTAATCAAATGTTCTATTTCATTTAAGTTATTGTAAGGAGGGGGCCCAGTCATCAAAACTATTTAAATGTGGTTTAATGGTGATTTTGGTGGATGACAATAAAAAATATAGTCTTTATCAATTAAATTTGACTAATTGATTTTTTTTAAATAGATTTTTTTTATGAATAGTATTTTTTCTATTAAAATTTAATATAAAGTACATATTCATATAAAAAAAAGTCGGGGATATGAAATCACCTCGTGAAAGTTAATCGGCCAGCGGTCAAAAACAGCAACTATATCAACTATTCATAAAAAAATTTAAAAAAATTAAAAAAACATATAACCCCTCAAATAGCCAAAATTGTAGCAACCGAGGGGGGAGGATCCTTATCATCTGGATTGTCCCATACATCAGCAGGGCTAGGAGTAGGGTCTAGAATAGACCACCCATCACCATCATTCTCTGTTTCTTTTTCCATTTCAGCTTCCTCCCTCCTAGGAGAGAGAGCCAAATCCAATCGTGGAAACTTGGTCGAAGAAGCAGCAGGCCAAGCACAATCAAGGAAAATAGATTTTTTCAATACTATGATTTCTCTTAATTATAAGATTAAGATAACAAGTTGCATATAATGTATATATGTAAAGTATAATTAATTAGAAGGTTGAAAATACAATTTTATTTTTATGAATTTGAGGAAGTTTTAATAATATGAGATCATAAAGTGTAGTTTGAAATATTAATCCAAATAATATATGTATGTACATATATTATTTACATATATACACACATACATAAATATATCACCCCCCATCCCCCCCTCCCCCCCCCCCCCCCCCCCACACACACACACACACATATATATATTTATGTATGTGTGTATATATATGAATGTGTGTGTCTATTCAATTGTTTTACTTGTGTTTCTAATTGAAATGTTGTGAGTAGGAAGATCCTCATCTCAATCTTTAGATAACCCCAGTCTCTCTAGTCTGTGTACATCAACCCATTCACTACCAATTTGAACTTTCATTACAATAACTAAATTATAGATTAACAAACATATCTCATACATGATCTCTTGTTTTTTAATTCTTGCATCCTTAAAAAATAGACAAAAATTTCTTATAAATGTTCAAACAATTAATTTGTATATATAAAGAAAAAAAAAATTTATAATTAAATATTATTTTATTAAATTCTACACTTTTAATTAAATAAATTAAATTATAAAAAATATAATAAGTCATATAAATTGTAAAAGTTAAAAAATTAAAAAATTGTATAGCAATAAAAATTATAATAAATATAGTGTACGACTCTAATTACAACAAATCAATACACTTTAACATAACCTCTTTCCCCAAGTGTAGTGGACAACTAATTCCCACTCTACAACTCTCACTTTGATTCAGATTTCAAACTCTGTAACTCTTCTAGTGTCTGATGTAGGTGGAGGCCACATGCTCCTGCCTGAGGATCCCCCCTCGTATGTTGCAAATACATCACCTAATGAGGGGTCCACAAAAAAGGCAGATGGTTATGTTGTAGTTGTCATTTATTCCCATCTAGGATGTAATGACAACATTGCCATGGACTCTGAAAAGTTAGAACCTATGAATGAAAAGAAGGATCGCCAACCCAATGGGTGGAAAAAGGCACTTGTTGGTGACAATCAAAGACAAACAAAACAAGATTTATCTCTTGAGTGCTCACAAATAGAGTAAGGCATTTCCATCTTGTTGTCTGACTTAGTGGTGGATCATATTATTTCCTCAATGAACAATACTCTGGTTGGGGAAAAAAATCCTTCAAACCAACCATTGACATTGTCTAGAAATGGGCATCATAGAAATGGAAGCTAAAAGGGAGTGTCATGATTAGTGTTATGTATGGTGCTCTTTTCTTGTTTAAATTTACTATAGAGGATGATTTGGTTGATCTCCTTTTGGGATCTTGGGCCTATGGAAAGCACTATCTCTCTCTATAGGTGGAAACCAAGTTCTGATCTTGCAGCAGACTTAAATAAGGAAATGGCAGTGTGGGTTCCCATGCCTAGACTCCCACTTAAGTTCTGGGATGAGTACATTTTTAGTTGGAGTAGAATCACATTTGGCCATTATGTCTCTATCAATGTTGACATGAGAAAGGTGAACCAGGTTGGTTTTTTCCTACTTCTCTTTGAATCATTTTATCAACAAAACTCTCCCTAAGTTCATTACCTTGCAATCCAAGTTAGGTAAATGGACTCAATAGTTAGTATATGAAAATACTACAATATTTTACTAGAAATATTCTAAACCAAGACATTTGATACCTAATTTTAGGGATCCCTCTCTGAAACCCCTAAAATAGAAAGTGATTTGCATTTCCCCTATGGAGGTCATAGTCATGGCTAATATATTTTGTGGGGTTGGTTTTGAGGTTGATAGCGATGAGTACACATTCACTTAAGGGTTACTAAAGTTGATGGAAACCGCCAAGAAAATAATATAGGGAGAGAAATCTATTAAAACTCCAGAAAGGGAAGCCCTACTAGAGGAAAGGAAAATCCCCCATCGTACTACCCCAAGCACCTATAACGTGCAAGGGAGGTCCTTGTACCCACTAGTCCTAGCAATTGTAAGAGTGAGGTAAAATGTGGATCACCTAAACCCACCCATACAATTTCTATATCCCTTTCTCCGCACCCAAAGAAAACATGTCCTCCCTAGGTGCCTCTTCTAGTGGTTATCCCCAAACAAATGATGAGGGTTAGATGACTCGAAAGAGGAAGACCATAACTAAGAGGATTGATGTGGGTCTATAACCCTAGAGTGAATGTTCATCTCAAAGACTTACCAGGCATAAGAAAATTGTAAGGGAAATTATTGGTGTAAATTAAATATTCACCTAATTATACTTTATTTAAGCTTAATTAGGATAATACATATATAGTAGCTTGCATTTGCGACACCTAGGAGTTTGCACCTTTATTTTTCACATGGTGTAGGAGAAATTCTACTTTAGGTGGTGATAGCTTTTATCACATCCCACTTTATGTGTTGTCTCTAAATTTACTGTACTTGCCACATTATCATCCTCCACATGTTGCACATACTTTATTTCATAATGGAGGATGATCCACCTTTGGTAGACATGTGATTCCACCTTGTGAGGATGATAACTTATCTACTCCTTATCATAGTCTCATGTTGCCTTGCCTATATAAGCAGACCTATTATACATAGATTTTATTGATGTTTATTAGCAATAGTATCATTCTTGCATCTTGTTGCAATTGTCTTTCCATTCTCTTGTGGAAGTTACCTTGGTCTTTCACTTGATCCTAGGGGTGTTGTGGAGTCACCTAAAAATGTAACATGGTATCAATGCCATTTAAGCATCCTTTAGTAGACATTTTGGAGAGATTTTGGTGTGCTTGGAGGATAACATATTTGAAAATTTGAGGACCATCAGGAGCATCCTATGCCAAATCTAACCTCACCATTTCATTTGGGAGACTCTTCTAATGAATTTTGACTATAAATTTGCTTATATTAGGCAAAAGTTAAATCCAAAGTAAAAATAATTTGCACAAGCGAGTCGTGTGACCTGCTTGTATAGTCCAAGACTTTTGTAGGCATTAGTAACTCTACAGATATGTACATAATGATGGATAGGACTGGGAAATCTCATCTTAACCTTGACCACATCATTTTTTGACAAGCCACATGTCCTATGACTTTGAATTTCTATTGAAGTGGGTGATTTCATTTATATACTAATATAGAATCCATTCACCCATGAATGTGGGATAATTCTTAGTAGTTTCTGAAAAAATTCCCACAAAATAGCACCGGAAACAATTTTTGGCATCTTCAAATAACATTCTGATGAAAAATAATACCTGCCTGCATGATCATGTTCACCAAATATTGTAGAATGCAGCCATCGGGAAGAGAAAATTTCATGCATTTTTCTTAAGCTCAACATGTTTGGAGTTATAAATACTACAAGTCCCCACTATTTGCTGGATGTGGGAGTATTCCCAAGGGCCACAGACTATATGGACAAAGGCTACCACCTAAGCACCAACACGGCAAGATGCTCCCCAATCACAGGTCACCACACATTAATTATCCCACATCAACACATGTAAGCATATTGGGACTCAGGCACCATGTCAATAGCCTATTTGGCTGCCACAAGATCAATAAGGGTCAATTATTTTTTTCTAAGTGTCTTATGTGTCATTAAATATGACGCCCATTTGACCATCATCTATTAGCAATTATTGGCTTTCTACGATGGTCATACAACCGTCAGATTTAACATAGTGTTTTGCTGGCATGATCAAAGATTTTCTAGAAGTCTTAATTTTTCATGAATGTGCCTTTCCAATCCTAATTTTTGTAACTTTTAGGGCTCCATCTAGGCACATACGAACAGATTTTTAGGTTCTATTTTTTTGAAAGTGCATGATTTTTTGTCTACTTCAATAATTTTCTATTAGATTATAGCCATTGTGAGTGGACATATCACTTTCACCATTTGGTCAATTTTGGCCTAATTTGGCACTTGTATTTTCTTGGAAGTTTGGGGGATCTTATGCAGTATTCATTAGAGTATACTATAGCCTAATTTTGGTAGTTATAATCATTGAAATTGGAAGTCAACTTTTCCTTTCTTTGCAAAGTATATTGTGGGGGGTAATCATTTTTTTATCTCAATTAATGATGTGAGAAGTTTATCGTTGGTGTAATCATGGGTTATGAAATACATCCTTTTATAATACTTTTGACTAAGGACAATTTTCAATAATGGGAAAAAAGAATCATCACACAATGTAGATGGCTTAATCTCTTACATTATCTTTATCGAATCTTTCTTGAGCCAAAGTCACAGTGGAAGCAATATTTTTGGGGTGAAAAGAATAATCATATCATATATTTGATTGTTAGAAACATTAGTTTATGTCTCTTCCATGACATCTACCTCAAGTTTGAAGGCATTTAGTTTCCACACATAGTTTAGACCATTATTTGGGATTTTTTTGAGATCCACATGTTCCTCCATTCCCAAATCATCTTGTTGGATGTTTCCTCCTTCCACTTGATGATGAAAATAATATTCCCTATGATGATGATACCTTAAAAGAGATTGAATATTTTGTAGCAATTGAGAGTTATCATGATCCAGAAACTCCACCTGCAACTCCTACTTCTCTAGTTGAGATCACACATTCATCTCTTGTTGGTGATTCCAGTGAGTCATTGCAAGAGATATGTATTCATCTTCCTGATTGGGATTCTTATTTTCCATAAATTGGTACATTGTTTGTGGAATCTCACGTTTCATATTTGGGAGACATATGTGAGGGGGTTTATCTTCTCTTTGATGACAACTTCGTCACAGTAGGAGATATTTCTTCACCTTCTTTAGAGATTGGTATCATGAGTTTCTTCCTTCACTTGATATGTTTCATTTCATGGTTCATCTTGATCATGCTTATGTGATGAAGTCTTCAAGCTTGGAGAGTCCCATTCAATATTTAGAGATGCATACTTGGGGACTTCCTTTCGCATTCTTCCATTTGGACATGGATTTTCTTATTCATCATTTGATGTACTTATTTCTTCCTAAGGGGAGACATGTTGTTGTAGGAATTATATTATCCTTTGTTTTCAAGCACAATTCATCAACATTGGAGCTTCTTCATTATGGGGGATATCATGTCTCCTTCTTTCCTTCCTATGGAGGGATACTTAATTGTGTATACATGATGTACGTAGTCCTTCGGGTTATTGAGTCCTCCATCCATGCATCTTGTTTTTTTACATCTCTTTTTTAGAGGGGATTTTTGTCCCACATGGTTTTCTCCCTTTCTCCACTTTATGAGTTATTGCATTGCATATTGTAGATGGATACCTAACATGGCCTAGTAGTCGGGACCCATATTGCATTATGAGTTTAAGTGAATTCTTTTAAGTTATACTTAAGGGGGGTGTTGGTGTAATTAAATATTCACCTAATTACACTTTACTTAAGATTACCTTAGAATAATGTATACATTGTAGTTTTCATTTGAGACACCTAGGAGTTTGCATCTTTATTTTGCACATGATGTAGGATAAATTCTACTTTAGGTGGTGATAGTTGTTATCACATTCCATTTTATGTTTCATCTCCACATTTACTATGCTTATCACATTATCATTCTCCACATGTTGCACAAATTCCATTGCATAATTGAGGATGATCTACCTTTGGTGGACATGTGATTCCAACTTTTGAGGGTGATAACTTATCTACTCCTTATCATCGTCTCCTATTTCCTTGTCTATATAATCAAGCCTATTATGTTTTAATTATTTATGTTCATTAGAAATGATATCATTCGTGTATCTTATCATCATTATCTTTCCATTCTATTATGGAATTTAACTTGGTCTTTCATTTGATCTTGGAGGTGTTGTAGAGTCACCTAAGACTCTAATAGAAATCACCAATGGAAGGTAAAGAACCCTAGACTCAAAAAATAGAGTTGAAAAATGACTTTTCTTTCATGGAACATAAGGGGATTATATAGCTCCAAAAGATAATATGCTTTGAGGAACTATATTTTGAAAAACAAGATTAATATTTTATTTCTACAACAAGTTAATATGAGGGACTCCTCCTTCAACACTATTGCAAGGAGTATCTATCCAAACTCATAATTTTTCATTAGTAATTCTAATGGACCTTTTAGGGGAATGGTTACTATGTGGGATCCAATTAAGGTGAAAGGTGCCTTTCTTTCTTCCTCTTCTAGTTTCTTGATAGTCAAACTTACTTCTCAGGGAGATTCTTTGTATCTTGACAATATTTATGCCTAGAAATCCTAATTGGTTAGAAAGGTGGTTTGGGAGGATATTTCTTGTTTGATAAAAAAATTTCATGATCCTCGTTAGATAGTTGCAAGCAATTTTAATTCCCCACTTTTTCCTTTTGAAAAATTGGGAGGGTTGTCTAATTACTCTGAGAGCACAGTGAACTTGGTCGACTTCATTAATAGGACTGGCCTACTTGATATTGAGTTTACAGGAAAACCCTTCACTTTGTACAATCATAGGAAGGGGGAACACCTCATTCATGTCAAATTAGATAGATTCTAAATTTTTCCTAATTGGTCCATTGGATACAACACCACCATAAAGGCTCTCCCTAGAATCATGTCTATTCACAATCCTATTCTCCTTGAATGAATTGACAAGATATTTAGGAGACACATCTTGTTCTGTTATGAGATAATGTGGACAACTCATCTTGATTTTCATGAATATATCTAGAATTGGTGAAATAATCTAATACAAGGGACCCCTATGTACAAAGTTGTTCAAAAACTGGATAGGATAAGTTTACTTTTAGAGATATATTTTCTAAGAAAAAATAACTAAACTCTAGATTGATAGTAATCCATGAACATGTGTCTAAGAGAGACCACATAAAATCAACACATAGAGAGGAGGAAGCTCTAAGGAAAAACTAGAAATATATCTACAATATGAGGAAATTTCTTAGAAAGAAAAATCCAAGGTTCAGTAATTGAAGGAGGGTGATAGGAATTTGGCCATTTTTCATAGGTCTTCCAGCAAACATATGAGGAATATAAACATAATCTTCAAGGATGATGTGAAATATGTGATTATTGATAATTCTTAATTGGGCTAGATGAGTTTGAATTATTTTAATATTTTTAAGGAAGGAAATAAAATAGTCAATAAGCTATTGGAGGACCAATTTCTCCATTGTCTTCCTAATATTTTTTATGTTTCTAATAATGCCCATATCCTTTCCCAAGATATTGAAGATTAGGTTAAATGTGTTGTTTTCTATTTGGGGGTTTACAAAGCCCCAAGACTAGATTGATTTTTGCATGCCTTTTTATAGGACATCTAGGATATTCTAGGCTTTGATATTATCATGGTGACCAAAGACTTCTTCCAAACTGGGAACTTGTTAAAGAAATTGAATGTCTCTTTTTTTTATTTGATTCGTAATACATATGAACTACAAATACTCTCATATTTTAGACTCATAAGCCTGTGTAGTACTATTTACAAAATATTCTCAAAGGTGTTAGTTAATAGAATTGAATATTTTTTATATGGCTTTATTAACAACAATCAAAAAGGTTTTGTTCATGGGAAGAAGATCCTTGATGTTGTTTTTACAGCTCATGAGGTTATCCATTCTATGGATAAATTTCATCAATTTTGAATGGTTTATTAAGCTTGATATCTCTAAGGATTGTGATAAATTAAATTATGACTTCTTATTCAAAGTCCTTGGGAAGTTAAAGTTTGACTACAAAATAATTAGGTTAATTAGATAATGTGTCACTATTGTTCGATATATTTTTCTTATCGATGGAGTCCCTATAGGTTTCTTTTGGGTAGCTAAAGGAATTAGGAAAGGGTACTTCTTATCCCCTTATTTATTCCTTGTCCTTATGGAGGTTTTGAGAATAAGTTTTTAAGATTGGTTGATAGGGGTAAACTTCAAGGGGTTAGGACTTCCTCCACTTTGCCATCGGTGGTTTTGCAATAGTTT
Organism: Chamaecyparis obtusa; assembly: GCA_027943335.1. Classification (NCBI taxonomy): domain Eukaryota; kingdom Viridiplantae; phylum Streptophyta; class Pinopsida; order Cupressales; family Cupressaceae; genus Chamaecyparis; species Chamaecyparis obtusa. Next base: position 526,176 of record BSBK01002945.1, read on the forward strand.
TTGGATGATACCATCCTGTTTGGTATAGCTTCAGTGGTGGAAGCAAGAGAATGAAAATGATTCCTTAAACAATATGAAAAAGTCTTGATACAACATATTAATTATGATTAAAGTATCATTTACTTCTATAATACCACAAACGGCCTTAAAAATAAAATAAAATTTATTTTGGATTGTAAGAGTGTTGTTTTTCCTAGAATATATTTGGGTTCACCTTTTACTATCACAAAGGTATATAATACCTTTTGGGGCTCATTCTTAGAAATAATTCAAATAAAAATGGCAGGATGGAAAGGTAAAGTACTTAGCAATGTGGAGAAAATTGAGCTCCTAGCGACTTCCTTAAAAGGAATCCTTGTCTACTTCCTTTCCTTATTTAATATTTGAAGCTCAATGGTAGAGAAATTGGAAAGAATACAAAAACCTTATTATAGACTTGAATCATGGAGGAGAAAAGAATAATGACACTCGTTAATTGGGATAAGGATTGTCAACCAAAGAATATGGGAGGGTTGGAAATAAGCAAAATATCATTGCAAAATAGATTCCTTAAGGTGAAAATTGGCTAGAATTAGCTCTCCATAATGTTGATTGGTGTAATATTATAGCCACCAAATATTTAAATAATGATAAGTTTCATGAGGTTCTTACTACTTAGGGATTCCTAGTAGTTCCAAGATATGTAATAACATTATCAAATACAAAAATATTCATTTTGGTCTCAAACGGTAGATTGGAAATGGTTGTAGATACTATTTTGGGAAGATACCTTCCTATGAGATAAGCAATTTTCATTGCACACAAAATGTTCAGGGATATTTATGGGACTTCCAAGAGGTGTTTTGGGAAAATTTTGGTGGACTATCTATCCTAGTCCAACTCTTTGAATAATATCTTACTATGTTTCCACAACCAACCACATATGCTTCAAGTATTGACAGAGCTTCAGAAGTTGTTAAAGAAAATTAGAATCTCCCTATTTCAAAGGGAGGAAACATTCATCCAAAGAAAGAACCCTCAAGGTGATTTTACTACTAAAGCTACTTATTATCTACTCATGTGGGAGGGTAAAAATACTAGACTTTGATAATTAAAAATTGGAACCCCTAGCTTATCCCAAAAATTAACTTCTTCTATTAGACATATATGCATAATAAAATGCTCCCACGAGATAACCTCATTAAGCATGGATTCCAACTACCTAATAGAAATTTTCTATGTAAACATGAGGAGGAGAATGTCCCCCACCTGCTAATCTATTTTACCTATACACAAGCCTTGTGGAGTATAGTTTTGTAGAAGCTTCAAATTGTTTAGGTCATGAATGGACATATTCAACATTTTTCTTTGGATTGGTTGGATACTTCCAATAATGCCCTCATTAGGAAATTATGGAAGAAACCCCCCCCCCCCCCCCCCCCCCCTCCCCCACCTAGGTTGGAACTTATGAAAGGATAGGAACAATAGGATTCTTCGTGGAGCAGAGAATCCTTCTGAAGAAATATTTAGGTCTTTTACAAATTTTTCATGGAAAATATCTCGGTTTCTTTCTGACCTTACCCTTCCTTTCCTCCAACCAAAATAGATGATATAAGTGCTATGAATTGGGGCCTAGAAAACTCTTATGATAGGTTTGATAGTTCAAAAATATTGAGATGGAGAAACACTAAATAGAGCCCTCCTATACTTGAGTGATTCAAGTTAAATTTTGATGAGACTGTGAGACAACCCTAGGGTAGTGTTGTGCAAGAAGGGAGAGGAGTGATTAGAATGGGATTTGGAGATATTTTGGAATCTTATAGTGGTGATCTTTAAGGAAACATGAATAATCAAGTTCAAGGGATGGACCTCCAATGGAGATCTTAAAATTGATGTGTCAATTGGAATTAACGTGTAATCAATAGAAGGTGATTCTAAAATCATTTTTTTTGTTATTAAAGGCCTATCTAGAATCAACTATACTATTGAATGTTTTGTGGGATATATTCACAAAATTCTATTGGGCTTGTATCTTTTTTAAATTAATCATCTCTTCAAATAAGAAAATATGTTTTTGATGTTGTGGTTGCACTAGGCTATTATACAAAATAGTTGAGATGTAAGAGGAAGAGATATTCCCTTCCAAATAATTTTCAAACTCTCATAACGAGAGAGATCTTAGTTAAGATACTGATGGATGAAATTTACCTTTATCCTCTATTGTTCTTGTTTTATACAACCATGGTTTGGGCGTGAATTTCTAAAGGTCTTCAATTTGAAGGCCTAAAGAAAGAAAACTTTAATTTTAAAATGAATTTGAATAGAAATGGGGAGTGGATGGCTTGGAAATGGGACTTGGGGACATGACCTACCCATAGGGATTAGGGTGGTAAAATCATATGTAGTAATAAAAATTTGTCTAAGTGGCAAGGGAAGGATTGTAGGAACCATGTGAAATTTGAAGTTGGCCCTATAAAGATGTAATGACATTATTTCTTGATGACATGTAGCTTCTCAATTAATGAAGTAAATTCATTTCTTGAAAATGTGAGATTATAATATAGTTTGGGTAAAAGGCCTTTGTGCATTGTAAACTTTTGTTCACACAAGTGGATTATTTTGAGGGGATGGAGAAATGTTTATACCCAAGATGACATACAAGTATTAAACCTCTCTTTTAACCACTATTTTTCTTCAACAAGTTTCCTTAATTATGTTCAAGTATGTAATTTTATAACTTGAGTAGGCCTCTCTTCTAATCCTTTTCCTACTTCTCCTAAGATGGGTGGGGACTGTGTTCACTTTGAGCCTAGCAAGCAAGATGAATTAAAAAATGATGTTACTATGTAGAATATGTGTATAGAGGGAGGATTTTTTGAGTTTATCAATTACATTAATGGCTATAATGAGGCTTTTTCTATGCAATTTTCTACCTCCTAGGAGGATAGGAGGGTTATGATCAGAGGAATTTCCTTTTAAACTAGTGAATAATTGATATCATGGGCTACTGAGATATTCATTGAGTGTAGAAAATGGAAGAGAAACATTTGGGTGATGAACAATGAAAACCTAAATAGATTCTTCAAAGGGTCGAATGAATCTCTAGTAAGATACAAGGTGGTTGTGAAAGGAAGGAGTTTCTACCAGCATGGAATTAGGTTTCTCTCACAATTGTGGAATATTTTACATTAGAAGGCCAATTCAAAGTGTATTATTTTTATCATATGCCACCTCTTAACCACTTTAGAAACTATGAACTTATTTCATTCTCATTTTTCTTGCTAATTTACCCAAAGAGTTCTATTAAGGAAGTGGCGAAGGCTTCAAAAATTAAAGGAGAAAAACCCATTCCTTTGCACCAGGGTTTGATTTATAGGTTGTATAATTTTCACTTGGCCCTTTGTCCACCCAAACCCATTATTTTCCAAGAAGCCCCAAACTTGAGCTCCCCCAACTTACCAACATTATTAACACTCCTAGACCAATTAAAAAGAAGTGTATTTTCCACCTTGGTGCCTCTAAGATCATTTATAGGTTGAGGACTCCTAAAAACCCCACCTCATTAATGATTGCTACATAATTGTGTGGTATAAAATGTAAATCCTCTAAACCCCAAACTGCCAGTGAAAGGAAAGGAAGAAACCCCTCCCCCAACCAAAAGGCCTACATTCTATTCAAGAGGTATTATGTGAGGAAGAATATGAGGCTTGGGAAGAACATAGAAATCCATGAAGGTCACATATAATAGAAACTCTCTCTATAGACAAAGGTAAAAACACCTAGTGTTAGGCCCAAAAGGAGGCAGGCACAACTGAGGGGGGGGGGGTGAATCAATTGTGTACTAACAATTGAAACTTAAAACCACTTAAACCAATTAATGAACTAAAAGATAAATTGTAATGCAAGATCTACAACACATAAAACATAACACCAAATTTGTTTTCAAGGAAATGCAGTTAAGGGAAAACTCTAGTGGGAGTCAAACCCACTACATAGATGTACTATGTTAAAAGTAGTGAATGGTTAAGAGAAAATGAAAACAAAAGGGGAATGCACATGAATTTACAATCCCACTACCTAGAGCTCATTTCTCACAATACAACAATCTAGCCCTCAGTTGGGTTTACAAATCAATTACGGATTACAATTCACATGGGTCAAAAAACTGTCCAATACAAGAAAAATTACTTACATCATTTTCTATGCCAATACAATTCCAATGAAGTACAGTCTCTACCTTAGTTGCATCATACAAACATCCTCTTCCTATGTTATTCTTCACTCTTTGCAATCACAAAATCATTTCCCATTTATACATATAACAATGAATAAACCACAACAAGGTTGGCTAATACCTATAAGAACAAATTATACAAACATTATACTCAAACTAAAATGCAATCCAAATAAAGTTTTCCAAGACTTAGATAGGACCCCAAAAGTCATCACAAAGTATGCAACATCTTCTCCAAATATACACCAGGAATCACAATACATTACTTCACCAAGTCAACTAGGACCTAAACGAAGAAATGCCAACACACTAGAAAATCACCAAATGTAATCACCACAACCAATACAAACCATCAATGTGGTCATACCACGATCCAAGAACACCAATAAGAAGAAATAGAAGCTACTCAAATATTCCAATCATCTCTAGCTCAAGATCCAAACTCATCTTTGTACTAAATACAAACAACACTAAACATTGAACTCTGTCACATAGAAGAGATAAATTTTCAATCTCTAAATCACAAACAATACCAAATGAGGAAACAACTATGAATCCAAAATACACCTATAGCTTTGCATCAATTGAATCACCCACACCAATCCTCACCAAAGAAAAGAATCTTATTCTCAATACATAGGAATATTAAAATACTGGCACCTAATAAATTAGTCATAACTTACTCAAATCATAACATTAACTTCTACGGTTAGACATGTATCAATTACAGACATATTTCAAACACCATCTAGGATCATAACAAAATATCTTCAATATAGCACCTAAACAATTGAAATTTTCTTTACTAAACATATTGAACACATTATCTACAACAACAATAGTATGTTGACATCAATGACAAAACATTAATGTTAGCACGCATAAACAAGGTCTAATCAACAATCTCTATCATGCTCAACAATCTTCCAAGAATCTCCCCCTTTGTCATTAATGGAAACATATGAAGTGAAAAACTAATCAATGCATAAAGACATCAATATATCCACTTGATCACTCTGAATATCTAGCTTCAAACTTCTCAACATAATCTTTTTTTTATTTTCTCTAGTTTTCACACAATCTCTCCCCCTTTGACATCAATGGAAAAGGGACAAAGATATAAAAAAGAGTTGAAATCACTTCAAAAAGCATAATAGATAACTATTTTACATCATCCTATCACAAGACTGCTCCCCCTGAGGAGAAGTCCCCAAACTCATCAGTCCAGAGAGTGATACTCTGATAGATTTCTTAACTGATGCCATCATTAGCATCATTAGCTCTGATTAGGAGGGGAAAAAACCCAATATTCTCTCTGAGATACTCAAATGTGTCCTTTGACAAAGACTTTATAAAGTTATCAGTAATTTGTTCCTTAGTAGACACATTTTTCAATTTTACTTCCTTTTCACTAACTTGACCCCTCAATAAATGATACTTAATAGAAATATGCTTTGTCTTTGAATGTTGCACCGGCTTCTTTGAGATATTTGTAGCACTAGAGTTATCATAGTAAATAATAATAGGCTCATCAATTTTAATCCTTAAATCCTTCAGCATTTACTTCATCCAAACAACTTGATTATAATTTATAGCAAAAGCATCATACTCAGCTTTAGTAGTAGATTAAGAGATACAATCTTGTTTCTTACTAGTCCAAGAGATTAGTCTCTTACCCAAAAATAATGTACCACCACTAGTACTTTTCCTATCATCCACATTACTTACCCAATCAACATCAGTATATGCACTCAAAGTAAAATTGTCATCTTTTCCATACCATAATTTGTATTCAATTGTACCCTTCAAGTATCTTAAGATTCTCTTAACAACAACTATATGAGATTCCTTCAGTTCTGATTGAAATCTTGCAATAGTTCCAACTGCATTTAATTTTTATAGTCATGTATGAGTTAGATATTAAAATCCTCCAATCATTGAGCTGTATCTTGTTTGATTTTCACCAAAGGATTCATCATCCTTAGTCAATTTACAACTAGTAACCATAGGAGTCCCTACTGGTTTTGAATCTTACATACCAAATTTCTTCAACAACTCTCTAACATACTTGGATTGTGTAATGAAAATTCCTTTATCCAACTATGTAATTTGCAATCCAAGAAAGAATTTCATCTCACCTATCATAGACATCTCAAACTCTTTTTTCATTTCATCAACAAAATCTCTACTCAATTCATCATTACCACCAAATATGATATCATCAACAAAGACTTCAGAAATCAAGATATTATCATCAATTACTTTGAAATATAAGTTATTGTCTACAATATCTTTAGTGAATCTAATCTTTGTCAAATACCTATCCAATTCAACATACCAGGCTCTAGGAGCTTGCTTCAATCCATACAATGCTTTCTACAATTTACAAACCATATCTCCTTCCTCAATCAATGGAAATCCATCAGGTTTCTCAATGTAAACATATGCCTCTAACTCACCATTCAAGAACGCATACTTAAAATCCATGTAATATACCTTAAATCTTCTATAAGTTGTATATGCAAGAAGTAATCCATCAGCTTCAAGTATAGCTATACAATCAAAGGTTTCTATAAAATCAATACCTTCCATTTGAGAACACCCTTTGCAAACCAATATTTCTTTGTTCTGAATTGCCTTACCATCTTCATTCAACTTGTTTTTGAATACCCATTTAGTTTCAATCACATTTGTGTTCATAGGTCTAGGAACAAGAATCCAAGTCTTGTTTTTATCAATCTAATCAAGCTCTTATTTCATTGCTTTCACCCAACTTTCATCATTGCATGCTTCATTTACATCTTTAGGCTCAAGCTCAGATATCAAACATGTTGCTTCTCTAGCAATTCTTCCTCTAGTTTGAGTACCTCTATTCTTATCACCAATAATAGCATCTTCATAATGATTAATCCTTACATATTGTGGCATCTTTGTAGTAGGATTTGTGGAAAAACCTTTGGTATCAACATCCTCCTCATTTGCCACAAGTTCATCTCGTTCTTCTCGACCATTTTGATTCTAATTTTGCACTTCCATAATCTGATTATCCTCTTCAAGTATGTCATACCTACAATTTCTCTCAAATTTCTTCATATTCTCATAAACTCTGACATTTTCACTTTCAACAATATCCTTCATTCTATAGTTATAACATTTATATGTCTTTCTCTTAGTAGAATATCCAAGAAATATCCCTTCATCACTTCTAGGATAAAATTTTCTAATATCCTCATCTCTCCTAATGTAACACTTGCTTCAAAAAATTCTAAAATAATTTACTTTAGGAACATGACCATACCAAAGTTCATAAGGAGTCTTATTGGTTCCTTGTTGTATCTATACTCGATTCAAAGTGAATACTGTAGTATGCACCACTTCTCTCCAGTAGACCTACACAATCTTTCCTTTAATCATCATAGTCCTAGATATCTCCAAAATAGTTCTATTCCTTTTCTCTACAACTCTAGTCGGTTGTGGGGTTCATGGAGCATAAGTATACCTTTTTGTCCCATGTTCTTCACAAAAATCATAGAACTCATCACATGTGAATTCTCCACCTTTGTCCGATCTTAGGCACTTCAATCTTTGTTCAAACTCGGTCTCTACCATCATTTTCATTATCTGAAATTTATGAAAGGTTTCTGATTTTTTTCTCAAAAAGGTAACCCACATCATCCTTGAATAATCATCAATAAATATCATAAAGTGTTGGAAAAATGGTTAGCACTCCCCTCAGGATTCATGACATGGCTTAACCACCTCCTATGTCTTCTATAAGTTTAATGGTTGTATCAAGCATTAACAGGTCGATCTTTTGGAGCAACGACAACCACTACTTGTAACAAGTGGTATCACAGCTTGGTCATAGGTTCGAACCCCTTCAGGTAATGCTGAGGGGGAGATTGTTGGAAAAATGGTTAGCACTCCCCTCGGGATTTGTGACATGGCTAAACCTCATCATGTGTCTTCTATAAGTCTAGTGGTTGTATCGGGCATTAACAGGTCGATCTTTTGGTGCAATGGCAACCACTACTTGTAACATAAATTATATGGACCTACATAATAGCTTCTTGTCTTAGTAGGACCACACAAATCAGTATGCACCAAATCTAGAAATCTATTTAAAGAATATGTATTATTCTTAAAATTAGATCTAGTCATCTTACCCATCTGACACTTTTTTCACATATTGTCAGGCTTCATCAGTTTAGTAAAATCTCTTACAACATTAGTAGTGCTAACCTTCACCATATTATCAAAGTTCACATGACATAATCTTCTATGCCACAACCAATTATCATCAATCTTAGCAACCAAGCACTTATTCTCAATAGTTTTTAAATGAAATAGATTACCTATGGTTTGTGTACCATATGCTATTAGATTTCCTATGCTTCAAATGATTTTGCACTTTCCTTCCATGAATTTCAATCGGTATCCCTTATCCACTAGTTTTCCAACACTCAATAAGTTATGTATTAATCCTTCAACAACAAGATATCATCAGTACTATTCTTACCATCAAGAGTGATAGATCATTTTCCTCTAATAAAACAAGGACTGTTATTACCAAATTTAACAACACCACCATCATATTCTTCAAGCTTTACAAACTTATCTTTATCACCAGTCATGTGATGTGAAAATCTATTATAATTACCCATTCATTCCTTTTATCAACATGTGAAACCAAAGATTTCTCTTGAAATATCTCTTATAGTTCTTAGTTCCTCAATAGCTGCAATCTTCTCACTATAACATGCAAGTAGGGATCTCAAAAAAAAATTTACAATTTCATCATCAGTCAAGGTACCACCAACACATCTAATTTCACAAACTAGATCATTTACTCTCTACATATAAACTGAGACATTTTTTCTTTCACTCATCTTCATAACTTCATACTTTCCTTTAAGACCCTGCAACTTAGCTTGCTTAACATACTTATCACCTTTAGAAATAGTTTCTACTTTTTTCCATACCTCATACATTGTCCTCAATCCTTAGATGTGAGAATACTCTGTATCTAACAAAGCATTGATCAAAGCTTCCCTTTCTAACATGTTCTCCTTGAATTTCTTCTTTTCATGAGTAGTAGCTTGAGACAAGTCATTAGGAATGGTGTAAGGCTTTTTTGTAATATCCCAATATTTATCTCCATGCATATTAGATAAGTAGGCATCTGATACTTCCATATTAGATAATTTCTTTCATCAAACTTAGGGCTTTCTTTCCTTATGTTTTCCATGTCGAATCTCCTTCAAGCGATTAGGCTTCTTTAAAAGGACTTGGATCTGATACCAATTGTTAGGCCCAAAAGGAGGTAGACACAACTCAGAGGGGGGGATGAATCAGTTGTGTACTAACAATTGAAACTTAAAACCACTTAAAATAATTAATAAACTAAAAGATAAACTATAATGAAATATGCACAACACCTAACACAAAACACCAAATTTGTTTTCAAGGAAACTCGATTAAGGGAAAACCCTGGTGGGAGTCAAACCTGATAGATATATGTAGTTTGTTAAAAGTACTACCTGGTTAAGAGAAAATGAAAACAAAAGGGGAATGCACACACATTCACAAGCCCACTTCCTAGAGCTCACTTCTCACAATACAATGATCTAGCCCTCAGTCAAGTTCATTGATCAATCATTGATTACAGTTCACAAGGGTGGACAAAATGTCCAATAGAAGTGAACTGCCTTACAACATCTACTATGCCAATAAAATTCCAATGAAGCATAATCTTTGCCTCAGTTGTAGAATATAAATATCCTCTTCCTATTTTATTCTTCACTCTTCACAATCACAAAATGATTATCCATTTATACACATAACAATGAATTAACCACAACAAGGTCGACTAAGACTTATAAGAACAAATTATACAAACATTATACTCAAACTAAAATGTGATCCAAATAAAGTTAGCCAAGACTTAGATAGGACCCAAAGCATCATCCCTGAATAAACATCTTCTTCAAATCCATACCATGAATCACAACACATTACTTCACCAAGTTAGCTAGGACCTAAATGAAGAAACACCAACACGCTAGAAAATCACCAAACACAATCACCATAACCAATGTGAACCATCAACACGGTCATAACATGATCCAAGAACACTAGAAAGAAATAATAGAAGCTACTCAAACATTACAGTCATCTCTAGCTCAAGATCCAAACTCATCTCTGTACTAAATACCAGCAACACTAAACATTGAACTCTGTCACACAGAAAAGATAACTTTTCGATCCCTGAATCACGAAAAATACTAGCTGAGGAAACAACTATAAATCCCAAATACACCTCTAGCTTCACATCAACTAAATCATCCACACAAATCCTCACTGAAGAAAATAATCTTAACCTTAGTACACATGAATATTGAAATATTGGCTCTTGATAAATTAGTCATAACCTACTCAAATGATAACATTAACTTATGTGATTAGACATGCATCAGCTATAGACATATTTAAAACACCATCTAGGATCACAAAAAAAGATCTTCAACATAGCACCTAAACAATTGAAATCTTCTTTACAGAACACACTATCTGCAACATCAATAGTATGTTGGCATCAATAATAAAACATTAATGTCAACACACATAAACAAGGTCTAATCAACAATTGATGACATAATAAACAGTCTTCCAACACCTAGTTGGTCAAGTATGATTCAAAGGAGGGAAAGGACAAAGGGAGTGGAAAAATTATGGGAACAGGTGAGAAAGTGGAGATGAAACTAAAACCATTGACAGTTCTAAGAAACCTACAATTAATAGCTCCACTCACATTTCTGACAATATGAAAATGGAGCCCATTGATTTAACTAGGTATATGGTTTTTGGAGGAGGAGAATACCAACACGATTGATGACAAATGTACTTCCATTGATTTTCATACCATGGCCACTGAAATTGATACACTAAGGATTGATTTTGGAGGGTTAAAAATTAAGATCCTCGAAATGGAAAAGAAGACGGAGTGCAGCTCAAGGTTCAACCTTTATATGATGCACAGTTCAGAAACCTCCATGTTTCTCATGTAATGCAAGGTACTAAGAAGGGATGAAGAGAGGGAATGAAACTACAAGGAGTTTTTTAAGTTCCTTATGGTTGATTAGAGCCATACATTCTATCAATTGAGATGCAACATAAAATCATTTGGTCATACATAATTCTCTTTGCATCTATTTTTTTATTTGCCTACAGGGGATTCCTATAAAAAAATCATTCTATTTTTGTGTCTATTGGTAAACTGGACTTTGGTTCCAAGATGAACATCTTTTTGCTTTCTATTTTTTAGGCTTTTTCTACTAGTTTACTAGACTTTGGTTCCAAGGTGAACATTTTGTTTACTTAAAGTTTTATGTTAGTTTTAGTTGTGAATATATTGTTAGACAATGTGTTGTTAGTTGTTGCTTACAATCTACAACTTTTCCTAAATAGTAGTTTTTAATGTTGATTTGTTGTTAGTGTGATGTTATTTGGTTTGGTACGCCTTTGTGTTATGGTTTTGTAAGGGATGACACCCTTGTTTTTATGTTAATTAATATAAAAAACAAATCAATACAATTCTGAATTATATCAAAATAAAATAATAATCAACACAAAATGAACTTTAAAAAATCAACAATTTTTCCCTTCTAATTTTTATTTGGAATTTTTCAGCTAAGAAAGTCATGTCTAAGTTGAAATAAGTTTTAACTTAATTTAAAAAAATTAAAAATTGAAGATATGGTGTTGCCCCCTATTCATAATTTTTTTTGCATCCACATGATTATTTTAATTTTCCTCTCAAATTGTATTTCATGGTTAATTTTTGGATATTCAAGGAAGCAGTCAAATCATGATTATTTTGTTTATCCTTTAAATTTTTATTTATTGGTTATCTTTGGATATTCAAGCAAGTTGACCCCTAAAGTTGAATCTCTACTAATTTTCCATCATAAGTCTTGTGTTAATTATTATATTGTTAAAATGGGTCATCTATCCACCTCCATTAGTCTTTATTTAGACTAGACTCTTAAACGTAATTTTTTCAAGAATCTTTCCAAATATGAATGTGTCTTATTTAGTTTTTTGTGTTCTATGTGACCTTTTATCTTCTATACTTAATTTGCCTCCTTAATTTTATTTATGCGACTCTCAATAATATTTCAATTACAATGTCACAACATTGCAATATGATAACTCAACCCAACAACTAAGTGTGGCATCCTATTTTATAATTATTATAACTCACAATAATAATATAATATTATTGTATGAAGTGTATCATCCACCTTCCTAATATAATTATATTACAATTGTATTATTTGAGGCATATAATACATTTTTTCAACATTCTACATTATCTCATGCATGAAATAAGGGGTCAAGCATGAACATAAAATAAACTAGCTTCTTTTAAGAAAATTAAGGTAGTAGAATAACTTTTGACACTAACCTTGAGATGAGGGTCATGAAAAAATTTCTTAGATCTTTAAAATGGTTACAAAAATTTCACAGAAATTTTTAAAAATAACATGCTTACCACAACACAATTATTTATGTGGGAAAACCCTCTTGCAAGAAAACCCCACACTCCAAAAGTCACTCAATACATTATTCAAAAATTAATATCAAATTACAATATACTTGTAGAACAAGCTTCTTATAGAATTACCACCAACCAAAGATATGTATGTAATTGAATAGCTATAAGACTCGTACACATACTCTCCATATCATGCACCTAATACACAGGAGATAGGATACATGAAACTACAAAACGATAATATGAAACCATCAGCTAAAAATTACTTATAAAGTAGTGCATATCTTATCTCAAATCAAATATGCCATGTGATATGTCAAGACACACACCAACACATTTAACTTCCTTTTACAACTCATTTATGTGTTTAACATATTTTTACATTTCCTATTTCAGGAGACCCAACTTTTGGAGGCCATAATTTTTGAAGTGGGCATCTGATTGAAAAATTATTGGAAGCATCAAAAATCTTGTGATGTGCTCTATGAAGCTATAATAGACTATGTCAATTATGGGCACTTCTGAACTATTTTGGAACCTTTAAGGCCTTCAAATTTGACTTTGTAAAAACAATTTGGCAACTTCAAAAATAAAAACTTCAATATCTTCAAAAGTAGACGCAATTTTACAATGAAAAATTACTAGCATGTGTATCTAGCCCATCCAAATCTTTGGAAAAAATTTAGGAAATATTTCTGCTCAAATGTAAGCTTACTATAAATAGTAATTGTATGTAAATACAAGGTTGAGACACATTTTCCTAATACTTCTAAGGTTAGAAATCTCCACACCTAAATCTAGCACCAAGAAACCCTTGCAATGCCCATGAACATTACTTCCAAGGCACCAATTTTTTAAGTTTTAATAACTTGAAGTTCCTCAAATTTCAATTGAGTCACCTTTTTAAAAGCAACATATTTCTTCTCACCATTTTTATTTGCTAAAGAATAAATTCACCTATATGAAAAACTTCACTTAAACAAATATTATTATAGGCCTAATATCCTCACGTTTCATAAATAAGAAACAAAAAACCAATCCCTAACACTAAATGTTCAGAAATTGTTGATAATCTTAAAAGAACTATACTACAAATAAAGTCTAAATTCTAAAACTAGACTAACAAAATGGAAAATAAAATACACCCATGCATAAAAATACTAAATATGCCTTGAGAAGCTATTTTAAGAAAAAACAAATATAAAATCACAATTCAATACATATTAAAACTAGAGAACTTATAAGACAATAAGAATTTCTCTTGTGCTAGTCTTTTTCTGGTAACATGTATTGCTTATCAAGAAAATCATCACTAATTATTTAAGTAAAAAATAATGATAATAGTTTTTCTATTCTTCTTATAATAGATAAAGTTAAATTGAGCTATCAAACTTGTTGCTAATATATCTATTACAATGTTATGTGCTTTCTTTAATAGATTAAAATCATCGATAACCACTAAGAAGTATTGTATGAAAGTGTAATACCCTTCCCATAGTTTTCTTTTTAGCTTATTTGACTAGACTCTTTTAGGCCACTCTTCATGTTGTTTATTCGCATATGATGATGTTATTTATATTTATGATTTTACTAACCTCATACTTTCATGTGTATGGTTAGCGTGTATGTTTTACTTTTATGTTTCGCATGCCTGATATGGTTGAGAGATAGAGTTATAGTTATAGTTACTTTCTTGCGAGATCCACATGATTGGTTGATCCCTACTATTGTTTGTTATATAATTATACATGTACATACATGCTCATCTTTTATGCAGGATTTTAGGTACCGAACATCAACTTCCTTGAATTGCCAGGATGAGGGTGTCCTATCGCAATGTCTCAATGGTAAGAGAGGGAAGATAACAAACAAATCGAAATCCCAACCCGGGCCATTTATTGTCTTAAATTAATGGACAAGTATCTGATTGAATTTTTTGCCTGAATTCGTTAAGGTGGCATGAATGCATGAACCCTTTCCTTGAGTATGATTTTTGTGTTTTTGGGTTTAGTCAATTTATGTCTTGTTGCATGATGCGGGATCTTTTAGTGGCTTTTAAGATTTTAGTGTTTTAAAAAATTAGAAATTTATATTTTTGTTAATAACCTTAAAACCTTGTTGATAAATTTATTGGTCAAGAAGAAGATCACATGGCCTGTTAGAAAAATTATTCAAAAGAGGAAAATGAAAGGAAGGACAAAAATAATAGAGGAAGGGGTAGAAAATAAAATGGTGAGTATACTTATGACTATTTTGACATCAATAATTGAAGAAGACAAGCCAAACATAGTTGAAGATGAGTCTTCCTATCATTTTCAATTATCTGAATCTCATGTTCAAACTAAGCAAGTGGAAATTCCCATTGATAATAAGGTTGATAGTGAAGATGTTGCTGATTTGTTTGTTAATGAGGCATATGCAGATTTGTAAAAGTATTATGAAAATTGTGGAAATGAAGAATATGATGTTATATTATATGATGAAGACATAAATAATGATGCTATTGAAGTGTATGCACAAGAAATAGAATTTTGGAATCTAAAAGTTGAGTTTGCACTTAATAGGAGATGGGTTAAGAAAAAGAAGGGGAAGAAGGATTCAGGGATAGTTGTAAAGATGAAGCATAAATTGTGAAAGAATTGGAAGACCAAGAAAAAGGAGTAGACTTGCAATCAAGAGGGCTTAAATTTTCTCTTCTCTGGTTCAATAAAATAGATATATGTTACAATGGGAAGGATCAGATCCAAAAAATAAGCATGCATTAAAAAACAACTTGCACAAGTTACATTCTTTTCAACCAGAGGAGAATGATGCAGGAACTTGTAGTGGCTTTAAAGATTTTAGTATTATTATTTTTTAAATTAGAAAGTTATGTTTTTGTTAATAACTTTTTCTGATCAATGCAAACCTAACCTATTCAGAACATGCATAGACATTCAAACATTAGTCCTAGCAGCATATACTAAACATATAGAAAAACAATTTGCATGATACCTCGGATAGAGCTAAAATGGGAGCAACCTGTCACCATTTAGTTTGCTCGAGCTTTAGGGATGTGGGTGTGCTCTCTAAATAATTGAAGCATATCCCTAATGATGATTAGGGTGGATTAGGATATATTAGGGACTAAGAGAACCCCATATTGGCACAAAACCAGTTATAGAATACACCTTTTTCCCCTAAGGCCTCAAAGAGCCTAATAAGTATGAAAACCTAATTAAGCTACAAATGAATAATCTACAGTAGATTTTAGTCCAAATGAAAGATGATATTATGAGATGAAAATCATAAACTTGAAGGAAACTAAGTTAATCCATGTTAATCTAAGCTATGGTGTGATTTTAAGAAAACTTGGAAATAAGCTAAACTAACAAATATGCTAAAGCTTAAGATGATTTAGATTTAATCTAGGATTATAACACTACTCAATGTAAAAGATTTGAATTAGTTTTTTGCTCTTGGAAGAGGAGAGTATTTATAAGATTTTAGTAAGGGCTTGGGTTAGGAAGAGGAGTTAGGGTCAGAGGTAAGGTTTGGGGTTGAGTTAGGGGTAAGGTTAGATTAACCTTGGTCAAGGTTGCTCACACATGTGTGAGAAACACTAGGGAAGTGTGCAAGGGGAACAAGAGTGGAAGAGGAGACATGGGTCTCATTTAAGAGGTTGTAAGAGCCTTAATGAGGGTGTAAGAGGCTTAATGAGTGTGTAAGGCTCATTAATGAGGGATGTTTGACCAAAAGTCAAAGGAGACTTGTTTAGGCTAAGAAAGGGTAGGTATCACCCTTTAATCAGGTTTAGGGTGAGTTTAGGAAATTCTAGAAGAGGTTAGGGATTTCTAGAACATTTATAAGGTTTAGGATTTAAATAAATATTTTATTTATTTAAAGGATTTTTGGTCAATTTATTAAATAATTAATAAATTTTGGGGGGAATGATGTTTAAATAAGACTTAAAGATTTTTGGAATGGTTTCTTAATTAAATACTTTTAATTAAAATAGGAGGATTTAATGGTATAATAATTAATTAATTAACAAATAATGATGTCATCAGGGGTTTTTCAAAAAATAAAAATAAATTTATTTTCTAAAGGATTTTTAGGTGTCTACATTTTACCCCTCTTTGATGTGATGTTGCAAGTCACATGGCATCAAAGACAAGAAAATAAGATGCCTCGGGCTAGAATTTAGAGGATAAGGGATTGTGCCCCCTCGAGAAAAAAATGCAAAGAGGAAACATTGTGGAATTTCCTCAAAAGGAAACAAAAAGGAAGGGGAAGGAATGAAGGAAGAGGGGAGGATAAATAACCATACTTCCAAGAGAAAAGATGGAGGAATGCAAGATGAGATGGAAATCAAAATGCAGGATGAAGTTATATGCAAAGATGCAAGATACAAGATTAATCTATATGATGCAGGATGGGGGATTTTGGGGAGCTCCAAGTATAAATGTGGAGAGCACAACCTAGTTTGATAGAGTAATGCTAGAGACCTACCAAGGATATTGGGATCACAAGGCCTTGTCAACAGTGTTTCATAAGACTAACGCGAAAAAGACACGCAAGGTTTCCCCAGCATCACGCATGAACCCAAGAGGAAGCATGGTAGAAACGATGCTAGAGAAACCACAAACACATGACATTTCCCAAGTGCACCATGTAACCTAGAAGATCACATGTGAATAGTGCAAGGGTCACGTCCGAAAAACTCTAAGGCAGAAGAAAAAGATCAAAAGACCTTGCCCCAGATTGCCCTCATTCGCAACACACCATGATATAAAGGATCATGGTGACTTTGAGTAGAGAACAATGAGAAGCCATTAAATATTAACAAAATCCAAGACCAAAATGATAAATCCAAAAGATATCCTTTCCGAGGAGAGAGATTGATTTGATTGATGGGGGGAAGATTTGGTTTGAACGTGAGGAAGGATACATCAACACAGACCTGGGTTGATTGGTGGAAGATTAGGTTGGATAGGAGGAAGGATACATCCTTAAGGACCTGCTGATTGATGAGGAGAATGAGTTTTTATGTTCGCTGGCAAATGATGGATCAAGGATAATCATTGTGATCAAGAATAGTCGACAAAAGATGTTGCGGAAGTACAAGGTTGGATGGGACAAGTTATCTGATTAAATGCTATTATAGGATGGATGAGGATATGTACAACAAAATGTGATGATATTTACAATAGACAGGAGGAGATTGACAATGGATATGTACAGAAGCTCAGGGATTTGGAATAGGAAGATCTCGCTATACAGAATGGGAGGATGGGGATTGGATAAAGAGGACTAGGATTTGGGATGGGGGGATGGGAGTTTGATAGATAATGACTCAGTTCACTATGTATGGTGCCTATTTCTAGGTTTTCACCATCATACTTGTCCAAGGCACTTGAATTACCAAGTTTTCACCATTGGACGATTATTTTTCTTTGCTTCTTCTTTTTTGTTTTTCTTTTTTTTTTTTTGGATTTTCCAAATTTTATGGATTTTCTGAATATGGAGGATCTGGTTCAAGCATAGAGCCTCTTCAGATGTATGATGTTGATGGATTATTCAAGGGCTCACCTTCTAGTGTTGATAACTGATAGGCTCCGGAGCTAAAGCATGTTGTGACAACATAGGGGCCCAACCAAGTAGGTTCAAACTTGCCCTTTTTCTCTTAGTGTGCTTCAACCTTCTTATTTTCCTTTAGGACCATGTTGTTGGAAACTCCAATTGAAACAATTGTTGTATTGTCATTGATGTCAAACCTTAATTGGTAAGACTGTTGCTACCTAGGAAAGTACTATATCTATTTCAGTGTTGCTAAGGGGATAGGCAAGGTTGGTAACAATAGCACCTAAGGAAAGGTTGAGTTATCTTGATACTACAAAGTGTACTTGACTATGTTGCACAATGATGAGACAATGTATTGTTTATATTAGTAAGACTAAAGACTAAACTGGTAGGCTTGACCGAGCAAAGAATGGAAAAATCATGTTTAAGCTGAGTAATGTTAGTGTTGACCAAGTTGGTATATGCCGAGAAAAATTATAGTGTGAACCAAACAACAGTTAATTGTTGAGGAAGACAGTGTAAGCCGAGGAAACAGTTTTAGTAATGACTGATTTTTCTACACAAAGACCGAGTAGTTGATCACGGTATTGACCGAGCATCAGCAATTTTATATTTGAAGAGAATTTTAATTTTGGAGCCAACTTTGTTGAATTCTTGGATTATGTAAAATGTGTTGACTTTATTTATTGATTGTTTGGAAGCATTAAATGCACTGTAAAATGTTTTATTGTAAATCTTTAAGAGATTTTAGAGGATTCTAGAAAAGGAGCCAAAGAACATGAAGCGGGTAGATTCAATGAATCTAACCTAACCCTAAGATCTATGAATGACATTGAGCGGCATAAGATGAGTTAACCTAATTGAGGAAAGTATATGTAAGTGCTAGATATGCAAATGCATGATGTAATGCCCCACCAGGGAACCCAGAAGAACTTAACCTAAACATGCGACTAAGTTTGCAGAATAATTTTTTTTTTAAGTTAACATTCAAGAACATCAAAGTTTTCAATGCGGAAGCAAAGCAAAAGAAACAACCAACAAAGGTTACAACTCTCAAGGGTTCCTTGATGAAGATTACTAAAGAGTTAATTAATTAGTATAAGATAAGATATGAAAATCCAAGATTACATTTGAATGATAAATACAACATCATATGTATGATTACATAAATATAATTGGTACCATAAGGTAACCATGATAGAAAGCATCCACTGCACAAGTCGCAGGGTATGAATATAATAACTAAAAAGAGATACCACATGATAGCTCTGAATAAATGATATAATGATTCAAGATCACAAGAAGAAGAAGATCATGAAAGAACATCTGCAACATGGATCATCCAGCCTCGGTGCACAAGTGTCAGAATCTCAAATGGTAAAAGAATCACTACCACCCGACCTCGTGAACCTAAATGGTCCACTCCCACCGTGCTAAGGAGATAACATCAGAACCCACTCGGATAACAAACAATAACAACAATCCAAGGAAGAGGTCCTGAAAGCTTTTAAAACAAAGAATACAAAAAGTACAACAAGGTCTAACAAAACATTACCAGAGGCAAACAGAAAACGTAGGAAACCTAAGATGCAAACAAGAAGTGTCATCACATAAGTCAACTCTAAGGTTATCCTGGTAGTCCCTTCAGACCCCGGTGCCCTAGTGACTCTATGTGGTGATAGTAACCTCTCATGTAGACAAGGTACTACCTATGCCATATCCAGTCCACGAAGGCGGCAAGCATCATCTCAACTCCCATCCTAGTCAAACTCAATCGGGAACTCAGGCATGGGCGAGGCATAAAATATCTTATTAGGTTCATTTTAGATTCCCAGTGTTTATTTAGTTATCACTTATTAAACTACTTGTAATTGGATCTCCAGGTAGCCACTTCCGGGCTCTAGCACCAATTCACAAGCCACTTCCCGATATACACTTAGAAGACCTACTCTAGGGTTTTACATGAACAAAAAGAACTCTGAGTTAACACAACTCTTGAATCTCTACAACTAGATTCAACATGCAAAACCAAAAACATGCATAACCAGATACATCATAAAAATAAGTTACCGACACATCATAACATGCATGGTAACCAAACATTATAGAAAGAATATCCAAAACTCGCCTCTGGATTTTAACCCCAAAAGATGACTACAACCCCTAAAAATCATACAAGTCAAATAGACATAGGGCTTCAAAAGTCTTTCTATAAAATTAATCAAATAGAAACTCATATTCAATAGTTCTACAAACCAATCATAAAACAATAGAAGTACAAACCTATGTCTATAATTATTTGCCCCACAATAATTATTCAACAACTAAAAGAATCAAATTGAAAATAGGCTAAACTAACATCTCAACTACATCTAGTAATTAAATACATAAATTACCCAATTCAACTTTTAAAAAAAAAACTAGGTAAATACATAATAATCTAATCTAAATTACTTAAAGTACAAATTAAAAAATTTACAATTATATCCTCATAAAAAAAAAAATCATTTCATAACAAAAAATTAAGTTATGAAATAGATTTAAACTATTTTTTTTTTAAAAGAATTAATATAGAATAAAATTAATTAATAACCCAAATGAAAATTATTTAAATAATAAATAAATAAAAATAAATTAGCAAAAAAAATTTAAAAAATAAAAACTAAACTAAATTAATAAATTAAATTAAAAACATAATTTATAAACTAACAATAAAAAAAAAGTTTTTAAATTAAAAAAATAACAAAAACATAATAAAGGGGGGGGTACCCGTGGGTCCCCACACCCCTGTCCGCACTGTCCCCTGCAGCCGGTGATAGTACCTCTGGTACTACCGCACGGCAGCCCCCTCAGGGACTGTCATGTGTCAGTACCAGCAGGTATTGCGCACGGCAGAGTCTGCCGAGAGCCTGCAAGATGGTGTGGGGGTTATTTAATAACCCCAAAACATATTTATATAAACTTTTTCCCAATTGAATTTTTTTTTTTAATAAACTTTTCAAATATCACTTTTTCAAATATATATATATATATATATATATATATATATATATATATATATATATATATATATATATATATATATATATATATATATATATATATATATATATATATATATATATATATATATATATATATATATATATATATATATATATATATATATATATATATATATATATATATATATATCGACCATACCAAAGCATGTTTGAAAATTTTACTAATTTCACAACAAGCTCAAAACCCTAGTCAAATTGGATTTTCTAAAACTCTTCCTACAAATTCCTCAAAACCAACAAATTGCAAAACAGATTAGCAAAACTAATTAAATCATATTGCAATAACATATGAAACTTTTCATGCATTTAGATCTAACAGGCACAATGAAGACACGCCTTCTTTTCTACAGAGATCTAAAAAGGAATAACCATAACAATACAAAACCTACCTCAAAATATGAATAAACAGATTTGATGATGACCAGAATGAAGAACACAAAATCCAAGCTTTTAGATGAACTCTTCAAATCTGTCTCAAAACTGTCTCCAAAATTCCTCCTCCAAAACCTGTGTGTCCCAATAAAGGCCAAAACCCCTAATACTTAAAGAAATCTCCTTCCCCATGCATGAAATTCGAACTCAACTCCAAGGAAGCATTGCATGAAATCAAACTTTAGTTAACCATTTTGTTCCAATTGAACTGAAGTCAACTCTCCACTTTGACTTTAGTCAAAAAGTACTTTAACCAAACTTTAACTTGAATTAACAATTCAATTTTATGCAATTATGAATGTGCACAAATGCATTAAATTAAATAATAATTAAAACATTAAGTTAACACAAATAACACATGCCAAAATAACCTTTAATTTAATAAAATATATTTTAATTAAACAAAGGTTAATTTCATGATTTAAATAAATCAGAAGTGAAGATATTTAATTAATTCACATTAATTAAATATTTCAACCACACTCAAATTAGCATATAATTAATTCCCAATTAATTAATGCATCAACTATATAATAAAAATAATAATTAAATTAAAATAAAAACATTTATTTAATTACCATTTAAATACTATGCCATAGCTAAACAAAAAATAGCATGATCTAAAAATAGAAATCACATCAAATGCCACAAAGCAATGAAACAGAAAGACCTAAGGACCCACATTCAAACTCAGGAGTTAGGTGTAAACTCTTGCCAATTGGACAAGGTTAGAGAGGTGAAAACACAGAATCTTGTCCCTTACTTTAGGACAATATTTGGCTTAGGTTACGATTTGGAACTGATATTATCTCCCCTCTTTTACCATTGAGATTAGTGATAGGCCACGCTCATCCTAACAATTCAGGGAAGTCGATACCCAGTACCTGCAAACCTGCATAAAAGATGAGCATGTACATATCTATAGAAATATAACAGACAATGGCGGGGATCGGCCGATCGTGTGGATCTCACAAGCAAGTAACTATGACTCCGTCCCTCAACCACATCAAACACATCAAGCAGAAAGATAAAAGCATACATGAACACCATACACATGCAAGTATGGGGTAAGTATAATCAACATTTATAAATAACATTTTGAAACAGATATAACATCATCACAAATAACAACATATAAACGAGTCGATATAATCATCATAAACATCAATTTATTAAAGATTCACCAAGAAGTGACATATATCCAATATTCATAAAACACTAAAATAATAAAGCACACATGCAAGTGGCCCAAAAGAGTTTGGCAACAAAAAAAATAAGCAAACTATGGAGGGGTACTACACATGAGGAGAACAGAGAATGCTGGAAGATCGAAAAAGTTTTATTGATTGAATAAGCAGAAAAGGCTCAAGGAGAATTATGGTGGTTGCTTGAAGAAAAGTTCCGAGCAAATTAGAGATGAAGATGGAAAAGTTTCAGAGTCAGTAAACTAGCATTAGTGTGCGGAATCAGATCTGATATTTGCAAAGTGAGTTGTATATTTCTCAGATAAATATTGCTGCTACTTTCTAACCATTGTAACAGTCAAAATCCTTTTAACAGATGTTGACCTAACAGTCATATGTCAAATCCTTTGACAAGGTTACATTCTAATGGAGTGTATGTAAGTCCTATGACTAGGCTCACTTTTAACAGGGTGATTGAAATCCTTTAACCGAGTCACACCTAACAGTGTGTATTGTAACCTTTGACAAGGTTGTCTTTTTACCGAGCTCACTTCAGAAGAGTGAAAATAATAGTAGCATGTTACAAAGTGGTTTTTTCCAAATTGGGTTTCCACTATAAATCCTGGTGTTGATACTTGTGTGAATGTTTTGGTTTGAACATTACTATGTTTTGCAAGTTAAGTTACAAATGGGTAGTGGACTGCATTGTTGTATGTTTCTATTATTGAATCAGTGATGACCGAGTTTGTTTTGGTTATTGGATCTGATTTAAGGATAAGTTTTTTTGAGATTGTTTTATACATCAGGACCTGAGAACAACTGATTCACCCCCCCTCTCTGTTGTTCTAAATAATATTAACAATTGGTATCAGAGCTTTGTTGCTTATCATTAGTGTTGACTGAAATCAAGTTTAAAGGGGCTTGAAGAAAATGAGCAGGATGTATAAGAAGGAGGTACTAAAGCTAAGCAAGAAAAACTTCCCTGCATGGCAAAGCTTGATGAAGCTGCATCTAGCTGGTATTGGTGACTCTGCAAAGTACTACATTGAAAATAGCTATGTCTCACCTGTCACACCTTTGACTGCCGAAGAAATGAGAGCTAAGCAAGAACATAATCAAGAAATGCTGGAAATTGCATCTGCCCTAAGCTATCCAGAACTTGAGGACATTAAGGACTGCACAACTGCTAATGATATGTGGGACACTCTTGCAAGGATCTATGGTGGTGACTTAAATGTGCTGAAAGCAAAGGCCGAGAGTCTTAGAGGTAAGCTTGATGAAATGAGAATGCAAGAAGGTGAAAACATTGCACAATATTATGGAAGAATAAAAGAAGTTGTGAATGCTATTAGAGGAGAAAATGGGGCTATTGATGATGAAACTATAATTGGGAAAGTACTAAGAACCTTGTGTCCTAGATATGCTATTAAGATCTCAGCTATTCAGGAATCTAGATGTAACTCTACTAATGTGCTTACTTTGGAAAGTTTGGTTGGTAAGTTGACTACTTTTGAACTCTCTAACTATGATAATTTCACTATTGGAAGCATTGGAAATGTTGAATCTGCTTTCAAATCACAACTACTTCTGAACAAGCCAAAGAAAGAAAAAGAAAGATGTATCAGTGAAAGTGATAGTGAAAGTGACAGTGACACTTCTGATGAAGAACTAGAAGATCTAGAAGCTCTTATGGCTAGAAGACTAAGAAGGGGAAAAGGAAAGCATAAAGGTAAACTCCCTATTATATGTTTTGCATGTAATAAAGTTGGTCATATAGATGCTCGATGTCCTGACAGGAAGGATAAAGATGATGAAAGGAAAATCAAACACAAAGACAGAAAAGATGACATAAGCTACCAATGGAACAAAGACTACAAAGGAAAAGGTAAGAAATCTTGTTACATTGCTAAAAAGAAACTGACACTGATAGTGATGATTTTGAAATTGAGGTAGTCTATGTTGCAATGAAAGATGAATCTAATGAGGATGAGAAAACTGCATTGATATCTTATGTGAACAAGAATGATAAATGGATTATTGACAGTGGTTGTTCACATCACATGACTGGTGAAAAAAATAATTTTGAGACCTTACATAATTACAGAGGTAAAAGTGTAAAATTTGGTAATGATGCACCATGTCCTATTAGACAAAAAGGTTTGATTAAAATAACTTATAAGATATCTTGTGAAAATGCATATTGGATTGAAGGACTTAATTATAATCTATTAAGTGTTGCTCAGCTTAACAAAACTAGTTACCGAGTGGAATTTCATCAGAAGCAAGCTAAAATATTTAATGCTACTGGAGAACTAATTGGAAGTGGAGATCAAACTAGAGGTAATTTGTTCTATCTTTACCTATCTAAAGAAACATGTTTAATTGCACAACTTGATGATATTTGGTTATGGCATAAAAGGCTATGTCATGTTAACTTTGACAATCTAGTAGAGATAAGTAAGAAGAAAAAGGTAAGAGGTCTACCTAGATTGAAGAAACCTGAGAATGTGATGTGCAAGGAATGCTAGTTAGGAAAAATGACAAAGTCAAGTTTTAAGAGCAAACCCTTTACTTCTGAAAACATTTTAGATTTGGTTCATACTGACCTTTGTGGACCTATGGCTATACAAAGTTACTGTGGTGCTAGATACTTTATCTTATTTGTTGATGACCATACTAGGATGATGCATGTGATGTTTCTAAAAGAAAAATCTGTAGCTTTTCAATTCTTTAAGTGGTATTTGGCTAAGGTTGAGAAGGAGATAGGTAGGAACTTGAAATGTCTTAGATCTTACCAAGGTGGAGAATTTACATCAAATGAATTTAATCTATTTTTCAATGATAGAGGAATTAAAAGACAAATGTCTGCACCTAAAACACCTACATAGAATGGTATAGCAGAAAAGAGAAATAGATCTATCATGGATTGTGCAAGGACATTGTTGATTGAAAAGAATGTGGCATAGAAATACTAGAAAGAAGCTATAAGCACTATTGTCTACACTCTTAGCTGGGTACAGATCAAGAAAGGTACAAATCTAACACCCTATGAATTATGGCATGGGCATGCACCAAGTGTTAAATACTTTAGAATCTTTGGAAGTAAGTGCTATATATTAAAAGACACTAGGAATGGAAAGTTTGATGCTAAGAGTGATGAAGGAATATTCCTAGGGTACTCCACAAAAAGTAAAGCTTATAAGTGTTTGAACTCTAACACTAACAAAATTGTGGAAAGTGTGAATGTCAAAATTGATGAGTATGCAGAAAGAAATGAAGCTGATAGCAAAAGAGAACCAGAATATTATAGATCTTTTGTGTACATTGAGGAAGAAGAAGAGGCAAGTAACAGACTTGCACCTAATGCTGAGTCTCAGGTAAGCAATGCCGAGTGACAGATAGATGTTGCCGAGCATCAGGAAAATAGTGCCTAGAGAGAACAAGAACATGCCGAGCTACAAGAAAATGCTGTTGAATATCAGGAAGAGATTGTCGAGCATTCTGAAGTTGAATCAGACAATCTTACTGAGGAACATGATGAAATAGAGGAGAGAACAGCTGAACCTATTTTGGCAAAATATGTAAGAAGACATCACAAGTCTGAATAGATAATTGGAGACAAAAATACTGGAATTCAGACCAGAAGTAAGGCTAAGGATCCAACATGCCTACTGTGTTAATTTGAACCCAAGTCAACTAGAGAGGCATTGGAGAATAAAGACTAGATACAAGCAATGAATGAAGAGATTGACCAAATTGAGAAGAATGATACTTGGACTCTGGTGCCGAGACCTAAAAACAAAAATGTTATAGGAACAAAGTGGGTGTTTCGAAATAAGATGAATGAAAATGGTGAAATCACTAGGAACAAAGCTAGGCTGGTATGTAAAGGCTACACACAAGAAGAAGGAATAGATTATGGGAAGACATTTTCCCCTCTAGCTAGATTGGAAGGAGTAAGAACTCTGCTTGCATATGCTGCTTATAAAGATTTCAAGGTATATCAAATGGATGTCAAGTCTACATTTTTGAATGGTATACTAGAAGAAGAAGTTTACATAGAACAACCAGAAGGTTTTATTGATCCAAATAGAAGACACATGGTGTGCAAAATAAACAAAGCATTATATGGATTGAAGAAAGCTCCCAGAGCATGGTATGAGAGGCTACACAACTACTTCATACGGATTGGATTTTCAAGAACAAATGACACAAGTAATCTGTACATGAAGGATGAAGAAGGTAAAGGTATCCTATTGGCAAAAAATTTTGTGGATGATATTATTTTTGGTGGACAAGATTCATTATGTAAAAGTTTTTCAAATGAAATGCAAACTGAATTTGAAATGAGTATGTTTGGTGAGATCAAATTCTTTGTTGGTTTACAAGTATATCAAAGGAAGAATGGAATTTTCATTACACAGTCTAAGTATGTTAATGAAATACTGAAAACTTTTGGGATGGAAGATGCTAAACCAGTGGAAACTCCCATGGTTATTGGATAAAAGTTATCTAAGAATGATGATGTTGCAGAAGTGAATCAGACTTTGTACAGATCCATAATTGGAAAATTGCAATATGTTGTACATAGTAGACCATATATTGCATTAGCTATTGGGATTGTGGAAAAATTCTCTGCCAATCCTAAGGAAACACACATGATGGCTATGAAAAGAATTATGAGATACTTGAAAGGAACTGCTAACTATGGTCTATATTATAAGAAGGATGACAAATTTGAACTCTGAGTTTATACAGATGCTGATTGGGCAGGAAATGTAGATGATAGAAAGAGTACTAGTGGTGGAGCTTTCTTTCTTGGACAAAGATTAGTCTCCTAGACAAGCAAGAAACAAAATTGCATTTCCCAATCTACTGTCCAGGCCAAGTATGTTGCTGTTGCAGTAAACTGTTCAAATTTAGTATGGATAAAACAATTGTTGATAGGCATGAAAGAAGAAATCATTGAACCTATTGTTATTTTCTGTGACAACACAAGTGCTATCAATATTTCTAAGAATCCAGTAATGCACACTAAGACCAAGCACACTGCAATCAAGTATCACTACTTGAGAGAATTAGTACAAGATAAAGAAGTCCGCATGGAATATGTGAATACAAAAGAATAATTAGCAGACATATTCACTAAAGCTTTACCCAGAGAAGCTCATGAGTATTTGAGAAGTCAATTAGGGGTTCTTCCCCTAACTAAGGCTGCCTAAACAAGCTAGGAGCACTGCATCAAATGTGCTACAGAAAAATATTTAACAAATTGATGCAGAAGTTTGGCACACTTTACGGTTGGCCTAGAGTTGTGAAAAGAAGAAAAGACAAGGAATCAATCATAAGCAAGATGATAGAGGGAGAAACACTGAGCTGGACAGATAGTATCTACATCTGTTAGATGTATGTTTTAGTTGCTGCTTTGGCATTTTTGTCAAAGAGGGAGATGAACTGATATGATAACACATGATACTGAAAGGTAAGAGGATGATGAACAGAAATGAAGGATCAGGATAGAGGGCAATCTGAATACTTCTAACGGTCATAGAAGTGAGGCTTATAAGATTCTGAATCAGAATGAAGCTAAGGATATTATAAATAATTTTCTGATGGACAAATAAGTTTTTGGATTGGTTGGTAATCCATGTGTTATTCAGGTGATATCATATGGTGTTTCTATTAATGCCAAAGAGGGAGATTGTTGGAGACTACAATTGAAACAATTGTTGTATTGTCATTGATGTCAACCCTTAATTGGTAAGACTGTTGCTACTTAGGAAAGTACTATATCTATTTGAGTGTTGCTAAGGGGATAGGCAAGGTTGGTAACAATACCACCTAAGGAAAGGTTGAGTTATCTTGATACTACAAAGTGTACTTAACTATGTTGCACAACGATGAGACAATGTATTGTTTATATTAGTAAGACTGAAGACTAAACTGGTAGGCTTGACTGAGCAAAGAATGGAAAAATAATGTTTAAGCCGAGTAATGTTAGTGTCGACCAAGTTGGTATATGCCGAGAAAAATTATAGTGTTGACCGAACAATAGTTAATTGCCGAGGAAGACAGTTTAAGCTGAGGAAATAGTTTTAGTAATGACCAAGCTTTCTACATGAAGACCAAGTAGTTGATCACAGTATTGATCGAGCATCAACAATTTTATATTTGAAGAGAATTTAATTTTGGAGCCAACATTGTTGAATTCTTGGATTATGTAAAATGTGTTGACTTTATTTATTGATTGTTTGGAAGCATTAAATGCATTGTAAAATGTTTTATTGTAAATCTTTAAGAGATTTGAGAGGATTCTAAAAAAGGAGCCAAAGAACATGAAGCGGGTAGATTCAATGAATCTGACCTAACCCTAAGATCTATGAATGGGATTGAGCAGAATAAGATGAGTTAACCTAATTGAGGAAAGTATATGTAAGTGTTGGATATGCAAATGCATGAGGAGAACAGAGAATGCTGGAAGATCAGAAAATTTTTATTGACTGAATAAGCAGAAAAGGCTGAAGGAGAATTATGGTGGTTTCTTGAAGAAAAGTTCTGAGCAGATCAGAGATGGAGATGGCAAAGTTTCAAAGTCATTAAACCAGCATTAGTGTATGGAATTGGACCTGATATTTGCAAAGTGAGTTGTATATTTTTTAGATAAATATTGCTGCTACTTTCTAACCATTGTAACAGTCAAAATCCTTTTAACAGAGGTTGACCTAGTAGTCATATGTTAAATCCTTTGAACAAGGTTTCATTCTAATGGAGTGTATGTAGGTCCTATGACTAGGCTCACTTTTAACAGGGTGATTGAAATCCTTTAATCGGGTCACACCTGACAGTGTGTATTGTAACCTTTGTTAGGGTTGGCTTTTTACCAAGCTCACTTCAAAAGACTAAAAATAATAGTAGCATGTTACAAAGTGGTTTTTCCCAAATTGGGGCTCCACTATAAATCCTGGTGTTGATACTTGTGTGAATGTTTTGGTTTGTGTTGGTTCCCCTTCTCTTTCTACTTGCAGGTTTACACTATGATTGACAAACTAATGTCACTGACTCTATCACCACTCCAAAGTTTGTAAGGAAAAGGGCCAATTAACAAGGATCAACAAGGATCCTCCTACACTTTGAGCCTAGATGCTCAAGCAGGTGTACCCTTGATTTGCTTCTTGAAAGGAATCACTAAATATTATACATTTATACCCTTTACTATCTGATTTAAAGATTTTATCATTTATATTTGTGATTGATGATGATGAACTACTTCGAGAGAATAGATCAGTGCCTTAACCTAGGGCATGGAGTCACTAACAATACATAACAACTGAAAGCCCAAACTCAAATACCATTAAATTTAGAATAACTACTTTGCCTATTATCCCTCTCCCTCTCACACCTATTTATCAAATTCCTATTTCACCATGCATTCTCTGAAACTACCTTAAAGACTTTAATCCTAACTTTGTCAGGAACTCAAAGATAATCCCACAATATACTTTGTATACCATATGCTAACTCACTTTGTGACATTAACATATATGAACCCAAGATCAAAACAAGAAGACAAACACAAATCTGAGATTGGAATTCAAGTGTATTCTCATTAAAACTTGTAGAAACAATACATTGCCAAACAACAAAATGCTAGGAAACAAACCCTAAATCCAAGCTCTCCTTCTTCAATCTTTTACATTAACTATCAACATAACACCATCAACAACCCCCTTCCAAAATAAAAATAGCTACAATATATACCACTAGTCATCTTGGAATCCCAAAAATCAGCATGCAACAAGCTTCGAATGACTAGGGCAAGGGTTAGGGTTTTCATCCACCAAACCAACTAGATTTAATCAAGAATTTATTACAGGGGAGAAAACCCAAGCAACCCTGAGCAATCAAATCCAAGAATGATCTTCATTTATGATAATTCTTCTGACTTGTGTACCAAAGATCATGAATTCACCATGTTTATCAATCTAATCACTTCACCTGCAACATACCTTGGTCAACTGCATCACCCACTCTCTTACAACACAAACCCTCTGCAATCAATCATCATACTCTCTAGACCACACTGTAACAATTGACAAGATCATATCTACCAGATTTAGCTGCTTAAGCATTGAATACCAGTCCTTTTGTCACTGAAACCCTTAATAATTTTTTAATTTGGAAGAAATGGCTACTTGCATGGCATGAGATAGTAAATCGATGGCCAGCATTCAAATCTAGACTTACTTTATATCATCACGGTCAGATCATCTCACTTTTCCTGGGCTTCATAGTTTAACTCTAATAGGAATCCTGGTTTACATTTTGCCCTAGTCGCAAGATCGCGAGACATTTTCTTTAACCTTAGTTACCTTTAGAGACTTAGCAACTATAGTCTCATGATCTCACAGTCATCTCCTTAACTATTAAACATTCAGAGATCACACGACTGAAGAGATTCTAAGTCATGGAATAAATTTACTAACTGTAGCTTTATCAGGAGAGTACGCGACTACAGGGACACTAACTATCTTGAAACCCTTAATTTCAATATGGAGATTACGTGACTAAGGCCCCACCACTTAGTTTCTGAACACATTTTATTCTTTCCTCGATCTGGCAACTTCAAGAGACCTTTAATATTTCTATCATTTGGCGACCCAGCGACTATAGTCTATTTTTAGTCGCGGCAACTTTATTAACTTTCTAAAGGTATTCAACGATCACCCGACTAAGATACACATCTCGAGATCTAGTGACTACCTAGGAGTCTCTTAATCGCTAAAGCTTTCTGACTTTTCAACTTTCTTTCTGAGATCTCATGACCGTCGTTGATCTTCTTCCTCATTCCATCCTACGGTCCTCATTTAATCGCTAGATATTTCATGACTTAACTATTTGATCCAGTGACTTGGAGATAACTGTGTCACTGAATCACTCAAGGTTTAGCTCTTGACTATCAGGATCATGAGAATCACATGACTACACAGTCACTGAGTCGCTAAATAAGAAAATTAACCGTCAGGCACAAACATGAAGTTAACCTTATTTTTAACTCGAGCAATATCTAGAGACCTGGCGACAATGAGATTCACTAAGTCTCATAATCTTTTTATCAACTAGGGTTAAACCCTAAGAATATGCAACTGAGACAAATCTCCAAATCGTGGAAAGATTTCTTAACCCCGGGTTAGATCTTGAGATTAAAAACTTCCTCAATCGCTAGATCACTGAATTTCTCTTTATAAACTCTAAGCATATTGAGATCAATGGCTATCGCATGATCGCATAGGATAAACATCATGCATCTTTTTCTTGAGAATACACAACAATCGTAGACCCTGACTGACCTTTAACTTACTCCATAAACTGAAAACCTCGGGCCCACTGACAACTGCCAACTCATTGTCCTGCAACCAATAAAAATTGGACACCTCAGCTCCATCTGACATCAGATCCACTTGTATTATCTTTATCATGTGGGCCTACCATCTCATGACTCAGCTGTTGGAAACAATTATCTGAAGAAAATTGCTACTCAAATTATGTATTGTCTTTGATGTCACACAATGTCATAGTCTGCAACAATCAGTACCTACCAAGCTCAGTCAGTCTGCCTAGAATTAAAATTAGTGCTTACCGAGTTCACTCGGTTATCAAAGAAAATCAGCATTTACCGAGTTCACTCGGTTATCAAAGAAAATTAGTGTTTACCGAGTTCACTCGGTCGTCAAAGAAAAGTTAGCATCTACCGAGTTCAGTCGGTTATCGAAGAAAAAGGATTATCAGTGTTTACCGAGTTCCCTCGGTCTCCAAAAGATTGTAGAAAATTTCATTATGGTCACCGAGCACTGTCGGCCCTTGAAGGATCTTTGCAAATAAAGTTTGCTTAATTTAGCTGACTGTTATACTAAGTAATGTTGATTTGACAAATCTAAAATCATATAAATAAAAGGTCAAATGTGAAAAATAAATAAGAATTATAGAAGAAGATATATAGAAGAGAGACAGGAAAGGTGTGTGCGAAATTGTGAAGGATAACCAGATATCCTTGAGGAGCAGCAAAGATATATTTGATCAAGAAGGATCTCACTTATACAAAACAGAGATCTATAATCAGCAAGGCAGTTGCATTATTATACAGGTCATTTTCATTGTTACCTTTTTATCATTGTAACAGTGAATTCTAAATCTCTTAACCGAGTTGGTTTAACAACCATATTGTAAATCCTCTAACAAGGTGACAATTCCATTGAATTGTTCTCAAGACCTCTTACCAGGCCACTCCTAGCAGGGTGATTAAATCTTCTAACAAGGTCACACCTAACAGTGTGTTTTGTAACCTTTTACCGGGTTGGCTTCTAACCGGGCATCACTTCAAAAAAGTGAAAATTAGTATCTAGATACATTGGTGGTTTTTCCCATATTGGGTTTCCACGTTAAATCTTGTGTCTCTTGTGTTCTTAATAGTTATCTTAATCATATACAAGTGGTGATGAATATCTAAAAGATAATTTTACTAATACTTTCTACATCTACCAAGTTACTGCAATCTATTTACCGAGTGTTAAACAGATAATATTCATTAAGATATCCTAAGGGATCTGGAAAGAAATAATTGTGAAGTGTTTTTATGGTTGACTGATTCACCCCCCCCTCTCAGTCACTTCATCCATATTCCATCATCAGCAACTAAAGAGAAAATACAAGCTACTCTCGAAGTCGATGAACATTTGGAACTTAACTGCCCAAGTCAAGGGATAGTGCGGCTGAGGCAATCTCCAAGTCGCTGAATAAATCATGACATAACCGTAGCATTGCGCGACTGAGAGAAAATTGCATCATTGAGTCACTGAACCAAAACACAAACTACCTGTATACTCAGAGACCTGGTGACTAACCACCAGCAGAGTCATTGAATGTCATTCTTAACTGTCAAGATTTGGTGACTAACCGCCACATCTAGAGATCTGGCGACTGAAAGAAAAGCTAACCGCCTGGCAAGTCGCTTAAGGATAAGGAATATTTTGAAAACATTAAGAGACTGCATGACTGAAGGACTCTGGAGATCACCAGACTGAAAGGAATATGCTTTTTTCATTCGGAGACTGAGCGACTAACCAGGAGAGATAAAAGGCACACATGCTTTATAAATCACTTAAGTGGCCCGAAAAAGGTAATGACAAATTAGAACCCAACCAAGACAATTAGGGTTTTTCCCTCCAATGGCGATAAATATGAATTTAGACCTTGGGTTTAAGGCTAGAAACAAAGGAAAAACCTACAGGGACCAGAGGAAAAGCACATAGCCAGGAAAAATTTCTTGTAGGTGCTAACAGTTTGAACATTACTATGTTTTGCAAGTTAAGTTACAGCTGGGTAGTGGACTGCATTGTTGTATGTTTCTATTATTGAATCATTGATGACCGAGTTTGTTTTGGTTATTGGATCTGATTTAAGGATAAGTTTTTTTGAGATTATTTTATACATCAGGACCTGAGAACAACTGATTCACCCCCCCTCTCTATTGTTCTAAATCATATTAACACATGTCACCCACTTGGAAATGTCTTGGATGGAACTTCTTGTTATAAATCCTTTTGAGTTGATTCTAGTATGCAACTAGGTGATCATATGCTTATTATCTCTTTTCATCTAACAAGTCCAGCTCCGTGAGACATGTCACACTGTAGTCTACATCATTGGTATAGTTCTTCATCGAGACACACAATTATGGGAGCTCGACCTCAATGGGTAGAACAGAATTGGTACCATATACAAGGGAATATGGGGTGGTGCATGTAGGAGTGTGATAAGAATTATGATAGGCCTAGAGGGAAGGATTTATTTGGAGGTGTCAATCACAACCAGAAACATTGATAACCTTCTTGAGGATTTTCAAGATAGTTTTATTGGTTTCCTCAGCTTAGCCATTTCCTTGGGGGAAGTATGGACTAGAGAAACTATGGTGGATGTGGATTCTAGCACACAGATCATCCACAACTTGATTTTCAAAAGGTGTGATGTGATCTATGAAGTTGGTAGATGGTATGTCGAAGCGGAAAATGATGTGATATAAGATGAAATTGGATATTTGGATGCCAGTAGTGAGGGTGAGAAGAATTGCTTCAACCCACTTTGTGAAGTACTATGTGGCTGTTATGAATTACTTATGTCCATCCAAGGAAAGAGGAGTGAATAACCCAATGAGGTTGAAGCCCTGACATAAAAAAGTCCAAGGTGGTGCAATATCCTACAAGTCTTGTGCTGGTGCATTAATTAGATTTTCATGCTACTGACATGGTAGAAATTTCCTAAAAAATTCACAAGTGTCATGTTCCATTGTAGGCCAATAGTACCTGACTCAAAGAAACTACTTTTCTAGAACCATGCCACTCTTGTGGGCACCGCAAAGTCCAACATGGACCTCTTGTAAAGCCAGGATGGCTTCATTTGAATCTAAACACATAGAGAGGATGTTATGATATCCTCGATGATATAGGGTGTTTCCTACAAGAGTGTAACGGGAAGCTCTTTGAATTAGGTTTTGGCATTGGGTGTTGGTGAGATGGGGAGATATGATACCATTTTTTAGTTCATGGGGACTGAGGACCAACTAAGACAAACACCATTTCTTCATCAATGTTCTCATAAGTAGGCATGTGTAGCTGCTCGACTAAGAATTCGTACTGAGGAGAATTGTGAGGGATCTCTAATAAGGATCCAATGGTTTCCATTGCATTGACCACTTTGTTTTGAAGCCCTGGTATCTGCGTGAACTATAGATTTAGTAAATGCTCTTTTAGTTTTTCCACCAGTTCTTGTAAGGTAGTAGCTTGCCATCCTTTATCTGATATTCATCTAGGACTTGCTTGATAACCAGCTACGAGTCTCCAAACACTTGCAGTTCTATGATGTTCCACTGGATAGTTGTTTTGAGACCTGAGATGAGGGCCTTGTATTTTGCAATGTTGTTAGTACATGAGAATCCTAATTTGAATGATTTGGGAATATAGTCACCTTGAGGTGTGACGAATAGGATTATTTCCCCTAATCCATGCGATTTGTAGGAGCCATCAAAGTATAAGTTCCACATGGGTTGCTCTTCGATCATACATAGGTGCTCATTAGGCAATTCCATGATTAGTGGATATGCATCCACCAAAAGTGCTTCTACTAGCTGATCGGAAATTACTTGCCCTTTGATCGCTTTCTATGTACTGAATGTCAAACTCACTGAGTAGCATGACCCATTTTTCGATATGGCCTATGAGAGTTGTCCTAGATAGGATATATTTGAGTGTATCCACCTTTGAAATGAGCTTGATTATGTGGCTAAGCATGTAATGTCTAAGCTTTTGAGTGGCGAAGACCACTGCAATGCATGCTTTCTCGATTGGTGAATAATTGAGCTTTTAGCCAACAAGAGTTTGACTGATATAGTAAATGGTTCTCTCTTTGTTGTTGTCATCATGTTGTGCTAAGAGTGCCCCCATTGCCATAGTAGTTGCAGATATGTAGAGTATGAGATGGCATCCTGAAATTGGTGGTACGAGTATTGGAGAGTTGGCTAGATATTCCTTTAGCTTTTCAAAGCTTCTCTGACAGATAGGATCACAGTTGAAACTAGTGTCTTTGCAAAGGAGATGTGTGAAAGCTTGACACTTATCTACTAGCTGAGAGATGAAGGGATGTACCAATTTTAGTTTTCCTTGCAAGGTTCTAAGTTGTTTGAGTATTCTTGGTGGAGGCATTTATGTTATAGCTTTGACCTTCTTGGGGCTGATCTCTATGCCACACTGGGATACAATGAATCCTAGAAGCTTTCTAGATGTTACACCAAAGACACACTTCTTTGGATTTAGCTTCAAGCCATAATGATGGAGATGATCAAACACACTTTCAAGGATGTCTAGGTGTTCACATCGTGTTTTAGATTTTTCAAGAATATTGTCCACATAGTCTTCTAGGGTTTTGTGTATCATATCATGGAAGACGGTTGTCATTACTCATTGATATGTAGCCCTTGCATTCTTCAACCCAAATCACATCATTTTTTAGCAGAAGTTGCCCCATGGTGTAATGAATGTTGTTTTGTGTTGATCTTCTTCTGCTATGTGGATCTGATTGTATCATGAGAAGCCATCCATGAGATACAACATCTCATGGCCCGCTGTGAGATCTACGATCATGTCTATGTTGGGTAGCGGGAAATCATCCTTGGGACATGCTTTTTTTAGGTCCCTAAAGTTGGTACATATTCTTATTTCTCCAAAAGGCTTAGTGACAGGCACCATGTTGGAGATCCACTCCAAATAATCTATAGCTATGATGATCTTGGTGTCAAGGAGATTTTCCAGTTCTGTCTTCACTAATAAGGCTGACTTGGGATGCATTTTTCATAGCTTCTACTTTACTGGCTTGACATTGGGATCCACTGCAAGATTGTGCACAACAAGATTTGGATCAAGCCCAGTCATATGTGCATATGACCATGCAAATTTAGTGGTGGCTTCATGGAGAAGTGCAATGAAAGCCATTTCTTCACCTTCTGTTAGAGATGCTACAATGTAGGTGATTCTCGGACATTCTCATGTGCCCAAGTTAACTGGCTTGGTTTCCTCAATGATGATAGGTGACTTCTCTAGTCTATAATCTTGGATGGGAGGAAGAGGCAAGGCTTCATCTTCTAGCACCTCATAAAGGTTTTCACTAGAAGATAGGCCCTTTATTTTCTCTTTTTTAGAGTCAGAATGCACCCTATAGGGGTTTTCACATAAGGAATCATTCTTTTCTTTTTCTTTTTTAATTTTGCGGCTAAAGCTTGCCTCCTCCCCAAAATATCCTTTAGAGTCGAGTTTACAGACATGAACCAATTCTTGTTCTTGATATCTTTGTTGGCTTGATGCTCTCATTAACCTTAGGATTGCTTAAGTGTTGTGGAACTCATCAATGTGTGTGCTACTTGGTTGGCCCTAGTCTATGAGTTCGGGATGGATGAGGGGAAGTTCTATGATGTTAATGGCAATTTGATTCAGGATAGAATCATTTAGGAGGGTATCATCATCGAAGATGTTGTCATAGGATTTCTTTTCTTCCTCATCAAGGATGTCTTTGATCTCTACAAGGTCATCCTTGCTATTTGAGAAGGGAACCTTGGTCATGTTGGTGCCCCCATTTGTGGTATTAGGCTCTTGTATATGTAGGTGATGGGTATTAAAACTAATACCTTGATTCTTTGGATTCTTTCAGGCTGTGATTGGGTCTTTGCTTCCACCTTCTTGTGGTCCTAGACCACTGCCTTGGTATTTCCATTTATCTGCGGTGTACTTGTGTGATTGTGGATATTTGTCTTTGAAGAAGCCAAGGAGTTCAGTGTCAGGTGGTGGAGGATCTCTGTACAACCACCTATTGATGTCAAGGTCCATCTCTTGACTGTCTATATTTATATGGGAGACAAAATTCAATGGTCCCATATACTTGACATCATGCTTGGATTTAGTGGTCTTGCTTTGGTGACTTGGGCACCCTTGTGTATGTGGATCAAGTAGGAGGGCCCCTACTGCAAATTCATCATTCAAGGTGTATTCACCACAGCCCAGGTTGTTGATCTTGATGGAAGAGATATTGGAAGTGAGGATGGACTCTGGATTGCTATGTGATGATGAAGATCTGGCAACAAAAGTGCCAATGCTGGTTCCAAGACAATGGGTGGAGTGAGGGAATGATGCTTCCATCACATGCCAATATGTGAAGGGTTGGGGGTCCACATGGATGGTAACCTTAGTACCTTGATGTGAAATTCAATGCACTGATGGTAAGTGGATGGTATAGCCTTGATGGAGTGGATCCATGGTCGACTGAGGAGGATGTTAAATGGTAGGTCAAGATCAACAACATGGCAGATGGTGTCTTGAGTCATTGGTCCTAGCTTGATAGGAAAAAGAATGGTGCCTTCAGAAGTACACTCCAAGTTATCATATGCCTTGATAGTGATGACTTTATGTGAAATGTCAACTTCTATGAACCCAATTTTCTGAATGAATTTCAAAGTACACAAGTTTAGGGCCGAGCCATTATCTATCATGACCTGTTTAATGGAAAATTCCCTGACCATAATGGTGATGTGGAGAGGGAGATTGAGGTCAGGTGAAATGGCTGCTATGTTGGATGGCTTGAAGCATAAAGCATAGGATGCAGATAGTTGTCCCACAAGGTTCTTGAACTGGATAGTGTTTATGTCTATGGATAAATTTCCTTCATGGAGGGCTCGGTTGAGGATTTCCTGATGGATGGGTGAAGTGCGAAGAAGTTCAAGGATAGAGATTTGGGTAGGTGTATTCCCAAGATGTTCTATGAGGTTGTATTTTCTATTGTGTGCTAACCTTGGACTTGCACCGACGATAGATATTCAACCTCTACGTGTAGTAATAGCACACTGACTATCTGCTCCTTTGACGTGGATGACATTGACTATGGGCTCGACTTGGGTTATGCATCAAACAAACTTTTCATAAATTATATGGGTAGTCATGTAGTATTTGTGATCAGCATAGTCTCCTTGCTTTCCTTTCCCTTGGTTCTGGGGTAGAGGATTGGCATTAGCTTGGTTCTTCCCAGGATTGTGTTGAGGGAATACGATTTGATAGATATGTAGATTGGCATTAGGTGAGGGTTGTGTAGGTGTGTCTACTTGGATCTCCTTTTTTTCTATGAGATCTTGGATATAATGCTTGAGTTTCATACACCTTAAGGTAGTGTGTCCTTTGACATGATGATAATCATAGTACTAATCATGATCTTTGTACCAATTAGGTTTGGGCGTGGCATCATCAAATTGTTGAGTTTGCGGGTACATGATTAGATTGGCCTTAGCCATTTGATGAAATATTACATCTAGAGGTTCACCAAGGGGTGTGAAGATTCTCTTTTGGTGAGTTTGTGCTCGAGGCCTGTTCTGATTGGGAGTTGTTGTTATGGCATTAGTCTAATAGGTTGGATTCAGTTGCCAGTTTTGATGATGTTGCATGGGTTGTTGATTGATGGGAGATTATTGTTGATAGCTCTACATAGGTTGCTGATTTTTTTTTAGGCTGATGTTTTTCAATATGCAGGAGTTGGTGTAGGACCGGCCACAACAATTTGGACATGCTTAGTGTATGTGGCTCCATCAGTAACAACATTTTTGTTGCAATTTGGATATCTTGGTAAGTTTGGATCTAGTTCATCCTCATAAAGTGGGATAGTTTGAGATGCAGGTTATCAATAAAGATCTTGGTTAGATGCTTCTTAGGTGGTTGGTATGATAACCTGGTAGTGAGGTTCTAACATCATTGTAAATAGTCGACTAGGCTTTCTCCTCCTTTCTGCTTTGAGTTGCAAAGGTCTAGCAAAGACAACTCATTCTCGAAATTATGGGCATACTAGGCAACAAACTTCTCAGAGAGCTCAGCAAAGGTTGAGATTGTCCCATAAGGTATTTTGTAGAACCACTCAATAGCAGTTCCTCCCAAGCTCTTGGGGAGTGCATAAGGTAGTTGTCATTATATGCCACTTCTTGGCATGCCATATAGAACTCTTTTACATGGATGATGGGATCTCCCTTTCCATGATATTTATCAAATTTCGGTGTCTCAAAATGCTTAGGGAAAGGGATGGTTGTGATCGATCGATCAAATAGATAGCAACACACCTCTTCAAATGTGAAGGCCTTGTTCTTTGTGCCATCTTTTAGCTCCTTAAGATCATTCTTCATTTATTCCCATTTGCATTGATCGGCATTGGAGCGAGTACTCCTATTTGGAAAGGTGAAAAAAGGTGATTTTGTGGTGGAGGATATTGCAGAGTTGGATATGGAGATTGCCCAACAAGATAGGTGGATTGGAATGGATGTTGGGGTGATGGTTGCTGGGGAGGATATTGTTACTAAGGTGTGGGAGTGTATTGCGGTGGAAGATATGAAGTGAATTGTTGCTACTGGGGGATAATGGGATTTTGTTGCTGATGTGCTGGGAAGGATGAACCTTGTTGTTGTTGTGGGATAATGGGATTTTTTTGCTGATGTGTTGGGAAGTATTGTTGTGATGGAGGAGGCTAATGCAAAGGTGCATCTTGTTGATAGGATGGTGCTTTTTGTACTTGGATTTGCACTTGGCTGATGTAGGTTGGGTGCATTCCTGTATTGCTTAGAGGTGGAATGGATGTTGGGAAGCTCGTGATAGGAGGTGGTTGTGCAAGGTAGCTGGCGAGATGAGGGGAACTATTGCTAAGGTGGTGGAACTACTTGAGATGCAGTGGGTGGAATGGATAAGTAGTTAGTGTATGAAGGAAAAGATGAAGCTAGCAGAGCTTGCGATTGTTGTTGTTGCACTACTTGATAGAATGTAGCTTGTTGGGTTGTAGGCATGGATATGTGAGATTGGGTGGGAATTCCTAAGGCTTTCATTTCTTCTTGGGTGAGACCCCAACAAGAACCATTTGTGGTAGGATTTGTGATGCAAAAAATGTTGGAAATGCAGATGTGGGGATTTAGGATGTAGATGGTGGATTTTGCAATCCCATGGAGGGCATCCTAGTTGTGAAGGCTAAATGTTGGGCTTGTGTATTGGAGATGAAAGGTGGAGATGGGATGTATGCTTGGGAACATCCTGGTTGGGAAGTGGAAGGAG
Organism: Chamaecyparis obtusa; assembly: GCA_027943335.1. NCBI lineage: Eukaryota > Viridiplantae > Streptophyta > Pinopsida > Cupressales > Cupressaceae > Chamaecyparis > Chamaecyparis obtusa. Next base: position 567,854 of record BSBK01002945.1, read on the forward strand.
ATGCTTCTATTCCCCATATGAAAGGTGATGTTGATGTGGAAGTTTGTTGGGTAAAAGAGGGAAAAATTTGTGTTGTCCTTGGAAATGGTGATGCTGCTTGGCTCATGGTTGGTGGAGGAATTGCTTGTGCAGCGGATTGTGTAAGAGGTGGTAGTTGGTTTTGTGCAAAGCTTTGGGCTTGGGTGTTGCCTTGAGATGCCATAGAAGATGATGGTGTTCCCATAATGGAAAATGGAGTGGATTGTGTCACTACTTGTGTTGTAGGACTTGCAAAGATGCTTTGTAGAAGATGGGGAATGGGTAAGGCTTCTTGAGATATGTGCAAGTTGGGATTAGGGATGTGTTGGATCATGGGAGTATAGGCTTCTACTGGGATTTGGATGGTGTTTATTGGCATGTGAGGTTGGAAATGTGGTGGAATGGGAGTACCTTCTTGTGCAAAGTTAGCCAATATGGCTTGTCGATTCTGATCAATAAGTGCACTTACTATTTGTGCATGCCCTAGATGGCTCATGAATGTTTCCATGGAAAATGAAGTGGGGGGTCCATTGGGCTCATCCCATACATTCTCAATTTGTGGGATTTGTGGATTGTAGGTTACCATCATGCTGGTAGGATTGTTAGGTCTAGATAAACTAGTGGCCACATTAGGATCCATATTCCTTCTCCTCTTGGATCACATCTTGATAGGAATGGAATGTAGATCTAAGGATGAAAATGTAGATGTTGGGTGGATGAAAGAACTCTAAGGATGATGGATGAAGATCTAAAGAATCTCTAAAGATGGTGGGATGTTGGATTTAGATCAAGTAGATGATGGACAATTAGTGGACGATGGTGGAGGATTACTAAGTATCGATCAAATGAGTTTCTTGCTTCCTAATGTAGGATCAAATAGGATTGGATTGTCAACCTAGGATAGACTAATGATCTTCTAAAAACAAGATTCTTATTAATGCATGACAATATCTTGCTCGAGATGATGAGGCTTACAAGGACAAGTATCGATTCCCTAAACAATGCTCTGTTAAAGGGTGGATATTTTTTATTTAGGATAAGGATTTGAAGAAACTCAAAGGATAAGAAACTAAGTGTTTGGGATTGGGTTTACTAGATTTGGTTCAAGGATGGTGGGTTTCTTACTTGAATGTTGGATTATGGGATTTGGATCAAGATGAAGGATAATGACAAGGATTCTGATTTGTAGATTGTTGATGCAAAGATCATGCTAGGATGACTAAATAATGTTATTTCTAATAGGATGACCCAAATGTAGCTAAAAAGGGATGACTTATGATGCAACTAAGGAGATGTCAAAAAATGCACCTAAGGATGAATGGTGATGCAATGATGAGTCTAAGGATGATCTAGAATGTAATGGATGTTGAGATAGGATAGTGAGATTCTAAAGGAATGGTGGATATATGATGGGGCCTAACTAGTCTTTGCTATCTAGGTTGATATAGTGATGATTAACCTGGAACCGATATGCAAATTGTTTCACTCTGTCATTATAGCCCAGGTTATCTAGTTTTTCTTGATACTTCTCTTCTACTTGGATTGCCTCTAGGATGGGTTGGTGATCTTTTAAGTCTCTTTCTATAATCTTCTTCTCTTGATAGACTAGGAAATTATGAAGCTTAGCTTTCTTGTGTTTGGTCAAATTGGACATAGCTTTTGGCAATTGGATTGAATCAAGGTTCTTGGGTATCTGATTTTGAAGGACCTTTTCTATGAAGATGTTTGAAAGATTTCGATCAAGTTTTGGCTCAATTTTGATGTCTCCAATGGCAAAGGATAAACTTAACAAAGACACTCTGAAAATAATCTTGAAAAAGGACAAATAAACTTTGTGGGATACAAGAAAATGATTTACCACTTAATTTGATAATGCTTTTGAAAGATGTGTATGTTTTGACAGATGTTTGCATTGAGTTTGTAACTTCAAAAACACTTCAAGCAGAACTACCTAAGGGAAGGCTAGTATCAAAATCTTTTCCCACAACTTGATACCCCAAAAAGGGATACATATGGTGAGTTTCTTAAGGTGATCCAGGAAACCACAGGGATCGATCCTTGCACAAAGATTCTGATACCTTTGGGAGTAGATCGGGAAGCCTCTGATTTAACAAGTGTCTAATTAGGTCTATGGTGTCCTCCCAATTGGTTTGCATGCATGTGACTCACTTAAGAGCCTAGTTGACCATGCTGAAATAGTAGGGATATTCACCTACCTTAGGCTACCATCAACATGCATCACCCAAGCTTGAGGGGATGAAGTGAGAGTTTTCTCAAGGCTTTATTTCTATACCAGTCAGGGAAGTACCAATTTGATATCACTCTCCAAAGAGGAAGCACTTTTCTCTTTGGATAGGCTTCTCTAGAAGTAAAACAAATGCACTCATCCAAGTTCAACCTTTTTTATGTCACTTAGATTTAAATGGGATTCACATAAATATGAAAAACTCCTAAAAACACATCCTGAAGAGTTCATTTTCCAATTTGATTAAGTTTTCTTTTATGCTATGACCTTCAAACACATATGATTGTTGGATTGGATAGATAGGGTACTGAGAGGGGAGGGGTGAATTAGTACCCACAAAAACTTTCACTTATAAACCTTTTAGATCTAAAACAACAAATAGTAGTAACCTTCAAAATAACTTGTGTCTATTGCATGCATCATTCATTCATTTAACTAGTAAAGATAAATAGCATGAAATCAACAAGATAATCAACACATAACGCAAGTATTTGGTAACACAAAAACCCTTGTTAGAAGGTAAAAATTGTGGTGGGGATGACACCCACAAATTCTTTACTACTGCAGATAGAAAAGGTTTGCATGTAGGGGCTACAAGTGGTGATCACTTCTGGTGATCTTACCTTGTTAGGAGTAACATATTAGATCAGCTATATCTACCTAGTGATAGGATTTTAACAACACTACTTGAGTGTGCACTTGGTTAAGAGATTTACAAAAGACTGTTAGGTCTACTCTATCAAGAGATTTTACCAAAATCTATTACAATGATTAGAAAGAAATAGGTATCTATCTGCTAATGACAACTCAATTTTTTTGATATAGATCTATGAAATACTGAATAGATATCACCTTTTCTGTGTCAATATCTCTGCTCTGAACTACTTAGTTAGCCTGATTCTGATTCTGCTTTAATCTGATTACCTCTGAATGCAGTTCTACTCTGTCTGTCAGCTGATAATCTTGAAGTTGGCTAATGCTTCAAGAACTTCTTCATGCATCCATCAGTTACATCAAAATGATGCAAAAATATAATTATATAGCATACTGCTTTATGTCGCTTAACAAAATTAGGTTACAATATCTTATAGAGAACCCTAAGATCTATGGTGTACAAAAATAACCTAAATCAAAACAATAACATAAGATCTTCATCGCATTTAATGAATATCTCAACAATAAATTATCCTCAATCTTAGTAAAACATTTTGTGATTCTGTTGTAACCATTTGCATAGATAGATGTGCCATTTTTTATTCCTATGTCATTTCTTGTGATCCTCGATAAATACTGTATACGTTGCTCGGCAAATATACTGTACTTGGTATCCAGTTTGCTAAGTGTTTATAGTGGTCAGTTTTGGTGTACATTGATGCTTGGTAGAACTACCCTGGTGCTCGGTATAAAAACTTAACCGACTAGCTTGTAGTGCTTGCAGTTACCAACTAGAGTAGCATAGGTAACTGACTGATGTCTTTGATACTAATGACAACCTTTAATGCTCAAATAGAGATAACAATCTCCCCCTTTGGCATTACTATCAAAACCTTAATGTATATAGACCTTATGTCTCAAAAATTATATCTTCGCCATATACATAAACTTATCAAAAAAATTCTATATACTCCCCCTCAATGCATTCTCCGGTAATTTGTAGTATACTTGACTTCTATTTACTTATTTGGCATATACATTTGTTATCCCCCTTTTGATAATAATGCCAAATGCAAAAATGTATACTTACAGCTTATCAAAAATGTGTTGATGGGTTTTCTTCAATGATTCCAAGAGGTTTTTCCATTCCTCTTTCAAGTTGGTGAGAGCAATGTGCTCAAGACCAACTTGTGCATGCATGTCAAAGATATTTTCCAACATAAAAATTTCTGGTGTTACAACAAGCATTTGTACCCTGACTATGTGTTTCTCAAAAAAATTTAGGTGGGCTAGGAGCTCGGTTTATAACTCAGTGACCTAATCACTTGTCCTTTCTTCTTGCTTCCTGAGATCTACTATCAACCGCCTGAGTTCTTGAACTCTTAATATATGCTTTGCAAAAGCTTGTGGCTCAGTTGTAGCTGCATGTGCACTGGCTTTGATTTAATTTTAAAATTTGTGGATCTTTTCACTAATCTCAACAGTGAAGGTTTCCACAGTGCATAGCTTGAACAAGATTTGACAAATAAATTTAGTAATACCCTGAATTTTAGTTATTACCTTGGATAGCTTAACCTTGTTAACTGTCACTTCTTGGTTGATTCTTTCTACAAGTTTATCCTAAATTTTTTATTCTACCCTTTCTTCTATTCTCTTGTTGGCATCAACATCTAGGGCATTGATTCCTTTAGAAAGTGTAGCAAGTTGGTCCATAATCGGAGTATCCTCATCTACATGTACCTCAAGTACAACCTATTGTAAGATATCTGTTGCATTTTCTAATATTTCCTTTATTTTTCTCTCTTGTTTTAATTTCTCCTATGCTACTTTTCTTGTACATAACTCCCCATATTTTCTTAGTTCTTTAGGGCTAAGGGTCCGCGGGTCACAATCGGGTATAACTATGACTTCATCTAGTGTGACCGGCCCTTTTCCTTTCTTTTTCTTCTTCTTCTTCTTTGGTTTTGAGGTGAACTCTTTGCAACTAGAACAATGTCTTTTACCTCAGAATTTGGTGTAACCTACCCGATTGACATTGTGTCTACCTTTTGCTACTCCTTGGTAACCTTGGTGTCGGTTGACTATGATTGAGCCTCTAATGTAGTGTCCAGTGGAGTGGCCTTAGTTACAATAGGATTCTCTTGATCCTTTGTTTCTACCTCTAGTGCCTCTTTCTCTTCAGGCTCATTTGCTTTAGCAAGTGTTTCGATGCTTTTTTTCCCCTGTTGTATATTGTGGTTGCTCGAGGTCTAAGCCATTGGGTTGTTCCTGTGATAATATTTCTACTACTTCAACAAGAACATGAGGCTCACCCGAAAATGATGTAAATGCACACTCTATTGCTTGACCTTCATCCTGTGTATTATCAGGTGCAATGTTCACATCATCATCTTCATCCCTGTCATCAGGATCACCGTTTGTGATATCTTCAATGAGTAAATCATTATCATTTTTCTCCTTTACCTAGATCTCTGCTGGATCTGGTGCATCCTATGAGTTGTCCTTAATTTCTTGTACAAGTGTTGTATCAATTACCTCGGTAAATGATACAAGGGACTCTATTGTTTTCATTTCTACATCATCATCAATGAATATACCTTTACCTTTTGACTTCTGTCTCTTTTTAGACAAATTTTAAAATGCAATTTTCTCATTTTTCTCTCTGATTGCTAAAAGTGAACTCCAGATGAGTTGACCAGACTCATCAAGATCTGCCAGATTCTCATCTGATATTTGCATAGCTCAGTTTTTTATTTTGAATCTCTGAACATAAGTATCAATAAGCTCCTTAATTTCATCAAGAGATAATTCTAGTGCAATCGATACTAGGGCTTGTTCCCTTATCCTTTTCTTGGTGTCCAAGGCAAAGGACCACTTCTGATTAATTCTATCTTCTAATGCCTTGGGTAGTGAAAGTTCAAATTCTAATGGAACTTGTTTAAAGCATATCATCATCTAGATGACTGCTTCCTCAATTTTATTTTGGTCCTCATTTCACATACTGTCAAACCTACTAAGTTCCAGATCTGCAAGATTTCCACTCTCAATTATGTCAGCAGAAACCTCATCAATTGACCTGTTCTTATTACTGACAACCTTGAATTGATTATTGTCATCTTCATCATCCTCAAGGTCTTCTCTATTTCTTATCAATCTTCTCCTTCTCCTTGGTACCTCATGTCCTCTCTTTGCATATGTTTTTGTCATTGTAGCTTCCTTAGGTTTCGCTACCTTCTCAGCTCCCTTTTTCTATGGTGGTGAAGCTGTAGTTGATGACCTTTTTTGTGCACCTATTTGCACTGGCAACTACCTCTTCTTTGGAGCTGGAGTGGGAGAATCCAATTTAGAGTCTTGTTCTTTTTCAGACTTAGTTTCCTCACTATCATATGGTTTTTCAGCCAACATTAACTGACCTTCAGTTGTAGGTTCAACCGGTGACTCCTCAGATGAGTCGGATACATCTCCAAAGTGCTTAGTTAAAACTTTCTTCATTTTCTTTGCTTTTCTCATCATTTTACCAATGACAAGGCCTATTTTAATTCTTGATTTTTCTTATTTATAGGTTCCAAACCTTTCTACCTTCTTGTCCTTCAATAAATCCAACAATGCCTTGATTTATTTCAAACTAAAATCATGTTCCATTTCATATCCCATAGGTGCTAGCCATTTAATCCTCGGTTCAAAAGCTTTAATAATAGTGTAGTCAATGTTCACTAGGAAACAAATATCCATCTCATACTTTTCAACCAGTGAACTCAGAATCCTGCTTCTCATATTCATCTTTACCTTAAAATCCTCAAAATAACTATTTATAACATTCTCTGCATTATCCCCCAGACCTTTCATAATATCAAAAATTTGTGAAGTGATCAGTTTATTAATAGGCCAATTAGTGTGACTGACATAAGGAAATAATTTTTGGAGATAGAAAAATAAACACACTAGCAATTATCCAAACTTATAGGTGTTGGACTTTTGTGACTTGATTGTTTTCATGTTTTCTTCAACCTGTCTCAGAAGTAGCTCGGCGAGGTCTATCTGATGACCCTTTGTTATGATTTTGTAAGCCATGTCTACTGCACTACACAGTACACTATTTACTCTGCTCAACTGGAAAAACTTATAGCCAATTACGTGCACTATAAACTTAACTTCTGGATCCATAATGGATGCAATTTTCAGTGCTCTATCATCCCATGTTGTGCCAGTATTTTTCTCAACATCAGCTCGTGATGAACTTCAGAATGCCTTGGCTTTGTCGGTAGTAGGGTAACCTGTAACCCTGCTAATCATTCTCTTTGTTACTTGGATCAGTTTATCTAACCAAAATGTGTCCTCATGATAACAGCTTAACACAACCCTAATCCATTCATTCTTAAAATTCTTCAAAAAATTTAAGGCATTAGTGAGTCCAAGTGTTTCAACCTGTTTATGCTCTGGTTTTAGCTCTACTCCATCACAAAGTGCTTGATATGCAACATACATTTCGAAGTCTCCTACTTCCCCAATTTTATAGTGAATGTACGATCATATATCTTCAACCAATAAAACACTAGGCAGGATGCTCAAAAAAGCACCCGCTAGATCCATTTTAGATGCTACTTCAAGGTGTAACCTATAATTGGGTTCACTATAGTTTGCTAACACTATAAGATTAACTTCCTCTTCCACAACTTTAGAAGAACTCACAGTAGATACCATTTCAACAAACTAGGTTTTTGATAAATAGTGAAGAATATGCTCGGTGGGGTTTCAACTTACTCGAAATATATTAAAGAAAGTGCTTGGTTCGATCTACAACTTCTTTGGATTAGCTTGAAGGATTCTTTTCTCGAACTCGCTCTGTAAAATTTTAGCTCTCCAAAATTGCTTTGTGAATAATGTACTCAATCTTCCATGTATTTATAGAATTTTTATATTCTCGCAAAAAACTTTATGCAATAAATGCTTGACCTACTTCTGATTCGTCACAACTCTCAGCTCGGTGAATATTGAAATCTTTCATCAACTTAGTTAACATTTGATTTCTATCTCGGTTGATACTAATACTCGTTTAACCTTGAATAGTGATCACCAACGTGTAACCATTGCTCAGTTTAACTTTTACTGATTATGTGACTTTGTTAGCTCATAACATATAAACCACAATACATCTTTATCATGTAGATTTGGTATTTTCTCATCATATATAAGGAACTATATGTAAAATATGATCATTTTAAAATGTCAGTCCCATACACCTATATCACCTTAGGTGGAAGTACCGATGTCAACCAATCCAGTGGATGAGGTTTCACCAACAGCATTACTTAACTCAGCATTCTCATTTGATTCTTTCTTCCACATGTCATTCCTTATTCCCATGATATCTACAATAGTGTTTCCACTCTCAAATACATGATTTTCTTTTGGTGCTCAATCTTTGTAGTCTTTGCTTAGGTGACTGACGTTATGACAATGCAAACATGCCATTCCAGTGCTTTTCTAGCTTCGTGATTGTCCATCTCATATTTTCCTATTACAGTTTGTTGCAATGTGCCCATATCTACCACATGCAATACAGTTAGTCCATGTGTTGTAATCCCAAACATAAGAGTTACCTTGTCTCTTCGGTTGATAAGGCTTGTGTTGTGTCTTCTACTTTGGCATCCATACTTGCTTAATTTTTCCCTTACACTCTCATGCAATGTGTCCATGTTCATTGCAAGTGTAACATAATCTCTCCATAGTAGGATTATTAGCATTCTTGTTTTGTTTAGCTCTACACTCATAAGCTTGGTGTCCAAATTTTCCACAATAATAGCAATGACCATTAAACTTAGGAGTGACTGGGAGTTTACCTTTTGCTTTGCTTCTACACACATTAGAATTATGTCCCGGTTTGCCACAATGATAGCATGTCAATGTCTTTGGCCTTTGACTCTGGTTGTTGTCATCTTGCTTTACTTGTTGTGATGATCCTCCTTCACTGGTATAGCCTAATCCAACTTTGCTTCCAAATCTTCTTTGATTAATCAGAAAATCATCTATCCTTTTAGAACTATCCTCAGCCAATTTTTTCATTTCATGATGTTGTTGTTGGGTTTTCACTTTGTTTCTCATCTTTTCATTTTCTTATCTAAGTACACCTATATCTTCATTTTTTCTTGACAGTTCACCATTAACTCGGTTGACCTCCTGGTTCAAAATCACCATCTGATTTGATATTTCAAAATGGTGCTCGACGAGTCTGTGTATCTCACTTTCTTTTTCTTGAAGTTGTTCAGTTATATGTCTTCGATCTTCAATAGCTAGATTCCTTTCTTGCTCAGCCTATCTAGTATTGTTCATTACTTGTACCATTCTTACCATCTGAGATTCCTGGCTGATTTGTAGTGCTTTCACTTGTTCGGTTAAGTGAAGATAATCTTTTCAGACAAGTCAGAGACTATACTTTCAGATCCATCAAAAATACTTCCTGTGTTAGAATAACTAAGAGGGGGGTGAATCAGTTATCCATAGTCCCAATCACAAAATGTATATCCAAAAACAATTTACTAAAACTTCTGCAGCTCGGTAACATAAAGTAGTATTATGTTTGTGCTTTTACTGATTTACCAGTTAATAACATATAGTGATTACCGATCAAATCCAATATGCAACATGTAAAGTATGAAAACAAACAATCATCACAGTCAACATATAACACAAGAGATTTAATGTGGAAACCCTGTGAAGGGAAAAACCACCTGGGACTGACAACCCAAAAATTGTTCACTCTTCTGAAGTGAGGTCGGTGAAGACCCAACCCTGCTAAAGGTTACAAACACACTATGAGGTGTGACCTTGTTAGAGGATTTTAGACCAACCGTTATTGTCCAACCAGCATTCACTATGGGGTTGAGAGGATAACAAATGTACACTCTATGAATGACATTACAAGACTTTCTAGTCCACTCTGTTAAGAGATTTATCTATTTACAATGGTTAAAATGTAATAGTAGGTGGTCTAATTACAACACAACTTCAATTACAGATTATCAGATCTATGTTAAGCTCATTCAAATCCTCTGATCAATATATCAATTATGTTTCAATCAATATTTAGTAACTTACTATCGCTCGATTATAGCTTTCTAACACTCGGTAATCTATGCAGTTTGGTTCTCCTTAACTAGTCTAATCAGGCATGCATAAAGCTTGTTCATGCGATATCTCTCCAGTCTCCTTCTTCTGGCATAATTTCATCATGAAATCCTAGTCTCTTAAATAGACAAGTAAACCATTTTTATTCCATCCATTAGATTTTGCCACTTAATCTCCTTTGTTGATTTTTCCACTTAAACCTTCTTCGGCTAATTTGTTAGTAACACATTTTGTTTCAATCCCTTAGATCTTCAAATTATGTTAGCCATCAATTTTGTAACAAACATTATCTTCAACTTTGTAATCATAACACTTTACAGCTCATCAACTTCCATCAACCAAACTAATCATTTAGTTATTTTCTCCTGCTCGATTAACAAAGAAATGTGTTGGTGAACACAAGCTCAGTTTATATTGTGCTTGGTATACACTACACTACGTCGGTGTATACTAAAATACTTCTTTAACCGACAACACTGCTTTGTGCATTTTTTTTCTATCCTTCATCATAGATGAATGCAACATAATCAAGTCAATAACATAAGGTCATGGACTCATTCATAAGTTACCCAATGTATTCCTTATCCTCATCTATCATATCCATCTTCCTCATGTAGATATATATGTTCTTCATCTCTTCTCTTCTTCTTTCTACAGATGTTTGGGTATAGTAACTTACAAGATAAGTATTGTCAAAACTAGTTGACATAAATGACAACATATTACTGATTTAATCATCTTACATATCTAATCAGCAACTCAGTGATCTTAAATCACAGATCTTCAAGTTATACAATTTATTCAAATCAGTTGTAGTTCGTCAATCTCTCCCTTTGGCATTGATGGCAACAAAAGCAATATGAAATATGCCATACACATACCAAACATGCATCCTACATCTCTGTCAACAAATGTTGTAACTCGGTACAAGCTCTCCCTAGCTTAATATGTTTAACCACTATGTTACATAAAAGCATTTGAAAGTGCAGACTAACTTCTGTAGATATGATCTTTTCAGCTCGCAGGTTTTCTTCTGTTCTTAGTAACTGATCTTCAATTCTCTCCCTTTTCTGTATCTCTCCCTTTGTCTTTGGCTTCATATTCTTTATATTGATCTCTCTCCCTTTGATAGCAATGCCAAAGAACAATAAAAACATACAGCTCTATAGTAGCCATGTAACTCTTTATTGTCCGATGCATTCTTTGTATCTCGGTATATTGATTTGCAAATCTGTTCCAGTTCTTCAACCTTTCACAACCTTAGAAAGAAGTCCAAAGTGTGAACTCTGCTACATCAACATGTATGATCTTCTGTTAAGATTAGGCTGATGCAACCTCCAGATCACCTTAGTGATCGGTAGATAGGGGATGGACCCCAAGTCTAGTCCTCAAGTATTCATATGTATCCTTCATTAGAGGCTTTGTAAATATGTCAGCAAGTTGTTCTTTTGATGTAAAAAATTCTAGCTTCACTTGCTTCTCCTGTACTTGTTCCCTTAAGTAGTGATACTTAATAGATATATGCTTTGTTTTAGAGTACATCACTGGATTCTTTGAAATATTAATGACACTAGTATAATCACTGGCTCAGTGATTACCTCATTCATACCTTCTAACACTTGCTTGATATATGCAATATTTGAATAGTTAGTAGCAGCAGCAACATACTCTGCTTCAGCTGTAGACTGGGAAATGAAAGCATGTTTCTTACTTGTCCATGTAACAAGTCCTTCACCAAAGAATAATGCTCCTCCGGTGGTACTCTTTCTATCATCCACATTTCCAGCCCGATCGGCATCAGTGTATACCTTCAGTTCAAACTTGCCTTTCTTAGGATACCACAGTCCATAATCTTTAGTTTTCTTTAGGTATCTTAAGATTCTCTTTGTAGAAACCATGTGTGATTTTCTAGGGTTTGTATAAAATCTAGCAACTATTCCAATAGCATGTGCTATATCAGGTCTACTGTGAACTACAAACATTAACTTACCAATCATGGATCAGTACAATGTCTAGTTTACCTCAGTAGTTCCATCTTCTTTAGTCATTTTACATCCAATAGCCATCGGTGTTCCCACATGTTTAGCATCTTCCATGCCAAATGTCTTCAATACTTCCTTTATATATTTAGATTGTGTGATGAATATACCATCATTCTATTGAATCACTTGTAAGCCTAGAAAGAACTTAATCTCTCAAAACATAGACATTTCAAATTCACTTTTCATTTCATCAGCAAATGACTTATAGATATGATCTTATCCTCCAAATATTATGTCATCCACAAATATCTCAGCAATCAAGATAGTATCATCAAAATTTCCTTTCATGTACAGATTAATGTTCTCACTTGTTCTAACAAATCCAATACTCAGCAAATAGTTATGCAGCCTCTCATGCTAGGCTCTCAGTGCTTGCTTTAAACCATATAAATATTTATGTAATCTACCTACCATATCTTTGTTTTTTGGATCATTGAACCCTTCAGGTTGTTCTATGTAGACTTCTTCTTCAAGTATCCCATTCAGAAAAGCAGATTTAACATCCATTTGGTAAACTTAAAACTTTTTGTGTGCAACACATGCAAGTAACATTCTGACTCCTTCTAAGCTAGAAATAGGTGCAAAAGTCTCACCATAATCTATTCCTTCCTCATGTGCATATCCCTTGCATACTAACCTAGCTTTGTTCCTTGTTACCTCTCCATTCTCATTAAGCTTGTTTTTGAATATCCATGTAGTACCGATAACATTCTTGTCCTTAGGTCTGGGTACTAAACTCCAGGTTTTGTTCTTATCTATCTATTCTATTTCCTCTTTCATTGCATTAACCCATTCATCATTTTCTCATGCAACTTTTACATTCTTCAGTTCATATTCACAAACTAGACATGTATCTTGTCTTGCTTTACTTCTTTTTTGCATGTCAGCTTATCTGTCTCCAATGATTTGTGTCTCAGGATGATGTCTTTTGAAAAATCTTACCACTATCCAATCTCTTCTTTCTTGTTCATCCTGTGTAGGTTAATTTGCTTTCTCAATAAGTTCTTCTTGCTCGTTGGTTTCGTCTTCCCATTTCTCGGTATTATTTTCCTATTGACCGGTTGTCACTATCTGTGGCATCGGTAGGTACTCTGGTTGTTCAATGTAACTAAATCTATCGTAGTCTTCTGGCTCCTTTGTGCTTTCCTCTGCATTCTTATCATCAAACTCATCAACTCGAACATTAGTGCTTTCAATCATTTTATTAGTTACTTTGTTAAGACACTTGTATGCTTTAATTTTAGTGGAATATCCTAGAAATATCCCTTCATCACCTTTTGAGTCAAACTTCCCATTTCTTTCATCTTTCAAAATAAAGCATTTACTTCCAAAAACTCTGAAATAACTTACAGTGGGTTTGTGACCAAACCATAACTCATAGGGTGTCTTATTAGTGTCCTTCTTCAGTTGTACTCGATTTAGAACATAAACAACTGTGCTGACTACTTCTCTCCAGTATGTCTGAGAAACATTCTTTTGCAACATCAATGTCCTTACATAGTCAAAGATTGACCTATTCCTCCTTTCAGCTATTCTATTTTGTTGTGGTGTCCTCAGTGTAGAGACCTCTCTTTTAATACCATGCTCATTACAAAAGTTAGTAAATTCATCAGAAATAAATTCACCACCTCAGTCAAATCTTAAGCATTTCAATTATTTACCAATCTCTTTCTCAACTTTTTCTTTATACCACTTGAACATCTTAAATGCCTCTGATTTTTCCTTCAAGAACATGACTGTCATTAATTTAGTATAATCATCAACAAAAAGAGTAAAATATATGTCTCCATAGTAACTTTGAGTTCTCATAGGACCACATAGGTCAGTATGCACTAACTCAAGTAATTTCTTTGTTGAATAATCTTTTCTTTTGAAACTAGATTTTGTCATTTTACCTTTCTGACATTCATGACACATAACATGATCAGGCTTAGATAAGTTAGGTAGACCTCTAACCTTTTTCTTTTTACTGATCTTCATCATGTTATCAAAATTCACATGACATAACTTTTTATGTCACAACCATGCCATTTCATCTTTCATCATTAAACAAGAAGACTGGTCATTATCAAGATAAAACAAATTACCTCTTGATTGTGTTCCAGTTCCAATAAGTCTTCCTCCATCATCAATTATCTTCACTTTCTTGCTCTCAAAAGCAACTCAATGGCCTGAATTGTTCAGCTGTGCCACACCTAGAAAATTATAGTTTAGACCTTTTACCCAATAAGCATTGTCACATCTAATTTTATCATTTATCGTCAGGGATCCTTTTCCTCTAACCATACAAGGTGCATCATTACCCATTCTAACAAATCCTCCATTGTGTTCTTCAAGATGATCAAATTTTTCTTCATCACCAGTCATGTGATGTGTACAGCCACTATCTATGATCCACGTATCATCTTTATTAACCTTAGAGATAAGTGTTGTCTCTACATACCTTTCATCTTCCTTTGAATCATCCTTTATTGCAACAAATACTACCTCCACATCTTCATCAGTGTCGGTATCAGTGACATCTTCTTTTGCAATGTAGCACACCTTCTTCCCTTTTTCATTATTGTCTCGATTGTCTCTATTGTAGTGTTAGTAACTTTTGTTGCCTCTTCTCCCATAGCTTCCTTCACTAGATCGGTCTTTTTTTCTATCAACATCCTTCCTGTGTGGAAATCTAGCAACAATATGAGAAACCTCTTTACAATTAAAGCATGTTGAAGGTAATTTACCTCTATATCTTCCTTTACCTTTAGGTAACCTTCTGGCCATAAGAGCTTCAAGTTCATCAAGCTCATCATCAATATTGCTATCACAATCATCATTCTTATTTCTGCTACTAGACTTACCAATCTTCAGAGAAGACATAAATGCAGATTCAACAGATAGTACAACACTATTATCAAATTTATTCAGTTCAAAGGTTGTAAGCTTACCAATCAGATTATCAGGAGTAAGGTTGTTACCAGATGCAGACCTAGTTTCATGAATTGCAAATATTTTGATTGCATAAACCGGCAATAAGGTTCTGAGAACTTTTCTTACCACTGTCTCTTCATCAATAACACCATTAGATGCTCTAATAGCATGGACTACCTCTTTTAGTCTATTTGTGTACTGCACAATATTTTCTCCTTCCTTCATCTTCATATCATCAAATCTTCCCCTTAAGCTTTCAGCTCTAGCTCTTTTGACATTCACTTCACCACTATAAACTTGAGCAAGTTTACCCCACATATCTTTAGCAGTAGTGCAATTTTTAATATCTTCAAATTCGGCATCTGTACAAGCAGCAGCAATCTCCATCATAGTAACATTATGTTCATGCATGTCTCTTAGTTGATCAAGGGTCAAGGGACTAGTGGGCGGTGCAATGTAGCCATTCCCCATTAGTGTAAGGGTAGAATTCCCAATTCCAAATACATGCAACTTCATTCGGCTTTGCCATACTGTGAAGTTATCCTTGTTCAGCTTTGGCACTTCCCTCTTATGCATTTTGAGATCTTTGTGCTGAAGTCCTTAAAACTCTATTCCAAGCAACCAACGCTCTGATACCAATTGTTAGAATAACTGAGAGGGGGGTGAATCAGTTATCCATAGTCCCAGTCACAAAATGTATATCCAAAAATAATTTACTAAAACTTCTGCAGCTCAGTAACATAAAGTAGTATTCTATTTGTGCTTTTACCGATTTACCAGTTAATATCATATAGTGATTACTGATCAAATCCAATATGCAACATGTTAAGTATGACAAAAAATAATCATTACAATCAACATATAACAAAAGAGATTTAACGTGGAAACCCTGTGAAGGGAAAAACCACCTCGGACCGACAACCCAAAAATTGTTCACTCTTCTGAAGTGAGGTCGATGAAGACCCAACCCTGTTAAAGGTTACAAACACACTGTGAGGTGTGACCTTGTTAGAGGATTTTAGACCAATTGTTATCGTCCAACCAGCATTCACTATGGGGTTGATAGGATAACAAATGTACACTCTATGAATGACATTACAAGACTTTCTAGTCCACTCTATTAAGAGATTTATCTATTTACAATGGTTAAAATGTAATAGCAGGTGATCCGATTACAACACAACTTCAATTGCAGATTATCATATCTATGTTAAGCTCATTCAAATCCTCTAATCAATATATCAATTCTATTTCAATCAATATTCAGTAACTTACTGTCACTCTATTATACCTTTCTGACGCTCAGTAATCTCTACAGTTTGGTTCTCCTTAACTAGTCTAATCAGGCATGCATGAAGCTTGTTCACGTGATATCTCTGCAGTCTCCTTCTTCTGACATAATTTCATCATGAAATCCTAGTCTCTTAAATAGATGAGTAAACTATTTTAATTCCATCCATCAGATTTTGTCGCTTAATCTTATTTGTTGATTTTGTCGCTTAAACCTTCTTTGGGTGATGTGTTAGTAACATGTTTTGTTTCAATCCCTTAGATCTTCTTCGAATTATGTTAGTCATCGATCTCTATAAAAAACATTATCTTCAACTTTGTAATCATAACACTTTACATCTCATCAACTTCCATCAGCTAAACTAATCATTTAGTTCTTTTCTCCTGCTCGGTTAACAAAGAAATGTGTCGATGAACACAAGCTCGGTTTATACTATGCTCGGTATACACTACACTACGTCGGTGTATACTGAAATACTTCTTTAACCAACAACAGTGCTTTGTGCATTTTTCTCTATTCTTCATCATAGATTAATGCAACATAATCAAGTCAATAACATAAAGTCATAGGCTCATTCATAAGTTACCCAATGTATTCATTATCCTCATCTATCATATCCATCTTCCTCATGTAGATATATCTATTCTTCATCTCTTCTCTTCTTCTTTCTACAGATGTTTGGGTATAGTAACTTACAAGATAAGTATGGTCAAAACTAGTTGACATCAATGACAACATATTATTTATTTAATCATCTTACATATCTAATCAGCAACTCAGTGATCTTAAATCACAAATCTTCAAGTTATACAATTTATTCAAATCAGTTGTAGTTCATCATTCTGAACTAGATCCAATATGATCAAATACATCATCAATTGCTTCTTCATGGTAACCAATCTCATTTTGTAGAATAGCTAGGTTCTTTCTTTCAACCAGTAATTTCTTCAATCCATCTTTAGCTTGCATATACTGCTCAATAAACATCTGCATTTGAATCTTTTGATTCTCTATAGTTTTATCTAACTTATACCTCTCTATGACTAGATCTTTACCCTTCAGTGGTTAAACTATCCAATAAGAGAACTGAGCTCTGATACCAATTGTTGGATTGGAGAGATAGGGTACTAAGAGGGGAGGGGTGAATCAATGCCCACAAAAACTTTCACTTATAAACCTTTCAGATCTAAAACAACAAATAGTAGTAACCTTCAAAATAAATTGTATCCATTACATGCATCATTCATTCATTTAACTGCCAAAGATAAATAGCATGAAATCAACAAGATAATCAACACATAACACAAGTATTTTGGTAATGGAGAAACCCTTGTTAGAAGGTAAAAACTATGATGGGGATGACACCCACAAATTCTTTACTACTGCAGATAGAAAAGATTTTCCTATTAGGGCTACAAGTGGTGATCACTTCTGGTGATCTTACCCTGTTAGGAGTAACATATTAGATCAGCTATATCTACCTAGTGATAGGATTTTAACAACACTACTTGAGTGTGCACTCGATTAAGAGATTTACAAAAGACTGTTAGGTCTACTCTATCAAGAGATTTTACCAAAACTCTATTACAATGATTAGAAAGCAATAGGTATCTATCTGCTAATGACAACTCAATTTTTTTGATACAGATCTATGAAATACTGAATAGATATCACCTTTTCTGTGTGAAAATCTCTACTCTGAACTACTCGATTAGCCTGATTATGATTCTGCTTTAATCTAATTACCTCTTAATATTGTTCTTCTCTATCTACCAACTAATAATCTTGAAGCTAGCTAATGCTTCAAGAACTTCTTCATTCATCCATCAATTACATCAAAATGATGCAAAAATATAATTATATAGCATATTGCTTTATGTCACTTAACAAAATTAGGTTACAATATCTTAGAGAGAACCCTAAGATCTATGATGTACAAAAATAACCTAGATCAAAATAATAACATAAGATCTTCATCATATTTAATGAATATCTCTACAATAAATTATCTTTGATCTTGGTAAAACATTTTGTGATTCTATTGTAACTGTTTGCATAGATAGATTCACCATTTTTTATTCCTATGTCATTTCATGTGATCCTCAGTAAACATTGTATGCGCTGCTCGGTAAATATACCGGTGCTTGGTATCCAGTTTGCTTGGTGTTTATGGTGCTCAGTATCGGTGTACACTGATGCTCAGTAGAACTGCCCTGGTGCTCGGTGTAAAGACTTAACCGAATGGCTTGTAGTGCTTGCAGTTACCGACTAGAGTAGCATAGGTAACCAACCGATGTCTTTGATACTAATAAAAACCTTTAATGCTAAAATAGAGATAACAATGATTTAGGATGCAAAGTTCATTCCTTGGAAACAAAAAATCCTTTTAAAAATATTTGCAAGAGTTTTTTCCTTTTAGCATTCAAGATTTTTTGCTTTCTAGGACTAAAAGAATGAAGTTTACTTTGATTTGCCTTTGATTTCCTTTTGTTCACTCAAGATTCAATGTTATTTAAAACTTAAATGAAATGATTGATTTTGATTTGGTTCATCCTTTAGAGTCATTCAAGATTTGTTTGATTGATTTCAAGCACTAAAATGAAATGGTTTATTGCATTGATTTTCTTTTATCTCTTAGGCATTCAAGACTTGGTTGTAGTTCATTTTAAGCACCAAACAAAGTGTGTAAGATTCACCTTGTTCAATTTTATCCTTTGTTAATTTTAAACCCAAATTGAAATGATGAGGTGTTATGTGTTCATACAATATTCATTTTAAGACCTTAGGATTAAGTGTGTTAATTCTATTTTTTATCATTAATTCATGATCCCGCTGACTCTTCCTAATTTTTAGGATAGAATCTGATAAATTTGTCTACATATTTTGATATACCTCTTAACCATCTTTTCGGTGCTTCTTGAATCGTCAAAAGTGGAGCTCCTATGCAAAAGTAAAAAAGGTTTTCATGAAAGTGCCTCTTTATGGATTTTTCAAAAAAATAAGCAAAGATCTCGCAAGAAGAAGAAGGAGAAGAAGTAGTAGAAGGAATTGAAGAAGAAGAAGAAGAAGAAGAAGAATTCCAAATGCTCCCTCTAACCTACAATCTTGAAAAAATAGAAAAACACTCCAAATCACATTAGAATGTTAGTAAAGAACTCGTGAAGTGGGTCCCACCGGACGTGCCAGAATGTGATCAATGCAAACCTAACCTATTCAGAACATGCATAGACATTCAAATATTAGTCCTAGTAGCATATACTAAACATATAGAAAAACCATTTGCATGATACCTTGGATAGAGCTAAAATGAAAGCAACCTATCACCGTTTGGTTTGCTCTCGCTTTAGGAATGTGGGTGTGCTCTCTAAACAATTGAAGCATATCCCTAATGATGATTAGGGGGATTAGGATAGATTAGGGACTAAGAGAACCCCCATATTGGCACAAAACCATGTATAGAATACATGTTTTAATTTTCCCCTAAGGCCTCAAAGAGCCTAATAAGTATAAAAACCTTATTAAGCTACAAATGACTAATCTAGAGTAGATTTTAGTCAAATGAAAGATGATATGATGAGATGCAAAGCATAAACATCAAGGAAACTAAGTTAATCCATGTTAATCTAAGCTATGGTGTGATTTTAAGAAAACTTGGAAATAAGCTAAACTAACAAATATGCTAAAGCTTAAGATGATTTAAATTTAATCTAGCATTATAACACTGCTCAATGTAAAAGATGTGAATTAGTTTTTGCTCTTGGAAGAGTAGGATATTTATAAGATTTTAGGAAGGGCTTGGAATAGGAAGAGGAGTTAGGGTCAGAGGTAAGGTTTGGGGTAGAGTTTGGGGTTGAGTTAGGGGTAAGGTTAGATTAACCTTGGTCAAGGTTGCTCACACATGTGTGAGCAACACTAGGAAAGTGTGCAAGGGGAACAAGAGTGGAAGAGGAGACATGGGTCTTATTTAAGAGGTTGTAAGAGCCTTAATGAGGGTGTAAGAGGCTTAATGAGTGTGTAAGGCTCATTAATGAGGGATGTTTGACCAAAAGTCAAAGGAGACTTGTTTAGGCTAAGAAAGGGTAGGAATCACCCTTTAATCAGGTTTAGGGTGAGTTTAGGAAATTCTAGAAGAGGTTAGGGATTTCTAGAACATTTCTAAGTTTGTAGGATTTAAATAAATATTTTATTTATTTAATGGATTTTTGGTCAATTTATTAAATAATTAATAAATTTTTGGGGGGAATGATGTTTAAATAAGATTTAAACATTTTTGGAAGGGATTTCTTAATTAAATATTTTTAATTAGATAGGAGCATTTAATGGCATAATAATAAATTGATTAATTAACAAATGATGATGTCATTAGGGGGTTTCCAAAAAATAAAAATACTTTTATTTTCTAAAGGATTTTTTAGGTGTCTACACTTTGAAATCTTGTTTCCAATTTCGAAGGTAAGTTGGTAGTTCATCTTTTGTTAGTTTTGGGAAGCTTCATAGAAAAAATCAGCTTTTTAGGAGTTGTTTTGAAATTACCAAAAATAGAAAAAAAAATTATTTTTTTGTGGAAACTGCCAAAAAAGATATTTTTTTGGTTTTTAGCTTTTTTGAGAGTTTTCTTTTATTTAAGGATCTTTTCATTATTGTAGAAGCAAAGTTGGTGAATGGAAATAAAGAATTTTCAAATCTATCTTGAGTTTTGGTTGTTCTTATTCTCGAATAACTTAATTAGCTTGAATGTGTATGAGTGTGTTGCATCATTGTATGTCATGTGGTTGGATGTAGTTTTTGTGTTAAATTGATTTGAGAAATTAATTAAGATTAATTAAATGAGATTATATAATTATACCTTATGATACATTAAAATATTAAATATAAGGTTAATTAATTAATGAGAATTAATTAATTACCTATGTTTAATAAATAATTTAATTACAAAGTCAAAATTAATTAATTGAATAATTTTAAATTATTAAATAAAAATTAAATTTAAATGTGCAATTTGTGTTAAGTGGTTATTAGTTGAGTTGCATATTTTAAATTAATTAAAATTAAACAATCCAACTTAAAAAGCACTTTGTTATAAAATTAGAACTTTACCTTTTAAAATCAACTTGAGTTAAAGTGACTTAAGTTGAGGAAATTTAAATTAATAATTCTTTTAATAAATTAAAGTTGATAAAATGAGGTCATATTTGAATTCTTATTTCTATGATTTGGAGTTAACAACTTTATTATTTTTATGATTTGGAGTTAACAACTTTATTATTTTTAATATGTGTGTATATATATATATATATATATATATTATATGTATATATATATATATTTTTTATATATATATTATATATATATATATACATATATATATATATATATATACATTTATATATATATATATATACATATACATATATATATATATCATATATTTATACATACATAATATTTATATACATAATATTATACTATACACTATATATATATACATATATATATATAATATTTATATATATATATTATACATATAATTTATATATCATATACATATATATATACATATAATATATATATACATATATATATATATATGTATATATATATATATATATATATATATATATATATTTTATATGTATATATATAATATGTATGTATATATATATATACATACATACATATATATATATACATACATATATATATATACATACATACATATATATATATATATATATATTATATATATATACATATATTCTGTGTGTGTGTGTGTGTGTGTGTATAATCGAGGGTAATATATAATTGAGGGTTTGAATTTATGATATTTTATTTGGCATTAAATAAATAATATAAATAAAAAAGATATATTCACCTATGTCCTTTAAAAAGGAAAATATAAATATAGTATTTGTACTTACGTAGATAGAAATGTACTTGCATGTTTGTGAAAAGATATTATTGGAGTATATATAGGTATTTAAATATCTAATTTTCAAAAAATTATATGTAGGAATATATACATACATACATATATATATATATATATATATATATATATATATATATATATATATATATATATATATATATATATTTATATTTATATATATATATATATATATTTATATATATATATATAAAGAGGTGGCAGGCCACCACCCCTCGTGGTACCCAACTATTGCGGTACCTGCAACAAGTTGTGGAACCAACAACTAGTTGCGGAACCCGCAACTGTTGCAGACCCCAACGTGGGGAGGGCTAGGCCCTTCCACAATAATATTTATTATTTTATTTTTTTAATTTTTATAAAAGAAATATATAGTTAATCATATTTTTATAATTATTTAAAATTTAATTTAATTCTGTATTAATTGAAATTTTGTTTTTGTTTAAATTTAGCTAGGATTATATATTAATTAACTTTTATTTAGATGATATATATTTGTATATTTATATCATTTATAATATTGTAATTATGTTGTAATTCTAAATATATAGGATGTTAATATATTTAACTCTTAAATGGTATTGTTTAACCAATTAGTTGCTAAATTATTGAAGTGATTATTTATGTTTAATTTAATTAATTGATCTTTTCTTTTAAAGTTGAGAGTTTTACATAATGTTCTTTTTGTATGTGGTTATTGGTATTGATTGTCGATTTGGGGTTAGTTGGTCAAGAATGTCATACTAGAGGCTTTGGGGCATTTTTGGAGTGCACAAGTTGTTTTTTGTAATATTTATTTCAATCTTAATTTTGAATTGATCTTTAATATGATAAGCAGTCACCTTGTGATTTTATTTAGTTATCATGTGCTATGAAGGTTGTCATATATAGTTGTGTTTTGGTTACATATTTCACATAGGAAAATATGGTCTTGATCTTTACTGTCAACCTTGTTTTATTGAAGCTTATGATTTTTTATAGCAGTTTGAGGTATGTTTTTTGTGTTATGGTTATGTCAGAACTAGTGTGTTCATGTTGCACTAAGGAATTGATTTGAGGATCATTATTATCATTTGGTTGTTATTTGGTTTTTGAGCCTAGGTAGGTTAACCAAGTGTATAGATGGGGAATGGCTTGCAATGGGGTTTGGGGCCCTAAGAGGATACTAGGATAACTCATTGTAGGTTGACTTAATAATTTTATTGAGATAGAAACATTAACAAGATAATTGTGTGCCTCACCCATGCCTTGAGTGCTAGTATATGCTAGGATGGTTTGTGAGAATATGTTGGCCACTTGCATGGATTAGATGAGGCATAGTTGGTAACTTTGTCTATATGAGAGGTTTATTGATACCACATAGAGTCACTAGGGGACCAAGGTCTAGAGAGACTACCAGGGTAACTCTAGAATTGACACTTCCCCATATGCATCTTAGGTTTCCTATATGTGTTGGTTGTCTCTAGTTTAGTATGTATTACCTTTGCAGTTGAATTGTACCTCTTGAGATAGAGATATTTCAATATATCTTACATAGGTGTTGTATTATGTTGGATTTTGGTGTTTGATATCCAAGTGAGGTTTGTTGTTATCTCCTCAACATGGTGGGAGTGGACCTTTGGTTCCACGTGCTAGGGTGGTAGTGATTCTTTTACCATTTGAGACTCTAGCGTTCTTGTACCAATTCTGGATGATCCTTTTTGTGCGTGTTCCTTATTCTTTCATCTTTGGAGTTTTGTTCTTGTCTTTCTTTTATTGTATATATACTTTGTACTCAGTTATTGTTACATACTTTGTGACTTGTGGAAAGGATGTTGTTTCATTGTGTATACCTTATGGTATTAGTTGTATCTATGTTTCTTTTATATGAGGTTGTACTTGTTATTCATTTGTATATGTAATTCTACTTCATGGAACCCTTAAGAGTTATTAACTATAATTGAGTTGTACTTATGTACTTGCTTGTATCTTATGTTGTATTGTTTCCGCATTATTATCATTATTATTTTATAAACTCTTAAGAAAAAAATTTATTTAGTAAACTTAGTAACATGTTTTAGGTTAATTTCTCATGGGTTCCCTGGTGGCACATTACACTTGGTATCAAAGCCTGAGTTTCTACACTAGGAACTCTGGGAATTTGTATGCCCACTAGATGTCTAAACAGTTAAAAACTTGAAACAAAACTTAGACATATAACTATTTTCTATTTCAAACTATTGTTTATGAACCTAGAGGTATGATATTAGACGTGTATGTTTGGATTGAATTTTATATGAGTGTTGCATTAACTAGGTTTGCATGAACCTCTCAAAGTTATTATTTGATGTAAATATGAATGTGTTCTTTATATAATTAATTATTAGATATTCTCTATAATGATGAATGAATAAAGATTTAAATCTATTTAAATTATTAAATAATAAATTATTGACCAATGTTATTTTTTAATTTTTTTTCAAAGAAACTTTATATTTATATTAAAAATAAAAACTGGTTCAAAAACGGCTCCCGGAGAAAAGAACCAGTGAAGAAAAACTATGATCATTTCTATATACAAAAAAGGATGCAAAAGAAGGAATATTGCATCTAGATAGATTATTAAGACAACAAAAATGATTCATGTCATTGCGAAACCCAAAACTAGATCCCAAAAATGATAATCCATTACATCAATGTTCCAAGAGAAGAGAGCTATTCAAAATTGTAGCCCCAAATCCCTACCTAATACCCTACCCACAAAGCAAGTACAAATTAAGATAAAATGATATACATGCTGATTTCATCATGATAACATTAAGATTACAAAAGAGCCCCAAACTCCTATGAGGACAATTGTTCATCTAGTCAATATTTGATGCCGGAGTAAACACCAAAGAGAAAAGCCAAAGATGGACATAGGAGTTTCCATCATTGATCTTCATCCAAGATTCAAATTGAAACCATGACAGTAGCAAGAAGCCATCCAATGTAGGTACAAGCCAACTAAGCCCCTAAGCTGTATATAAAAACTCAAGAGAACAAGTGATATCCATTAAAGAAAAACACATGAAATTGCATAGAAGTAGGATACAATTACCAAGATATGCATATTGAGGAATCAAAGTGCAGACCCAAATGAAAGTATAATTTACTGAACAAAAGATGCCCATAAAAATCAAGTGTATCCAACAGATTTTAAAACAAAATTATCTATAAATGATCTTCAAAAATGGTAGCCCCCTAAAACTCGGGCTATATTGTAGCATAAGTATCCACCATCTGATTTTTAGATGTAGATATCATTTAGTGCCCAAATTCAAAATCATGGATTGAAGGGGATGACAGATTACTTGCAAGATAAGCCATAGCTAATGTAGTGAAAAATAACATTTGAAATCCAAAAGGCCTAACTTCGAAAGGACCCCCGCAGAATCAAAGGTAGGTGAATACTTAAATAAATTTATTAAGACATGTGATAAGCCATGCGGGTCTTCAAAATATCATAACCCAAAAGCAGGACGAAGGCCAAATGGTTATTAATAATCAAAGAGCAATTATTAAGAAATGAATGGGTTGATGTGGGATGCAACCCAAGCATGATTTCAAGTCACCAAATTGGGTAGTACAAATGGTTAACAAACTTTTAAAATAGCTCATCTAATAGAAACCCATAGATTTGTGGTAAAATGTCACACTAAAATATGTTCAAGTACCTGAAATAGATATCACTACTTTAAAGCACAATAAGCACAATCCTTTCCACCACGCACATAATAAATAAGAAAGTATACAGGATGGGTCAGGGAAGTACATATTAGGGATTATGGATATCATCATAAAAATTCATGCCACCTTAAATGATTATCAGCATTTGAAAGTTATGAACAAACAATTTTTTATAGCCAATATCAAATAATATTGACTGGCGAATAAGTACAAAGGTAGAAAACAATAATCATATCAAAATGAATATGGGCTATCTTGTGACTTTGAAGTCCCCAAAATAATAAGTGATTTGAAGGAGGCATATTGCAATATTATTTAAGAAAGGCTCAAGAGGAATCTAAACATATTCTTTTGTCATAATATTAACCAAGACGGGGAAGTCAAGTGGATTAAGTGGGGAAAGTAAAGAATTAATAGTAACCCCATCAGCACCCAAATTAGCCAAATAATCAGCCAATAGGTTGCCTTCTCTATAAGTATGCAGAATGTAACATTCAAAGAGTGAATCTAGAAGAAACCAAACTTGATGCAATATATATTGAATGGACCAATTATACACATGACATTTAATACATGCATTAATAATAATGGTTGAATCCCCTTTGACATGCAACTTAGATATAGACAGTGATTTTGCAAGTTCCAATCCAAAAAGAAGGGCAAGGGCCTCAGCTTTTTTATTAGAACCTGGAGGGAGAGGGGATTATTTTGATGAAATCACACGACCTTTAAAATCTCTAATGGGTTTTCCATAACCAGAGTTACCCGGATTTCCCCTAGAAGCCCCATCAAAATTGAGTTTATAAAAACCCTCACTTAGGGGGATCCACTTGGTTTGTGTTTGGAGCAGAGGAGCCTTGGATGAACACAATGGAGCAAGAAGATGATGGAAAACCAAACCCATCCATCACTGAATAACATATCTATCCCAAGGAGGAAAAACATGATTACCTTTGTATTTAGTTATTGTAGAATTAACAAGTTCAATGATTGATATCTCTAAACCTTCCAGAATTTGAGAGATTGGAGATGAAATTTGTCTAAAAATTCTCTTATTTCTCTCCCACCAAATGGACCATACTACAGAAATAGGGATGCACTTCCAAAGATATGAAAACATTGATTTAATATGTAAAATTGGCCATGCCTAGAATAAATCCCATAGTGAGTTAGGTAGTGGCATAGAGAAATTAAGTTTATTAAGAATAAAATGCCAATGATCTTGGGAAAAAGGGAAGTTTAAGAGAAGGTGATCTATTGTTTCCACAACTTGGTGACATAGCACACAATTAAAGGGATTAGAGATGTTTAGTCTCTGAAGATGATCACTAGTTAAAATATGATGTTTTAATGCAAGCCATGTAAAGCATCCTACTTTTGGTAGGACTGAACTGGTCTAGCAGAACTTAAAAGCATGATATGCAGTCTGATGATATTGATTGTATTGAAGAGCTCAGTATCCTTTCTTAACAGAGTATTTTCCATCTTTATCCAAAGCCCAAAAGAGGCAACCTAGTTGGTTATACATAAATATAGTCCTTTCAGTTAATATTTGTTTAAAGGAAGTAGTCTGAATGTGAGAGATAGGAAGACTTGTGAGATCTTTCTAAATAAATAGCCCTATAAATCTATGTATAGCTGAGACATAATTAGAGAAAGACGTTCCCCAGGTTTTTGTGTACAAGGAAATGTACCTTCATAGAATTAGTATTGAG
This sequence comes from Chamaecyparis obtusa, assembly GCA_027943335.1. NCBI lineage: Eukaryota > Viridiplantae > Streptophyta > Pinopsida > Cupressales > Cupressaceae > Chamaecyparis > Chamaecyparis obtusa. Next base: position 595,515 of record BSBK01002945.1, read on the forward strand.
TAATAAATGAAATAGAAACTAAATAAACCACAATATTGAAACTATTTAGCAAATGAAAGATCAATTAAGCATCCTATGGCTCTCTATCTAAGAGTGTTAATAGAAGCTCTCAGAAAGCTACCAGTAATGATAGTCCTAGAATGAGAAATGATAAAGATTAAGCTAAAGCTAACAATTATATTCAAATTTAATGCTAATTAAGCTCTTAAATGTCTTTCTAGCTATAAAATGCAAGAGGTTCTATGCAATTCTCAGATGTGTGGTTATGAATTATGATGATTTTGGTCTTCCTTTTATAGATTTGTGCAATGGTAGGGGGTGTAGTGTAGTTGATCATGATTAAGCTTTGGTTGAGTCTTTGGTTCCACCCTTTGAAGACAATGAAAAGTTTGTGTCCTCAAAGCTTGGGACAAGTAGACAAGATCAATGGACAAGATTCTCTTTCACTTTGAGTGATTGACATTGAATTTGGCTTGATCCATGTGAATGCATTTTCTCAAATCCTATTGGTTGATTGAATTTCCTCCCCTTTTGGGTTGTTGAGAGAAATTAGGATTTATTAATTGATTTAATTGATTTATTTAGCCATGTACCCCTTGAATGGGTTGAATTTGATTTAATTCAAAACTATACAATTAATAGAATTAATTGCACTTTGATTTGATTTCATTTGATTAAAATACTCTCAATTTTGATTTATCTTGAATCAAATCTTGATTTTAATTTTGATTGGCTAAATATGCATTGTGATTCAATTGCTTCAATCTTGTTCTTGATTTTCTTTGATTTGCCTTGATTTTCTTCAATTTATTACTTAATTGTCTTTGTCTATTTTCAGGTGATTACAAATGTCCCTCTTTGAGTTGACGTGTGAAGCATGTCAATTCAAAGAATACTCTGATTTTGTTGATGAAAGGTCTTGATTTCATTGATGGTCAATCTTTGATGTTCGTTTGATATTATTTGATGGTCGATTCTTGATATCTGATATGAGACTGATGTGGATTCTGATGATGTTCAATTCAATTGATGTTGTTCTCTGATGGTTGTTCTGATGATTGATCTTTGATATGATGATTGATCTGATGATGATGATTGATCTGATGAAAAATTCTGATGTGATACCTGATTTGATGTGGTTTGATGTTTGATGCCCCTTTCGATTGATAAGCAAAAAATTTTATGATAGAAGCTTTCGCTTTGATTTGATGATCGATCTCCTGATTTGATGATGCTGATGTCATTCTAATTATCTAAGTATATGTCCCCTCGGGAAATGAATCAAAATGATTTTGGATGATTTGGTTGAGATTGGGAAATTTTGATTTATTTCCTGATAAAATTAATTTGAAAATGTCTCGATCATGAGAGAATTTGTGAGAAGATCTTTGATTGATAAAATGGTGTTGATCCTTCATATAAGTTGATGATTTTTAATATCACTTGATGTCAGTCAGAATCACTTGGTTGATGTTGTATTGATGTCAATCTGATAGGATAAGTAGGTTGATGGGTTGATATTTCACTCTCAATATCTAGAGAGACAAAACAATGATTTTCCTTCCTCAAGATCTAGAGTTAGGAGATTTGATGCGCTCAAGATGAGCAAATGAATGATAGTATAACTTGATTGACGTTAGATGATCATTTGGATGATTTGACTCATTGATATTTGATACATGATATGATTAGATGTTTTTTGTGATATGGAGTTGATTGGATGTTCTCATGATGCAAAATTAGAGATTGGTAGAAGAGAAGATAATGAACAGGATTAGGTTGCCCCTATTTGATTAGCATGATTGATTATTGATGATGTTCTTGATGTAGCATGGATCATTTGATGGATCAAACATTTGAATATGTATCTTGGTGATATTTATGTACCTTTGATGATCAGATTGAGCATGATTTTTGATGATGGATACTTTAGACATTGATGATGTTGATCAGGACTTTGATGATATCGATAGACATTTGATGATGTTGATCAAGACTTTGATGATATCGATAGACATTTGATGATCTGCCATTGATGATATCTTTGATCATTTGATGTATCTTGATTTGGTCTTTTGATGATGATAACTCTACCCCCTTTCTATTTTTTTCTTTTTCATATCTATTTTCAAGCTAAGAAAGGCAAATACCTTAAATGCATTTAATCTAGGATCTATGCAACTAACTGTCACTATTCAGAATTAGGAAGCTTATTTTCATCATCGAGCCTTTTGGAACATGAAATTGGTACAACCCTCACTGGTTTAACCATGATGATATGAATACCTCTGTCTTCGGATTTTAATAATTTTAAGTATACAGACAAAGAATTGATCCCTTTCATATACAAATGTCCTTGATGATTCTTTGATGATCATGTCATTAGACGGATTTGCATACTACTATGAATCAACCTGACAAGCACTCAAGTAGCAATCAAGAAAATATCATGTCTTCATCATCGTTCATCTAGTCAACCATCATCGATTTGCTAAAAAGACATGATTCCAAAAATTTAGTAACTTTTTGAACATTTTTGCTTTTGTTTGTAGATCCATATTTCAAAAACTTCATCCACTTTGATCCTTAGTTATGGTTAAACCTTTTAGATTTTGATCTGATATGTTGTTTGAAGATTTAATGTATCAAATGTTGTTGTTTAGATCAAGTGTTTGGATGTTTGAAATGTAATATTGATCAATAAGTTCAAGTGTAGCAATTTTTCAATTTTGATACAATGATTTTGAGCCAACTTGTGTCTATTTTGCTAAGCTCGTTGAACTTGGATTGGTGCCCCTGGTTTGATTTAGTAAAGATCATGCTTTGTTAGGCAATACATCTTTTGAGTGTTTACTTAAGATTTTCTCTTTTTTTAGATTTTATTTTTTTTGGATTTTTATTTTTTGGATTTTTAAAAGATTTTTGATGTTTTTGGATTTTTAGAAATTTTTTATGTTTTTGAATTTTAGAGATTTTTTTTTTGGATTTTTATAAAGATTTTTGATGTTTTTAGGATTTTTAGAGATTTTTTATGTTTTTGGATTTATCTGAGGAACATTTTCACTTTTTTAGATTTTTAGAGATTACTAGTTCTCAAGCAAGATCACATTGAATTTGTCCCCAATGTCTAGAAAGGTATAGGACATGAAAGATGGATTTGCAGATTTGTTGGATGTTGGATGAATAGACCATGATGGATGAAGCAAGTGAATGCAACCCATAGGACCATCTCCTAAAGATTATCCAAGCTAGGGAAAAATAATATCTCAATATAGGCCCATGATATGGTGTTGGATAGCATATGGAATAATGACTTGGTGTCATGACAATGGTCCAAAGGAATGGACATATCACGAGACTTTTTCAAACATTTTTTTTTATTTCTTTTATTTTTCAATTGGATCAAGATTAAGGGATCAATGTGGATAGGATCACATAATCATGATAAAGGGGTGGTGAAGGCTATGAGTGAATGGTTTGGGATTATGGGAAGGCTTCTTAGAAATAATGAAGGTAGCTTTAGGATCGACAAGATCATGATAAGGTAGTGTGAATGTAACAAGTGAATAGTCTAATGGATAGGATAACTCATGTCAAGATACTTAATGCTCATGGATATGTTCAACCTTGTCAAGATCAAAGGTGAAAGATGTAATACAGATGCAAGTGAGATCAATGGTAGAAAGATGGAGGATATGATGGATGAAACTAACCCCCAAGTGTAGAGTGAAAGAGAGGAATTACGCATGATGCATGTTTGTCAGGTTTTCATCATGGTAATTGTCCAAGATGCCACAAGAAGTGGTTTTCACCATAGGATGGATTTATTTTCCTTTTTCTTTTTCTTCTTTTTTTTTCTTTTTTTTTCATTTTTCTTTTTTCTTTTTTTCTCTTTTTTGGATGGACTCAAGCCTCATGCTCTTTGGATACTTCTTGAAAAGGTATGATATGATGAGCCAAGGCTTCTGAAAGGTATGCTCAAAGATGTTGATATGGTGATGGAAAGGTGATATGGTGGATAAGGTAAAGGGTAGCTAAAGCTTTATGTGATGGATTGGATAAGGGAAATGGAAGGATAATGAATGAGAGGATAATAAGTCTTTCCATGTGTGGGCATGAAAAAGGGAATGGAAGGATAATGAAAAGGAGCATAAGAAGTATTATCAAGATCAACATTGATACACACCTTGAAGGATAGTGGAATAATGGAGGAAAATGGGTGAAATAGCTTGGGATTTTGATGTAAGAGAGGATACGGATCTTGGGACACAAGGCCTCAAAATGGATGGATGAGATGGAATATGTTTGGAAGAATGTGGAGTGGAAGCCTTTGGAAGCTTAAATGTCAACTTTGATTTCTCTTTTGTGTGTAAGTCCTTCAAAAGTGACTTGGGAATCCACACTTTCTTTGATTTGTCTTTCCTTTTGGATGCTTTAGAATGAATTTCTTCAATGAGAGATTTAGGAACCCACATTTTCTTTGATTTTTCTTTTTTCTTGATGGACCTTTGTGGTCTCTTGAATATTTATTTTTTCCTTGCATTCCAATGTTGATGAGATGGGACATGGTGCTCTTCATACATAAATGGATTCTTGGTTTTCTAATTTTCGTGTTGCACATCCAAACTGCTTCCAAAGGACTTGGGATTGGTGGATGAATAAGATTGATATGGCCAGTTCATATGGGTGGTCTTATATGGATGGGTGTTTGGTTTCTCAAGTATGTATGTCTTTTTTTATCTTGATAGGATATAGGGTAAGGGGATGGTGGGATAGGGATGGTAGGAAAGGTTGATGGAGGGATATAGGGACCCAATATAGATGGAAGATATGAAGGTTTAAACTTTGGACTATAGGGACCAAGGATGGATTTGGAGGATGTAGAAGGAATATGCTTATGTGCAAATGGAGGTAAATGGGATGTAGGAGGGATATCAACATCTTTATTTTGAGTTGCATGGCCAAGGCTTTAATCTTTCGGATTTATCTTTATACCAATAGGTTTAGGAGTAGCTTTCATAGGATTGACTTTTATAGGAGAAGTTGAATCTTGAGATAGATATGGAGGCTTATGAAAAGTGGATGTTGGGGTACTTTGATCTTGACAAGGATCTTTTGCTAGCCTAGGAAAACTACTTTGCTTTTGATTTTCGATAAGATCATTAGAGATGGAAGGAATATCTTGATCTTGCTTAGGAGATGGATATGATATAGGAGGTGAAGGAATATGGGGTGTTTGAGATGGAAGGATATCTTCTTGAAATAAATGGAAGGGTATGAAGGATTCATCATGGGATTCTTGGGAGATGGGACTTTAGTCAAATATAGGATAAGGAGGGATATTATCTTGATCTTGATCCTTCATAATACTTGTTTCTTTGCACTTTTGATTAGTCTCTTGACATGGAGCCACTTCTAAGGACAATGTAGGAGTTTGGATCCACACAATGGATTCTTCAAGAGATGATGGATGTTCATTTGAAATAGGTACAATAGGCATTGTAGCACATGAAGGCTTGAGGTCTATAACCTTTGAAGCATGAAAGAAGTTTGTAGCAAGATGTAGGTTATCTTGGATCTCTTTTAGAGGTAGCCCTTGAGGGTATACATAGTCATTCTAAAAATTGTTTGGATCTTTGTTTGATGGAGGAATATTGGATAGCTTTGCTTCTATATAAAATGGAGGAATGGTGGAATAGGTGAAAGCTATAAGAGGACCACTACTAGACATGTGTTCATAATTTTGATCTTGCTTGAGAGTAGTATCTTCATTAGATGATTCATTAGGATCTTCAATTTCAATTATGTCATCATCAATAAGATTTTGAATTTTATGTTTCAACTGCATGCAATCTGAAGTTTCATGCTCATTATGTCTATGATATGCACAATAGTTACTCAAAAAGATAAAACCACATGAAGTGATTTGAGGCAACGTGATGAGATAATTTTCAAGGAGTTTTTCCAAAGTTGATTCGTATGAAATTCCCAAAGGAGTAAATGATCTATCCCAAGGATATTTGCATGTATTTGTGTTTCTCAAAGAGTTGTCATATGATGAAAATTGTTGAGATGGGACTAATTCCTCTTGATTTCCTTGATCAAAGATGAGATTCTCTTGATATTTTGAAATAGGTTCTTCATCAAATATTGGTTTATCATTAGGATATTTTTTATCAAATATAGGGTTTTCATGATAGTCTTTTTTATCAAATTTTTAATTATCAAAGATATGGCATTAATGATGTTTTTCTTGATCATAGAGGTAAGGAAACAATGTTCTTAATGAGAATTGGTTGGATAATGTTTCCATTTCTTTTTCCATTTCTTGAATTCTTGTGAATAGAATATTCTTTTGAATCTTTATTGTTAATTTATTTTTAGATCTTAATGGATGTTTTCTTTTTGTAATCAAAGACCTTCAAGCACAACACAATGATTTTATCAATTATCACAAGAAATTCTTCCAAGCAATCTACCTTAGGTCAAATTTGGCTTTTAAAAAGGCTCTAATGAGGTAGGCTTGCTAATTTATCAAGGATTTAGTATGGATTCTGTTCAAAATGTATCTTAAACTTTCATCCCCCAAGTATGTTAAGGGGCTTCCCACCACCAGTATATCAGATTTTTGTGCAATCCATGAGGACTACTCGAGGAAGTTCAAAAATTTAGTATCCTTTTGTCACACACCCCATTTAGGATGTATGTGTTTTGTTTTATAGTGGGTTGGATTCTCGCAGCAAAAGTAAGTGTATCCCACTTTGGGTTGTCCCTCTCACTGGCCCTTTTAAGGAAAATCTCAGGAGGTGAGCCCAACTAAAGATCTAGCATGGTATTCTCTGTAGGACATTATTTTTTGTTTCTTTTTTGCATGCAAAAAAGAAAAAGAAAAAATTGCACTTTTTAACAAACATAGTTAACAAGGCTCAATTACCTCACCCACTAACTAGAGAGAATTGAGTATTTATACTCTCTTCTACAAAAAAGGGGTTTTTCTATTAAGTGTTTGGTTTATTCCTTTAAGCTATCCAAATTACTAGATTTTGAAAGGACAAAGCCACAATTTAAGCACACAAATCACCAAGTTTTAAGGCTTACCTTTCCTTGTAGCTAACAAAAGTTAGGAGCATTTTTAGTTATTTCCATAATTGTATGCTTACCTTGGCTATAGTTCCTTTCCAGTGTGCTTTTCCTCCAACAAGTTAGTCAACAAAAATAGCCACAATGAAGGAAACCAAAAATGAAATTGAAGAAGCAAAGATTGAATTGAATCTAAGGCCTTATTTGCAAATTTTAAGAAAAACTTGATTTAAGGTGAGAAAATCCAATTAAGTGACACAAATTTAGTTTTTTATGCTTCTACAACCTTAAGATAATTTTCATAAACCTGATTTTCCTGCTGTGAATCCTCAAGGACTAATTTGATATGAGCAATGTTCTCTTTCTTGATTTTCCTAGTCAAAGCCTTCCCTTCTTGGTTGAATCTGCTCTCTAGTTTCTTCACTTTTCTATGATCAGACATATTGCAGAGTCATGAAAATCATTTTACCATAGTTAGATTATGCAAATTAACAGTTTATGCAAAAGTGCTCCTATAATGCTTAAAAGCGTTATTTTACTACTCAAAAGCATTGTTAATTTGATTAAAAGCATTATTTCAACTCTGTCAGTAAACTCAAAAGCGCACAAATAACTAATTAAAGCATTGTAGAATCTATCAAAGGCGGTAAAAATGCAGTAAAAGCGCTTAGTAAAATAGAAAAATCACTCAGGAGTCAGGAAAAATGCATTGTAGATTCGTGCAAAGGCACTACAAGAATGTGATGAAGGGTGCTCCCCTTAATACCACAAACACATAACAGAAATAGAGAAACAACAACAATATGCAAGAACAGAAAATTGGCTTCTTATTATCTCCACAAATGTGGAATTACAAACTTTCAGAATTACAATATGTAAAGCCACATGGGCATTCCCTTACAATATTCTATAGGACAAAGCCTCAAACTATTACCCAGATCTACTACCTTGAACTATTCTAAACTACCTAAGACAATAATACAACCTTCCTTATATAGGCAATTTTTCCACCGCCTGGGAAGGTTCTAGAATTTTAGCCAATAAGGCCGACCAAACTTAGAATTATTTTATCTTACATTTTATTACATCATAGTCAGCTCAAGATAACCTTTGAAACCCGAACAAAAATTTTGAAGAAAATTATTTTTCGCCATTTCAGGTGGCCCAACTTCCGAAGACCATAAGTCATCACCAGTTGACCCGATCGGCTATTATAACCCCATTTCAGAAACGCCACGAAGCGCTCTATAGGCTTAACCTATGCAAGCGCCCATCACCCAAATTTTTGACCTCATCCGGGGCCTCTAAAGCCTTCAAAACTGAGTTCAAAGTTTCTGTACCCTGCTGCCAATATCGAAAATCTTCAATATCTTCCAATATACACTTGATCTGGCAATGAAACTTTACTGGCAGACTTATATGACCAAAATGAACCTCCAAGAAAGAAATCAGATCATTCTGAGCACATACAAAAATTACCAAAAATAGTAACTTTCTATAAATAGCAGCTCTGCATAAAATAGCCCTTATTGAATATAAAAATAGAAAAAAAAAATTTGGGTGATGCAAGATTGCTCTTACACCCAGGATGCTCCTGCATCAGACACCCAGGGTAATTTAAGAAGTGACCCTGTCACGACTCAAGTGTGCAGAGGAAAACCAAGACAGTTAACCTCCTCCTTTGTTAGCCATGATGAATCTTCAATAGGTCATCCTTTCCATTTGACCAAATACTCTTCATATGTCCTGTTCCTTGTGCTTCTGCCAACACGACTGTCCAGTATGTCTTCAATCTCCTTGATATCTGAACTAGTTATTGGAATACTCCAGTGTGCTGCTACAACCTCATCTTGAACACCTCCTTCATGATACTCTGTCAAATCTGAAATGTTAAACACTGGTGAAATATTCAGCTCAGTAGGCAATTCTACCTCATATGCATTTCCTGAATCATGCTTCTTCAGTATCTTACATGGCCCAAACTTCTTTATTTTCAACTTGTTATATGTACCAACTGAAAACCGCTCCTTCCGCAAATGAACCATGACTTCATCTCCAACCTGAAACTCCCTATGCCTCCTTTTCTCATCTGCCTTAGTCTTATATTGCACATTCATCTTGGTAATATGCTTCCTCACCTCCTCATGGATGTTCTTCAAATGTTCTACAAAATCCTCAGCTTCGGCACTACTTATTTCTCCTTTATCTATCTTCCTCGATTCAGATGCATTTCTTGGACTACTTCCATATACAATCTGGAATGGTGATTTACCAGTGCTCCTGTTGACAGAATTATTGTATGCAAATTCCGCCTGTGGTAAAATCAAATCCCATCTTGTTGGCTTATCTCCAACCAAACATCTCAGCAAATTTCCCAAACTTCTATTCACCACCTCTATCTGTCCATCAGTCTGTGGATGATGTGATGAACCAAACTTCAAATCTATCTTCAACTTCTTCCACAATGTATGCCAGAAATATCCAACAAACTTAGTGTCTCTATCTAAAACTATGGCCTTTGGCAAACCATGTAGTCTCACTACTTCTCTGAAAAACAATTCTGCTACATGAACAGCATCATTAGTCTTCTTGCAGGGAATGAAATGTGCCATCTTTGAAAATCTATCAACCACCACAAAAATTGAATCATGTCCCTGCTGAGTCCTCGGTAAACCAAGAACAAAGTCCATGCTGATATCCTCCCAAGGCTTCTTTGGTACGGGTAATGGCTGATACAACCCTGTATTCTGCTTCACTCCTTTCGCCATCTGACATACTCTGTTACTCTGTACAAACTTCTTCACATCTTGCTGCAACTGTGGCCAATAATAATTCTCACTAACCAAACCAAGGGTTTTATCAAAACCAAAATGTCCAGCCAATCCTCCGCTATGCTTCTCCTTGATGAGATTCTCTCTCATAGAATTTCATGGAATGCACAAATGACTCCCTCTGAATAGCATATCATCCTGGATGATGAAATCCAACCATTTCGTCCTGTCTAGAGTAATAGGTTCTATACAAGCTTTCCAAGCTTCACCAAAATCAGGATCCTCTGGATACAAATTCTTGAGTTCCTTGAACCCAATCACTTCAATCTGCATTTCTGTCAGCAATAGTTGTCTTCTGTTAAGAGCATCTGCAACCCTATTAGACTTTCCACTCCTATGTTTCAAAACAAATGTATAACTCTGCAAAAACTCAACCCATTTCAAATGTCTTTGATTCAATTTTCCTTGACTATCCAAATATTGCAAAGCTTGATGATCAGTATACAAAACAAACTCCTTAGGAAGTAGATAATGTCTCCACTTCTTTAATGCCTGAACTATAGCATAAAATTCCTGATCATAAAAAGAATATTTCCTCTTGGCATCATTTAACTTCTCACTAAAATAAGCAACAGATTTACCTTCTTGGCTCATAACAGCTCCTATTGCAGTACCACTAGCATCACAATCTACTTGAAACACCTTATTAAAATCTAGAAGTGCTAAAATAGGTTGTTCTGTAACTTTTTATTTCAACAATTGAAAACTATTTTCTGCCCCATTAGTCCACTTAAACTCTTTTCTATCCCCTCTCATTGTTTCAGTCAAGGGTCCACAAATACTGCTAAAATTTTTGATAAACTTTCTATAAAAGCTAGCTAGACCATGAAAAGATCTTACCTCAGTAGCACTCCTTGGTGTAGGCCATTCAAGGATAGCCTATACCTTCTCTGGGTCCATTTTTAGACCTTCTCCTGAAACTACAAACCTCAAATACACCAACTCTTTCTTCACAAAACTGCACTTCTTCAAATTAATCAGCAATTTTTCTTCTCTCAACTTCTCAAATACAATACGAATATGCATCATATGCTCATCCAATGTCTTACTAAAGATCAAAATATCATCTAGGTAAACAATGACAAACTTACCTAGAAATTCTTTCAGAACCTCGTTCATGAGCCGCATGAAAGTGCTCGGTGCATTGGTTAGCCCAAAAGGCATGACTAACCACTCATATAGTCCTTCCTTTATCTTGAAGGAAGTCTTCCATTCATCTCCTTCTCTGATCCAAATCTGATGATATCCACTCTTTAGATCTATCTTTGAGAAATACACAGCTCCACTCAAACAGTCCATAATATCATCCATTCGTGGCAATGGAAACCTGTACTTGATTATGATCTTGTTTATTGCCCTAGAATCTGTACACATCCTCCATTCTCCATTCTTCTTTGGTGCTAATACCGCTGGTATAGCATAGGGACTTAGACTCTCATGGATCAATCCTTTCTATAACAGTTCATGTACTTGTCTGTTCAACTCCTCACTTTCTGCAGGTGTCATTCTGTGTGCTGCCTTATTCGGCAAACTCACTCCTGGAATCAAGTCCATCTGATGACTAATTTTTCTGACTGGTGGTAATCCATCAGGCACGTTATCAAATACAATATCCTGAAACTCATTCAACAAATCTACAACTTCTACAGGGATATCTTCTACTTCCTCTTTACTAGCTTTTGGAATTAAAGCAAAACATACATGCTCATGCCTCATACCATCTAGGAAATTTCTTTCATCAACAAAAGTTATCCTTGCATTACCACATACCTTTTCTTCAGTCTCCTTCAATGGTTTTAGCTTATGTCGCACTCCATCCTTTGTCAGGGAATAGGTATTCACACGACCATCATGTACAGCACATCTGTCAAATTACCATGGTCTACCCAACAACATATGACATGCATCCATAGATATGATATCACACAATACCTCATCTTGGTATCCGCCAATCTTGAACTTCACCAGGCATTGTTCATTGACCATGACCTTGTGGTCATCCTGTACCCAGGCAATTCGATATGGATGTGGGTGTTTCTGTCTCTTGAGCTTCAACTTTGTCACCATCTCTTCTGACACCAAATTGTCAGTGCTTCCACTATCAATAATCACATCACAACATTTACCTTCACACTTGCACCTGGTGCGAAACAGGCTCCTCCTTTGCTCAGGTTCATTCTCACCACTCAACAGGACTCTTCTGTTAATCAACGTTTCTCCTCTTTAAGCATCTTCAGAATTTGATGATCTGGTATCTTCATCTACATGTGCAACTCTGGCCTGGCCTTCATTTCTCCTGTCTGTTATGCCTTGGCGCTGAGGACATTCAAATGCCCTATGACCTTCTTCTCCATAGTGAAAACATGTTCCATGGAAGCCACCTCTTCCAGATCCTTGTCCTCTTCCTCTTCCTCTCTGATCTCTATTATTCTTATCCTGGAAGCAATTGGAATTATTTTCTCACTGATTCTAACTACTACTGGCCTCATCCTTCTTTTTCGGATCTTCATTTCGGCCACCATATGACCGTCCACCAAATCGTCCACCGCGACCTCTTCCGTTTTGTCTGCTCTCAAACTTCTTGTTCAGCTTTTCCTCTACTTTTAGGGCAAACTGGTATGCCTCTTCAATACTGTTCATTCGAACCAGATTCAACTCCTCCTGAATGCTTGGCCTTAACCCATTAAGGTATCAGGCAACTTTCTCCTTATCAGCTTCTGCATGGCCTGTTCTGATGAGAAGTCGATAGAACTCCTCTGTATACTCCTGAACAGATCTTCCTGCTTGCTTCAAACTCTACATTTTCTTCAGTAGGTCAAGCTCATAATCAACAGGAATGAACTGTCGCTTCAATTTATCCACCATCTGATCCCATCTTGTGATTTTATCTTTCCTTCTTCTATTTCACTCCAATTGAATTTCTTGCCACCAGATCTTCGCATGACCTTTCAATCTGGCCTTCACAAATTTGACCCTATCAGGATCCTCAACATCTTCGTACTCAAAAAATTCCTCACATTCATTGATCCAGTTGATCAATTCCTCTGGGTTAAGATTTCTAGAAAATGTAGGAACCTCAATCTTTGGTCTTTTCCCAATCTTGTAAATTGCCCGAAAAAGTCTTTCTTCCTCTTGGTTCACAATTTCAGCTTCTCCTTCTTGATATTCTTCTTCGGCTTCATCCTCACTTTCGTCTCTGACATTAAGATTCATTCCTCTGTGAATCTCTTCTTACAATGCTTGCACTTGTCTCTGTAGCTCTCTAACCTCAGGTGTCACGGCACCAACTCTTCCACCACGTTCTCTTCGTGGAGGCATTTTCATGATACGCGCTGAAACCCTAACCACGGTCCTGGTGCAAACTGCCTCATAGTCGGTGATCTTTTTACACACTCAAGAACTCCCGCTCTGATACCACTTGATGAAGGGTGCTCCCCTTAATACCACAAACACATAACAGAAATAGAGAAACAACAACAATATGCAAGAACAAAAAATTGGCTTCTTATTATCTCCACAAATGTGGAATTACAAACTTTCAGAATTACAATATGCAAAGCCACATGGGCATTCCCTTACAATATTCTATAGGACAAAGCCTCGAACTATTACCCAGATCTACTACCTAGAACTATTCTGAACTACCTAAGACAATAATACAACCTTCCTTATATAGGCAATTTTTCCACCGCCTGGGAAGGTTCCAGAATTTTAGCCAATAAGGCCGACCAAACTTAGAATTATTTTATCTTACATTTTATTACATCATAGTCGGCTCAAGATAACCTTTGAAACCCGAACAGAAATTTTGAAGAAAATTATTTTTTGCCATTTTAGGTGGCCCAACTTCCGAAGACCATAAGTCATCACCAGTTGACCCGATTGGCTATTATAAACCCATTTCAGAAATGCCACAAAGAGCTCTACAGGCTTGACTTGCGCAAGCACCCATCACCCAAATTTTTGACCTCATCCGGGGCCTCTAAAGCCTTCAAAACTGAGTTCAAAGTTTCTGTACCCTGCTGCCAATACCGAAAATCTTCAATATCTTCCAATATACACTTGATCTGGCAATGAAACTTTACTGGCAGACTTATATGACCAAAATGAACCTCCAAAAAAGAAATCAGATCATTCTGAGCACATACAAAAATTACCAAAAATAGTAACTTTCCATAAATAGCAGCTCTGCATAAAATAGCCCTTATTGAATATAAAAATAGAAATATTTTTTTTTGGGTGATGCAAGATTGCTCTTACACCCAGGATGCTCCTACATTACAATGACAGATAGATAATAGAAGGATTAAAAGCATTGTGGATCAACGCAAAGGCGCACTAATTTGTTGTGAAAGTGTTGAAATAGTGCTGGAAAGTGTTGTTTCATTGTGCAAAGGTGTCGTTTGATCTATCAAAAGTGTTGTTTCCTTAAAAACCCGAGAGTTAAACATGCACAAATTTGATAAAAATGAAATAATTTTGAGCGTTTAGTAAAGTGAAGCATCCCGCCCCATGGTGGGTGCCATTTTGTGTACAAGGAAATGTACCTTCATAGAATTAGTATTGAGAAATAAATGAAATAGAAACTAAATAAACCACAATATAGCAACTATTTAGCAAATGAAAGATCAATTGAGCATCTTATGGCTCCCTATCTAAGAGTGTTAATAGAAGCTCTCAACAAGCTACCATTAATGATAGTCCTAGAATGAGAAATGATAAAGATTAAGCTAAAGCTAACAATTATATTCAAATTTAATGTTAATTAAGCTCTTAAATGCCTTTCTAGCTATAAAATGCAAGAGGTTCTATGTAATTCTCAAATGTGTGGTTATGAATTATGATGATTTTGGTCTTCCTTTTATAGATTTGTGCAATGGTAGGGGGTGTAGTGTAGTTGATCATGATTAAGCTTTGGTTGAGTCTTTGGTTCCACCCTTTGAAGACAATGCAAAGTTTGTGTCCTCAAAGCTTGGGACAAGTATACAAGATCAATGGACAAGATTCTCTTTCACTTTGAGTGATTGACATTGAATTTGGCTTGATCCATGTGAATGCATTTTCTCAAATCCTATTGGTTGATTGAATTTCCTCCCCTTTTGGGTTGTTGAGAGAAATTAGGATTTATTAATTGATTTAATTGATTTATTTAGCCATGTACCCCTTGAATGGGTTGAATTTGATTTAATTCAAAACTATACAATTAATAGAATTAATTGCACTTTGATTTGATTTCATTTGATTAAAATGCTCTCAATTTTTATTTATCTTGAATCAAGCCTTGATTTTAATTTTGATTGGCTAAATATGCATTGTGATTCAATTTCTTCAATCTTGTTCTTGATTTTCTTTGATTTGCCTTGATTGTCTTTGATTTATTACTTAATTGTCTTTGTCCATTTTTAGGTGATTATAGTTTGAATTACTATATTTGAGAAATATTTTAAAGAATCAATAGTTACAAAGGGGGGGAACCCATTCCATGAATCAAGACAAAAATTAACACTCCCCATTGTTCACTTCCCAAGATATGAATGAAGTAATAATTTCCCTAGAAGCCATCATGTAATCCTAGATGACATAGCCCTTTGGTGGGTCCAGGACAGTAAATATCCTAGAAGGTTCCATGTTGTTTAGATATTTCTCTTGTAATAGGAGACACCATTTTGAAGAGGGTTTGTCTTACATTTACCAAACTAGCTTAGCACCAAAATCCCTATTCCTATTAGTAATGTTGTGAAGTCTGACACCTATTTTCAAAGAGGTTGACATGGCAGGAATAGAAATTAGAGGTATTTTTTTCTGACCATTCATATTTGTTGACCAAAGAAATGAGCAAATTAAAGTTTCAATCTAAGAGATGATATTTTTAGGGGCTCGCAAAATAGAGAAATAATAATTTGGAATGGCAGAGAGAACAGTTTTGATAAGCAAAATTCTACCCAAGAGTGATAACCAATGAGCCTTCGAAGCACTAATTCTACTTTTGATACAATCAACAAAAGATTTCCAATAAGAAGGTTTGTTTAAACCCATAAAAAAGGGAACACCAAGATAAGTAGATGGAAAATCATCAAGGGAAAAATGAAGCAATTGGGTTATTCTTTGAGTAACCAATTGGGAAGTATTAAAAACATAAATTTTAGATTTGGTTGCATTGATACATTGACCCAAAACTTGTGTAAATAGATCAATAGCTTTCTTCATACTTTGCACTTCTTGATATGTAGAGGATAAAAAAAGTAAGGTATCATCAACAAAAAGAGAATGAGTGATGGACAGGGACGTACCTGTAATATTGATACATTTCCACAAACCCTTTTGATTAAAAGAATTGATAAGCCTATTGAAAGCTTCTGCTATAATGATAAACAAGAGCAGAGAAAGTGGATCACCTTGACTAATTCCTTGGGAAGAGGAAAAAAAACCTATTGGTGCTCCATTAATGAGAATAGAAAAATGTGCACCTGAAATGCAAGCTTTAATCCATTTACACCACCTAGAGGAGAAACCGAACTGGCAAAGGACTAGGAGGAGAAAAGATCAATTAAGTTTATCATAAGCCTTCATCATATCTAATTTGGAAACAAAAGCCACAATATTGTGCTCCTTGATGGTATGAAGGGTCTCATGGGTTATTATGGCTCCCTCATTAGTTTTGCAACCAAGAAAAAAATCCCCTTGTTCTGATGATATAATTTTTGGAATAATAGGCTTAAGTCACAAATAAATAGCCTTTGTGATAATCTTATAGATAGTATTGCACAAAGAAATAGGGCGAAAGTTAGGAAAAGAGTAAGGGTCATTAACCTTTGGAATGAGGGTAATATTTGTGGTATTAAAGTTCTTCAAAATGGAAACATTTTTCCTGGATTCTTCAAGTACCTCAAGAAATTCAATACAAATGACATCCCAACATTTCTGAAAAAATAGTGTTGTGAACCCATCAGGGTCTGGTGCCTTATCTGGAGGCATATAAAAAATCATAAGACGTATCTCAAAAAGAGTGAACAGGGCCATTAGAACTGAATTGTCATGTTGTGTAATCAATGGGGGGTGAATTCCAAGAGCTCGTCCACAAGGTGAGAAGGGGGAGGGTCTTGAGGTGGAGGGGAAAGAAGATTAGAAAAAAATCTTACACTCTCATTTTGGATTCCCTTAGAATCAGAAATTAAATTCCCTAGATGATCATGAATTGAAAAAAAATGTGTTGTTAGCCTTCTTCTGCTTGGCAAATGAATGAAAAAAATTAGTATTCCGATCTCCTTGTTGAAGCCTTAGTTCTCTGGACTTCTGTCTCCAATACTCTTCTTCACGCTTGCATAATTCAAACCACTACTCTTGCAATGTATGTTGCCTTGCATGCATATGAGCATTTAAACCATGGAGTAAAATATGTTGGTTAATCTCAACTAGGTTTCCTTCTACTACCTTTTTCTACTCA
The DNA here is from genome assembly GCA_027943335.1 of Chamaecyparis obtusa. Lineage (NCBI taxonomy): Eukaryota > Viridiplantae > Streptophyta > Pinopsida > Cupressales > Cupressaceae > Chamaecyparis > Chamaecyparis obtusa. Next base: position 612,870 of record BSBK01002945.1, read on the forward strand.
AAAATATTTTTTAAAACGTGTTTATTCCATATTTTGATAAGCCCTTTGACATACTGCATTTTCTTGTGAAACTGAAACATTTTGGTTCATGGCTCTAATGAAGCATCCTTCCACCATTGTTTTAAAAGGTCATCAAAATGGGGATGTGATACTAGACACTTTCAAACTTAAAGGATGGTCTGGCAAACCTAGGAAGAGGAGAATCTGATGGAAGAATAAATAGTTGAATAAGAAAATGATCAGATTCAAAATAGGGTAATATATCTAATTGGACAATATTATTCTCCAATTTCTAACATTGTGAGCATAAAAATCTATCCAATCTAACAGAAATCTAATAGAACCCAACTCTTTTATTAGTCCAAGTGAAAGAACCATCTTGTGGTTGAACATAAAATAGAGCATTATTGTCAACAAAGTCATTAAAGTCTTGGGTAGCTCTAGGAGGAGGAATAATACCTCCAATATTATCCCTGGGATGAAGAATGGCATTAAAATCACTGGCAACAATAAACTTTACACCTCTAATTGTTGAATAAAACTTGTAAGTGTAAACCATAGTTGTTGTTTATTTATCATAGGGGTAGGGCCATAAACATTAATCAAATGGAATGAAAGTTCATAATGTTGGATGGATAACATTTTCCAATGAGTTCCCTAATGAAGATGTTGAGCCTTGATAGTTGTAGGATTCCATAATACTGCAAGTCCTCTAGAGGCACCTAAGCTAGGGACATGTGAGGAATTCCATGATGACCAACATCCAACAAAATTCTGTAAATTATCTTGTGATAGCTTAGTTTCTTGAAGAAATACTACATCACATTAAATAGAATCAAGGCAATGCTTGATCATATTCTATTTGTTAGGGGCATTAATGCCCCTAACATTCCATGAGAGGATCTTCATAATTGACAATGAGAACTCTTGGCTCTCCTTGTCAATCGTTTAGAGGAAGGGAAATTACCATCCAATGTTTCTTGAATCCTATTGGAAACTACAATTGAAACAATTATTATATTGTCATTAATGTCAAACCTTAACTGGTAAGATAGTTTCTATCTAGTAGAGTACCATATCTTTTTATTGATGAAGAGGATTTGAAAAGAGGAGATAGCAAGAGGACCTAAGAAAAGGTTGAGTTATGAGATACTACAATGGGTACTTGTTTAGTTGACACATTGGCAAGGTAATGTGTTGTTTATCTTTAACACTAAGTGAAGAAATTAGTTGATTAAAAGCATAGGCTTAATCAAGAAAAAGAGGAGAAATTCAATTTAAGCCAAGTGATGCTAGTGTCGACCGAGCGCCAGTATAAGCTGAGAAAATTTTAGTGTCCATAAAGCATCAGTAATTGCCGAGTATGAGAGAATTAACCGAGAAAAGACAGTGTTTGCTGAGTGGAAATTTTTTAGTGATGACCGAGTTATTCAGTGATGATCGAGTAGATGAACACAGTATTGACCGAGTGTCACTAATTTATAGTTTGTGAAGGAATTGAGAATCCCAACCGACATAGTTGAATTCTTCAGATATGTAAAACATGTTAACATTAAAGATGAATGACTTGGAGCATTCAATGCATGGTAAACCATTTTCTTATGGATTCAAGGAGAAGTTTGGAGAAGTATCTAGAAGGATAAGGAGGAGAACAAAATGATGGAAGGATTTGATAAATCTGACCTAAACCTAAGATCTATAGAGATGATTAAGCAACAAAATATTAATCTACCTAATCAAGGAGGTATAAGGATGACCTAATTATGGGTTATGTATGTGTGGAAAGAGGTTGATGTTATTGATTGGCGAACCTAAGTAGAAGGCTAAGAAGAAATGTGAAGAGATGAATAGAATTGAGGTGATTGCTTGAAGGGATTTCTAAGAAGATCAGAGATGGAGATGGTAATGAAGGTCAGTTAGTAAATCAACATATGAGCGTATTGGATCTATATCTGCAAAGTGAGTTGTATATTTCAGATTATAACCTACTATTACTTTATAACCATTGTATCAGTTAAAATCATTTAATCAAGGTTGACCTAACAGTCATTTTGTAAACCCTTTAATCAAGGTGACATTATAATGGAATGTTCTTAAGCCCTCTAATCAAGCCACTCTTAATAGGGTGATTAAATCCTTTAACAGGGTCACACCTAATAGTGTGTATTGTAAACCTTTAACAGGGTTAGCTTTTCAGAGAGCTCACTTCAGAAGAGTGAAAATTTGGTAGCATGTTACTAGTGGTTTTTCCCATATTGGGTTTCCATGTTAAATCCTAGTGCCATACTTATGTGAATGTTATTTGATGTGTTATGTTGTTGAAAGTTTTATATTCTGCAAGTTAATTACTTTTGGACAGTGGACTGCAAGTTTTATGTTACTGATTTATTCTATAGAGACCGGGTGAATTGTTGAATAGATCTAATTTTTTTGAAGAGTTTAAAAGTTCAATTGGTACATTTGGACCTGAGGATAACTAATTCACCCACCCCCCTCTCATTTATTCTAAATTCATTTCAACAATTGGTATCAGAGCTTGTGGTACTTGTAAGGAGAAAATTTTTAAGGTACTTGAAGCTAATGATCAAGATGTACAAAAAGGAGGTACCAAAGCTGAACAAGGAGAACTTCCCTGCATGGTAGAGTTTGATGAAATTACACCTAGCTGGAATTGGTGATTTAGTGAACTACTATGTGGAACATGATTATGTATCAGTTGTTGCACCTATGACAATCAGGGAGATGAAGGAAAAGCAAGAACACAACCAGGAAATGTTGTAGATTGCATCAGCCCTAAGTTATCCTAAATTTGAAGACATCAAGGACTGTACTAATGCAAAGAAAATGTGGGACACACTAGCAACTATCTATGGTGGGGACACAAATGTGTTGAGAACCAAATTTGAAATCTTGAGAGGCAAGTTTGATGAAATGAAAATGTTATAAGGTGAAAACATTGTTCAATATTCTGGAAGAGTTAAAGAGGTAGTGAATGCTATTAGAGGAGGTAATGGAAACATTGATGATGAAACTATTATTAGCAAAGTTTTAAGAACCCTACTTCCTATCTATGCAATTAGAGTTTTTGCTATACAAGAATCAAGATGTACTCCTGGTAACATCCTACCTTTGGAATTAGGTCTTGTTGGTAGGCTTACTACTTTTGAGTTGTCAATTTTTGATAATTTCACTACTCATAATATTGAATCTGCATTCAAGTCTCAAATGGTTCTTCATGAGTCTAATAAAGGAAAACAAAGATCTATGAACAGTGAAAGTCACAATGACAGTGACAGTGACACTTATGATGATGATCTAGATGATCTTGAGGCACTTATGGATAGAAGGATACCAAGAGGAAAAGGAAAATTCAAAGGTAAACTTCCTATAATCTATTTTTCATGTAACAAAGTTGGTCATATTGTAGCAAGATGTCGTGACATGAATGACAAGGATGAAAGAAGGGAAAGTAAGTATAAAGACAAAAGGAATGACAAAGATCATAGAAGGTATAAGGACTACAAAGATAAAGGTAAGAAGTCTTGTTATATTGTTGAAGAAGAAACTGACAATGAAACTAGTGAATTTGATGATTTTGATATAGAAACTATTTATGTTGCTATGAAAGATGATTCTGATGAAGATGATAAAACAACACTTATTTCATATGTGAGTAAAGGTGATAAATGTATTATTGATAGTGGTTGCTCACATCACATGACTGGTGATAAAAGTAAGTTTTAAATCTAAAATCATTACAAAGGTAGGAGTGTTAAGTTTGGTAATGATGCACCATGTCTTGTGAAGGGAAAAGGATCAATAAGATTGAGTGATAAGATCATATGTGATAATGCTTATTTGGTTGAAGGTATTAACTACAATTTTTTGAGAGTTGCACAGTTGAATAGTACTAGTTACCGAGTTTAGTTCCATCATAAGAAGGCTAAAATATTTAATGCCACCGGTGAAGTAATTGGAAGTGGAGAACAAACAAGAGGTAATTTTTTCTATCTAGACCTATCCGAAGAAACATGTTTGTTTGCAAAACTTGATGATGTATGGTTATGGCATAGGAAGTTGTGTCATGTGAACTTTGACAATTTGGTAAATATTAGTAAGATGAAGAAATTTAGAGGTTTACCAAGATTTAAGAAACCTGATAATGTGATGTGTAAACAATGTCAATTGGGAAACAAAGTCTAGTTTCAAGAGCAAGATATATACTTCTGACAATATTTTGGAATTGGTTCATACTAACCTTTTTGGACCTATTGTTGTGCAAAGTTACTGTGGTGATAAATATTTCATTTTTTTTGTTGATGACTATTCTAGAATGATGACTGTGATGTTTTTGAAAGAAAAATTTGATGCCTTTTAGTTGTTTAAGTGGTATTTGGCAAAAGTTGTGGAAAGTGCAAATGTTAGAGTTGATGAATATGGAGAAAAGAATGAAGTTGAGTGTAAGCAAGAGCCTGAAGATTACAGATCTTTTGTATACATGGAAGAAGGAGAGACCAGTAATATACCTGAACTAGAAAACAAAGATGTCGAGCAACAACATGAACCTGTCAAGTCATAACAAGAAAATATCGAGCATTAAGAGGATGCTGCCGAGTAATCAGAAGAAGATGCAGAGAATCTACAAGATGAACCTAAAGATCAAGAACAAGAAGAAAGGAGATCTGAGCCTACATTAGCACAATATATGAGAAGACATCATAAGCCAGAATAAATCATTGGAGCTAAAGAGTTTGGAGTCATGACAAGAAGTAAATTGAAAGATCAAACATGCTTGTTATGTGAGTTTGAGCCTAAGACAATGAAAGATGCTTTGGAGAATGAAGATTGGATTTAAGCCATGAATGAAGAAATTGAGAAGATAGAAAAGAACAAAACCTAGACACTAGTGCCGAGACCAGAAGACAAGAATGTTATTGGAACAAAGTGGGTGTTCAGAAATAAGCTAAATGAATATGGAGAAGTCACAAGGAACAAAGGTAGATTGGTATACAAGGGATGTGCACATGAAGAAGGCATTGAATATGGGGAGACTTTTGCCCCAATTGCGAGATTAGGAGTGAGAACTCTACTTGCATATGCAACTTTTAAACGATTCAAAGTGTATCAAATAGATGTCAAATCTACATTTATGAATGGAATATTGGAAGAAGTATACATTGAACAGCCAGAAGGATTTGTTGATCCAAGCAAGAATAACATGATTTGTAAACTACACAAGGCACTGTATGGATTGGAATAATCCCCCAGAGCATGGTATGAGAGATTGCACAACTACTTGATAAAGATTGGATTTGTAAGAACAAATGACAACAAAAATCTATATTTGAACATAAAAAAGGTAAAGGGATATTGTTAGCTGAAATCTTTGTTGATGATATCATATTTGAAGGACAAGATGCCCTATGTCAAACATTTTCACAAGAGATGCAAACTAAATTTGAGATGTCTGTGTTTGGAGAGATCAAATTCTTTGTTGGTTTGCAAGTTTATCAGATGAAGAAAGGTATCTATATTACACAATCTAAGTATGTCAAGGAGATACTGAAAAATTTTGTTATGGAGGATTCTAGACCAGTAAGTACACCCATGGCTACTAGACAAAAACTATCAAAGAATGATGATACAGTTGAAGTGAATCAAACCTTGTGCAGGTCTATGATTGGAAAGTTACAATATGTTGTTCATAGTAGACTAGATATTGCCTAAGCAGTTGGGATTGTTGCAAGATTTTCTACAAATATTAAGGAGAGTCACATGACAAAATTGAAAAGGATATTGAGATATCTAAAAGGAACAAAGGACTATGGACTGTATTACAAGAAGAATGAAAAGTTTGAACTGAAATTTTACACTGATGCAAATTGGGCAAGAAATGTGGATGAAAAAAGGAGTATAAGTGGTGGCGCATTCTTTCTAAGAAAGAGATTAGTCTCTTGGACAAGAAAGAAATAGAATTTCATTTCCCAATCTACAACAGAAGCTGAATATATAGCAGCAGCAGTGAATTGTTCAAATTAAGTGTGGATTAAGAAATTGTTAAAAGGTATGAAGGAAGAAATTACTGAGCCAGTTGTTATTTTATGTGATAACACAAGTGCTATTAATATATCAAAGAATCCTATGATGCACACTAAGACTAAGCATATTGCTATCAAGTATCATTTCTTGAGAGAGCTAGTTCGAGATAAAGAAGTGAGATTGGAGTATGCGAATACAAAGAAATAGTTAGAAGATATATACACTAAATAATTACCTAAGGATGCTCATGAATATCTAAGAGGTAAATTAGGGGTGATTCCCCTAACTGAGGCTACCTATAATCATATCGGAGCATTGCATCAAATGGAATAAATCAAAATATCTAACAAACTAATGCAAAGGAGGTCACACTTTAGGAGTTGTCTAAAGTTGTCGAGGGTGAAGCACAAGATGTTGATCAGTCATAAGCAAGATGACAAAGGGAGTAATAAATTAGATCCATTAGATTTCCACAATCCATATTATTGCAAGTGTCAGTTTCTGGATTCAATTGTGTAGAATTTTTTAACATCAACGTTTTGGATCATACTACATGATCCATCATCAGGATGTTGCTAGAGAGAAAGAAAGCATAAAATGATATGTTGCAGATCTGGCATACAATAAAAAGAGGAGGGAGAGAGGAAGAGGGGAGAGAGAATACAGGTGCACGGAGATCCATAGTGACAAGACCTACAACCAGTGACAATTAGAGAAGGGGGGGAAAAACATCATTCCAATGAGATAACAAGAAAAATAAAAATGATTTAGTGTAAAAGAGAATTGACATAAAAGAGAAAAAAATTGATCTATAAATATAAATGAGAGTAAAAGAGCAGGCAACTTATATATACAAAAGAATATGTAAATAAGTCTACACGTACAATAAATATATGTGTATGTATTGTACTGAGTATATGTACATAAAAGTGTATATATGTATGAATACGTATACATATATGTATACGTATGCATATATGTCTACATATACATATACATATATGTATATAAGCATGTGTGTGAGAAAATAAATAAGAATAAACATAAATAAGTCTTAGCGTATATTTGGTATATATATAGTCAACACAAAACTTAAACATAACAGGAAAAGCATGAACAAGACTAAATAGACAAGGGCTTGAATAAAATAAACAAAAACAAAAACAAAACCATGCATAAACAATTGCTTCATGTCTATTTACGTTTATGTTTAAAATCATAAACATAAACAAGGAAAATATATAAATATATATATATATATATAAATATATATATATATATATATATATATATATATATATATATATATATATATATATATATATATATATATATATATATATATATATATATATATATATATATATATATATTTATATATTTTCCTTGTTTATGTTTATGATTTTAAACATAAACGTAAATAGACATGAAGCAATTGTTTATGCATGGTTTTGTTTTTGTTTTTGTTTATTTTATTCAAGCCCTTGTCTATTTAGTCTTGTTCATGCTTTTCCTGTTATGTTTAAGTTTTGTGTTGACTATATATATACCAAATATACGCTAAGACTTATTTATGTTTATTCTTATTTATTTTCTCACACACATGCTTATATACATATATGTATACGTATATGTAGACATATATGTATACGTATTCATACATATATACACTTTTATGTACATATACTCAATACAATACATACACATATATTTATTGTACGTGTAGACTTATGTACATATTCTTTTGTATATATAAGTTGCCTACTCTTTTACTCTCATGTATATTTATAGATCAATTTTTTCTCTTTTATGTCAATTCTCTTTTACATTAAATCATTTTTATTTTTCTTGTTATCTCATTGGAATGATGTTTTCCCCCCCCTTCTCTAATTGTCACTGGTTGTAGGTCTTTTCACTATGGATCTTCGTGCACCTATCTTCTCTCTCCCCTCTTCCTCTCTCCCTCCTCTTTTTATTGTATGCCAGATCTGCAACATATCATTTTATGCTTTCTTTCTCTCTAGTAGCATCCTGATGATGGATCATGTAGTATGATCTGAAACGTTAATGTTAAAAAATGCTACACAATCGAATATAGAAACTGACACTTGGAGTAATAAATTTCAGAGAACTGACATGAAGATATCTACATGTTGAAGATTAATATCTTTGGCATTGCTGTCAAAGAGGGAGAGATTTAGTAAACCTGAGAGAAAGATATAGAAGAAATTACTCTAAGAAAAGAGAGAGAGAGATTAAATAAGATGAGGGAGAGATTCGGTAAACTATTGAACAAAACTTTTGGATTGTATGGTGACTATGCATATGTAATTTATGGTAGAACATATAGTGTTCCCATCAATGCCAAAGAGGGAGATTGTTGGAAACTAAAATTGAAATAATTGTTATATTGTCATTGATGTCAAACCTTAACTGGTAAGATAGTTTCTATCCAGTAGAGTACCATATCTTTTGATTGATGAAAAGGATTTGAAAAGAGGAGATAACAAGAGGACTTAAGAAAAGGTTAAGTTATGAGATAATACAATGGGTACTTGATTAGTTGGTACTTTGGCAAGGTAATGTGTTGTTTATCTTTAACACTAAGTGAAGAAGTCAATTGATTTGAAGCATAGGCTTAACTGAGCAAAAGAGAAGAAATTTAGTTTAAGCCGAGTGATGCTAGTGTCAACCGAGTGCCCATATAAGCTGAGTAAATTTTTGTGTCGACTAAGCATCAGTAATTTCTAAGTATCAGAGAATTAACTGAGCTAAGATAGTGTTTTTCCGAGTAGAAGAGTTTTACTGATGATTGAGTTATTCAATGATGACTGAGTAGATGAACACAATATTGATCAAGTGTCAGTAATTTATAGTTTGTGAAGGAATTGAGAATCCTAGCCGACATAGTTGAATTCTTGGGATATGTAAAATGTGTTGACATTAAAGATAAATGACCTAGACATTTAATGCATGGGAAACAATTTTCTTATGGATTCAAGGAGAAGTTTGGAGAAGTATCTAGAAGGATAAGGAGGAGAACAAAATGATGGAAGGATTCAATGAATCTGACCTAAACCTAAGATCTACAGAGATGATTAAGCAGCAAAATATTAATCTACCTAATCAAGGAGATATATGGATGACCTAATTATGGGCTATGTATGTGTGGAAAGAGGTTGCTTTTATTGATTGGTGAACCTAAGAAGAAGGATAAGAAGAGTTGTGAAGAGCTAAATAGAGTTGAGGTGATTGCTTGAAGGGATTTTTGAGTAGATCATAGATGGAGATGGTAATGAAGGTCAATCAGTAAATCAACATATGAGTGTATTGGATATTTATTTGTAAAGTGAGTTGTATATTTCAGATCAGAACCTATTGTTACTTTCTAACCATTGTATCAGTTAAAATCCTTTAATCAAGGTTGACCTAACAATCATTTTGTAAACCCTTTAATCAAGGTGACATTCTCATGGAATGTTCTTAAGCCCTCTTGTCAGGCCACTCTTAACAGGGTGATTAAATCCTCTAATAGGGTCACACCTAATAATGTGTATTGTAAACCTTTAACAGGATTGGCTTCTCACAGAGCTCACTTTAGAATAGTGAAAGTTTGGTAGCATGTTACTGGTGATTTTTCCCATATTAGGTTTCCATGTTAAATCCTAGTGTCATACTTGTGTGAAGGTTATTTGATGTGTTATGTTGTTGAAAGTTTTATATTCTGCAAGTTGATTACTTTTGGACAATGGATTGCAAGTTTTATGTTATTGATATATTCTGTAGAGACCAAGTGAATTGTTGAATAGATCTAAGTTTTTTGAAGAGTTTAAAAGTTTAATTAGTACATCTAGACCTAAGGATAACTGATTCACTCCCGTCCTCCTCTCAATTATTCTAAAATCATTCTAACAAATCCCTTCACCAACATCTTCTTTAGCTTTTGTAGCTTTCGATGGCCTACCCATAGGATTTGAATATTTCTAACTCATAGTAGGTGAGAGGGGGGTTTGCAGCACAGATAATTTATGAGAGAAATCAAAACTAACACTAGAAAGAGGTGGATCAACAAATTGGGTCCTAGTTTGACCAAATCCATCTATTTGAACAGGAGACTTCATATCTATTGGGACATTATTAAAGCCCTACATCCTAGGTGAAAGGGGATCTAGATTAAAAATTTCATTATCCTTAGGTAGGTCATGAGGTGTGCTATCTCCATCAAATAATTGGGGAGGAATTCATACACTACATTCTTTTGCTAAGATTTGGGCATATTCAGTGGATAGGGAATGTCCTTGGGAAACTAATGCAGCTTCTAGTCTAAACAAAAAACAAAGAGGTTGATTGTGAAAAACAAGCTCATTGACAATAGCATCCATCTGAGTGGGATGAATAACATCTTCTCCATTGGCAGTCGAGTATGTAATCACAAATTTAGAAGATACCAATGGTTTAAAAGGGGACAAATAAAAATCTATGATCCTGATGAGTATTCCATACAGAGAGAAGATGGGTCAACAACAACATAAAATTGTTTACAAAATCAAAGAAAAAAGATCCTAAACCAGGAATAGTCACATGAGAGAAAGCATTCCCTAGAAGTGAATGTTTAAGAGGAGGAGTGTGCATATTAGACATAGAATTATTAGGTCTAGAACAACCCGTATGGGATTGATCTTTTTGTGCATTATAATGATCCTTAGGAAAATGACCACTAACTAGATTTTCAAATGAGAAATGATATGAATCACTTTTAATTTTAGCTTGAGACACACAAATGTCATTAGAGGCAGAAAGGATAGATTTTTTCCTTAAAATGCACTTCAAGGGGTCAGAGTTATGGTCATTATAAACTAACATATTAGAGAAACTAGGATCTCGACATTGATTGGTAAAATATCCCAAAAAACCTTCCTTCTTAATCACGGTCTGTGCATCCTGAATATTATTTTTTTGGATCCAATATCCATATTTAGATTACATAATTAAGGAAGAAGGTAATGGTTTAGATAGATTTAGCAAGGCACATAACTTGATTGAAAGAGATAGCTCATCCAAAGGAACTAAGTCATGTCGAATGAATACCCCAATTTTATTTTCTATCAATTCAACAATTTGCAGATCTATATATTCAATCGGTAAAGCAGGAAGCTCAATCTAAAATGGCATAAATCACAAGTTGTATGAATGGATTTATAGTTCAGAGACCAAGCCCTAGCATATATCCCCAACCCACTACAGAACCAACTATTAATTTGAAGTACATTATCTCGAGAAAACTTTGATTCAAATATAGAAATAAAAAATAGAGACTCATGATCAATATAGAATAAATCAATACCACCATACCAGTATCCCTTTGCCCAAGCAAGGAGATCTGAAGCTCAGAGGAAGGACCAAATCTTACCAATAATTTTTGAGTTGAGCATGTAAGAGACATGCAATTCGATAATTCCATCTTCAATCTCTAGACACAGAGCATCACCATCTTGGAATGCAACATTTGAAATATCATGGTTACTACTGGGACCAGTTGATCTCACTGATGTCCTAGTCCCCAATTTTTGCCTCCAAACTTCAATAGGTCGATTTACCAAAGATTTTTTATTAGGGTTTACATCCTTACCTCCAACTAAAATATTATTGGGTGAAGACATGAATGTTGGACTAGAAATGGAAACATTATTTGGCCATGGCACATAGGAAGGGAGGTGGTAATTAAAGTGTCTAATCTCCTCACCATGCATAGAAAAAATGGGTTGTGGTTTGGAATGGCCCATGACATATGTCCAAATGGGTTGGATCTGGGGATTGGAATCCCTGAGATAACCATGTTTTTTCTTCCTTGCACCCCATCCATTACTACCAGAGCCATAAGAATATGAATACACCTATTTTCCTACCATGATGACGAAGATGGGAAATAGGAACCTTGGGATCCCTTCAATCTCCATTCTTTAAAATCAGATCCAACATTCCAACCAAAATATGGGTGAAACCCTTGCATACTCTGTCCATTCAGAGGAATATGATCTTGCTTCAAAAGTTTCCATGGTTGTGGAATGAATGAGCTCCCATATGTCTGCCAT